>CM073773.1:2154214-2209179 GCA_037158775.1 Hetaerina titia | reverse complement strand
GAGGAGTGTGAGGAATAGGAGTGGTCAGAGCAGAGCATAAGTAGGAGCAGCACCCTCCTTCTCCCACTGCATCAAAAATACCACAGTAGCAAGTGTAAACTCAAGGTCTCGCTAGCTTAACTGGCTAAAGCACTCGGCCGGATATCGACGGATCCGGGTTCGAATCCCGGTCAAGGCGAATGATTTTACTCTCTGAAATTGTTGCATTGTAAAGTGTAAACTCGATTAAATACTTCCCCATCCTTATTCACGACCTCTCATGGGTGAATTATATAGGAGGAATAGGAGGACAAGGCTGCAAAATTTTGGAATTAATTAAAGAGTACTTGAGTACCTACTGACGACTGAATTATAGTGATTTGTTATTTTCCCCTAGTTAGAAATCGTTGAGCATATGCCCTTGGTATAAGAAGTCCAAGCGAATTCGAAATGCTTGTCGAATCTAATCATGTGCAGGGCAAAGGTGCTAGATTTGGTTTTAAATGTAGATCGTCGCCGATTGATAATGATATTAGTGGATTTCGGGAGCTATATTTGTCAAAGATTCTTTGTTTTGCTACTAGTGCGTCAACAGCATCAGAAAAACTAGATTGGGAATCTCCCACGGACCGAAGGTTAATCATCCAATTATGATTTTCATAGTTCGGGACTAATCTTATTTTAATGAAGACAAAAATGTGTCGGTATCTCTAATATGCTATGGTAACAGAGATCATGAAAATGGAATTGGAGATATTAACTATAGAACAGGTTTAGAATATTGTTCCTCTCTCCAGCGGTTAGGGGTCAGAACGACTGCAAACGAAGGCGCCTAAAGAAAAAGCTAGTTTAGACTATTTTTAAATGTGTTCAATAGTTGGTAGCATCACTGCTCTTAATTTATTTAAACATTAACTAAAACCCCATTATGTGCAAGGTCTATCCCAAAAGTGGAATAACTTACATCTACATCTGCATAATACCCCACAAACCGCTGCAAGAGCATGCGGCGGGGGGTGTTAGGTCACCACCCGTAAAAGGGAAAAAACCGCATTCAAAACCAACAAATACATGCAAACCCATACACACAGTGTTGCATACATTCATGCAATAATCCTATCATTTTACACGTATGCAAATACACGTCTACCTTCCTTCACTCCACAAGCATGCCAGTACATATACTTAATTATAACAAATAATTGCGCCTTAGGATGCAGTAAGATATTTATCCAATATCGCGCAAGCTAGAATTTGGTAAGGAGGAAGGCGAAATTCCACTTCCAAATGCATATGCAGCATATAACACTCTCGAAAACTCTATTATTTCTCGGATAGACGACGGACGGGCGGCGGTTCTCTGGCTGGGCTTGAAGGAGGGGAGCTCAGGAAAGGCTGGAGGCCGGTGTCAGTTGGTTCCCAGCCTTTGCAGAGTGCGGATCGTTCCTCTGCGAAACTTCTATAACGTGAACTTGTTACGCTCGGTAATGAACCGATTATTGGAACAGCAAATTTTGAGAGAAACTGGGCAAAACCAGGAAATAGACTCTTGACATGCTCAATACAGCTTGTGGTAATTACGTCATGGGTAGATCGGGTGTTTTTGAGTGGGACAAGTTGTTTCGGAAGGGGGAGAGAAAATTTAAAGGCGCCTAACGTTAAGGATTGCCTTCCACCTCCAGAGTGACGAATATCTAGCAGAAGTGAAGGCTTTGTTGGACAGGTATCATAGATTAAATGTTTGCCTACTTTCTGATGAACTGGGAATTCCTAAAAGTGATGTGCACCGACTTGTAACCCAAAATATTGGCATGAGAAAGGTGCGTGAGAAGTTGGTGCCGCGAGTTCTCTCGGATGAACAAAAGGGGGCTCGCACGCGGATCTGCCAATAGTTTCCCGATCATATGAGTGTGGATCCACATATTTTGGACAATGCCCCACCTGACTGCTTCCTCTTTCCCCGCCACAAATCCGTACTGAATGGACGTCACCACGGCTCGGTGGAAGCGTTGCAACAGGCCGTTATAAAAAAATTGGTTACAATTTGTAATCTGTTTCTTAAAAAATTAATTCCGTTTGAATTATAACTTGTCATTAGAATTTAATATTTTGCAGTTTAATCAACACAAAATAAATTTGCAAGCCACTAAGCAGGTCAGTAAAATCTCTTAGTTTCGTGAAACTGTTATAGTTGATCAAAACATGTTCTATACATTTTTCTGACTCGTTGACTCGATGTAATTTTTGTCTATGCACTCATTGTAAGAAGTTCATTGTCTAGTTCCCCAACGCCCAATTTGAGTGAACTGACGGATCTGTTAGACTGCAATCAAACATAAGCTGGAGCAATGTGCCCATGTACATCTCGTGTAATCCCTAGCTCCTCGAGATAACCAGATGTACGGCATTGAATCGTAATAATCTCCGATCCGCCATGAGGGTGTGTGGCAGACGCCATGAGGGTACAATCCTTTGTTACACGAATTCCAGCTGACGTAGTATTTGTCTCGAGTCTGACGAAGGCTGAGATAAATTAAAAATATCGCATATTCTAGGCTGAAGTTCAAAATTAGGACATCTAGCGGAAGATGAAATTACCTTCCAATACCACTTCAACCACCTCTACTTCCCGTTTAGGGTGCTGTAAGCGAGAGAATAAATAGCTCCGGACACTGCAGCAGATGAAGCCAGCGGGAGGCGTTCGTGGGGGTGGAGTGAAGCGGGGGGGGGGGAGGGAGAAGGGAGGGGGTGTGCATTCTCCACTCAAAAGTACCCCGAATCTCACCCTTATGCCGTCCGCCCCGCGACTCCCTTTTCTCCTCTCTCACCTCCTCTCCTCCAGTCCCACTCTCCCGCACTCTCTTACCCTCGACTCCCGCCCTCCCCCCACCCCCCATGGCCGCCCTCCTTCCGCCCTCTGTGCCACTGCCGTCTGACGCCCGCACGACCAAAAACCCCGACCACCTTCCCATCAATCACGGCAACGCCATAATGCCGACGCTTCCGTGTAGCCACCGGAGTGGGAAGGGTGGAGGGAGGGTTGGAGGCGGAGGTGGCTCACGCGAACCAGAAAGGATTTTCCACGCTTCTGTAAACGTATACGCTTACGCACACACACATTCATGCACAAGGACACACACGCGGGCGCAGAGGTTCACGTATCACGGTTCACCGAATACCCGCTTCGGGGGTTCAAAATATCATATCCGCCCGATTTCTTTTCTTTTCTTATTGGTTGGGGGTTGGGAAGAGGGTGTCTTCCGTACTCTTCTCCCTTCCCAACCACCCTTTTGTGCGAAAACTGCCGTTCATTTTTTTCTTTCGTCTCCCCTTCTACGGGATCGTCGATTGTAATCGAGATATCTTCGGCGGTCGATCATGAGAGCAGCGGGAAAAAAGAAGACGGGTGTTAAAGGAAAGAAAAAAAGCGCGAAGGGAGAACAATGAGAAGAAATAAAAAAGGCAGGGAAAATAAACAGAGGGAAAAAATACTGTTTCAGAAGCCTATCGTTCAATCATGTCAGGGGATCGAATAGCATTCAGCTCTAAATGTGAAGTAGTTAGGAAGGATCATCCGAAAACCTTGAAACAATGAAATACGTAACACATGAAAGAGTTAAGCAATTTCGGCGGGCTTCCTGGAAAGAGGGTGATTCATTGTTGAACGAGTTTCCGAATTCGTCCCTTCAACAACTGGTGACATTTTGAATTCTTTCATGTTGCAATACCTGCCTGCCTTTTTCTACATAATCTGCACGAATCAATAAAGGTAATTCATAACCATAGCACCATGTTCAAGAGTTAACGGAAATATTAGTCCTCTAAACAACAATCCGCAGCCGCTCGTTCGTATTCCGTGTCCACGCGGTGAAATGAGTTAAAAGCGAGGTGAGAAAGATGCAAAACTCAATGTGCATGCCCAAGGCTAAGTCATCATTTTCGCACGCAGACTTCGTACGAGTGGAGAAATAGAAAAAGTGGATGAAATCTACTCCTTGTCCATGTTATTTATTAGAAGTTCATCAAATTCATTCTTCAAGTATAACTCAAATATTATGACTCTGCTACTGGATGTTGAACGTAAAATTAAATAATAACTTTATCGATTCAAATAAGTAAATCAATAAGCACTACATGCTACCTTTTATTGAGTTACTGACTTCCCATTATCTATTCCTAACGCTTTTCCCTGCATGTATTACTTACAAAAAGGAAATTTTGTGATAGGAAGGCCTAGTCTCTTTCTCAGTAAAAAAAGCTTACTATTAATGTTATCATACCCATGTACTTACTAGTAAGTATTATACAAGTAGAAGTATTTTTAAAAATATATGTGTGCATACATACACACTTACTAATATATATACATTTATAAAAAAAAAACCATAAACACAGTAATCAACCCGAAGGTCGGTTTAGTAGGTGATGGTAGAGCTCACCCATGTACCAAGCCCGACGGCGTATCAGGGTAGGGGGGCCGGTTCCTTTCCCTGTGCCGGTTATGGTTTCCCAGGAAGATGTGGTAGCCGAATAATAAACAAGCTTGGGTGGAGCTGCAGGTGTCCAGAGTACCTTGCCCGGGAATCGAACCCGGGACCCTCCGGTCAGTAGTATATATATATATATATATTTTTTTTTTTTACAATATTAGGTAATCTACCGGTTAAGTTAGGTTTTAGGATGACCATAACTATCAAATAAATAACTTGAACAAAACGCAATCCAGCAACCTAATCTACATCAGGTCCCTCTTCATCTATGTGTACTTCTTTCCTCCCTCATCCCGTCCAACATCCCTATCCTGTTCCTACCCTTTCCTCGCTTGCCCAACATTCTCCCCTCTATTACCTTCTTCAACATACCACTACCGCTCAATAGGCCTTTCATCGATTTTCCCTGCCTCCACAGGATTTCTCTCAACAAACCCCACTCCTCCCCCACCATCCCTATTAATTGCTTATTTGTTTTCCTTTCGGTCCATTTCACCTTCTCTATTCTTCTCCACACCAAAATTCAAAAGCCTCGACCATCTTCTAATCTACGCCAATCCTCCTGCTTCAGTGACCACGTTTCGCGCCGTACATTGCTACGCTCCATATCAACGTTTTGACGAGTCTTTTCTTTACCTCACTACTCCACGTCCCGTCATCAACTCCCTCCTCCTTGTGTAAGCCTCTTTGCCTAGTGCAATTCTTCTCCTTACGTCCTTACTTCTTTGACCGTGTTGGTCCAAAACACTTCCGAGATAGGTAAACTGTGCTGACCTTATTTGATTTCATCCCTTTCTATCACATCGTTCATCGTGGAGTACGCCTGGACCTAAGCTATCTTCTTCTACGTCATGTTCCTTTTCTATGTCTAACCTTATCGGCCTAAGTTCTTTACCATACAGTGTATCTATATATTTCTTCCATCCCCTCTTGGATCTTTTCTGTTTCAACTATTATCTTGCCCCACTTAACTTAAACTGTAGCCACCGATCTTCCCTTCTTACTTCCTAATAATAGCTCAACTTTGCTGTATCGGGAACCACTTTCACCCTTCCTCTGTAAACTTTCCATATCCTGCCATCGCATATATATTTATATATATAGTATGTATCTGATGACGACGGCCGTGCCGTCGAAACGTAAATATCTACTGTAAGTGTCCTTCTTTTATGTTTCTGTGTGTGTAATATTTATTATCTTAGTGTTTGTGTGTTTGTCCGTCGCGGAGAGCGTCATTTTCAAGATTATACACATATATATATATATATATATATAAATTGCTCTCGTGAATACTTCCGCATCATCGATATATATATATATATATATATATATATATATATATATATATATATATATATATTATATATATATATATATATATAATCTTGAAAATCTGAGATTGGCTGGTCGTCTGTAAGCGACAGAGGGGCATTGGGGTAGTAAGGATGTGGTCGCGTCATTGTCATGTAATATAGGATAAAGTTCTTTGAGAATGGTTTTCAGTCTGTGGTATCCGGGGAAATAGGTTGTGCAAAGGTTGAGTCCAGCGTCAGATGTGGGGTTGTCATTCTGTGGGTGTGTGGTCGGGTGGAGCGGTAGATTTTATCCTGTAGGAGCTTTTCTGGGTAACCGCGTTTGTGGAATGCATGGTGTAAACAGACGACCAGCCAATCTCAGAAACCTTCTGAGATCCACCAACCCTTTGCAACCCGCCCTGACAAATTTCCACATATTTCCCCTACCTGCAATCGCCCCCGTTGTAAAACATGTCTCCTAATCATATCTGCTCCCCTCTCCCCACATCCCCTCATTGTCCCTTCACCCCGTTCCCACGCTAATTGCCTTCAAAAAATATTATCTATCTTTTGTCGTGCAAACAATGCACCTCATTCTACATAGGCGAATGCATTACCCCCTTATTCATCCGAATGAACAATCACCGCTACTCATGTAATTCTGCTTCACTCTCTTCTCTTCCTATCCCTTTACACGCAAGTTCACACAACCTATCATTTGACGAATACTTTTCCCTAACAGTTCTAGAATCCCTACCCGATTCAGCCACCAACGTAGAGGTGAGAACTCGCGAATCCGCATACATCCTATATTTCCGATCCTTTAAAATTCCCACCCTTAACCGCCATCTTTAATTTCTTTCCCAACAGTCCCTAAACCTTCCGCCCCCCCTCCCCTCCCCAGGCACTCTTCCCTCAAAACCTCTCAGTCTGACCTGAAGAAGGCCTCGGAGTAGGCCGAAAGCTTAAATCATCTACAGTGTGAGTGTCTTTTTACGTGTTATCTGTTTTATTCTGTGTTCTATTGTGCAGTCCAAAAGTTATATTGCTCTCGTGAGTACTTCCGCATCATCTATATATATATATATATATATATATATATATATATATATATATATATATATATATATATATACATATATATATATACAAACACACAAACACTAACACAAAAAACACTACACACATAGAAACATAAAAGAAGGACACTTACATTGGATATTTACGTTTCGACGGCACGGCCGTCGTCATCAGATGATGTAGTCTATAGTACATCAGATGATGTAGTCTAGTCATATTCAGATGATGTAGAGATCAGATCAGATTCTGATGACGACGGCCGTGCCGTCGAAACGTAAATATCCAATGTAAGTGTCCTTCTTTTATGTTTCTATGTGTGTAGTGTTTTTTGTGTTAGTGTTTGTGTGTTTGTGCGTCGCCGGAGAGCGTCTTTTCCAAGTTTATATATATATATATATATATATATTGAACGTGTATTTGGCCAATGTGGCTCGTCTCTCCTTCTGGCTATGCGTGCCATGAAACGCACCGTTCCTATCCTTTATGATGTTGCATGCTTGCTAACCTACTGTCCATTCTCCTCTTGTTTATCTATTTATCCTTTGGTGGGTGTAACAGCTCCCTAATGCCATCTCCTGGGCAATGAATCGGACACTTGGCTCTTTTTAAGATCGCAGATTTCTGTGTAAAGTACATTTTCTCGATAGCTGGACGTGCCTCTGTTTACCGAGTGTCTGATTTCGCCGGCGACCGAGGCGTCTCCGGAGAAAGTTTGTTTCGAGCGGCGGTTGACCGCCTAGTTCTTCCAGAAGCGTGAAGTTTGACTCTCGACTTTCTTCCGCCGGGAAGACCGTGCCTTCGTTTTGTTTACTGGTTCATGACTGACCTTGACTGCTAGCTTAGGCTCCTTTTTGTTTTGCTACCGCCGGGTGCCAGTAGCGGGGAGGGAGTGTACACGAGTGATTGTTTTTTTTTCTCTCTCTTTGGAGTTGTTGTCCATTTGGCCCGCTCTCCTTTCTTTCACGCAGGCGTGCTCAATTTGATCATTTTTCAAAATGGTCATACGTCGCGTAACTACGCTCGCCTTGCAAGTTGACGAGAAGGCGAAACCCCCTACTCTGTTGGACGTCCACCTCTTCAAACTAGAGTCGCTGGGCCTCACAACCGAAGAGATAGTGCCGATCCAATTTGGATACAATCGACATTTGATATTTCTGAAGTTGGCAAACGAAGCTGCAATGACTAGGATTTTAGAGAATACTCCGCGTTAACTACCGTTTCCGTCTTTAAGGGATCAGAGGACGACGATAACTATTGACGAAACCTCGGGCAGCCCGTGTAATGTCAGGATTCTTTGTCTCCCCGTGGAGACCCCGTTGGAAGACATAACAAGCGAGCTCCAACGTTTTGGTAAAATCCATCGCTCGTGGGAGAACAGGTGGCAGGGAGAAAAGATGGCGCGGGTGTTTACTGGCACCAGGGTTGAGCGGATGACGGTCGAGAGAAATATCCCCTCGTACCTCCACATCGGCGAAAACCGGGCCATCATCATCTATGAGGGTCAGCGTCGCACTTGCGCCCTCTGCAACCAAGAAGGCCACGAGCGCAAGACTTGCCCTCGGAACCTGGGAGGGAAGAGCTATGCGGAGGCAATGGTCATGGCCTCCAACCCGAACACCACCGAGGAGATGGACGAGCCCGAGGTGGCTGTGGAGGAGAGGGCGCGGTCCCTGCTTCTCATCGAGGGTGCGACCTGATCCCGCCGACTCCCCACATCCCCCTTCACCTATAGGAAAAATTCAGAGGGAGCGAAAGTCGCCGAAGGAAGGAAGCGATGCAAAAAAGAAGAGAACAGACGACACTAAACTGCTGAGTTCAAACTTTGATCTAGCTGCAGTCCCTACCTGCTCGCCTACTCTCCCGCAGCCGCCGGCCCCTGTCCTTGTGACGCCGTCAAGGGAGGACGGATCATCCTTCGTCCCTCTTTCCCGCGGCCACGCCACCGATACCCTCCTCTTGCAATCCTTGCATCACGGGTTTCCAGCCCCCCGAGAACCAATAGTGACAGCGCTGGAAGATTCATTGGATTGTGAATGGCCCCCATCCCCAATGGCTGGCCCCCCGATCCCGTTTTCACGGATACTCGATCAAGATGTCGTCGGTCTTCCCAGGGAACCTCTAGAGGCTGACCGAATCGAACCATCTTCCTTGATTACTGCCGACGGGGTCCCTTCGGCAGATGACCCCCAGTCCGCCACCCCGGCCCCTCCTGAGGGCACCCAGATGTGCTCGCTCGAGGAGGCCCCCCCGTGGAACGCTGCCAACCAACCCGCTCTTCGTGGAGGCCACGGCTGGCTCTTCCTCTTCGGACGAGGTCGGGGGGGAGGGATGTGGCGACAACTCGCGACCTCGATCGTTGACTCGTCGGACGAAGCGTCCCGGGAAACGGTGAAGTTCTCGGCGCCCGGGTTCAAGCCGCGACCGGAGCGACGTAAGCCACGACCAAAACTCTGGTAAGTGATGTCCGGTGCCCATATCTGTTACGTCCGATCCGTCCGGTCCGATGCTCTATCGTTTCACCAATGAATGTCATTTCGCTGAATATTTCCGGCGTTTACAGTCACTTAAAAATTGCAGTCCTCCAGCGTTTTCTCCGCGATCTCAGGGCTGATGTAATCCTCCTTAGAGAGGTAAAGGAGGACATTGTCTGGGATGCGAACACTTTTCAGGCTATCGGCAATTTCGCCGATTGCCATTCTGGCACCACCAACCTAGTCGGAAATGGCATTCCATTATCTCATGTTCGCCGCCACGCCTCGGGTCGAATAACGTCCGTTATCGTGAATGGCATCCACATCACCAATTTTTACGCTCCCTCTGATGAGTGTGCGAGGGCAGAGCGCGAAACTTATTTTAATGATCTTCTCCTCCCCTTCCTTTATTCCTTCTCGGGGAAGGCCATCTTGGGTGGGCATTTCAACTCCATTTACCGCCGAGAGGATAGTGCCTCGAACAGGGTTAGAATGACATATTATCCAAGCCGAGCACTCTCACTGATGCTTGACTCCATTGGAGCGATTGACGCAGTGCGTTCTTTCTGCGCTGGTCCCGCCCCCTTCACGCGATCAGGGCATAACTCTCGGACGCGGATCGACTACCTCATCCTCTCGGCATCACTTAAGAATGATGTCCAGAGAGTGGATACCCTTCCACTGGCCTTCTCTGATCACTGCGCGCTGATCATGAGTGTTACGTGCCCGGATACAACCCCCGCCGCGCCCACCGCTGCGGCGCCGTGTGGCGCATGGACCTCCGCGTGCTGGAGGACGCCACTCGCCGCGACTCCATCCGCAGCCGGGTGTGTGAACTGATCGCGGCATTAAGTCCTGGTACAGACCTCGCGGTATGGTGGGACGAAGTCTTCAAACCCCAAATTGTCACACACATCAAAAGGCAAACTTTTGAGTGGAGAGAAAAAAATTACACCATCTCCTTCTACCGCCGGGCGCTGGAGGAGCCCCTGCGTAAGGATGTTGCGCCGGCGGATTTCCTCGCCCAAGTGTCGTCCCTTAAAAAAATTATACTTGGCCACGAACTTCAAAAATACGCTCCCCAAAAATGGCAAAAAGAATTAGAGACAGATATAGGGGGACCCCTTACGCTATCCGAGCTTCGGCGCTCGATGAAATCCAACTCCGGCTCCGTCACAGACAGAATCCCTGTCAGAGAATCTGCCACCGGCGACACCGACCTCCTTAGGGAAGCGACCCGGCACTTTAAAAATATTTTTAACAGGTATCCTCCGTGGAAGGGGGGAGACACACCCCCTCTTCCCCCTCTCCCTATGCTGTCCTCAACCCAAAAAGACGATCTAGGTCGAGACATAAGTTCAGACGAACTGGACTGCGTCTCCTTCATGTTCCCAAAGGACAAAGCACCCAGCTTGGACGGCCTACCCTTTGAATTTTATTTCGCGTACTGGGATGTTTTAAAACCTATTTTAAGCAAACTTTTTAATTTCATCTTAATTAGCGGCTCTCTGACTGCAAGTCAGCGGACCGCCGTGATAACCCTTATACCAAAGATTACGCGGCCCAAGTCGTTCATCGACTTTCGTCCAATCGCCCTTTTAAATGCCGATTATAAAACATTGGCACACGTCTTGCGCTATAGAATGACGGCTGTTGCCGATATCGTCTTCTCTTCATCCCAGTCCGCCGTGTCGAAAACGCGAAACATTTTCGATGCCGCACTTCTAATTCGCGACGTCATTTTATCCTCACCCTCGTATGGCGATAGTTTTCTAGCAGTGCTTGGAATTGACCTTGCGAAAGCATTTGATCTGGTCCGGATCGAATTGATCCTAACCGAGCTCAAGACGATGGCCTTCCCCGAGCACTTAATACGTGCCCTTTTAACGATGTCCACCGGTACATCTTCTAGAATTAAGATAAAGACTGCCACCTCGCCGCCCATTCCCGTCTGTAACTCCGTCCGGCAGGGCTGCCCGTTGTCAATGCTGCTGTTTGCTTTTGCCATAGGCCCACTACTCAGATGACTTCAGAGCAATGGAATCAGGATACGCCGTCACAGCGCCGTCTGCCTGGGCGTCGCATACGCTGACGACATAACCCTTTTTATAAACGACCCGTCCCATATGGCTCTCGCCCACGACATTTTAAAGCCATACGAGCAGGGTGGTCTCTTCCTCAACAATCGGAAATCCAGGTTTCTCCTGCTGAGGGGAAGCCCGCCACCGACCTCCATCGGTTGGTCAGAGTCGCCCTCCCTCAAAATCCTAGGATTCTGGTGGGAGAAGGAGTTGGCTCCCACGATTGAGCGGAACTGGGGAGTTATAGACCGCTCGCCGAGCAGGGAAAAATGACATCCAAAACGACATTATCTTGGAAAAACTGGGCGACCAGCAGAGCGAACGACAAGGCGCGTAGTCAAAGGTTCAACCTAATCGCGAACTTGGTCATGACGAGGGAAGTTAGGTACCACCTACGGTTACCTGATTCGCCCCTTTGTCCGTCATGCCGTCTAATAGACAACGCCGCGCATCTGATTTTATGCTGCGGCGATAAACTCAGAGAATGGGAAGCCCTGAAAAAGATATAAAACCTGGGACGTGTTCGGCGGTGGTGCCACTACAGACATAAATCTGATCACCCTGACCTTTCGGCTCTTTCCGAGCTTCAAATCTCTAATTATGACTACTTTAATCGTGGAGTTCATACAATTAAGAACAGCGAAAAAAAATCCGGAAAAGGTACATATTCATATATTCATAAGGGAAAAAATAATTCTGTAACCAAAATCTATAAGCTGATATTATGTACAATGTAAACACTTGCTGGGTAACGTATGAACTCAACCGAATAAAAATTAATTGAATCATAGTTCAGGTGGTTAGAGCATCCGCCCCTCAAGTGGAGGGATCCGGTGTTCTTGTCCAGTTCGAGGAAAATATTTTTACATTTGTGATCTGCTCACATCCGCCTTCCCCACCTCTCTTGTGTTCGTCCTTTGTGTGTGTTCCTATTCCATTTCCTTATCTCTATTTCAATGTGAATGAATACAGAAACATAAAAGAAGGACACTTACAGTAGATATTGACGTTTGTGTGTTTGTGCGTCGCCGGAGAGCGTCATTTTCATCAATAAATAAATAAATAAATATATATATATATATATATATATTTATATTTATATATATGTTCCTTTCTTGACACAGACATCTCAATTCATAATAACAAATTCACCACTTCAGTACACATCAAAGACACTAACCATCAACAATATTTACACTATACCAGTAGTCATCCTTCTCATACCAAACGCTCAATTCCCAACTCTCTCTCTATCCGCGGACATCGGATTTGCAACACCACAGCTACCCTCAACAAATACCTCAACAATCTACACCATGCACCCCACAAACGCGGTTACCCAGAAAAGCTCCTACAGGATAAAATCTACCGCTCCACCCGACCACACACACCACAGAATGACAACCCCACATCTGACGCTGGACTCAACCTTTGCACAACCTATTTCCCCGGATCCCACAGACTGAAAACCATTCTCAAGGAACTTTATCCTATATTACATGACAATGACGCGACCACCTCCATACTGCCCCAATGCCCCTCTGTCGCTTACAGACAACCAGCCAACCTCAGAAACTTTCTGAGATCCACCAACCCTTTGACACCCCGCCCTGACAAATTTCCACATATTTCCCCTACCTGCAATCGCCCCCGATGTAAAACATGTCTCCTAATCATATCTACTCCCCTCTCCCCACATCCCCTCATTGTCCCTTCCCCCGTTCCCACGCTAATTGCCTTTCAAAAAATATTATCTAGCTCTTGTGCAAACAATGCACCTCATTCTACATAGGCGAATGCATTACCCCATTATCCATCCGAATGAACAATCACCGTTACTCATGTAATTCTGCTTCACTCTCTTCTCTTCCTATCCCTTTACACGCAAGTTCACACAACCTATCATTTGACGAATGCTTTTCCCTAACTGTTCTAGAATCCCTACCCAATTCAGCCACCAACATAGAGGTGAGAACTCGCGAATCCGCATACATCCTATATTTCCGATTCTTTAAAATTCCCACCCTTAACCGCCATCTTTAATTTCTTTCCCAACAGTCCCTAAACCTTCCGCCCCCCTTCTTGCTTCCCCAGGCTCTCTTCCCTCAAAACCTCTCAGTCTGACCTGAAGAAGGCCTCGGAGTAGGCCGAAAGCTTAAATCATCTACAGTGTGAGTGTCCTTTTACGTGTTATCTGTTTTATTCTGTGTTCTATTGTGCCGTCCAAAAGTTATATATATATATATATATATATATATATATATATATATAGTCACTTTCTTGGAAAACCCACGAACGTGTACAATAATGTAAATTCACTAATAGTCATAACAAACACAGAAACCAAAACTCACAAAAGAGAGACTCACTGGTTCTCGAATTTTCGGTGGTCTAACCACCTTTCTCAAGAGGAATTAGGAACAGAACTCAATTATTAGTGAATTTACATTATATATATATATATATATATATATATATATATATATATATATATATATATATAAACCATAAACACAGTAATCAACCCGAAGGTCGGTTTAGTAGGTGATGGTAGAGCTCACCCGTGTACCAAGCCCGACGGCGTGTGAATAATCACACATCAGGGTAGGGGGGCCAGTTCCTTTCCCTGTGCCGGTTATGGTTTCCCAGGAAGACCTGGTACCCGAAAAATCAACTAGCTTGGGTGGACAGTGCGTCGAGACCGTCGCACAGTGCGACGTACCGAAAACCGAATATAAAAAATGTTTCGAGGATTGGATCAAGCGCTGGCATAAGTGTGTTGCAGTCGATGGGGATTACTTTGAAGGGGACAATATAGATTTACATGAATAAACTTGTATTTTTAATTTTCTGAATAAATTCCGGGAACTTTTTGATCAAGGTAGTATATATATATATATATATATATATATATATATATATATATATATATATATGGGTGGAGCACTTTGGGCACCTGCAGCTCCACCCATATATATATATATATATATATATATATATATATATATATATATATATATACATACATGTATATATACTACCTTGATCAAAAAGTTCCCGGAATTTATTCAGAAAATTAAAAATACAAGTTTATTCATGTAAATCTATATTGTGCCCTTCAAAGTAATCCCCATCGACTGCAACACACTTATGCCAGCGCTTGATCCAATCCTCGAAACATTTTTTATATTCGGTTTTCGGTACGTCGCACTGTGCGACGGTCTCGACGCACTGTGCGACGATTTCTGGTCTCTTTCGGCGAATTGCTTCACGCAAACGTCTCATAACGCCCAAATAATACTCTTTATTTACTGTCTGGCCTTCTGGCAAAAATTCATGATGCACTACACCGTTGTAATCCATGAAAACCGTCAGCATTGCCTTCTTTTTTGACTGAAAACGACGTGGTTTTTTTGGTCTCGGCTCATTTCGTGAACGCCATTCACTTGTCTGATGTCTGGATTGCGTGTCGTACTCATAAACCCACGTCTTGTCTCGAGTAATGATCCTTTTGATGAATGTGGGATCGGATTCAGCCTCGCAAATCATGCCTTTTGCGACGTCAACACGGTCTCTTTTTTGCATGAAATTGAGGTCTTTTGGCAACAACTTTGCTGCTACACGACGGAAACCCAAATCATTAACCACAATGTCTTGGGCGGATCCATAGGCAATGTTCAAGTCCTCCGCTATTTCTCTGATGGTTAATTTGCGGTTATTGACCAACATTTCTTTTACTTTATCAATTTTTTCACCGACTTTCGATGTCGATGGTCTGCCACTGCGTTCATCATCTTCGATTGACTCACGACCACTTCAGAACCGCTCGTGCCACTGGTAAACGACCGTTTTTTTTAGAGAATCGTTGCCGAAACACTTACCAACATTTCTAACGTCCGTGCGCCACTAAATCCGTTTTTTACGCAAAATTTAATACAAGTTCGTTGTTGCAAATTTAAATCCATTTCTGCAATTGTAAAAAATCGCCAACACACACAGAGATAGATGTACTCTTGGCTACGTAACTTTTGCAAATGTCAAGTCATGACACTAAGATTTAAAGGGAATATCAACAACAGATGTACCAATTTAACAAAAAAAAAAACAGAACTCAAATCGGAACGATGGCAGCGCCACACGGTGGTTATTCGGGGAACTTTTTAGATGAAGGTAGTATATATATATATATATACTAAGGAAGTACTCAGGAGAGCAATATAACTTTTGAACGGCACAATAGAACACAGAATAAAACAGATAACACGTAAAAGGACACTCATACTGAAGATGATT
Source organism: Hetaerina titia (assembly GCA_037158775.1). NCBI lineage: Eukaryota > Metazoa > Arthropoda > Insecta > Odonata > Calopterygidae > Hetaerina > Hetaerina titia. Next base: position 2,193,490 of record CM073773.1, on the reverse strand, counting down.
TAAGCTTTCGGCCTACTCCGAGGCCTTCTTCAGGTCAGCCTCAGGTAGTATATATATATATATATATATATATATATATATATATATATATATATATATATATATATAGATATTTACGTTTCGACGGCACGGCCGTCGTCATCAGAATCTGATTCTGATGACGACGGTCGTGCCGTCGAAACGTAAATATCTACTGTAAGTGTCCTTCTTTTATGTTTCTGTGTGTTAAATATTTATTAACCTAGTGTTTGTGTGCATGTGCGTCGCCGGAGTGCGTCATTTTCAATTTATACATACATATATATGTATGTATATATATTGCGAATGAATATTCATTCACAAACATATATATATATATCATAAAAAATATATTATATATATATATATATATATATATATATATATATATATATATATATATATATATATATATATATATATATATATATAAGTATATATGCATGTATGTATATATGTGCGTGTGATCTGTCCGTCTCTTCCATGAGAAAGGTGGCATGGTAAGAAAATTTGAAATCTAGTGAGTTTCTTTTTTTTCTGTATTTATATGTTTTCGTCTTTGTCCAAATGTGCTAACTTTATATCCGAGGGTAATCCCAGAAAAATACCCTCGCAAAAAGAAAGTAAGTGTTCCTTTCTTCTCCTCATTGAGAGCTGTATTGACCACGGAAAATTCGAAAACATATACCAGGGTCATCCGGAAAGTAGTACCCGTTCGTGAAATAAAGACACAAAAGTAAATATTAACAAACATAAAAAATTTTATTTGAAAGAGGATACTTTAAACTACTTCTCAACATAATCTCCAAGGAAATTAAGGCATTCGTCATAACGTGTGACAAGTTTCTGTATTCCTGCTGCATAGTCCTTCGCCGCCAGCTAATTGAGATACAGGGTCACTCCTTCTTTAAGTTCTTCATCGCTGTCAATTCTTTTTCCTGCCAAAAAGTCTTTAAGCTTTGTAAAGAGATGAAAATCCTAAGGAGCCAAGTCCGGGCTATACGGTGGATGGTCGAAAGTTTCCCATTTGAATTGCTGCAAAAGTTTTTGTGTTATCCCAGCTGCATGAGGCATGCACGAGAATGACACCAGTAGACAATTAGACCTCGCCGCCGATTTTGTATTGCCCGCCGTAATTTCTTTAATGTTTCACAATACGCATTGGCATTAATAGTGTCTCCACGGGCCATAAAATCAATAAGCAATACACCTCGTCGATCCCAGAAAATGGTTGCCACGAGTTTTCCTGGTGGACAGAACTGTCTTGAATTTTTTTAGTTTGTTTGGTGAATGAGCATGATGCCACTCCATTGACTGTTGTTTACTCTCAGGTGATGCATAAAAAACCCATGTTTCGTCACCAGTAATTATGCGAGTCAAGAAAGAGTCTCCTTCATCAGAATAACGTCCCAAAAACGTCAGTGCTGCAGCCATACGCTTGGTTTTGTGCTCATCTGTAAGCATGCGAGGGACCCATCTTGCACAAATTTTTGCATAATGCAGATGGTGTTTAACAATTTCATGAACAATTGTTCGAGAAACATTGGGAAAATGCTCACAGATGTCATCAATTGTGACGCGCCGATCGTTCCTCACGAATTCGTCAACTGAGCTCACCAGTTGGTCTGTAATGACAGACGGTCTCCCCGAACGCTCATCGTCGTGTGTGTTCCCCCTCCCCATGTTGAAGTTGCGACACCACCGCCGAACAGACGACTCGTCCATTACATTGTCTCCATACACCTCCTTTAATTGGCGATGAATATCACATGGGCGAACGTTTCGGCTTTTGAAATATGACTGTGGAGAAGTTGAAATGGCCCGAAAGGAAAACAAATGGGGAAGTACTGGAGATGTTGGGCGAGGAGAGGGGTTTTTTGGGAGAAATCCTATGGAGGCAGGAAAAATGGATGATGGAAGTATTGATTGGCAGTGGGATATTAGACGTTAATAGTGAGTGGAATGTTGGGCAAACGAGGATAGGGCAGAAACAGGATAGGGATGTGGGACGGGATGAAGGGATGAAATAAGTACACAGAGGTGAGGAGGGACCTGATGTAGAGTAGATTTGCTGGATTGTTTTTGTAAAAAACATATGTATATATATATGTGAATATATATACATGTATATGTATAAATATATGTGTGTATATATATATATATAAATATATGTGTGTATATATATATATAAATATGTGAATATATATATATATATATCTAAATTTTATATATATATATATATATAAACACAGTAATCAACCCGAAGGTCGGTTTAGTAGGTGATGGTAGAGTTCACCCATGTACAAAGCCCGACGGCGTGTGAATATTCACACATCAGGGTAGGGGGGCCAGTTCCTTTCCCTGTGCCGGTTATGGTTTCCCAGGAAGATCTGGTACCCGAAAAATCAACTAGCTTGGGTGGAGCTGCAGGTGCCCAAAGTGCCTTGCCCGGGAATCGAACCCGGGACCCTCCGGTCAGCAGTCCAACGCTCTACCCGCTAGACCACCGCGACCCACATATATATATATATATGTGTGTATAAATTTGTGTGTATATATATAAATATGTGAATATATAAATATATATATTTTTTTAAAACTTAGACAGCAAACCTGAGTTCTCTCTTATCTTCCGAAGAAGACGGAGTTCGAGTCCGTCGAAATTATCAAGATATTACGTTAAGTGTTCTTTTTATGTGTTCTCGTGCTGTGTGTTGCTGTCTAAATTTTTACTTAACACTACCGTGTTACTTCGATAAAAAATCACACACACACACATATATATATATATTTTTTCAAGTTTGAATATATATATATATATATATATATATATATATATATATATATATATATATATATATATATATATATATATATATATATATATCTTCAAGCAAATCCTCCTATTAGCCTCCCAATTTAATCAGCCTTATCGGTGATACATATATATACGTAAATATATATATTTATTTATAACTTTTGGACGGCATAATATAACACAGAATAAAACAGATAACACGTAAAAGTACACTCACACTGTAGATGATTTGAGCTTTCGGCCTACTCCGAGGCCTTCTTCGAGGTGGGGGAGGCGAAATGTAGGCAGCATTGGATAAAATCACCTTGTCCGCTTCCTATTGGCCCCTTAATTCTCCTCCTCCTTGTATATATGTAGAAGAGTGTGTGTATGTATATTATTAGGTAATCTACCGGTTAAGGTAGGTTTTTGGATGGACACAACTATCAAATAAACATTTTGTAACTCCCCACCTAGCAAACTAATCTATATCAGGTCCCTCTTCATCTCGGTGTACTTCTTTCCTCCCTTCATCCCGTCTAACATCCTTATTCTGTTCCTACCCTTACCACGCTTGCCCAACATTCTCCCCTCTATTACCCTCTTCAACATTCCACTACCGCTCAATTGGCCTTTCATCCATTTTTCCTGCCTCCATAGGATTTCTCTCAACAAACCCCTCTCCTCCCCCACCATTTCTAGTACTTCCTCATTTGTTTTCCTTTCGGTCCATTTCACCTTCTCCATTCTTCTCCATACCCACATTTCAAAAGCCTCCAATCTACGTCTATCCTCCTGCTTCAGCGACCACGTTTCCGCGCCGTACATAGCTACGCTCCATATCAGAGTTTTTACGAGTCTTGTCTTAACATCCCTACTCAACGTCCCCGTCATCAACCCCCTCCTCTTTGAGAAAGCCTCCTTGCCTAGCGCAATTCTTCTCCTTACGTCTCTACCACTTTGACCGTGTTGGTCAAAAACACTTCCAAGATATGTAAACTGCTCTACCTGCTCTATTCTTTCCCCGCCTATTTTAATATTTAGCTTAGCCTTTTTCTTTCTGGAAAATCGCATCACCTTTGTTTTATTAATATTGATTCTCATCCCATATTTATCGCACTGAACCTCCAATTCACTCAACAATGCTTGCAACCCCTTGGCTGACTGAGCAACTAATGCTTGGTCATCAGCAAACCTAACCGATTTTACGAATTCCCCTCCGACTTTCATTCCTACCTCCAGTTCTTCCCATGCCTCTTTAATCATTACCTCTACATATACGTTGAACAGTACCGGTGACAATGGGCAACCCTGCCTTACACCTCTTCCTAACACTGCCCATCCGGACTCTCCGTTCCCCACTCGCACCTGCGCAGTCTGAGACATGTACAGGTTGCGGATCAGTCTCCTGTCCCTCCAATCCATTCCTATTTTCTGCAATACACGCATTAATTTTTCCCAATTCACTCTATCAAACGCTTTTTCGAAATCTACAAAACAGGCAAAAACGTCCTGATTGTATTCTATATTTCTCTCGACTAGTGATCTCATTACTGCAATGGCATCACGCGTACCTCTTCCTTTCCTGAACCCAAACTGATCATCCCCTAAGTAATCATTTGCCTTACTCTCTATCCTTTTGTTGATGATCCTGAGAATAACTTTAGCTGCGTGGGATATCAAACTTATTGTTCTGTAATCCTCACATGACGAAGCCTTTGCCTTTTTTGGAATAGGAACTAACACCGATCTCACAAAATCTTCCGGCCAGATTCCTTCCTCATAGATACTACGAATCAGTCCATATATGGCCTTCTTCCCACCTTTCCCTAACCATTTCAACATTTCTACAGGAATATTGTCCACCCCCACAGCCTTGTTTGCTTTCATCTCCTTTAATGCCCTTTCTTTTTCATCGTCGAGTATGCCTGGACCTAAGCTATCTTCTTCTACGTCATGTTCCTTTTCTATGTCTAACCTTGTCGGCCTAAGTTCTTTACCATACAGTGTTTCTATATATTCCTTCCATCTCTCTTGGATTTTTCCTGGTTCAACTATTATCTTACCCCATTTATCTTTAACTGTTAGCACAGATCTGTGTGTATGTATATATATGTATATATGTATGTATATATATGCATTTGTATATATATATATATATATATATATATATATATATATATATATATATATATATATATATATATATATATATATATATATATAAGGATTTTATCCAAAGCTAACTAGAACCGCTTCAGTCTTCTGAGCGAATCGGTCACCAAGTCCCCCGCCTCTTCACGACCGGGACCTTCCAGCTCTTCCCCTACCGCGGCAACTCTACCGCCCCCTGCCATTTCCCCCTCCCCCACCTTGTCCGCTTCCCATTGGCCCCTTACCTCTCCTCCCGTCACCCTTCTCTTGCACATGTCCTCTCCGCTCTTCCCCGACAACGGCATTCTGATGACGACGGCCGTGCCGTCGAAACGTAAATATCCAATGTAATATCCTTCTTTTATGTTTCTATGTGTGTGGTGTTTTTTGTGTTAGTGTTTGTGTGTTTGTGCGTCGCCGGAGAGCGTCTTTTCCAAGTGTATATATATATATGTATATATATATATATATATATGTATATATATATATATATATATATATATATATATATATATATATATTCAAACTTGAAAATCCCGCCATACGGCGCACAAATATTCATTGAAACAGAAATAGGTATAAGGAAAGGGGATAGGAAAACACATAAAAGGCCAACGCAGGACAAGTGGGGAAGGCGGTTTTTGAGCAGATCACGAAAGTAAAAATATTTCCTTATCCCGGATAAGGAAATATTTTTACTTTCGTGATCTGCTCAAAAACCGCCTTCCCCACATGTCCTGCGTTGGCCTTTTATGTGTTTTCCTTTCCCCTTTCCTTATACCTATTTCTGTTTCAATGAATATATATATATATATATATATATATATATATATATATATATATATATATATATATATATATATATATATATATATATATATATATACCATAAACACAGTAATCAACCCGAAGGTCGGTTTAGTAGGTGATGGTAGAGCTCACCCATGTACAAAGCCCTATACGGCGTGTGAGTATTCACACATCAGGGTAGGGGGCCATTTCCTTTCCCTGTGCCGGTTATGGTTTCCCAGGAAGATGTGGTACCCGAAAAATCAACTAGCTGGAGCTGCAGGTGCCCAGAGTGCCTTGCCCGGGAATCGAACCCGGGACCCTCCGGTCAGTAGTCCAACGGTCTACTCACTGGACCACCACGACCTACATATATATATATATATATATATATATATATATATATATATATATATATATATATATATATATATATATAATTCACTGATAAGTCATAACAAACACAGAAACCAAAACACAAAAGAGGAAAAACTCACTGGTTCTCTAATTTTCGGTGGTCCCACCACCTTTCTCAAGAGGAATTAGGAACAGAGTTCTGTTCCTAATTCCTCTTGAGAAAGGTGGTGGGACCACCGAAAATTCGAGAACCAGTGAGTTTTTCCTCTTTTGTGTTTTGGTTTCTGTGTTTGTTATGACTTATCAGTGAATTTACATTACACGTTTGTGGGTTTTCCAAAAAAGTGTATATATATATATATATATATATATATATATATATATATATATATATATCAATCACCAATAAGGCTGATCGAATTGGTAATCTAACGGGATGATTTGCTTGAGATTCCGAGGTCTCTAAGGATCAGTGACAAGGAACCCTGGAAAATTGTACCAGGAAACAATGAAAGCGTGTAAAATATGGTGCAGGAGAAGATTTCTGAAGATTAAATGGACGGAGAAAGCAAGGAACAAGGGAGCATATAGTAGGTGAGAACACGAATGGTCCATAAGGAGAACTCTGCAGTAAGGAGAAAGTGATGGATTGGACCCGCCCTTTGAGGCACACATTTGATTTGTTAGAAACATAATAGAATGGGAAAATTGAAGGGAAGATCTCGTATTGACCAGGAGACAAGAGAAAAGGACAAATTAAGAGGGCCATGAAAGAGAAAATCCTTTCGGTGGTGAGGTAATTGTTTTGAAAAGAGAACGTAGGAGGTAGGTTGTTCGTGGAGGAAGAGGATGGAAAAATGTTTGTAGATGTCAGCTATATTAAACTTAATAAATAATAATACTGCTTAAGTATTTAAAAAATGAAATATTAGCTTATATTAACCTCTACAAAAATGCCAAATCTGATCTGGAACAAAAGTGAAGACAGTGCAAATGATATAGAATGCGGACAAAGTGTGGTTTAAACAAAATTTCGCTAAAAGAATTAGGAGTAGAAATTTTAAAGGAGTTAGTTGGTCAGCGACGACAGACGCTATTCCTCTTCATTTCAAAATGCAGGACGGGTCCTTGATTACTGCTACGGAATAAATTCATGGCCACACGAAAAATCAATTTTTCATCTGGAAATTGAAGAAATGTCACAAAACCTGCAGATTTTAACGGAATGGAAGTGACAGAGTTGAGATTGATCGCTAGATATTCCTGCAGATATTGCTCCGGGAAATCATTAATATGGTTTTTGATTCCGCGATAGGTGACGCACATGTGACGCAGCATTCGCATCTCTGCCCTGGGCTCAAAAAAGAAAGGGGCAAAGATTTTAAAGCGCGGCTTCCTTGTTCAGAAAGACTCGGTCGTCGGGGAAAGGGAGCGCTGTGATTCGACCGAGATCTTAGGTGACGCACTCTCGTGTGGGTGACGTCTCTTGTGGTGGGGCAAGGGCATTCTGGGGTGGAGGGAGATAGGGAAGTGGAGAAGGAGAGGAGAGAGAGTATCGGGGTGCGGAGGAGATTCGTCGAGAGAAGCGATGCCGCGGCCGATGGAATGAGAAGGCCGGCGCCGCCGAGGGTGGTGGGTCGGCGAGGGCGGGTTCGCTCGGAGGGCGGGTGGGAAGCGGGCGGCAGGGTGAGGCGAACGAGATGTGTGGCAGGTGGCATACCAGGTGGCCGGTGCGGGAACACCCCAGCGCACACACGGACGCCTACGCATCCTGACCCTACCTTTTCTTCCTCCTCCCCCGCTCGAAGGATCTCGGAAAAAATCAAGGACTACATTTAACGACGACAAATTAAGTATGACAATTCCTCCGGTTGCAATTATAAAATGCACGTAGTGGATGTGCCCACGCTTAAAGGTGAAAGTTTTTACCGTGCTTCGCATCTTATTATTCATCAATTTAAAAATACTCGTCTAAGTTTATGCATCAGCAAATGCTCTTTGTAGGAAACCTCTTTGAGTTATTGTTCAACGAGTCGTATCGTATAAAAAGACAATACTGGTTCATCCTTGCGACTACGTCTTTACCAGCATATGCTCACCGTATGTGAAGACAACTGGTTCACACAAAACCCTCAAAAAAATGTCCAGCGACCGAATAGTATGACGGTCGGTTTAAATCTGGGTCTCTAATTGAGAACTTCTGTTCCCGACATGCACGGATAAATTCAAACGTGTTTTTTTAATACATCTGCATTGTTGTGATATAAGAATGTAACGATCGCATCATATTGTTGGTTAATATCGAATTGTAACCTTTACACGCATTCTGTAAAAAGGATACAGAAGTTTAAATATTCCATGTGGCCCAAACCTTTCGAGAAAATTATTTTTAGACAACAGTTAAATAGACCGATTGGAATCCGAGTGGAATTATTTTAGTATATACCACGCTAATCGCTTCCTGGAGGAGATGTTCAAGTTCGTCGATTTTAGGAATAAATGCACTCTGATAAAGGTGCGCCAGATTCATAATGGAAATTAATTTTCAAGTAGCGGGTGAATATAAAGAAGGGAATACCTTGCCCTTCCTTCAAGTATCGCGGCCCCTGTGGGTTTATCTTTCTGCATGGCAAAGCTCTTGGACGACGGCCGACGACCTTCTCCCTCACCCGCGCGCCTTGACCTCTTCCCCGCCCAATCCTCCCTCCTTCCAACCCCCGTATCCGTGATCTCGGATTCCCATGCACCCTGAATCCTTTCTTTCGTGCGACTAATACTTTTTGAGTGCACGATCAAACTAACATTTGTGTAAACGTGACATGATCGGGTTTGTGCACAAGTGTCTGGTGACCTAACACCCCCCGCCGCACGCCCTTGCGGCGGATTGCGGGGTATTGTGTAGACGTAGGTGTAGAATCCGCGCGTGTCAAGTGGCTGTCGTCTGCGCGTATCCCTGCGGAGAGGGAAGAGGACAAGATGCTGATGCAAGAGCGAAACAGGAATCGTACTTTCTCTTATCCTTCGACTCAGACCTTCCTTCACGAGGGAGCCAAGCGGAAATTTAAGGAAAACTTCTTTCCCAAAAATCGAAAAACTATGTTTGCCAGTGGCCATTTGCCACTTCTCCACTTATCGCTCATTCAGGCATTTCATCTAGGAGTGATGGAAGCTTTGTCGCAACGATTTTATCTATAGATAATTATTAATAAGTATTTTGTGCGAGCTTAGCTCAATAAATCATAGATGGAAGAATACAGATGTTTATGAGAGACCACAGTGAGACATTAGGGAAATTGCGGAAGCAATCAGATATTATAAATAATTTTTCCCACGCACAATTCGAGACCAATGCAATAGGAAAGACAATGTACAACTAATTACACTTCCTGAATGCCATTCATCATCAATTAACAATTACTCTATTAATTGGCGATCGAGGACCATCTCCCACGCTCCTTGTCGGAGGCATGAAGAGTAAAATGTTGACTTTTTGAGATCATTTTATGTTTGATGTCATTTGAAAAGTGATTTTAAGTGGATCTGCGACTGATGACCCATTAATAAGAGCATATTAACTTTAAACCGACGAATGCTGCCAGTAACTACAAAGGAACAGAGGATTGAAAACTCGGGTGTAATTTTCTTAACCCATGTTCCAAATGTATTATGCCGCTGAGGAATCTAATGGTAGAGTTAACCTAGCACTAAGCCCAGCCGCATGTGAATTTCTCCTTCCGTTCGCAGGGCGTAGGGGGAATAGATCCTCTCCCGGTGCCGCTACGGTTTCCCGGGAATCACTCAGCTTTTCTGGGAATCTCACTCCAAGACATGTTTCCCATCAACTCAATTCATGGCTGGCGTCCTCACACCCCATTGGACACGTGCCATTGGACCCGTGGACGTGTTTATGTGGGAATGAAGATGTAGAGTTCATGCAATTATGATTCGTCCGTCCCACATGAGTAGAAGGCAAACTGGTAAATAAGTGACTGCATTGCATGTGAGATCATCTTTTTTAATATCCATCTGCATAATACTCCGCAAGCCACCGGGAAGGTGTGGGGCAGGGGGTGTGAGAACACCAGGCATGCACGGACAAAGACACGCACCAACACACCACTGGAAAAAATGTAGCAAGCAGTGAAATAGTAAACGATCATCAGAAACAGGAAAGATGTTCAATGCACCACCACGACCTCTAGCATTTTGATGCAACAAGAGTGACATATCCGTTGCTAAACATAGCCATCGACCAACTTGAATACTACCTTGATCAAAACGTTCCCGGAATTTATTCAGAAAATTAAAAATACAAGTTTATTCATCTAAATCTATATTGTCCCCTTCAGAGTAATCCCCATCGACTGCAACACACTTATGCCAGCGCTTGATCCAATCCTCGAAAAATTTTTTATATTCGGTTTTCGGTATGTCCATCAGTGCTTCCTGCGATTTTTCCATTACTTCCTCTCGGCTGCTAAAACGCGTTCCCCGTAATGGTTTTTTAACTCGATTGAACAGAAAGAAGTCACAGGGAGCCAAATCAGGTGAATTCGGTGGCTGTTGGATGGTATTTGTTGCATTTTCCGTCAAAAAATTACGAATAATGGTAGCACTGTGCGACGGTCTCGACGCACTATGCGACGATTTCTGGTCTCTTTCGGCGAATTGCTTCACGCAAACGTCTCATAACGCCCAAATAATACTCTTTGTTTACTGTCTGGCCTTCTGGCAAAAATTCATGATGCACTACACCGTTGTAATCCATGAAAACCGTCAGCATTGCCTTCTTTTTTGACTGAAAACGACGTGTTTTTTTTGGTCTCGGCTCATTTGGTGAACGCCATTCACTTGCCTGATGTCTGGATTGCGTGTCGTACTCATAAACCCATGTCTCGTCTCCAGTAATGGTCCTTTTGATGAATGTGGGATCGGATTCAGCCGCGCAAATCATGTCTTTTGCGACGTCAACACGGTCTCTTTTTTGCATGAAATTGAGGTCTTTTGGCGCCAACTTTGCTGCTACACGACGGAAACCCAAATCATTAACCACAATGTCTTGGGCGGATCCATAGGCAATGTTCAAGTCCTCCGCTATTTCTCTGATGGTTAATTTGCGGTTATTGACCAACATTTCTTTTACTTTATCAATTTTTTCACCGACTTTCGATGTCGATGGTCTGCCACTGCGTTCATCATCTTCGATTGACTCACGACCACTTCTGAACACTTACCAACATTTCCAACGTCCGTGCGCCACTAAATCAGTTTTTTACGCAAAATTTAATACAAGTTCGTTGTTGCAAATTTAAATCCATTTCTGCAATTGTAAAAAATCGCCAACACACACAGAGATAGATGTACTCTTGGCTACGTAACTTTTGCAAATGTCAAGTTATGACACTAAGATTTAAAGGGAATATCAACAACAGATGTACCAATTTAACAAAAAACAGAACTCAAATCGGAACGATGGGAGCGCCACACGGTGGTTATTCCGGAAACTTTTTGATCAAGGTAGTATGGTGTACGTACATACACGCATATGTACGAGGATAGGCTGAAAAGTAATGCACTCATGCTTGTAGAGCGCGAAAATAAACAAATAGCAAGATTGGGCGAAAAGTACACTAAACTACAACAGGGAAGAATGGAGAGCTGCAGTAAACCAATCTTAGGGTTGAAATACTGTTTATGATGAAGATTGCATTAAAAGTGTGCGGGAGTACAACGCTTTCCTCATCATTTTATCCTCATCATGATGACGAAGTGATAGCTAAATTTTTTAAAATTTCTAAGTCTCCTCTCTTAGAGTAACCCAAGTATGGTCATAGCGGTATTCAGAGACTCTTTGTAATCGCCGTCCTTAAAATATATTGAAATTATCTAGCCCATGAGAAATAAAATAAAGAACTACAGCCTTGGTCTTTGTGTGACAATGGCCCTGGGTCCTCGAGAAAAAAAAATCAAGGTGTACGCAGAGAATCGAATTTTTTCCGTTACCAAACTCCACCGTCTGTTCGTTGGATCCGCAGATGATGCACAGGTGGACTAACCCTTGTCTTGCCCCGCCTCCTCACTCCTCTTCCAATTCCGTCCGCTCCCATCCACCGTACCCCAACCCTCTTCCCGAGAGGTTGTGCTTTTTTATAGTCTCGTGGCTTAAAGGAATCGGATAGTTTAGACAGGAGGGCGATGTTGGAGTAGACGACCACGAAAACGTGGGTAAAGGAGAGCCTACATGATATCATGAAGGAGAAAGGGACACAGGAAAAGAGCTTGCTCCTCGGTCGTAAGGAGACCTAATGGCGCTCGATCGAAGGGCACACACACACAAAAGAGGTTGTACTTTTTATTTTAGTTTTTTGAGAGCAGGTCCCGTGTAATCTTCCGAGGGAAGACCTACATGGGAGGAAGATCGAAAGCTTCTGATGCCTCAAGGGACTTTATTGACGAAACCTCAAACGATGACCCGTCAACACCTCGAAGAGATCACCCAGTGAGGGCAGTGAGTGCTGTCAACCATTGCGTGCGGTTACGCATTTTTAAATTACTGATTTCCATTTCCAGAGCCTATTTTCTGTAACCGGTAGACAAACCATTGTCGCGAAATGCACAAAAAACTGCTATTTCTTGTCTAAAATTCGAGGGCTGTCCATCAAGGAATTGAGAGCACCTCGAAAGATTTTGAGCACAACCTCTCAGTGAATTCTGTGATGCATCCGAAGGGAAAGCACCCATCCCCTCTTCCCCGTCAGACTACTCGCGCCAGTTGGCCCAACGTTGCTTCGCGGTGAAATATTCTCCCCCATCACATCTCTGAAGCAACTTCTGGTTTATCGACCGAAACTTAAGGTTCTTCTTAACCCTGTAGAAATACTTAAGCGATGGATATAAGAAACAGAGTCGTTCAAAAGGGAAGCAAATAAAACCCAATAAAACGGAGATAACATTTTTTTTAAATAATATCGCTGAATCATTATGTCGTGATGAATAAGTTGGTGTAGATGTAGTCTATTTTGTTCGAAAATGTAGGTGACGAGTGTTTATTCCATTACTGGCAAGGAACACGTTACGAAAAATAATTTTCTAAAATTAGCAAAGTTAGACTGAGATTAAAATATTTTGAATGGAACTTTTAAAACTCTCTGCTGTACTAACCATTTAGTGATCTTTAAAACGGATATTGCCATGAGCGATAATGTAAGTAGGCGAGTGATTCTAGAATAACCACCCCAGTGAAATAATGAGTCCTTTCACCGAAAGAATTTTGCGATCTTCCCATCTTAGTTTTTGCCATCGAGCGTACGTATGCACGGGAACTCGGTTAACATCGAGGTCGAACCCAGAGATCTGAAAAAATCAAGTAGGAGGAATTGGTTCCATGGCAAAATGAAAATACCACACCAAAGGTTTCCCGATCATAACTGGTTATCCATCTCCGCCCCTTAATTAGACTGATTTTTGGCCGAGCGATCGTTAGCGCGCGCGCCACAATTAATCGACGCGCGCCAAATTTCTCATGCCGGCGGCGAATCTTATGCACTCTTGCCACGGGATTGCATCTTTTCCCACGGGACCGGAGCCTCCGACACAAGACGTCCGTCCCCTTTTGACCCTCGGTGAACTTCTTCGATTCCAACGATCCGGTTCCGATCGAAACGGGGCGGCCGGGGAGGGGAGGGAAGGGAGGGGGGATGGGGGAGGGAGGAGGGAAGTGGTGAGGGCACCGAGCGAAAAGATTAAAAGTGAGAAAAGTGGGGCGCCACATATTCCATTTCTAACGCGGGCGCATGTGATTGCTCCTCGAAGTCGATAGTTTCCCAGCCCTTCCCCAACCCCCCCCCACCTTTCTCTTCCGAGCTGTCCTGCGACCCCCTTGGGGTCTCGCCGTTTTTTCACGACTGTGATGCACGGGATTGAGCATGATCCATTCGTCCCATATTTTCATATTCAGAGAGCGGCTCTCATGATAATTATTCTCCTTCCCGTATCTATCATCACTCTTGCCACGAAAATTTAAATGCAAAGACCGCTTTGGAAAGCCGTTAACTCCATTGAGTGGATTGGGAGAACGAGACCTGTGGATGACGCTCGCTCGAAGCCCACGGAGGAGCCACGTCCGACCGTCGAATGATTCTTGCAAAAATGATGGTTCAGCCGAAAAATGGGCCTGGCAAACGGTCTGCCTCTCCTCAGTATGAATGAATGGTAACTTCACAACTCATTAGTAACACTAAATAATTATATAATTATGCCCAATCAACAATAACATAATCTTTATGCTCTCTCAACAGCCAAGGATGTTTTAAGTGATTTGGTGAAGCTTTAGTGCATAGCTATTCAATTCAAAAAGCTAAGTTTGAACTATAAAATATTACGTTCAGAAGGTGGGTCAAGTGATGAGTACTTGCGTCGTGCTAGTCAGATGAGACTTGTCTTCGGACTTTTGCGACTGAATCCGCTCGATCAACCGACATACAAACATAGCTGATAACATCGTAACTATGGACACGTGGCATGGGTGAAATACAGGCGTTGTTTAAGTTTAGACGTAATTCCGCGATAGCATAAGAACTGTGAAGTACAATGGTGGGGAGCAAGAAAAGGTAATCGGACCTTAGCGGGGAGGGCAGGGGGAGGAATAATTCATCCGTCAGCCGGACAGAAAGGCGCACTGGGCATGGGCCAAATAATGGAGAGGCGAAGTTTATGACAAGGGAACATGAATAATTTTTGAAAATGGAAAATTTGTTTTAAAAATCGCTTATCGATGATGGCATATAACCTAAAAGCATGTGTATTCACACAAAATTAATCCCAGACCACACAACCGAGTATGGTCGACTGTTCATGCACCATAACCTATATAGGCTTTGAGATTCTGAATTCTAGTCCGTCATGAAAACGTCATTCAACTCGGATGGAAAAAAAACTTTTGCATATACATATTACCGTAGCGTACAAACTTACAAGGTGGAATAAAAAAATGCAGGACTGATTTTATAACTTGTTTATTTCGACGGATACAGCTTAATCGAACTTGTTATCCTCAAAGTACATACTTTGGCTGACGACACATCTTTGTCAACGTTTCTTCCAGCTCTCGAACCCTGGCTGGGAAGCCGTATTAGGGATTCTCTTCGGGTCCACCGAACAATTAGTTTTAACGTCCGCAATAGAGTCGAATCGGCGCCCTTTAAAAGTTGATTTTAACTTTGGGAACAAAAAAAGTCTGACGGAGTCACGTCCGGAGAGTTGGGTGGCTGCTGCGGGATCACGGAAGTTCCGCTTCTGGCGACAAACTCACGTTCATCAGTCGTAACGAATTTTGATGCGACGCGCGTCATGGCCAAAATGCCTGTCAAAATTGTCTGACAGTATCCAAAACTAATGTTCACTCCCTCGGCTATCTCTCTAACAGTTAATCGGCGATTTTCCCGCACCAAATCGTTCACCAATTTGGCATGGTTGGGGTCTGTCGAAGTGGAAGGCCGCGAGGTTCGCGAATCTTCATCTGTGGAGGTTCTGCCTGATTTAAAACGACTGTACCACTCAAAACACTGCTTTCGACTTATTGCTTCTTTAACAAAGGCTTGCTGAATCATTCCAAATGTCAAAAAGCACTTTTTCCAAGTTTGAAACGCACAGACACTGTTCCTCTAGCCTAGTCCTTCATAGCTGTCGTTGCACGCGGCGACGAACAGGTTGAGACACGTACCGCTGCTGCTGCGTAACGACTCGGCGTAAAGAAACGCACTACCTCTCGTTTTAGTCGTCACATATGTCGCTAGATGGCGCACTGTGTCTCGTTTCGATCCGTTTCACGGTTTGCGCAAAATATGATCAGTGCGGTCTTTTTTTGATCACACCTTGCACACATATTGAGGTTTAGACTAGCTTTCAATGAACGCTGACTAAACACCATCCTTAAAATCCACCTTTGGATTACTTACACGCATATCGTGAGTAAATTTTCCCAACCAAAGTTGCAAAGTTCACCTTCCGCCTTTTTCATAATATCTCCCACGCATGACGGTGTTGGCCATTTCCCCTTTTTCTGTCTCTGAGTTTTACCTGAAAAAATCTAGCCGTAAATCATTTGTAATAACTATTTGAATACTTGCTTATTCTATGAAAATAAAATATTAAGAACAGTCGGTGCAAATGGAGTAGGCTTTAGACCGAGATGGTTATTTCCTTCTGAGCCTAGAATTGTCCCGCCGCTGTAGTGCCGCTGAAAATTCTACTTCTGTTTCCAGTTGCTTTTGCTGTAGGTTATCCTATTAAGCCATCTATATACGGATAAATGAATAAAACTTTCCTTCAGGGATCATTTATAATATTTACTTTCAAATTTTGAAGGGGACAGATTATTCCTTAGACCATTGAGGGCGCGAAAACGTTATGGGCAACAGTCCGGTTGAAGAATTTTAGTGTGGCGGATTCTGCCCTCTTCGGGGAAATCCGTCGGGAATACGAATGAATTTCTAATGGATTCAATTAACATGTGATTTATAATTTTTTTCACTATTAACTACTTTGCAAAGCAATGAATTCTTTATCCGAAATTTAAGATCCATCAAAATAGAGTCGTAATTTCAGTATTTATATTACTTGGGGTCAATGAGTGCATAAATGGACCGACTATGCACATTTTAGGAATATATTTTAAATCATTGCTCCTGCCTCGGGATAAATGGAGGAGTCCATCTTGTATTTTTCCCGCTGTGACATAAGTAATCATTATGTCCTCGATTCCGTGAACAGAATTGGAGTGAGTGGTTGATCGTCAAAATACGAGGACTCTTCAATAACTAGCGATCATATATTTTATTTATAGAATTTATTGCATAATTCTGTTGTTTTTAATTGTATTCTTTGCTTAGTTTTCAATATTTATGTAGTACTAGTTTTGTCATTTAAATGCAGTATTGAGTCATCGACAGATTTTGAAAGTTAAAATATGTAAAACTGGTCTTCTGTTAAGATTGACGTAATAAGCGACGAGCAACACGCTTCATTGTAATTTTGCTTTCACCGGGACAAAAATTATGACGAGGTGTTATATATAGGAGACTATTCCCAATATTGTCACAAAATTTCAAGTTCCCTTTTTTTAAAACTAATTTGGCCTTTTTTGATGCATATATTGTTGCTGTGGCCGAAACCACGTTGCGAGGAATTCGTGTGATGACAATCGCTGGAGCTTTGCCTTTCCTACTGTCGTTCGTGACACACGGCTTTGTGGGACAAGTTTCCAGGGCTCATTATTATTTTTCCAGTATAAATTAGTGGGATAAATAATAGCCGTGCTTTCCCGATTCCTTCCTAAATATTCATATTGCTTCCTAATATTCCTTCCTTTAAAGTGGCATCAAAACTCTCGTGGTCGCCCCACTGTGGTCAGACGCCTATTGATGACTCCTCTATGAGGAACAGATTCCGCGAGGACTACCTTCTCGTATGGATTCAACCCTTCCACCTAAATGGCATGAGTGACCCTACAGGGATCTCGGTGCTCACTACCGCACAGTCGTCAGAATGGAGGTGAATCACCATCACGAGAAATCTGTATTCCATGGGGAGGATTTTTCTAAATTATGGAGAAAGAAACGCACATGTCGAAAAAAATTGATACGTAACAGATGATCGTTATAATTTCAAATCCAAATATTGGTACGTATTCTGAAAAAATGTTTAACTTGTTACATTCTATTCATCTAAAATTCTTGCTTTATCGATAGATAGAACCTCACTGTGCGTATGTGACCGTGGCTTCCAGGCTCTTACCGAACTTTTGATTGGACATTCCTTGAGTTATTCTGCTTTTATCTACATCTGACACACCTTAATATTACAGTTGATCCGCTACTTAGAATGTCTTCAAAACAAACATTTCCCAGGAATATGCCTAGTAAGAGAAAGCCTCAATCGGTCGATATCAGTGAATGGGCGGTCCGACAACTTAGGAGTAATGTGTGAACTTCTACTTGCTGATATACGAATTGTCCGTTTTGCCAAACCCGTTTTTTTTCTTAAGACAATTACCAATTTCAAAGACGAAGACGTGGGGTGACCCACTTTTGTGCGACCTATGACCGTGTTAGTCACAGCGCCATCATTCATGAATCGGGTCATCTACCAAGGTTCGTCGCTTACCTTGCTAACACCTACGAGAGCAGCAAAACGTCACTTGGAGTCAATGGTCCTACCCAATGTTAGTCAACACTGGTACCGGATGAGGTGATTCCCTCCTTGCGCCGATCTTATGCCTCTTTCTCGACGACGTTCCGAGACCAGTCCTGATATCCATTGGTTATCGATTCTGTGGTAGCAGAATTAAAGAGATTACATGCGTTGGCGATATAATATGGGGATCAAATCTATTTTAATGGACGATGTGATATGTGGGCTACTCTCGAATATGGTGCCCAAATTTCTAACCACGTACATAATGCTTTTCTTATGCAACGGCAATGTCTGAAAATCTGTCATGAAAACGTCGTTGAACTCGACTGGAATAAAAAATGTTTGAGTTGGAAGAATTTGCACGCATTAGTTCGGTGCTCACCACATTACGCCATCACCAAGTACCTCTACTGCTACATAACTATTTTTTATAGATTTTAGACCGTGGTTTCAACATTGCAAAAGATTCGTCTTTGCATTGAAAAAAGTTCAATATTCGGACGGTTTTTCAGTAAACGATGGATGATCGTTATTCTTAGTCGTTGCCAATTCACGCGAAGGCCGCAGATAGTTTTCTCCACCCCAAAATGTTGTGGGAGGCTGCCCATTCTGCCCCCCCCCTTATGCTCCCAGAGCATTAGGGGAGGGGGCAGAAGTGATGTCCTTTCTTGTTTTGTTTTGTATTCCCTCGCGGTTTTCGGTGTGTGGTGATAGCAGTCGAAATTTCACCATCTTATGTCTGCGTAATAAGCGCATCTCAGAAAGTGAAATCTGGCTGGGAAAGAATTTAACGGCCTGGTTGAAAGCTTGTGATACCACAAATATATCTCCCGCATAATCACGGCTGACTGATATGCTCGCTCATAAAAGGCTTCTGTCAACTGCGCTTTCTAATGCCCACGTATATTCACTATTAATGCGATTCTTGCAAAGAATTTAGAGCACATACATCTATCCGCAGTTTTCCGCAGCGCATATATTAATCAACTCCACGGAATTCTCTCCGCACTGCTAAATTCGGTTTCACGCTCAGATGTATATCACGGCATCACTAATGTGTTTTGTAATTAGTCAATTTCAGTTTCTGGGATACATTCTCAGTCGTTATTGAAAACTGGGACCGTTCTGGTGCCCCACGATTGGGCATGGTCTGCCTATGACGCAACACTTACTCTTATCTTCTCGTTTTTAACCTAGATAATTTTCATATTGGAAGCAATTTTAATTTTAAGAGTACATTTTACTATATTTTAAGCATATATTGCATTTTATGCGAGTTGTTTGATTATTCATATTATTTCTTCATCATTAGACGTCATTGAAGTGGGGAACACAGAATCTCTATATAAAGATGGTTGGGAAACCCCACGAATGCCAATTTACCATGAAGGCTTTCACTTATTTAAGTGTTACAATACCCAAATATTAACTCATGAACCCGGGAAATTTCTTATTCCATGCACTGGACAGTTTGCTAATGATTTCTGGTGGTCGTACGTTCTATGCTGGATACTTTGAATTGATTTGGAAAAACTCTTGGCCTTTTAATGCCAAGAGTTTTTCCAAAACCACACGAACAACCTTTGTCGGCCAATTCATACATTTACCTAGATGCATATAAAGACTGACGCAGAAGGAAAAAATGAGCAGCCTAAAGAAAAAAAAATAGATTATCTATTGACTGCTTCTATTCACTTCTTAGCTTTCCCTTACAATAAACTCCCGTTATTGCAACAATTTCAGAGCATAAAAATCATTCGCCTTGTCCGGGATTCGAACCCGGATCCCTCGATATCCGGCCGAGTACTTTAGCCAGTTAAGCTATCTCGGCGTCTAAGTTTAAGAGGACGCCGCGATAGCATAACTGGCTAATGTACTCGGCCGGATATCGAGGGATCCGGGTTCGAATCCTGGACAAGGCGAATGATTTTTATGCTCTGAAATTGTTGCATTGAAATGCATGTTAGCGGATGACTCCGTTAAAAGTTACTGTTGCGGCATCTCCCGCAGTTTCTTGGAAACTCCCGATACATGCTCCCGGAATTTCTTCAGTTTCGTTAAACTAGAGTAAGGGGAATAGGAATTATTATTTATTTAAATGACCCGTGGAATGTACCGGAAAGGGCAGCTAATTCAATATATGAATACATTAATGCTTTATGATTTTAGTTAGACTTTCAAATATAAAACTGTATAAAAGCATAGAAATAACGAAATAACCAATACCGGCAATTCCTTCAAAGAATACTTTGTAGTCCACTTAAAAATATAGAAAAAACTTAAAATCAAACTCTGTTCCTCATTAACATTTTAAACACCTAAAATAAATGGGGAAAGAAATATATGGCAAAGATTTCATTAATGCTACAAACGTCAGCGTCTTCAGGTCTGGCAAACAAATGCAGCTGTAAATTTCTTTGAAATGTATCTATGGAAGTAAATGAGACCCAAACTACCAAATTTAGGATATATTGACTGGCTGTGTGCAACTGATTCGTTCTGTCAAAAAAATGTTTACATTAAGATCATAAACTATAGAAACTCTCGAAGTATTTCTTGACTAGTGATTTAATTAGAGTTTAGCCCTACTTGGAGGGGATGCCGCCAAGAACACCGAGGTCACAGAAATATTTATCTCCTAGAACAACGCGATAGCCGTGTTCATCTCCAATAATTCCAAAATAGTGTTCCTTATAAAAGAAAGTTAAGCTGCTCGCTTTGATTAATAGCTAAATAAAACTCAAAAACTCCCCTTACATCATTGCTATCGTCAGCATTTCCAATTCAAATTGTGATCAAGTTGTTCAAGAGACTAAATATAATGTTATTCTTGAATCCCATTCTGTGTTAACCTTTTTGTTTCAGGTGCGAGAATTTCATTGTGGGTACTAGCCCACCATTCTTCAGTTTCCTTAATTTTAGCCCACGATGTGCACATAATCTTCTTCCTTTTGCGTCTGCTTCGTGTTCTTTATGCCCCCACTCGGAAATCAATCCATAAAGTAAAGAACCTCTTCTTCTTCACTCTTTCAATTTCAACTCGTGATGATCCATTCCAATTTCCGTAATGACTCAAGTACTAAAATTTATTGCCTCGTGGAACATCTCATTAAACCTTTATCAGATAAATTTGGTCCCATTCTCCCCGAAGGAAAATGGGATTATAAATCCATCATGTCATCTCCCTTAATAGAATGAGGCACCGACTTATTTACGCGGGTGTTTTTTTTCGCTCATTCACACTCAATGGCATGTTCCTTGCCATAAAAATCTCCGAAAGGAGCCGCAGTTCAGCCTCCCATCCACAGCCAGAGTGGTCCTGCTATGCAAGCCGCGTTCTCTCCATGACCCCATCATTTAGACCAAAGGGTGCGGCAAAAATAACTAACTAGCAAGCACCGCCATGACTCGAGTATACGGTGGTCCCCCGCGAAGGAAAGCACCACAGTTCCCACCCCCCCCCCCCACCGACGCGACGGGTGGGTGGTCTGCGAACAACTTTCTTCGCGTCAGACGACTAATAAGTCAGCCCAGAAACTATTTTCGCGTGACAGGAATGGTAGGGGAGCTTCCGCAGCCGCATTTTCTCAATATCCGGGCACACACACACACGCATGCTCGTCTCCATTCTTTCGGATGCCTCCGTTTCATTTATCGCCGTTTTCGCTGCCCCCCTCTCGCCGCCCAATCGCGACCCCCCCCCCCACACCCCGTTGTTCACGGCCGTCCTCTCTCCCGAGCCGGAGCGAAGTCGCCCTCCGACCGCACCGCCCGGGGCCACCATCTCCGCCAGATCGGGAATCGGGTAATGGGTCATACTCCGGCGGTGAGTGGAGCCCGAAAGAGCCCTGAACTTTCTTTACTTTCTAGGGGGGGATGGGGGAGGAGGGGGCGGGAGGTTATGAGGTGAAATGAGGGAGAAAGGACCTTTCCCCGGGGTCGGATTGATTTCGCTCATCGCGTGCCTTGCCTCCTTTTCGACGGAAGACATCTCTTGGCGCCCCGAGGGCTGCAGGAAACGGAGGCGAGATCCGAGGACGAGAGAGGGCTTCCTGAATCCTCAGCTTCATCAATTGATATCTCTCCTATGATGCCGGAAAAGTGATAACACTCACTCGGGAACCAATTACCCATCGATGGAACGTGGCAGCTGGATGCGGAATCCCATTTTCCTGCAAATGAAAGGAGACTATTTAATTACTCGACGACTTCCGATTTATTTTTATTGCATGATGACTTAATGGTAGTTAATATCTATGAGAGAAATCGTGATGAAAAAATACGGCTGGGATGTTGGCTTGGGAAATATTACTCAACCAACACAGGACTGCCGGGGGGGGGGGGGATGTGACGGATTCTACTCAATTCATAATATTTCTGAAGAGCGTTAACGGTGTACTCCTTCCCACATTATGACGTGCATGACTGCGCCAGGATAACCGTAAACACCCCGGCTTTATGTAGGGCACTTGAAGAATGTTGGTGGTGGAAATCGGAGGGAGAGGGGGCGAGGAAAGAGTGTTTTACGAAAGAATGCGTGTGTTAGGTGCAGATCGTTACTAGACGTGCATGGAAGGAGTGTGCTACGCTCGTTTGGACCTGTTGAAAGAATGGATGACGGCTGAATCACCAAGCAGCAGATGTACGAGCAAGAGCGAGTGTTCCCGGAAGGCGGGGTTGGCCAAACTGGTCCCGGATGAATGTGGTCAAAGAGAATTTCAAAAGACGAGGAATATTAGGAGCAAGACGAAAGTGGTGTGGAACAGTATCCGAATGTGACGGAAGTAAAAGGACTTCACAAGTGAAGTGCAATATGAAATAAATTAGCGTAAAAGAAGTAACTTGCTCAAACGGACTTTGGGAACTTTTTTTAATGTCTCATTTTTGACACTTCTGAAACTGTCAAATCTAGTCCTTTTTACGAGGATTATTGCCGCGTTATCCTTGGGCACGGCAGTTCATAAATGCCCTTAAATTTGAGCTCTGAGCTCACTCTAGTTTAACTCGGTTGACCTCTCCCGCCGCCGAAAACACCTTGCTCGTTCGAGGGGTGTGAGTGGGGAACTGAAAATTTAATCTTCCTTAAA
This sequence comes from Hetaerina titia, assembly GCA_037158775.1. Taxonomy (NCBI): domain Eukaryota; kingdom Metazoa; phylum Arthropoda; class Insecta; order Odonata; family Calopterygidae; genus Hetaerina; species Hetaerina titia. The sequence continues at coordinate 2,170,096 of CM073773.1, read as the reverse complement.
ACCTGTCCAAATATGGCCATGAATACGAATACGTTTTTAAATTTTTTTTCTGTAAATGAGTGCGCCTTATTATTATTATTATGTAATCTACAGGTTAAGTTAGGTTTTAGGATGATCATAACTATCAAATAAATATCTTGAACAAAACGCAATCCAGCAACCTAATCTACATCAGGTCCCTCTTCATCACTGTGTACTTCTTTCCTCCCTTCATCGCGTCTAACATCCTTATCCTGTTTCTGCCCTATCCTCGCTTGCCCAACATTCTCCCCCCTATTACCCTCTTTAACATTCCACTACCGCTCAATACGCCCTTCATCCATTTTTCCTGCCTCCATACGATTTCTCTCAACAAACCCCTCTCCTCACCCACCATCACCAGTACTTCCTCATTTGTTTTCCTTTCGGTCCATTTCACCTTCTCCATTCTTCTCCATACCCACATTTCAAAAGCCTCCAATCTACGTCTATCCTCCTGCTTCAGCGACCACGTTTCCGCGCCGTACATAGCTACGCTCCATATCAGAGTTTTTACGAGTCTTGTCTTAACATCCCTACTCAACGTCCCCGTCATCAACCCCCTCCTCTTTGAGAAAGCCTCCTTGCCTAGCGCAATTCTTCTCCTTACGTCTCTACCACTTTGACCGTGTTGGTCAAAAACACTTCCAAGATATGTAAACTGCTCTACCTGCTCTATTCTTTCCCCGCCTATTTTAATATTTAGCTTAGCCTTTTTCTTTCTGGAAAATCGCATCACCTTTGTTTTATTAATATTGATTCTCATCCCATATTTATCGCACTGAACCTCCAATTCACTCAACAATGCTTGCAACCCCTTGGCTGACTGAGCAACTAATGCTTGGTCATCAGCAAACCTAACCGATTTTACGAATTCCCCTCCGACTTTCATTCCTACCTCCAGTTCTTCCCATGCCTCTTTAATCATTTCCTCTACATATACGTTGAACAGTACCGGTGACAATGGGCAACCCTGCCTTACACCTCTTCCTAACACTGCCCATCCGGACTCTCCGTTCCCCACTCGCACCTGCGCAGTCTGAGACATGTACAGGTTGCGGATCAGTCTCCTGTCCCTCCAATCCATTCCTATTTTCTGCAATACACGCATTAATTTTTCCCAATTCACTCTATCAAACGCTTTTTCGAAATCTACAAAACAGGCAAAAACGTCCTGATTGTATTCTATATTTCTCTCGACTAGTGATCTCATTACTGCAATGGCATCACGCGTACCTCTTCCTTTCCTGAACCCAAACTGATCATCCCCTAAGTAATCATTTGCCTTACTCTCTATCCTTTTGTTGATGATCCTGAGAATAACTTTAGCTGCGTGGGATATCAAACTTATTGTTCTGTAATCCTCACATGACGAAGCCTTTGCCTTTTTTGGAATAGGAACTAACACCGATCTCACAAAATCTTCCGGCCAGATTCCTTCCTCTTAGATACTACGAATCAGTCCATATAGAGTCTCCTTCCTACATTTTCCTAAATATTTCAACATTTCTATAGAAATGTTGTCCACCCCCACGGCCTTATTTGATTTTATCTCCTTTAAAGCCCTTTAATGCGCCTTTTCACAAGATATTTCATTTTAAACTTTAACATTGCTTCAAATATTTTGAAAAAACAGTTGTTTATGTTGAAAGTAACTTCCAGTCGTGTTCCACTCGCACAGAAGACATGAAATTAAATTCTTATGATGATCCAAAAGTACAAAAGTAGTCAGAAAGTCCATCATTTTTTTAACAAAATGATGTGGTGTCATTGTTTCTTATTAATTTGGCATTGTATTGAAATCTGACATGACGGCTATTATGACTCAATTATTTTACAGAGCAGCATTTCTTATTTATTTATTTATTTGATGATATTCGTTGCAATCAGGCAATTGTCCTGGTGGGTACGATCACATAACATACAAACAATATTTTAACAGTTATGCTGTACAATAGTACAATTAGACAATAGACAATATTTTAACAGTCATGCTGTACAATAGTACAATTAAACAGTTACAATTATTAGACAGTTAAAATACTATACAAATCACTGATCAATGAAGTTTATCACCTAGTGGCTGCTTTACACTTTTTCTTAAAACTCCTTAAATCCGCCGGCCCCGGTGGCGGCGGGGTAACGTCCTCGTCTACCAACTGAGAGGTCACGGGTTCGATTCCCGTCTGGGTGGATTTTTCTCCATCCAGGGCTTGGCTGTATGTAATTGTCTTCAATGTAATGTATGTAATGTAAGGGTTAGGTGGAAGAAGGGACTATTAAGTCTCAACCTCGCCCAATTAAGTCGATAATAAATAAATAAAAAAAATAAATTGGATATGGAAAGGGCTCAAACAAACCTCCAGGCAGCTGGTTCCATCCAGCAATAGTTCTGTTTAAAAAAGAGTATTTTTTCTTATTTGTTTTTTGCGTCCTCATTATTATTTTAAACCTGTGGTAAAACTAAAACTTATGCAATACACTATTCGGTAACCTATATTAAAGATTGTAAGGTACAAGTCCCAGTTGATGGTAATAATAGCAGATATTTCAGATAAGCAAGATGACCCGTGTCAAAAAAATATTATCTACACGCACATCTTTAAATTTTCGAGAGATACGAAATTAAGCTTACAAAAAATTCCCGAAAATTTGGCTTCATCGTTTCATTAATGATATTGATTGGAATTGTTTCTCCATTCATGAATACTTTTTTTCATTTGTAATAATTTCTCCCAGTTATATCTATCGCAAAGATATCAACAAATACGGAGTTCCAAATAAACACTATAGCGTGCTTCAGAAAGGGCATTTTGAAACCCACAATCTTTCCCAACCCTCTCGTCACTCTCTCTTTTTACGGAGTGTTTGGTTCCTTCTCAGCAGATTCCAACCGTGAATATCACAGTGACGCTTAATGTTACGTCTGCTGGACGTCCAGTGAGATCAAATGAGGAAGTGCGGGCACAGTGCAGAGTGCAGTGGAGGCACTTTGACTGATGAAATACTGACTTTTATGACAAGGTTCGAATGTTATCCATCCTTAAAAATCAAAGATGTTCTTCTCACAGCAATTTCAGTTGAAATAAACCGTTGCTCGCTCCCAACGCAGCGAAAATCTTTAAGTTGAATGCGTACTTGTTTTAGAAAGTAACTCAAGTTCAAGTCTGCTCCACAGCGTGATTCCTACCCAAATAATTATCTCCGGCATTTTGTATGCTACCTATGAATGCAAACGTAGAGTGAGATATGCATTAATAATACATATCAACTACTAATAGCCGTGGGACCTAAATAAATTAGTCAAAAATAATTACAGTGTCCGCTATAATCCTCTGAAATTTGTAGAGTCATTGATGAAAAGGGAGCGTTTTCTTGCCACTTCCTGTCTTCAGCACCAAGGAGCGTGAAAAAAATCAGTATGCGATCGGATGATGCGATCGGATCTCGAAAAACACATGAGAGATTAAGGCTTATTATAAATACAGAATATTTTGGAAAAGATGAAGAGATATCAGGATTCGGAGTAGGTAATGCAGAGCACGGTCGGACTTCCATTGAGTCGGAATTTCTGGCGATAAGCGAGTAACAAACATCCAGGAGCAACTATGAATTAAAATTTAGTTCCTTAAAAAACTAATCAGAAAATACTGAGTGAAATTCTATGGTTTTTATGTTACTTATTTTTTCGATTCATTCAAATTTAATATATGACTGGGCTGTTGAATCTTAAGCGGATAAAATAATACTTTGTAATTCCACAGATTTATTTCACAAACGCACGACCCGGGTTTCGACGTACAACGTCATCTTCAGGTTGAAGATGACGTTGTACGTCGAAACCCGGGTCGTGTGTTTGTGAAATAAATCTGTGGAATTACAAAGTATTATTTTATTCGCTTAAGAATGAACCGATTCCATAAAATAACGCCTGAAACCATCGATTATATGGGCTGTTGAATTTTCATGCTCTAAAAAGATTACTCTCTGATATTGCATAGGCAGTAAATTAAAATCAATGAACGCGAGCTGATTTTGACTTCTTCCTGAGAAAATATCCCATTTAAGAAACCCTTGGTATTTGCGGATGACTCACTTCATTAGAATACTTTTTAATAAAAATATTTTAATGGGGTGCACAATTTTGATAAATAGTCTAATTAACATTCATAATTAAACCACATTCCTGAATGGCAATGATGAAATCAGCACAAGAGGAGAAGAGTTTTTCGCCAGTGGACCGAAAATAAGTAATTCTTGGAAATTATGATGACCGCAGGCATGATCAGATATATTAATGATAAGCAATTACCTACAGGTTAGTTTCTGCGGCCTTCGGTCATTGATATTTAGTGTGCTGCTGTTGGGGGGCGTCCAGTTCGTTCCCACTTTAGATGGTTAAATGACAAGTTCAGTTACCCTAACAAAGCTTTGAGAAAAATTTCGAATATTTTAATCAATTTAGAGGTAGTTATGTTTGCCAACAATATTACTCTTGTACCTCAGGGGTAGGTACAGACACCACCAAAGAAAGTGTTAGATTAAGGGTCGTGTACTCAAATCGATGGGCATTTTTGAAAAGAAATTATATACTTATTTCATTATCTTCTGAAGGCGGAGCGTTGTCCTCCATTGGTCTCTCTCTCTATTGCCGCTCTTTTCAGTTCATTTTGTTTTTACTCTCATACAACTTCTCGTGTCATCTATACATATTTTTTCTTGACCTTCCTCCTCTTCCTTCTTCATTTTCCCCTCCAGGAAGTTATTATGTCTGAGAATTTATCCAAGAAATGTAATTTTTCTTTTCTCCTCCTCTTTCATTAGACTCCTTTCCTCTTTAATTTCTTTCGATACTTCCATGTTGTCTTTCTTGTCCGCCCATCTCGTTCTTGTTATCCTTCTCCAAATTCACATTTCCATTGCTTCCAACCGAGCCTTTTCCCTCTTTCCCAATGCCCAAGTTTCGCTTCCATGTAATAATATACTTCAAAAAAACGATTTTGCAAAGGGCTTTCTAATTTCCAATTTCATGTGTTTGTTTCCGGAAAGATTATTTTCATTTTCATATGCCTTCTTCGCTAAGACGGTCCTTCTTTTGTTTCCTGATTTCTGTTGTCTCTTGTGATTTCACTTCTAAGGTGACAGAACTTTTCTACTTGGCTTATCATTGATACCCCTATCAGAAAATTTACAAGGGGTTCTGTCCTGTTTCAAGAAACTATCATAGCTTTGGTTTTCTTCACATTTATTTTCAGTTTCCATTTTGTCATAGATAGGGTTTTGAGCATTCTATTCATATCTTTGGCTGATTCTTCCGGTACACAATATCATCTGCATCTTCATTTATTTATTTGGTATCAATCCGAAAACAGCCCTTTTTGGACTTTACATCGAATAATAATGACGTATATAACATTGGGCACAACTACAATCACCCAAACCCACCAAATCTAGCCCTCGACCTTTGGGCTGATAGTCAAGGACGTTACCCCGCCGCTACCGGGGTCAGTAAATTTACTTTCCATTTGTTTTCCAAAATACCTCGTTATTCAATAGCTAATGCTAGACATCATTATTGTAGAAGGGTGTATTTTTGGCGAGTAGCATGAGGCTCACAGCAACATATATCTTGATCAAATGTAAGAATATCCATCTTCTTGTACCCAACGGTCCACTGGTGGGGTCGATGGCCGAGGGTTATTATAGGCCAGATTCCACTATCCACATAATATATTTATAAAGGTCATGTGCTAGTTGTGAGGTCACCAGTTCAAATGCTGGAAATAATTCCGATTACAAATACCTTTATATGCCCTATAGCATATAAGCTTTGAAAAAGGAGCATTCACAGTAGAAAAGAGGCACATCGTGATAAAAAGCAGGCTACCTATTACGAAAACTTATCCTATTCAACAATTAATCAGTGTGCAGTTAACAGACTAAGTAATGGTATAGTTACTTAGTCAACAATTATGAGTTGGTACAGTTTCTTCCATCAGCCGAAATTAAATCCTCCTCCTCTGCTAGCATGAGTGGGTAACATTTTCGGAGCTTTGCTAAGGTCTAGTAAAACTCCAAAGAAATATTTTGAAGACATCTATGAAATTATTACTCCTGAAATCGAAAAAACAACAATTTCATGGAATTACATAAATTTTGACGATAAAACAGAATAACCTAACAATATTCAATGTTTAATAAATGAAAGTTCTGTGAGTATGTTTATAGTTTATTTATTTATTTTTCTACAGACATTTCTTACAAGGTCATCTGTTCCACCTGCTATAATTCGTTTCCCCTTACTTTAAATATCTTTTTTTACCTTTCCCATTTCTTAATAACCGTATTCTCTTCATTCGCTCAAAATTAATTTTCATGCCAAATTGATAACTACGGTTCTGGAATGTGTCCCAGACGATTTCCAACCCCTGGAATGGTCTCGTTATTCCCAAGTTTGTGTCCATTATTAATGTATTGTACTCTGCTTTTTGAGGTAAGTTTTGTTTGGGTACAGACCAAAAATCGCTACATTTCACGGTTTCGCATAACAACGCGCAGCATGGCAATAAATCTGTGGAATTACAAAGTATTATTTTATCCGCTTAAGAACGCGCAGCATGGCAATCCACCCTAAAAGAAACCTTCATTAATTCCTCATAGTTTCTTTCACCCCTAATAACATGTCTATATTTTGCCCACTCCTTCTTTTGTTGCCTTGCGTCCTTCACTTTATCATAGTCTTCAGTATTCAATCGCCAGTCAAAATACTCTGCATCCAACTTTTCTACCTCCCTTGGATTTCTTCCTACGACGCTCTCTCCTCCACCTCTATGCCTTGTATTGCGTTTGATCCATTCAATAAACATTTTCCATTCTTCTCCACATTTCGAAAGCCTCCAACTTACGCCTATCATTTCCTCTCAACAACCATGCCTTTGAACCACACGAAACCAAGGTCCATCTCAAAGTTTTCACTAGTCCCTCCTTCTTGTGAAAGCTCCTTCGCCTAATGCAATTTTCTTCTCGTTCTCCCACTCCTTCGGTCATAATGCTCCATTTCACTTCCTAGTCTGCCAAACCGTTCCGCATGTTCTAGTTCTATCCATCCAATTACAACATTTACCTTCATTTTGTGTATTTTGATTCTCGTTCCTTATTCATTTTTTCCACCCAGGTTTTCTATTTATAAGCACGGATTGTCACTCTATCGCTGACTGGCTAACTAAAGATTGATCATACGTAAATCTGATTTTATGAACTTCCCATAAACTTTCATTTCTTTCTCCAACTTTTTCCATGCCTCACTTAGCTTTTTCATGTAACGGTCATGAAAGAAATGGTTAAAATTTTCTCCTGCGGTCTTTCTCAATAGTATTTATACGTGAGACGACACTTAAGTGGTCGTCTTCGGGAGTCAATCGCCCTTTTCCGCCTCACTGAGAGACAGACGGTCTCCTTTAGTGAAGCTCCTAACCTTCAGCCTATCTGGCAAGGCCAGGAGAAATCATGTTTACTCCCTCCTGCGCAGCTCTAGGGGTTGTCAAAACTCAAAATCCCTTGGGGAGTGAGTAATTATACAACAATTTTCATTCTGGAGACCCAAACTATTGGTACTGTATTAAATTAATCTCATAGTTGACAGAATTTAAATTTCATTCTCCAAAGAGCAGAAAATCCACGATAAAAAATTGAAATTGAGGAACAATAATAACTGATTGTAGAATATTTTCGTTATTTTGTAGGATATGATTGCAGGATTTTTCTCGCTTTTCAACCTGTTACACACAGTGCATCTACAAAATTTTCCATAAAGTCGCCACAGGGGCGTGAGGAAGGTGATGGCAGGAAACTATCCGCGAAACTGAAATTGGTTGAAGAGAGTGGCGTACCGATCTGTTGGTGTTCCCTTTCCCACTCCGCCCTCGGGTGCATTACACTGAGAAGAGTAGGTATCCCTCTCTCCACGCTGCGGTCGCAAATTGCAAGAGGAAAAAAAAGTAATTCTTGTTACTATCTACTTGGTCTAATTTTGTTGCTCTTGCCGGATCTCCCGACATTTTGCGGGATCGAGACTCGACACCAGAATGTCACGTTTGATACGTAACGGTCTCTATCTCCAGCGTCGAAACTTTGAGTTTTTAGAGGCTCCCTCCTCAAATTACACGGCCATTACATGTGTCTGTGTACATTTTCCGAGCTCTTTTCCTCCGATATTTTCAAATTCTTGAATCGATGCACATTTTCGAATGAGTACCAAATATTCTCAGTGTATTCGAAAGAGGAAACTAAATGCACCCAGGGTTGACGTAAATATGTGCTTCAATCGATAAAGATCCCTGAAAACGTCTGCCTTTTTCGGTGAAGTTCATTGCTACCATCTTTCCAAAAAGGTGCAATATAACAGCGAGGGAGGTGTGCCTCTCTCGCGAGTGTTGAAGAGGTTGTGGATATGCACAGTTGGTGCGAGCCTTCGAGACCAATGCCCTCGAACCACAGTCGAATAGGTTTTTAGGTATCTTCGGAATAAAGTTCTCGATTAGCGATTTGTTCTCGTTTGTTACGTCGCCATTGAGATGGTAGTACTCCAGGTAAAGACAAGTTTTCACTTGTACAAAGGTTTTTTATTCCAAAATCACGAAAGTCCTTGAAAATACTAAGCATCGGTGTTGTGTCTAGGACTTCCTTGGCAATCCAATCTTTAGTCGCATAGAACGAATTACTTTGATTCATCTCGAAAAACCATCTGTGTGAAAGATTTGTGAAAATGTTTTCTCGCGTCGACTATATTCCGAGCGGTAACGAAGTCCTTACTTCATGGTCACGGATTTTGACAACACGACCACCTGGATGGAATTAAACTAGAATGACAGACTGCAAGAATCTCTCTTTCAACGGTGTGTATTAGTTCGAAGACTTCTGATAAGCATGCCATCGGTAGATCGTGCTATGTGTCAGCAATTTTGGGAACTTTCTAGTGGGAATATATTTGCATATTTCAATTCCTGCGATACCCTACGTCATTACAATGACTCGATCTTGGTATTTCAATTCCGCATATTTTTATTTATTTATCACTAATCTAAAATCGACCAAGTTTTGAGGGCCTTTCAATTGGCCTATTTACCTGGAGTTACAACGGCAAGGATGTAAAAACTAAAGCTAAAGGTGGAATGAAACCAGACTGGTCGAACCCGGAACCTATGAGTCGGTAGGCGAATAAACCCTATCGTGACCGAAGTCTTCGACTGCTAACCCAGGGGTCGCGTGATTTTGGGTCATAGTTGACAGAAGCACGATGTCCGCTTTGGGAGTGAGCTCATTAAAAGAGAGTTTAAGGACAGCAACTTAGTATTTGATATCAGGGAACTAAACCCGAACGTAAGTAGAGAGAAATTTGACAGAGAGTTGGATTTAGTTCATCATCCTCATGCCACCTCTGAACATAATCCGTTGTCAAAATCTTCTTCCATTGTTCCACTCAACACATTCCCTTCCATTTAGGCTCTGATTATTGGCACCATTGCTGACAATCAGTATTCTTGCAGTGGAAAATAAAGTTGAATCAGCTAGCAAATAATATTAAGGAATTGAATAATGAAAGTGAACCGTAATGTCGTACCCTTTAACAGAATACTAAAAATTCCAGTAAAGGAAATTCCAGTTTAGTAAAGGTGTGAAAGAAACGATCCCCGTCACTAGGCTGGAGTAGGCTGACGCTGTGAAATGGAGTTCATGCCAAAGGTTCACTCGGAATTTTTAGCAATGGAATCCATTGGGAAGCATTCCACGCTTTGGTTAATGGGATATTTATTCGGCTGTTACTCCTGGTGTCCATCTCGTGTGAATTTTCAAAATTAATCTCATTCCTATACATTCACTTTTCCCGTAAGCAGCTCACATGGGCTACCTTTAATAGGTACAGGCACCGAACGAGGCAATTGAGAAGAAAGATCTTACATTTAAGAGCAAAGAACCAATAGGGGTTACTTTGGAATCTTTAAACAGGCTGCAAGAGATTTCATTGCAACAATTTCAGAATCACTTGAGCCGGACATCGAGGGATCCGAACCCGGATCCCTCGATGTCCGGCTGAGTACTTTAGCCAGTTAAGCTATCGAGGCGTCCTCTTCAAAACTGAAATTTTTAATAGCCCAAAAATTACAGAGTTTAAGAGGACATTAGGCTGGAAGAGGTAAAAAATCTACAACAGTGATTTATTTATAGAAATATATATTATATATATGTATTTTTTAAATTTAATTTATAATTAATTTTTTTTAATTTTCGGTGGTGCAACCACCTTTCTCAAGAGGAGTTAGGAATAGAACTCTGTTCCTAACTCCTCTTGAGAAAGGTGGTTGCACCAGCGAAAACTCGAGATCCAGTGAGTCCCTCTTTTGTGCTTCTGTGCTTGTGTTTGTGTCGACTAGTCTATTTACATTATTGTGCACGTCCGTGGGATTTTAATTGTTCTGTTTATGTGTTATTATATTGTTTGTTGCTCTCCAATATTTTTTATTCAACAATTTCGTGTTACTTCGATGACATTATTTCCCTCTCTCTCTCTCTCTCTCTCTCTCTCTCTCTCTCTCTATATATATATATATATATATATATATATATATATATATATATATATATATATATATATATATATATATATATATACACTTTTTTGGAAAACCCACAAACGTGTAATGTAAATTCACTGATAGTCATAACAAACACAGAAACCAAAACACACAAAAGAGGGAAAACTCACTGGTTCTCGAATTTTTGGTGGTCCAACCACCTTTCTCAAGAGGAATTAGGAACAGAACTGAGGCAGAGGAGGGCCCGAAAGCAGTGGTAGGAAGGAGAAGGGGAAATGGGGGAAAAGAGGGGAAAAGAGGGGAAAAGAGGGGAAAAGAGGGGAAAAGAAAGGAAAAGGGGGGGGAAAAGGGGGGGGGGGAAAGGGGGGAAGGCATTCGAGGTGAGGAGTTTGGAGGGGTAGTGTTTGGCGCGGGAATTTTAAAAAAGGTGGGGATGATATGGAAGTTGTTGGGGGCGGAGGGGGATGAAATTATATGCATAAAGGGGGCAATTAATGTCTAATATTAATACCTGGGCGATTCCAGGAATCCAAGAGCCAGATGAAAGCTAGCTCTAATGTTTTTAGTTTCAGTGGAGGGTCTGAGTGTGGGAGGGATGCTAAGACGGATACTTTAAAACATTGGTCAAAGGCAGCGTTGTGTTCGGAGGCATGTTTGGGGATTGGGAGCATACCAATAAGGGAGGAATTGTTGCATGAGGCTCTATGATTATTGATTCTAATATTGAGGGGTGTGGTACACTGTCCAATGTAAAAGGCAGGGCAAAGTTGGCACTTGAGTAGGTAGACAACATTGCTGGAGGTACACGAGGAGTAGGGAATTGGTGGGAGAGAGTTAAAGAGCGGGTGGGAGAGGGATGGGATTCTGGTTAGGAAAATAGGACATGTTTTGCATCTGGGTTTATTGCAGGGTCTGGGAGTGATTTTGGAACGGGGCGAGGATTTAAGAAGTGGATTGGTAGATTTTAGAAGATCTGATAGATTGGCGGGGCGTTTGAAAGTGACAGAGGGGCATTTGGGGAAAAGGTTGGTAGTGGAATTGTGGTTTTTGAGGAAAGGGAATAAGGAATGGAACGTTTGGTGTGGTATGGGTGACAGCTGTTGAAATGTAAGTACTGTTGTTTATTTGTGGGTTATATATGTACGGATGTGTGAATGTGGCCACATGGTCCTGATTCCCTGAAAACTTTCATTTCCAACCTTAATGTTTCGTCCTCTATCTCCTTCACGTCTACAGTTTCTTCATCCCAAATCACCTTCCTAGATGTAAACATATCATTTATAGACCATAAATTTCACACATCCGTACATATAAAACCCACAAATAAACAACAGTACTTACATTTTAGCAGCTGTCACCCATACCACACCAAACGTTCCATTCCTTATTCCCTTTCCATAAGGGGTCACAGAATTTGCAATGACCCTGATTCCCTAGACAATTTCCTCATAAATTTACACCATTCCCTCCTCAAACGAGGTTATCCTGAATCCCTCCTGAATAAGAGGATCCGTAGGCATACTTACACTCCCAGACCTTCCACCACCACGAAAAACCACCCTATTTCAATTTGTACCACGTTTCTCCCTGGCCTAGAATCTCTGCGTTCTATCCTAAAGGACCTCTATCCTATCCTCAAAAACCACAATTCCATGTAATTCATGCCATGCAATTCCATGCTACTCATGTAATTCTGCTTCACTCTCTTCTCTTCCTATCCCTTTACACGCAAGTTCACACAACCTATCATTTGACGAATACTTTTCCCTAACAGTTCTAGAATCCCTACCCGATTCAGCCACCAACGTAGAGGTGAGAACTCGCGAATCCGCATACATCCTATATTTCCGATCCTTTAAAATTCCCACACTTAACCGCCATCTTTAATTTCTTTCCCAACAGTCCCTAAACCTTCCGCCCCCCTTCCCCTCCCCACGCACTCTTCCCCAAAACCTCTCAGTCTGACCTGAAGAAGGCCTCGGAGTAGGCCGAAAGCTTAAATCATCTACAGTGTGAGTCTTCTTACGTGTTATCTGTTTTATTCTATGTTCTATTGTGCCGTCCAAAAGTTATATTGCTCTCGTGAGTACTTCTGCATCATCGATATATATATATAGTATATATACATATAGTATATATATATCGATATATATATATATACATATATATATATATATTTTTTTTTTTTTAAAGTAATCTACCGGTTAAGGTAGGTTTTTGGATGGACCCAACTATCAAATAAACATTTTGTGACTCCCCACCTAGCAAACTAATCTATATCAGGTCCCTCTTCATCTCGGTGTACTTCTTTCCTCCCTTCATCTCGTCCAACATCCCTATCCTGTTCCTACCCTTACCTCGCTTGCCCAACATTCTTCCCTCTATTACCCTCTTCAACATTCCACTACCGCTCAATACGCCCTTCATCCATTTTTCCTGCCTCCATAGGATTTCTCTCAACAAACCCCTCTCCTCCCCCACCATTTCTAGTACTTCCTCATTTGTTTTCCTTTCGGTCCATTTCACCTTCTCCATTCTTCTCCACACCCACATTTCAAAAGCCTCCAATCTACGTCTATCCTCCTGCTTCAGCGACCACGTTTCCGCGCCGTACATAGCTACGCTCCATATCAGAGTTTTTACGAGTCTTGTCTTAACATCCCTACTCAACGTCCCGGTCATCAACTCCCTCCTCCTTGAGAAAGCCTCCTTGCCTAGCGCAATTCTTCTCCTTACGTCCCTACCACTTTGACCGTGTTGGTCCAAAACACTTCCGAGATATGTAAACTGTTCTACCTGCTCTATTTTTTCCCCGCCTATTTTAATATATAGCTTAGCCTTTTTCTTTCTGGAAAATCGCATAACCTTTGTTTTATTAATATTGATTCTCATCCCATATTTATCGCACTGAACCTCCAATTCACTCAACAATGCTTGCAACCCCTTGGCTGACTGAGCAACTAATGCTTGGTCATCAGCAAACCTAACCGATTTTACGAATTCCCCTCCGACTTTCATTCCTACCTCCAGTTCTTCCCATGCCTCTTTAATCATTTCCTCTACATATACGTTGAACAGTACCGGTGACAATGGGCAACCCTGCCTTACACCTCTTCCTAACACTGCCCATCCGGACTCTCCGTTCCCCACTCGCACCTGAGCAGTCTGAGACATGTACAGGTTGCGGATCAGTCTCCTGTCCCTCCAATCCATTCCTATTTTCTGCAATACACGCATTAATTTTTCCCAATTCACTCTATCAAACGCTTTTTCGAAATCTACAAAACAGGCAAAAACGTCCTGATTGTATTCTATATTCCTCTCGACTAGTGATCTCATTACTGCAATGGCATCACGCGTACCTCTTCCTTTCCTGAACCCAAACTGATCATCCCCTAAGTAATCATTTGCCTTACTCTCTATCCTTTTGTTGATGATCCTAAGAATAACTTTAGCTGCGTGGGATATCAAACTTATTGTTCTGTAATCCTCACATGACGAAGCCTTTGCCTTTTTTGGAATAGGAACTAACACCGATCTCACAAAATCTTCCGGCCAGATTCCTTCCTCATAGATACTACGAATCAGTCCATATATGGCCTTCTTCCCACCTTTCCCTAACCATTTCAACATTTCTACAGGAATATTGTCCACCCCCACAGCCTTATTTGCTTTCATCTCCTTTAATGCCCTTTCTATTTCATCGTCGAGTATGCCTGGACCTAAGCTATCTTCTTCTACGTCATGTTCCTTTTCTATGTCTAACCTTGTCGGCCTAAGTTCTTTACCATACAGTGTTTCTATATATTCCTTCCATCTCTCTTGGATTTTTCCTGGTTCAACTATTATCTTACCCCATTTATCCTTAACTGTTAGCACACATCTTGCCTTCTTACTTCCCGATAATAACTTAACCTTGCTGTATAGAGCACCAATTTCACCCTTCTTCTGTAAACTTTCCATATCCTCGCATTGCGTTTTCCACCATTCTTCTTTTGCTTTATTTGTGGCCCTTCTCAATTTATTGTTTAACTCTTTGTACTTCATTTTGCCTAACTCTGTGTTTACATTTTTCCATCTTCTTCTCTCATCCATCTTTGCAATCATCTCATCCGTTACCCATGGTTTCCTTATCCTTTTCCCGTTAACGGTTCCTATAGTGTCTTTAGCGGCTTCCAATATCCCTTTCTTGATACATTCCCATTTTTCTTCGATAGTACTCAGTTCTTTACCGTCATCCATCATTTTCTCTACAGCCTCCTGATACTCCTTCCTCGTTAATTCATTTACTGCTTCTAAATTCCATTTTTTAGCCCGCCGCCCTTGCCTTATCTTCTTGAAACGAACATTACATTTCATAACAACTAAATTGTGGTCAGAGTCCGCATCCGCTCCTGGGAAACTGTGCGAATTTATCACACTGTTCCTAAACCTGTGCCTAACCATAATATAATCTAACTGATACCTTCCTGAGTCACCTGGCATTTTCCATGTATACCTACGCCTTTTGTGGTGTCTAAACCATGTGTTAGTGATGACTAACCCCTGTCTCCTGCAGAATTCAATTGCTTTCTCCCCGCGTTCATTCCTCGTGCCTAACCCATAGTCCCCCACCTCACCACCATCTCTTCCTTCGCCTACCGTCGCATTCCAATCCCCCATCACTATCAAATGTTTCCCTGCAGGAACACTCGCGATGATATCCTCTAACTCATCGTACATCCTATCGACTTCTTCCTCCTTGTGGTTGCTCGGTGGCATGTATACCTGAATAATGACCAAGTTCGTCGGCTCTGCTTTAATCTCTACGAGTAAAATTCTATCTGTCGCTTGCTCTATGTTGACTACGCTTCTTCCTACCCCTTTATTTAAAATTACGGCAACCCCTCGTTGGCTCTCGTCCCCGCCGCTGTATATTACTCTATAATTGTCACTCCAGTAATCCCCGCTATCCTTCCATCTCACCTCGCAGAGGCCTAAAACATCTATGTTACCTCTTTCCATATATATATATATATATATATATATATATATATTAGGAAGGGAAGAGGTACGCGTGATTCCATTGTAGTAATGAGATCACTAATTGAGAGGAATATAGAATACAACCAGGACGTTTTTGCCTGTTTTGTAGATTTCGAAAAAGCAGTTGATAGGATAAATTGTGAAAAGTTAATGCGTGTATTGCAGAAAATAGGAATGGATTGGAGGGACAGGAGACTGATCCGCCACCTGTACATGTCTCAGACTGCTCAGGTGCAAGTGGGGAACG
>CM073773.1:2044596-2154114 GCA_037158775.1 Hetaerina titia | reverse complement strand
TATATAGTATTCATTTTATATACAGTATATATACATATTTATATTTTATATGTATGTCTATATACACGCTTATCGTTCTAACCCCCGTGATATATTTATTTGTAATAAACAATTCAATTGGAGGATTTTAATTTAATCTTTTTTTCAACCTGTACTTGTGGCTTACCTCGAGAAATTAAAATACGAGGATTTAATGTCAAGTTTCAAAAAAAGACGGGAGATATCTGGATCACGAGAAAGTGGAAACTCTTAAACTTCGAAGGAGAATATTGAAAATATTGTTGTCGAACATTGATGATGTTGATGATCCAATGGGTATATTTAGGCCAAACACTTAACAGGTAAATAAGAGTAACAGTTTTATTATTTAAGGGAAAAAAGGCATCGTAGAAATATTTACCAAAGCGAGTGAATGTACTAAATTGTCAATGAATAAAAATTAACATTTAGTAATTTTCTGGAAATGATGACTTCGAGAAATTGTTCATGAAAGGAAATACACGGAGATATTAGCAATATATCCTCAAACCATTGGAAATATCTCTTAAATATTTTAGGCGAAGGAATGAACACGTAAATCCCATCCAAAATCACGTGCGACAATAGGGAACCAAGATAGTACTACGGGGAAGTCAGATCAGAATTAAGAAAGCAAAGAAACCTACAGTCAAATTTTAAAAGAGATCAAAAATTGACCATATATTTCTTGTGTATACATCAAAATAGAAACCTAAAGAATGTCGTCGTAAAACAAAAAGTATCATGCTCACAGCTCTAGGCTCTTTTAAATTTAAAACGCTAAGCGAATATGTGGAGGATAATCCAAATTCATTCTGGTCCTATGTTAGGGAAATACAAGGTCCAACTGTACATTCTTTAAAGACGGAAAACGGAGAAAAAATTACAGACTGCGTGATAAAAGCAAACATTTTGAACAAGTTTTTCCAGAGCGTCTACAATAAAGGCGCCAACTCATCAAACGATACTCCAAACCCACCCGGGGAACGCATGAGCGACATAACACTGACCAAGAAGGGAATAGAATATATACTACGTAGCATCAAACCAAACAAATCACCTGGTCCGGAAAAAAAACCTGCTAGAATATTAAAGGAATTAGCCGAACACATTGCCCCGTTTTTAGAAATTGTTTTCCTAAAATCGATAGAAGATGGCTCAGTTTTCGTGACTGGAAGCTAGCCAATATAACTCCCATTTATAAAGGCGGGGATATGGATAAACCAATCAATTACCGACCCATTTCTTTGACATCGATCTCTGTAAAATATTAGAGCGTATTATTGTCAGTAACATTATGAGGTTTCTTGATAGTAGGAAAATACTAAGCCACAACCTGCACGGATTTAGGAAGAGTAGATCTTGCGAAACACAATTAGGTCTTTTCAGTCACGATATACTTAGATCGGGAGAAAACAACACACAAGTCGACGCAGTATTCCTAGATTTCAAAAAAACCTTTAACTAAGTCCCACATAGTAAATTGTTACACAAATGTAATTGCTATGTAATCAATGAGAAAATAATTAATTAGATTAGAGACTTCTTGTCAAGTCGCAAACAAATAGTAGTCATCGATGGATTGTGCTGAAAGGAAAGAGATGTAACTTCGGGCGTCCCCCAGGGAAGTGTTTTTTGGGCCTCTTCGGTTCTTAATATACATTAATGACTTAAGCGCACACGTTAGTAGCAATCTCTGGCTATTTGTTGACGGCACTCTGCTTTACAAGGAAATAAGGAGCCAACTGGATCGCGAGCTACTCTCTTGACGACTACTCTATTTAGGCTATCTACGGCTACTACGCGACTACTCGACTTAGACACAATCTCGTATTGGTCTTATGGAATGCTTAATATAGGCAAAGGCGCAATTTTGAAATTTTGGAACAAAGTAAGACAGACATAAACAGACAGGACATAAACTACGAAATAGAGGGTTTAGTACTAACTACGGCCAAAGAAGTTAAATATTTTGGGGCAGTTCTAACACCACGCCTTTCATCGGGAGCACATAACTGGACAATATGCGGATCCGCTTTAAAGAAACTCGACTTCATTAAACGGGTGGTAAGGAAATGTAATGAGAAAGTTAAAGAGAGGTGTTATTTTGCTCTAGTTAGACCACATTTGTGAGATGCCGCAAGTATTTGGGATCCTTGGAAGAAAATCTGGCAAAAGGAACTAGATATAGTCCAGAGAAAATCCGCCAGAATCGTGAAAAATATATATGACAAGAACACAAGTGTAACAGGTCTCTTAAGGGATTAAGGCTGGGAGCCTCTTGAAATACGAGGAGAACAAGTGAGACGAACTTTTAGAAATATTCATAACCAGCGGGTTTAACGATGACACAAAAGGAATAATAATGGCCCCATACTACTTAGGTAGTTCAAACCACAAAGATAAAATAAGGGAGATAGATTCCAATACAGATAGATTCAAATACTCATTCTTTCCCAGAACAACCAGAAATCATAATAGTAAGAAACCGAAGTCCATTTATAAATATTAAAAATATTTAAGTTACAAGTCGGAACAAAATTAAAAATTCAAATATGTGCATGTGTATGTTTGTTGGTAGTTTCTGTGTTTGCGTGTGTGTGGGGGTGAAAGGGTTCTTCCATGAATGTATATCATGTTTTGTTTTTGGAATCTATAAATGTGGAAGAAAGACGACTCAATGCTAGGTTAAACTTACTAAATAAATTCAGATCCGCATGTTTCAGCACCGAGGTCTCGAAAATTATTCGCGCTCCAACATACATTGGTCGCTTGGATCATGGGTACAAAATTCGGGAAATAGATGCCAGGACTAGCAGACTCAAGGACTCCTTCTTCCCACGGACAATACGGGATAACAACTGTAGGGTCACACTCGGAGATAACAAAAATGCCACTTGCCACCCTCGGCGTCTAGGTAACAATTAGTTAAACTCAATTGCATGCACTTTCACTAACCTCCTGTGTGTTGTGTCAAAACCCTTCCCGCATGCCATTAAGTAATGTATTGTTGTTTACAGTAATGCGGTATTTCTTTTTTCCTTTTTTGGGTGGTGACCTAACACCCCCCGCCACACGCCCTTGCGGCGGCTTGCGGGGTATTATGTAGATGTAGATGTAGATGAAATCTGTGGCTTTTGCATGCTTTTTTTCTTTTTTAATTACAGGTGATGTCCTAACACTTCCCGCCAAACGTCATTGCTGATTAATGCCGGGTGTTAAGTAGATATATGAGTATTTACTGTCGGACACTATTACAATTCTATTTTAAGAATGGCAAAACGGTGTTTAATCTTTTTTCGAAGTCATTCGGTTCAATAATGAATCAATATTTTAGATGAATCATGTGTCTCTTGGAAGTAATGGCTCGAACATAATGACATTTTCAATTTATCCGTTCGACAAGAAATCCATCTCCCTGGTTTCACGTTGTTTATCTGATCTTCCATTGTAATATGTCTTCAACATCAGTCATCGGATAAGTATCCTGCCGCATATTGGCGCAGTAAATGTAACCTGTATTTGAACTTACGCTCCCATCCTAATTCTTCCAGTAGCGTCGTGACACTCCTACCTTGATCGTGATGATTTTTCTAAAACCTAGCTTCTCTTTGTTGAACTCGATCTAATATATTAATTTAGGCCCTTGGCCTTTGGTCTCAATTATGACGAGTTTTGTGCTCCGTCACATCCGTTTTTTACGAGACTCCCCTCTTAGGAATCAATCGAACTTTTGCACCAAAGCTGTGTTCACAAGAGCCGATTAAAAATCAAACCTGCCCCGGGGCGGGAAGAGAGTTCCTGACTCCACCGGCAGTCGTTGTCGGCAGTTTCAGTGAACTCACGCCGGTCGACAGGTGCCTTCCGGCTTTCGCACACCGCGGGCGATGCATCTGAGGGCGATTCTTGTAGGCTGGGAGGTTTCCAAATCCCAACTCCAATGAGACGTCTCGACGGATGAATAGAAATAAAAATGAGGACCACGGCGACACACCCTCTCCAGCCCATATTCACCTCCGCAACCGTGGGCACACAAGAAGCGAAATTGCACACAAGAAGCGAAATTGCACACGCGTCCAGTTCAGCGGAAAGGTGGCGCCGGGGGGTATTCAGTCGCCGAGCGGCATTTCGAGCGATCCCAAATGGCGTAGGCCACGGCACCTGCCGACGCGACACTGAGAGGGTGGGTTTTGTTTATCGGGATTGCTCGCCCGTTCTCGGCTTTTGAGTTGGTAGTGGAACCCGATTTTCATTTCGCCCATTAATCAGTCCTTTTCAAAGACGAAAAAACACGCGGGACCTTACCTCACCCGGTACCAACACGAGCTGGATATTTCATCCGGTTTTAATGACGCTCGGAATCCTTCATTTCTTTTTTGTTTATTTTCAATGAGGGGTGGCGGACACGGCGCTTACTCCATCAGTTTTTTTCAGAGTGCGAGATTTTTTTTCCAAAATTTCTCGTCTTTCTTCCACGACGACTGATTTCCGAGTGTTTTATTGGAAACCCTGGTGCGGGTGACGATTCATTTTTCCAGTTTTCCCGGTGAAAAGGACTCGGAATTTGTTGGGAAATGAGCAATAAGTTGATAGAAAGCGATGGACTTTAGTGGTTTTCGTAAAAAGTTCGTAAAAAGTTATTTTCCCATCCACACCGAGGGAGTGCTTCCCAAGGAATGAATGCTGATCACCTCGACGTATCAGTGTCGACATCTTTGTGCGCTCGAATTCGCGTGAGGGAGAACAGAGGAACAGCTACTTACTTACTTACTGACGATCAGGTTTATTTTGCACACATCGGTAGCTTCATTTTACTTTGAAATTAGAGCCCTCACTCAGTAGGAACGGAGAGCAGCAGTTATCTCAAGGGCTGGCGCCCGAACTGTCCGCTTTGGTTCACTGGGTTGGCTGTGCTTAATAGGGTTGTACTCCGGCACTTGCTCAAAGTTCACCTTGAAGTGATTCCATGAAGTGTTTTCTGTATGCAATCAAGATCCTGTTGGAAAAACATATCTAAAGTTTGCGGAAGTTTCTCATAAAATACCCACGCTGTCAGTCTCAAAATCTATTTATTTCTATAGCAAATGTCTGAAGTTGACAATGATGCCTAGGCATTTGTCCTTGAGATCAAATGCAAGATAGATTATGGCAGTTTGTGTCATCAGCTGTCAATAAATTTTCGACTCGGAAGAAATTAAGGCAAGGTGTAGATTTCATGTCTTATTATTTACTCTTTGATTAGTTTACATCTGGTTAATTCATTGATTACAACTACTTAGAGATACGGCAGGTCTCAACAGGTTGTTACGAAATCTATCCCTTGAGGACTAGGGAGAATTATGATACATTTAAATAGCGATCGAAAATCCCTTGACTTGATAACAATAGTTATTAGATCTTTAATTTACAACATTGCCATGAAATAAATCAGAGCGAATGCATGCATGGGAAAAGTATGATTTCCAGTAATCACTTCCCGTATTTATGAATTTCCAAATCTCTTCAGTTCCATTCGTCTTTCGAATTCCTTCAAAAGAGATTGAGACAACTTTTGAAATAGCGGTTTCTATATTCAAGTAATTTTTAGCATTTAAAAAATAAATTTATTTTTGGATTTTTACAATCTTTGCTCAGACTTCAAGTTGAGCATAAATCTAATACAATCGCCGAGTTGACATGTCGCCACTAATGATAAACGCAAGTTATCTACAATTCTGCCAGTATTCAAGAAACTTTCACAGCATCGCCGCACCGCTATTGCAATTTTGCCTTCCACCCGCCCAGGGAGAAACAATATTCGCTTGACTCCGTATCATTACGATTTCATTGAGAGCCACGGTTGTACAAACATTCTCGATCTCTTTTGCGCGTACCCTTCCGAAGAGCGGTTTATATATTAAGTAGTTTGATCGTAAACATGTCGAGGGACGGTTAGAAAAACATTTTTATGCTCCGCGGAGGAAAAGTGGGTTATAAAGGAGCTTTTAATTCTCCTTTCCCTTCGTTTGAAAAACTTACGAAACTCCTTGAGCAATTTTCCGCTGCTTCCCTGGAAGGGGTAAAAACATGATATTTTCATTCGGTGCGTACGGGACCGGAAGGTTGACCGTCACACGCTGCCCTTACCAACCGACCGTTGAAATCATTCCGGGGGAGCGGATTCGGTCGGAGTCGGGACGGATTGCCGCTCCTCCCTCGCTCTCTCTCCCTCCCTCCTTCTCCCTCCCAATCTCTCTTCTCTCCCACTTCGGGGTGAAACGTCCCACTCGATCGAAAAAGAGCTGGCGCTCGGTTTGACTGGCGGGTTGAAGACGTGGAACGGTCTGGATCGCAATTAGGGACGCTTTCCCACGAGAGTGGCTCCTTCCCATTTCCCGGATTACCTGCTCCCACTTACCATCTGGCGATTCGAATTTCCCCATGAATACAAGGCATAGAAGTATGCCTAACTGGCACAGAGATGAACAAGGCACAGTTGGAGACCATAGAGATTTGAAACTGAAGCTCGAGAAACACCCAGTCTGTTATTTCGAACGGCCGAGGACACCGTGCAAACTTCGAGAAATCCGCAATCATCAAAGCGGCGATAGGATAGCAAGTAAACTTCAAAGAATGCCTCTTGGGGTGTGAAACTCAGACCAGTTCCTTCCCCTGTGCCGTCTGCGATTTTCCATGAAGATCTGGTATATAACCCCGAGTGAAACGGGGGATGAGTGTCTACGAGAATCTCGTAGAGGCATCACTCGAACGGTCTTACTAGCTAGATAGCCCCGATGCCCGGAAGTCCAGTGCAGGACAAGAATATCTCCGACAAGTGGAGATACCACCGGGAAAGAAAGGTCCACGAATGCAGCATTCATGCGTCGGCGACTGTTTTATCGATCTCGGAAGTGGTATACTATTCTTCCCTTCTGAAATCCGGCAATGGATAGAAACTACAAGCGAAATTACTTCATCCTTATGAATCTCTTTGCATCCTTGATTCCCAAATTGTTTAACGGGCTTCCAGAGGGGTTGTAACTAACTTGCTCGTGACTGATCTGGATACAAGAATTGGAAGCGGTGAAGAATTAAAGTGCGGAAGCAGCCAGAAATATAGCCGCGCACCGTGGAGGGGCAACTGGAATTCCTTAAGGGATGGGATATTTGGCGTTGGGTTGAAGCGTGAGGAAGGAGGAAGAGAAGGAGAAGATTTTACCTGAGAATTTGCACTTTTGCATGGTTTCTCTTAATTTTTTTTCTGGAATAATATGTAAGTGCATCAAAACAATGAAATTTTTAATCGAAAGAGCATTGGAATACCCTTCTGTGAAAATTAAAGGTACCTGTGGATCGAATTTCCAGCGTCTTAAACAGGTGAATAGGGTGAATTTCAAAAGTGGTGCTTTATGATGAAATGAATATCCTCTGCGGATATTCTTTGAAATGAATGACGTCAGCGTTCATTTCAGAGGATATCCGCGCATCTAGTCCAGAAGGGCACGGTCTCCTATGAGAGCTGCATCCAAGTGGAAACGCTGAAACGCACTGTGCTTCGAGCATGTTACCTGGAGTTTAGCGGAGTTTAAATTTACTTTCTCATGTAAACCCTTTTTATTATGTTAATATCACAAAATTTTAAAAATGCATGACCTTGTCTTTCAATATATTAACTTACATTTATCGTCACTCAATTGTCACACGTGATAGAAACGAGATCAAGTGGTAGATTTTCCTTATTTAAAGGCAAAGCAACGACGAGGCAATACCGAAATCTTCAATTACGGCTGGTATATTTTTTATCTTTTTTATAACCAAGGATACACCTAGACAGACCCTTTGCACCGCCCTTTTCGGTCGGAAGTACTAACTTTTGGTAATTTCAGTAAACTTCTTTTACTGATTTTTTCCCTACTTCCCTTGCCTTACGTGTGTACCTATCCTCCGCTTCGGTCAATTGCTAATTGTTTGGTCCTTGCTCCTCTATCATTTAGACTCAAATCTATTGCTCCGGGTCTCAAGAACTCCATTGTCCGCATTCACCCTTAAGTTTCTCAGACTAAGATAAATTTTGGCTCCCTCCGACGAACTTGACTACAACTCTAATACTCTACGCTGAGAATATATTTCATTGGCATTTTTTTCAGGGCTGTACTGAGTAAGCTTGGAATAAATAAGTACATTTAAATACACTGAAGCTAAATGAATACATTGTTGTTGTTTTCCCTTGGATTGGAATTTAGGCAAGTGAGCGAACGAAAAAAGTATCATTTATGTGTCTGCATGTTGAATTTTGATGTATTGGTCCATCATTTTCTTCAGCGAAAGATTTACGCTGACCAAAGCCCAGTAAATATGGAAAATTCCTCTGGGGGAGCAAAAGCAAAAGTTTAGCAGTGAAATATGAAATGGTTTACCCTACAGTTGCGTACGAGCTTAATTTTGTTTAGGATTATTTAAGGCTATCAATCTAGTGTTTTTTGTGAATGAAACATGAGGAACTGAATAGGAGTTATCGCCATTAAAAGCCATTGGAAAGTAAAGATAAATCGCAGAAAAATAGCTGATAATGAATCGAGAAAACTTTCTCGCTCCCGAAGTTATTTGGTACTCGAGTCGTAGTGCTCTGATGCTATAGATAATCAAAGGACGCTAAAGGACTTGGATTTCGCTCGTATGGGTACAGACAGTTTGAGTTCTATATCTTGCTGATAAAAGTTTTTGTCAACGATTGCAAATAGCCGTTAATGAGGATGAGCCGAGATCAAGTGGTGGTCGAGGAATGGGATGTCCATTCCACGATCGCGTTCGACGGTCGAACGGTGTATTTGCACTTACTCATGACAGACATAATCAGTAAGTAACGATCCACATTCTCGAGATGGTCAGGTGGTTGAGTACCGCCTTCATGATCCAAATATGGACGAGTGGCAAATTTAAATGATGCATACGTCTCAAGAGCCTAGTATTCGTCAAGCTTTCACTTTGAGACTTAGTGGGTTTCGATCACAGAGAACGTGACTAAAAAGGGTAATAAGAGGAATACTATATACACACATACTCGTATACTCACATACTCGTATTTCAGGGTCATGTGTCAACGTTTGTTTTACGAGTCAAGTATCCCATCATCATAATTAGAAAAAATGCTTCAAAAGAAATCTGTCTGAAAAATGAGATATGTGATACTGGAAACTATTTCTTGCGGCCTGTGGAGAATCATTTGTGTACGATAGCCGACCTCGATAGCGCAGGATAACGTTCGCGGGTGCTCATCTAAAGGTAGTGGGTTCGAAGCCCGCCTAAATGGGTTTTATTCTTCTTTGGGCTTGGGTATACGTGATTTCCCTTGTTGTTTTCACTTCATATTTGTAATCATATGCATAAAGCCACATTTTTCGGCTTTTACATTATTATTAACTAAATAATTTTAAAAATATGTACCGCAAAATTTCAGAATTATCAGACCCGAAATGCCAAAATATTTATTTGGTGAGTCAGTAAGAAATTGAGTGAATCGACATTATTACAAATACTAAAAGCGATCACAAGTTCTTGCAAGGTCTAACATTACTTAAACTTTAAAACATGTCATTTGGTGGCACATGTGTATATACCGCTGGAATAGAGTGTTTTATCACTCGAATGCTATGTTAGTGTCATGTGACTTATATGAGAACATCTCATGCCTCCTTCTTTCAAAATAAAACTTGTTTTAAAATGCCGAATTCAATGATTAACGATTTCTGTTATTTATCCTTCAGCCAGCTTAAGTAAGTGAGGCGGTGAGAGTGACCTCACTGGCCGGATCCGAAGATCGTAGTTCGCTCGGCATCCTTGTCCGGGACGTACTTGAGAATGTCCCTCGCTAAAATAAAATATGAAAATAAAATGAATGAGAGGATGCAAATGCACAATTTTTATGGCGCATCACTGCTATTTGCTGCAAATCAACCTCAATTTAAATGATTTCACTCTGTTAATGGATTATAACGTTTTCGAATTGCCTTAGAGCACACACAAACTAGCGGAGAGTGATTATTATGTATCAATCATCAGATTCATTAGTAAGTATATTTTGAGAGCGGCAATAATGTATGAAGTAAGGACCGACAAACATTACTGAAGAATCGTAAGGTGTCTTATGGTGCACCAGCATTAACTTCCTTCGCAAAATCAGCGTCTACGGCCGCTGGAAATAAAGCGATTAGGAGAGCTATCAAAATATTCAATATTTGGTGTCAGCTTGGTGAAAAGTAGTCAGAAATATTGAAAAATAAAATACGTATTTGATTGTGAGTCATTTTGCTTGGACAGACACGGTTTCGAGCCATATCTGGGGGAACTCTGTTATTCCCCCTATTTTTCTTTAAAGAACCTTTTCACTTTGTAGTAGTTACTCGTTATTCCCATCCTCCAGTCTTCTTGGCCGTTGACATTTTCCTCTTCCAAGCCTCGATCTTCCATCATTAACCCTATTACTGCTCTCCATGCTTTCCCGGGCCGTCCTTCTTCCTGACGCACATCATTCTAACAGAGGAGATCTTTCCCCGTCAATTCTTCGAAAATTGGAGAGCTCGTCTCTTGATACTTTGTAGTATTTATACTTTTATTCCTATTACTTGTCAAATGTCTTATTTTTTCCTGTTTAACTTAATATGCTGGCTTGTCTCCTAATCCCCTACATCCACTTTGTTTCTCAAGCGTTCACTCAAAGTCCAGTTCTCTCCTCAATAAGCCAGGATTTCCTCTACTGCTGTTTGCCGGAATGTCTTCTGTATTTCTACCCTACCTCCACAGGATCGATTCCATCATTTAAATCATGTTCTGCAACTTTATTTTAAAAAGGAAGGGAGGTATGCCACAGCTGTGTCCTTTACATGTTAGTAAAGCAGGGAGTAAAAAGCAGAGAACAAATTTCCTGTCTTCAGTGCAACTTGAGACTATAGGCATACACGTTTAATAAAACATGCAACACCAGTCTCTTTCATTACTTTCCAAGTTTGAATAATATTTACACATTCGTAGATCTTTCCAAGATCCACAATTATCAAATTGATTTCTTGGCTCTTGGCATACATTTTTCTCATCCATTTGCCTGAGGCAAAAAATATGATCCATTGAGGAAAAGCATGATTAAATGAAGTATGCCGGGGATCGGTATGGTGCGGCGGCTAAGGTGCTGGGTCCACACAAAGATTTCCCGGGTTAGAATCTCGGAGACAGCAGATATTTTAGAGTGATATCCTGATCCCTACTTGAGAAAGCCTAGCGCAGTTCTTCTCCATACGTCCGTATTGCTTTAACCATTTTGGTCCAAAACACTTCTGAGATACGTCAGAAGTGTTTCACCTACTCTAGTTTCTGCCCTCATAACGTTATCTTTCCTCTTTCTGGAAAACAGCATAATTATTGATTTAATTTTATTCAAATTCATCCCACATCTATCATACTGAATTGCCAATTCACTCAGAAATCCTCGGGTAACTGACAAATTAGAGTTTGGTCGTCGGCAAACCTTATTTTACAAATTCCCCGACAACTTTCATTCCTACCTCCAGTTCTTTCTTTAATCATTTCCTCCACGTGTACGTTGAACAGCACCAATTTTGAACAGTTGACAATGGGCAACCCTGCCTTACACCTCTTCCCAACACTGCCCATCCGGACCATTCCCCACTCGCACCTGAGCAGTCTGAGACCTGTAAAGGTTGCGGAATAGCCTCCTGTCCCTCCAATCTATTTCTATTTTCGGCAATATACTCATTAGTTTTTCCCTCCATCAAAATCCTTTTCGAAATCTACGAAACAGGCAAATACGTCCCGATTTAATTCTAAATATTCTGTATATTCCTCTCTCTAGGTGATCTTATTACTGAAATGGCATCACGTGGACCTTTCCCCTTTCGGAACCCAAACTAATCTTCCCTTAAGTAATCAAATTGAAGTCGACTTCAATTATTCAACTTTGAGATTTGAATATGATTAGGTGAAATAGTTAGCAGTCGATCAATTAATAAGGAATAATCAGCAGTAGATCGTTTAAATTTGATGCATACTTGGCATGTGTTCACCTCCTGCCACGCACCCTAGTGATGACTTTGATGCCATGACTAGGGTGCGATGGATCACGTAGATGAAAATTTGTGAAAATGTAGCAACCATTATGAGGATATCTTTGATTGAATCCGAAACTTCGACGCTTTATAAGCCCATGGCCTTCAAATAGCTTCGTTCTGCCTAAAAAATTCAATCTTGAAAGCCAACTGAGGATGGAAAGAAATCACGTCAATAACATTTTGTACGTTTTAAAAAATAGTTCATTATATTTAATCTAATGGAATAAAAATGGAATACGTGGAGAAAAGTTTTCTCTTCATGCTTAAAACAAATTAAGTCTTATTACGTTTTTCAATAGCTACTTACTTAAAGTTGGATATATTATAATGCAAATGGAATATTTAACAAGAATTAAACCTTGAACGTATTGATTCAATAACTCATTTTCCTCTCACTTATAGCGATTGTGATAAATTAAATAAAATACTGACTTTTAATAATCAAACCACTTTACTTTTCCACATAAACTTTTTAATTTTTACAACCCAGGTTTCGTTATAGCATAACATCATCAGTAAAGGGGTTTGATTATTAAAAGTCAGTATGAAGATTTTCCACCAAGTTACGCCAGAAACTGTTTTGTTTAAATAAAATATTTTTTGTACTGCCAAAAGCGCACTAGGTACAAGTTAATGGTCCAAATTTTTCGAATAGACTCCCCTCTAGTTGTTGTGTGGAATAAACGAAACCAGCGAATCCTTTGCAAACTGAAAATATTTTGTTTGACTTGCTGTCTTCCAAGTCGACAAACAAGTATTCTCGGCAAAGGGACAATTTTTTCATTTTATATTTTCGTTGTTTACTTAATTAAATTGAAGAGAAATTATGAAGATCAAAAGGTTTAATAGAATACCTGATAAGGAGGTTCTACGAATAGTGTGAGAAAAACGAGTCAGATAATAAGAAGGATAAACTCATCCGATACATTTTAAGACGACTGATGAAGACAGTCACCGAGGTGAAGTGAACCGGGGAAATACAGAGAAATAACCCAGGAGAAATACTGACGTATGAAATTCACACGGACTGAAAAAATGATTGGTTTAAAGTAGCAAATATATGCAGAAGAGTGGCTAGACGGAATCGAGCGCAGAGTAGATTCAAACTGATCCTAGGCTTGTTATCCTAATGACCGGTGATGATATTTCATCGGAATTCATAATTTTTATGCGACAAGGCAAAGCGGAGTCAACCCCACGCGTTTTAATTACTATTAGCAGTCTTCACGGCACTCAACAACAAATGAATACACGAAAACTTGTGTTAAAATATGTGCGCTTATTATACTTACTAATATTATACTTGAAATATGCGCGCTTACTATAGAAAATATCTTACAAGGGCATTTTTAAGTTTGTAATCAAGAGGGTCTTCCGCTAGTTCCCACTTCTAGATATTCCCCTCGCTAATCATTAAAGCAGCTAATAATTTGCGATAATTTCCATCATTACGACGCTCCTCTGCAAGCGGCGAAAGTTTCTTTCGCGCCATGGGACGGTACGGCATGAAGAGAGGAACGAGTGGGAGTGAGTATTTCGGGTTACCGTAGGAAATAATTAGATCCACGAATAGTGGGATAGGAAGTTGTTCAAAAAATACAGCGGCGGTCCCACCATTTTAGCGCCACAAGAAACGGAAGGGTGTAAGATGTAAGGTTTCGAAAGAGTTCTGGAGGAAACGTAGAAATCGGTTGTCATGGGATCCATTAAGACATCGAACGAGCCATTGGACGAGGCATTTAACTCATTCGTTCGTGTTTAGAAGACGCTTGAGAAGTTGATTGTGCGACGCTCGTGAATTTTATTTTAAGATCAGAATCCATGGTTATTAACCCAGCAAGTGGTTGCAGTAAGCGTAAATGGAAAACTCGGCATTATATATTTATTTAATTACTTCAATTGGGCCATATTCAGATTTTATAATATCATCGTCCATTTAACCCCAATACATTACACTTACAAACACGAACGCCCAATCCCCAGATGGTGGAAAACCCACCTAGCCGATAATCGAAATCTCGAACTTTCGAGTTGACAAGCGAGGACGTTACCCCGCCGCCACTAGGGCCGGCAGTTAAATAACTGCACATCGTATAGCGGAGTCTAATGGGTGGCGGCGTCGGAGTTGGAAACTAACTTTCTCTCTATTCTAACTTTCTTGGGAAACACACACTAGAAGAAGGAAAGAGTTGATCTAAAGGAAAAATGGTTTTGTTAAACGGTCGATCAATAGACTTAGCGAATAGGTAAACACGCAATTTCAAGTTATTAAAATGGCACTTGAAGTGGCAGGCCAAAATTGAAGAAAGTGTTGATTGAGGCATTGGTTTCGAATTCCTATGAAGATCCGTTGTCAAATGTTCCTGACATTCGAAAGTACGTATATACGGGTTGTTACGGGGTTATTAGTGAAACTAGAATGTGAGCTCTTCCGAGAGTCACGAAGAAGGGAATCCAGTCGACGACTTTTAGAAAGGTAAAGGGCATTCGAGTTTGCTGCTGACACCTGGGGAATTATTGAGATCCCACACTATGGGCAGATTAGACGATTCCGATAAAATGAAAGCATTAGAATGATGAATTAAAACACTTTTTGCTCTCTCGCAATCTCGGATCGGCTTCACAGACGTGAAAACGGATTTTTCCATTGGTCATATTTGATCGCGTATGAAGAAAATACGTTGCAGTAACCAGTTGTAAAGATTGGATAGAAGGTAGATAATGTGTTATGTAAGTTTTACTCAACAAGGATCAATACCATGTGTTTCTTTCTCAGGGCGGTTGAATAATGTTCCACGCTAACAATGTGAAAATAAAAGCAAATATTGATGAAGAAGTTATTACTTTTTCATTTGAGCTTTTCCAGTTTTTTTGCGTTTAAGTGCATTTAATAGATAAAAGAAGCATGGTAAAATTTTAGTGGATATTTTGCGTAATTAAAGTTGCACCTTTATGTTTACTTGCAAGCTTGGGCAACTTGAAAGGGCAGGCAAGCATTCCTTGAATTGCAGATGTTTTTTATTATGTGATCATAGCTGTAGTTCACACTAATTATCGATTTCATTGGCGCCATTAGGAGTGATTCGGCAATTTGGAAAGGACAGGAGTTTCAGGAAATGGAGATGGGTGGATAGAGAACCGGCGTCGGCATTAGACTACTCTTAACGATCTGCGTAAAACCCCGCAAGCCGCCTCAAGTGCGTGTGACGGGGGGGTTAGGTAGGGGGGAAATCCGTAAAAGATGATCGAAAAATAAAAAACAAAAACCGCATTCAAAACAACACATACATGCAAACCCATACCCATTCATACAAAAATCCAATCATTTTACACGCATGCAAATACATATCTACCTCCTTTCAGTCCACAAACATGCAATTACATCTGTTATCTTCTAACGAATTATAGCACCTTTTGATGAAGTAAGAAACCCATCCAACATCGTGCAAGCTAGAACGATAGGCATCTAGGGGTCACACAAAAGTTAACGTCCATCCGACGGACGGTCCACTCCACTTTGATGTGCTCACCTCATGGAATTGAAAAATCTGCCTCTGGGATTCCAATCCAGGTCCTTGGGATGAAAAGCCAGAACATTCACGACATCCTGTCTCCCCTTATGCGGTCGTCAAAGGAAAAAGCATACGACAAAGAGCTATACCCAAGAAGTACACAAAGCCAGCTTCTCTATGATCATACATTTTTCGGGGAAAAACAGGTATTTATAAATCTATCGACTCGGGAATCTACTCCTCTTATTCTCTTATCTCGGTGGTCTAATCTACCGACATAGCGTGGGGTCTCAATAATTTCCTCTTTTCTATCTGAATTTACTGCAGTACCGTTTATCTATCCTAAAGGCCTAGGGTGGCCTTTTCTTTTGGTGTCTACTGGTGGTCTTCTAAATACTACTCTACCCATGATTTACCGTGCGTATAATATAGATCAAAAGATTACGATATAACCATGTCTGCCAAATATAAGATCTCTTGGCACAAACAAATACGTCCACAAACCGCAGGCTAGTGAATCACGGCGTGATCAGCTGAAGTCACTTCGACCCGTTGTGTGTGGACACTGGGATCCGGGGGTGTCGGTGGTCGAGCCCTGACTGCATCTGGTGTCCCCAGCAACCTCCGAGGCAGAGCGTGTCCGACGCGGAATTCCCGCTGGGGCCCCGCACTTCTTCCGCGACAGAAGCGCGCGTGGTGGATCGACCTCGACCGATCACCTTGGACGAATCCTCTCTATAGAGGGCGCCAGACGTGAGCTACCCACTCCGCAAAAAACAAAGGACTGTTCCACGAGGGCGTAGCGCGTGGCAGGGCAGAAGGGAGGGTATTTTGATGAAGACGGCGACGGGTTAATGATCGCCCGAAAAGTACGAGGTGTGTTAAAAAATTAACGGGAATGTTTTCATTTCGCGGGCTTGGAGAGTCCAATTGTCAAACTTTTTTTATTATGTTGTTATACATGCCCCTGAAGTAAGATACAACTTTCAGCTGTTTTCATTGTGGACTTTGTCTGTGACATTCACTAAGGTTAGACGTGTTTTATGAGCTTGGCGATTTTTGTTTGTTAAAAGAAATGGACCAACGAATTTGTATCAAATTTTGCGTAAAAAATTAAATTAAGTGTGTGAAATGTTAACAAAGGCCTATGGTGAGTCTGCAATGAGCAGATCAAGAGTTTGTGAGTGGTATAAGCGTTTCCAAGAAGGCCGTGAAGACCTTGAAGATGACGAACGCCCTGGACACCCAAGCACATCAACAATCGATGAAAACGTGGAAAAAGTGAATGAAATGGTTATGAACGATCACTGAATTACAATTAGAGAGGTCGCTGATAATGTTGGCATATCGATTAGATCATGTCATGACATTTTTTCCAATTTTTTGGCTATGAAACGCGTGGCAGCAAAATTCGTTCCGAAATGGCTTTTGCACCACGATAATGCACCAGCTCACACTTCATTGTTTGTTCGTGAATTTTTAGCCAAAAACAATACTGTAACGATGCCCCAGCCTCCATATTCGCCTCCGTGTGACTTTTTCCTATTTCCATAAATTAAGAGAACCTTGAAGGGCCGTCATTTTACAGCCGTAGATGATATTAAAAGCGCATCCCTGAATGAATTAAAGGCTATCTCAAAGATCGAGTTTGAGAAGTGTTTCGGGGATTAGAAGAAGCGCTGGCACAAGTGCATAATCTCCATTGGGGACGACTTTGAAGGTGACAACATCAATGTATGAAAATAAATAAATATTAATGTCTGAAAAATTAGAATTCCCGTTAGTTTTTTAACATACCTCGTATTCCAAGGAGTGACGTCTAATGGCTGTTTAATGCGAATCTAATTCCGCAGAGTTGTATTTTTATGGCGAAATTGCTATTCAAAACGTAGTTGGTGTGTGTCGAAATTCAAGTTGGGCAATTTAAAAAAAATAATAGTTGATGCGCGAAATAAAATGTTCCATGAGTAAATACAGCAACTCAGGGAACTTGTAAGACAGAAATCCTTTATTGCCATCAGATATTTATAGCAGTAAATGCTCTCAAGGTGTACATACAACTATCGATCAACATCGATGGTCATCATCCATCCTGAAACTGTTTTGACGTTGCTTTCCACTCAGTTCTCTAAATGGCTTACTTCTTCATGTCGTCATATTTCTTCGCTTTCACGTTTCATCTACGTCTACGTCTACTCAATATCCCGCAGGCCACCGCAAGGGTGTGTGGCGGGGTGTGTTAGGGCACCACTCGTAAATTAGACAGAAATAAAACCGCATGCAAAAGCTACCAACTTATAGCCCACAAACATGGTATACATTCATGAAAGAACCCTTCACACCAAACACATTAATAATGCCCCTTATCATTCGTGAAAAAGAATGAACTTTCGAATCAATCTGTTCTTCACTTAATCTCTCTAATTTAATGATATGATCTCTCCTACCGTAGTACGATGGGGGTATTAATACATTTTCAACATCCCTGCTATAGAGATTCCCTCCCAGTTTATGCAAGATATTCAATCTGTAATTTAACCTTCGCTCCGTGAGTAAATCCCAGCCTAGCTACTCCAATGTTTTGGATACCCTATTCCGTTTGTTATAACAACGTTTTACAAATGTAGCTCATCTACGCTGTATGCGGTCCAATTCGAAAATTAATCCAGCTTCGTGAGGATCCCTTTTTTACATTACTTTGCTCTTGAAGAAATTTGCTGCAACGCGAGAGAAACTTAAGGTCTAAATAATTTCCATCCAGCTCGACTTGAAAGACGCCTTAAAAACTTACGAGGAAATTCGAATGGGACGAAACTCTTTGACGTTCCGGAACTTGGTCACCGGATCTCCACTTCGCCCGTCGGTGGCGCTGATCAGAAGGTACTGAAGCGGCGATTACGCGCATCGGCCAACTAATCTTTGGAAAGTTCGTTAGGGAGGACAACTTCCTATATCCACGATTGCTATACAACTGCATTGTCCGTAACGGCCGTATTCATTTTTCGGGCAGATGTTCCAGTGGCCATACGAATTACGAATAATTCGATTACTTGGACCATATGTCTCGTATTGCGATCGTAAACTACCCATTTCCTCAACTACTTTTTTTCTGTTGCCTCAATCGTAGCGACGTCTCCGATAGTTTTCAGCGTGAAGACACGATGTGTACACCAAATGGAGACAATAGTGTGGGGGTGTGATTTTTTACCTTCTCCGCATTGAAGTATACGATTCCGCAGCATTCGATCAGTTCTCCAAGAGTCGACCTCTGTTTTCCCTGGAGCCAACACCATAAACCCACATCAACCAACCGCGCGGAGATCGCATTACTTCGAGACTCAACGTCTTCGCGATTCGATATCGCACGGGCATCGCGCGTCCCTAATCGATCCATTGCAACATCGCGCAACTCCGAGAAGTGACGTGGCCTCCCGACTCTCCTTGCTCACTTTCTCCTCCTCATCTCTCGCAGCCTCCCGAGAGAGGCTGCCGGGAGTGCAGAGAGAAGAGAAGGAGGAGGAGGCCCGCACCGTTCCCGCCGCCCGCGCAGAAACCCGGCTCTCCTCCCACCCCCCACCCAAAGAGCGTCGGGCGCTAAGAAGATTCTTCGCGACCGGGAGATCACGAGGTTAGAAGGAGAAACGGTATCTTTCGTAGAGGGTACGGGCGGAGGGGAGGGAGAGGATGAACGGCGGTTGGAGAGGGATGGGGCGAGAGGCACGTGCTGCTCCGGGGACTGTGGAAGTAGGGCTTGCTGCTCGATGCTTCGTTGCCGAGCGTCGAGAAAGAGCTGGGGCATCGACAACGCGACGAATTTTGATGACGACGAATTTACATTGCGTTCTTGTGCAAACATTTACATTATGTTACGATTTCCTCCCACCACCCCTTGTGCTCTCACTCTCTCTCGAGTGACTCAGCTATTCTGATCGCCATCATGTCTGTAATCATGGATTTGGTTGGTTCATTCCATCCCCAGCTCTCCCGTTCTCTTCCGATCCCTTCGGACATCCAAAGGTGGTCCTCATTGCGGTTCCATCCATAACCTGCATCTCCATAAAGTGATGTCCCTGTTCTCCCATTTGGTGTGCCCTTCCCTTTAGGACTTCGTTGAACCATAGCTCCCCAGAATGCCTCCGATACATTTCTCTCTTTTTCCAGTGACTTTAGCGGACTTCCTTTTTCGTACGCTCTTCGAAGGACTACTTCCATACTAAGACGATCTGTTCCATCTAGTCTTATGGTATTAATCTTCTGTAACAACCAAATTCAATATTGACCTAACAACCCCCGCCGCACGCTCTTGCAGCGGTTTGTGGGGTATTATGTTGATGTATTACAGTTTATGAAACTTGCCCTTATTAGTGAAATTTTAATGTTTTCAGTTTTTTCTGTCGATAGAAAGTCTTCTTCTCCATTAATCTCCTTTCCCGGCATCTACTAACGCTTTTGAACGTCTTCCTTGATCTAAAAATTGAATGAACTGTTGTAGTGTGCCCTCCATTTGCTTAGCAGTAGTCGACCAATCTGAATAGGTTTATGATGATTCCATACGTTATATATATTCCGTTTGATTAGCTTAAATTATTACATTATATATTTCAAATTTCAAGAAACTGCGGGAGACGCCGCTACAGTAACTTTTAACGGAGTCATCCGCTAACATGCATTCCATTTCACCAATTTCATACTGTAAAAACCATTCGCCTCCCGGTCAAGGCGAATGATTTTTATGCTCTGAAATTGTTGCAATTATATTTTTCCCTTATATAGTAACGTCTTCGCGTTTTTTTATGACAGTGACATCGTTGTTTTAGTTGCCGTGTTATCTTATCCTGGAATAATATGTTTAGCACATATTTCTTGTGTTAGATATTATTTGTCAATATTATGCAAAAATGAATCACAGATTTCATCCATATAAAATACGATAAAGCAAATTGAGACCCCAGGTGGTACAATAAAGGCGTTAAAAAAGCATTCTCGAAAGTTGCTTCCTTTCGTCTACTGAAATATATTTTGTTTTATACTTTTAATCGTGCTTTGAGGATATAATATTTTTCTAATGATTCCTTTGTCGATGTATGTGGCTATAACTAAGCTATGACCACATTATTTCGATATTTTTATTATTTTGAGATCGAAATTAAAAATTTGGATATGCACAAATATATTATATTTATGTCGAAATACCTCGACTTCGAATTGCGGCTCGACATCGAAATGCGATGTCGAAAGGATATCGCGCGTGTCAGTCGACACTTCTCTCAGTCTCGTATGAAAGGTGGAGTAGTCTGAGGGAGGGAGAGCCGTCGTCGGGCGGAGATGTGGTGCCGGAGACAATATATATGGGATGATGGATGCATTTAGCGGGGCGTGGCACGCCACATGCTCAATGTCGAATTTATGATAATTTTCCTAACGGTACTTTCCGTAGGAAAATCGTCTGGATATTGATAATTCGGGAATGGCTTTCGATGGAGAAGGTGAAAGGACGCAGCCCGTGCCGAATATGGTCACAGAGGTCATTTCTTGAGTGTGGCACATTTAATGTGCATCTATTTCCTGCGTGAAATATGGAACGGAAATAAAAACTAGAAAATGAATTCACGGACCACTTTCATGTTTAATCCCAAATGAAGGAATTGCAAAGTGAAGGATGCCGTAACAGGCGTTGTCCTTCATTTCATTTAGAAAATTTTCTCGGAAGAGCTGAACGATTGCGTACACTTCCAATTTCTAACAATAAGCCGTGTTCACATCCGTTTATTTAGTGCAGGTACGCTACGTACTTTCAAATCTAGAACGTCATATTGAAGTATGCTTTGGATTTGTGAAGCGACAATTAGTGGCCGACTCCAGGCATATGCTTCCGTCGACAGAGTAAAATAATGGAGTTCACCCTTTTCTTTAGCTATCCCGTTAAAAGTATTCATTTCTAATTTCCTCTTGTGTTGCCAATATTTTTGGTTAATTTAATTTCCGCAGTGAGGAAAAAATCAAGAGAGAGAACGTGGAAAAAAAATAATTTGGCCTCAAAAATGTGAAGACTTGGTCATTCGCCGACGCGAAGGTTAACTTTCCACGTGACAGCCCTCATCAATATAAGTAATTATCCGAAGTCAGCCTCCCTTTTTCATTGAGAGTTTTAGCATCTTTTACGGTTGATGGAACATGCTCAAATGATTTGACATAGTTTAGTTAATCAAGTTTGGGAATGAATATATGAGCATTGGAAAATATCAACGTCGGAGAGGGGGACAATTAAATAACAATGGTCAAAAAGATGGCGAATATGTCGATTAATGGCGTACATTTTTATGAACCATTTCGTACCAAATATTGTTTAGCCTTCCCTCAGGCGCAAGTGATTTTAGAGTACCGTCACGTGAACTTGATCTGATGGATCCAAGTAACTTTTTTCCAATTTTCAATGCATTGTGAAAATATTTCAAATTATTCTTTTTTAAACTTCTGTATTAAACTGCAACCATTTCAGAGAGTAAAAATCATTCGCCTTGACCGGGATTCGAACCCGGATCCCTCGATATCCGGCCGAGTGCTTTAACCAATTAAGCTACCGAGACGTCCTCTTACACTCTGAAATTTTGAGGGCGAATGGTCAAGGCGAATGATTTTTACTCTCTGAAATGGTTGCATTATAATGCACACGTAGCGGGTGACTCCGTTAAAGTTACTATTACAGTTTCTTGAAATTCTGTATTAAAATTGCCTCACGCTAATGTCACTGTCAATCAGTAACACTTTATTTTTCAGTAAAGGTGAAATGCATCATCTATGAAAAATTGTTAAGTTTTAAACATATTGAGTCACTAACTTATAAACTGTGATAATTTCTGCAAAGAATTTCACCAGATTACTCAAAAATAATTATTCAAACAAAATTGATTGGACTCATCCCAGTTGTATTTAATGCGAGAATCTATTTTGGTATTTATATTGTGCGATACGGCTCCTTCACTTCTTTGTGTCATCACCTTGACATCATCGCCGCAGTAAGTGCACAGCACATGTTATCCCACACTTGAACTCATAGATTTGGTCTTTTATTTGAATGAGTTTGAAATCATTGGAATCTTTTATTTAGATCAGTATGTGTCAATTCCTTCGGGGAAAGACAGGGACGTGACAGAAGTGCTATAGTTTGTGGACTGTTCATTTTCTCTGTACATCACATTCCTCCATATCACTAGGTTCATGTAAATCAAGTATCGTCTCGCAAATAATTCATGTAAAAGAGAAGGGACAAACCTTGAAAAATGAGCTTTATCAAAACGACAAAAATGAATTGGTACGCGTCGTCAAGTGAGCAACACGTAAATCATTGTAACACGGGTACTTGGTGGCTCCCAGTCTGGTAGGTCCAACTTGGATCAGCAGCTCAAAAGAAGTATCATCTCTAAAGCGATTTACCAACTGAAATTACTCATACTCGGGGGACAAGTTCTGAGTGATGCGGCAAAAGATGTCGCTGATGAATTGGTCCACATGCCAACTGTGAAAAAGTGATGAAGTAGTTCAATGAAAAGCAGGCGAATTGGGTGGTTTCTGGCGTGATGTGCTGGAATTCGAATTCGAGTGTTTATTTATTTATGGACTTAATTGAGACTTATAGTCCCTTCTTCCACCTAACCCTTAGAAATAACCCTGATATATTTTACATACAACCAAGCCCTATGTGGAGGAATATCCACCGAGGTATCGAACCCGTCTAATAAATAACAAATCTAGTGGAAAATTGTTACTATTTGTTCTTAATCAAAAAACAGATAATTGGTCGGTTCGATC
Source organism: Hetaerina titia (assembly GCA_037158775.1). Lineage (NCBI taxonomy): Eukaryota > Metazoa > Arthropoda > Insecta > Odonata > Calopterygidae > Hetaerina > Hetaerina titia. The sequence continues at coordinate 2,130,677 of CM073773.1, read as the reverse complement.
CGTGCACCATCCATTCAAAGTTTGAGCAATTAAGCAGAGAAATATGACATCAAAATCATCCTGGTGCTACACCCCCTGCCGCCCCCCTTTTTGGTGGCAGAGTATTTACGTAGATGTCCGTTGCCAAGTTTCCCAACTCTTCCCTTCGCCCAGTTATGATTCTTCTGTAATTCGAAGTTTCTTACTAAATTCAATTATTAAATTATTTTCCTTCGATACTCTCATTAGACATTACATTTGAGTATCAAGTCTATTGCGACCAACGGGTGCTATAGGTTTCCTGAGTGTATCCATCTCCAGCGGGTGTGAGGGAAAGTATTTGACGCCAAATGCAGCAATACCTAAGGGTTTAAAGTAGGTAAAGTCTGATTTAGTGTATTGCCGGGGAATAATCCCTTTCTAATCCGTCCTATCGTGCTTTGGTGGAGCACGAGAGCTGAGCGCACCGAGCGTTATTATGCTCGGGAGTGGGGAGACCGGGAGATACGGCTCAATTGGTGGCGCCTGGAACGATGGTCCAGCGGCCACGTCCATTTGGGAGAGGGAAAGTCGATTCACCTTAACGTTTACGTGCGGCTGCGACCCCTGCGGAGAAGGTCCGGAGGCGAAAAAGACAGGAGTGCGCTCAAAACGTTGCTGAAAGAAACTCTCGCTCGAGCGAGTAAGTACATGCGTGCGAGTCGGCCTTCATACTTCTTTCATCCCTTGAGCGAAACTGACTTTCCGGAGAGCGCGATCGGGTAGGAGATACTCGCATGCTGATAGTATCCAAAAAGCTCTTTCATATTTTCTGCTGATAAATTAACGTTTACAGTCTAATTTTGACGACTTTATTTCAAGAGGGTCTTCTTTGGGCTATGGAGTGTTCTCGGTGAATCATTCCTTCCGGTTATAAGATTTGTGTAGCGTGGTCGTTCATTGGTTTCAGGTAGGTCACTCAGACGTTCAGAAATATGGATTCAATTAATTAGAAAAAGAAAAAGTCATTTGCAGAACCATGCAGGAAAAGAACCAGGTGGACTTGATTCACTTTGGGGTACAACACTCTTGCTAGTAGCATTGTAGAAGGGAGAGTCTCACGAGGGAAAGCAAGAGTCAACGGGGGCCAAACATTTCTCTTTCAATATAATATCTTCCTTTTGTCTGTTACTTGATTTAGGGACTTCCATTTGAAGCAGTTTTGTTGTACTATGAATATCCTGTTCCGATGGTATCGGTAGGTGATCTTCCAACTAACGCTAAACAGTGACTGTGCATGTAAGCCTTCTCAATCCAATGGGCGGTCCAACCATTATGCAGAACTCCTCACTCTATCTGGGACAGCCAAGGCACATAAATATTGTTCCACGTCGAATGTATCGCAGTCAGACGGTCAACCCAGGAGACCAAGGGCTAGATGGTTAAGCAATTAGTAACCTGTGTAATCTTAAAAATGACAATATCTTGCTTCAATATAAATTAGGTTATTATAATCTCATCCGTTTGTTCGCCTGTCCCAACTCCATATCATTATCACTCACATTCGTGACATTTTCACATTAATTTGATATTTTTTGATGTTATATATATATATATATATATATATATATATATATATATATACATATTATTATTATTATCATTATAACATTATCTACACACAGACACACACACATATATATATATATATATATATATATTTTAAGGTAATCTACCGGCTAAGATAGGTTTTTGGATGGACCCAACTATCAAATAAACATTTTGTGACTCCCCACCTAGCAAACTAATCTATATCAGGTCCCTCTTCATCTCAGTGTACTTCTTTCCTCCCTTCATCTCGTCTAACATCCCTATCCTGTTCCTACCCTTACCTCGCTTGCCCAACATTCTTCCCTCTATTACCCTCTTCAACATTCCACTACCGCTCAATACGCCCCTCATCCATTTCTCCTGCCTCCATAGGATTTCTCTCAACAAACCCCTCTCCTCCCCCACCATTTCTAGTACTTCCTCATTTGTTTTCCTTTCGGTCCATTTCACCTTTTCCATTCTTCTCCACACCCACATTTCAAAAGCCTCCAATCTACGTCTATCCTCCTGCTTCAGCGACCACGTTTCCGCGCCGTACATAGCTACGCTCCATATCAGAGTTTTTACGAGTCTTGTCTTAACATCCCTACTCAACGTCCCCGTCATCAACTCCCTCCTCCTTGAGAAAGCCTTGCCTAGCGCAATTCTTCTCCTTACGTCCCTACCACTTTGACCGTGTTGGTCCAAAACACTTCCGAGATATGTAAACTGTTCTACCTGCCCTATTTTTTGCCCTCCTACTTTAATATTTAGCTTAACCTTTTTCTTTCTGGAAAATCGCATAACCTTTGTTTTATTAATATTTATTCTCATCCCATATTTATCGCACTGAACCTCCAATTCACTCAACAATGCTTGCAACCCCTTGGCTGACTGAGCAACTAATGCTTGGTCATCAGCAAACCTAACCGATTTTACGAATTCCCCTCCGACTTTCATTCCTACCTCCAGTTCTTCCCATGCCTCTTTAATCATTTCCTCTACATATACGTTGAACAGTACCGGTGACAATGGGCAACCCTGCCTTACACCTCTTCCTAACACTGCCCATCCGGACTCTCCGTTCCCCACTCGCACCTGAGCAGTCTGAGACATGTCCAGGTTGCGGATCAGTCTCCTGTCCCTCCAATCCATTCCTATTTTCTGCAATACACGCATTAATTTTTCCCAATTCACTCTATCAAACGCTTTTTCGAAATCTACAAAACAGGCAAAAACGTCCTGATTGTATTCTATATTCCTCTCGACTAGTGATCTCATTACTGCAATGGCATCACGCGTACCTCTTCCTTTCCTGAACCTAAACTGATCATCCCCTAAGTAATCATTTGCCTTACTCTCTATCCTTTTGTTGATGATCCTGAGAATAACTTTAGCTGCGTGGGATATCAAACTTATTGTTCTGTAATCCTCACATGACGAAGCCTTTGCCTTTTTTGGAATAGGAACTAACACCGATCTCACAAAATCTTCCGGCCAGATTCCTTCCTCATAGATACTACGAATCAGTCCATATATGGCCTTCTTCCCACCTTTCCCTAACCATTTCAACATTTCTACAGGAATATTGTCCACCCCCACAGCCTTATTTGCTTTCATCTCCTTTAATGCCCTTTCTATTTCATCGTCGAGTATGCCTGGACCTAAGCTATCTTCTTCTACGTCATGTTCCTTTTCTATGTCTAACCTTGTCGGCCTAAGTTCTTTACCATACAGTGTTTCTATATATTCCTTCCATCTCTCTTGGATTTTTCCTGGTTCAACTATTATCTTACCCCATTTATCTTTAACTGTTAGCACACATCTTGCCTTCTTACTTGCCGATAATAACTTAACCTTGCTGTATAGAGTACCGATTTCACCCTTCTTCTGTAAACTTTCCATATCCTCGCATTGCGTTTTCCACCATTCTTCTTTTGCTTTATTTGTGGCCCTTCTCAATTTATTGTTTAACTCTTTGTACTTCATTTTGCCTAACTCTGTGTTTACATTTTTCCATCTTCTTCTCTCATCCATCTTTGCAATCATCTCCTCCGTTACCCATGGTTTCCTTATCCTTTTCCCATTAACGGTTCCAATAGTGTCTTTAGCGGCTTCCAATATCCCTTTCTTGATACATTCCCATTTTTCTTCGATAGTACTCAGTTCTTTACCGTCATCCATCATTTTCTCTATAGCCTCCTGATACTCCTTCCTCGTTAATTCATTTACTGCTTCTAAATTCCATTTTTTAGCCCGCCGCCCTTGCCTTATCTTCTTGAAACGAACATTACATTTCATAACAACTAAATTGTGGTCAGAGTCCGCATCCGCTCCTGGGAAACTGTGCGAATTTATCACACTGTTCCTAAACCTGTGCCTAACCATAATTTAATCTAACTGATACCTTTCTGAGTCACCTGGCATTTTCCATGTATACCTACGCCTTTTGTGGTGTCTAAACCATGTGTTAGTGATGACTAACCCCTGTCTCCTGCAGAATTCAATTGCTTTCTCCCCGCGTTCATTCCTCGTGCCTAACCCATAGTCCCCCACCTCACCACCATCTCTTCCTTCGCCTACCGTCGCATTCCAATCCCCCATCACTATCAAATGTTTCCCTGCAGGAACACTCGCGATGATATCCTCTAACTCATCATACATCCTATCGACTTCTTCCTCCTTGTGGTTGCTCGGTGGCATGTATACCTGAATAATGACCAAGTTCGTCGGCTCTGCTTTAATCTCTACGAGTAAAATTCTATCTGTCGCTTGCTCTATGTTGACTACGCTTCTTCCTACCCCTTTATTTAAAATTACGGCAACCCCTCGTTGGCTCTCGTCCCCGCAGCTGTATATTACTCTATAATTGTCACTCCAGTAATCCCCGCTATCCTTCCATCTCACCTCGCAGAGGCCTAAAACATCTATGTTACCTCTTTCCATCTCTCGCTTAATATTTTCTAATTTCCCTCTCCTCAACATTGTCCTGACGTTCCAGGTTCCTATTCTAACTACTTTCGTCTTCTTCTGCATCTTCTGTCCTGCTGCTGTTATTTCTCCCCCGCAAGGATTTCGTGGGATGACGACCGCGGAAGATATATATATATATATATATATATATATATATATATATATATATATATATATATATATATATATATATATATATATATATATATATAAACCGCCTTCCCCACATGTCCTGTGTTCGCCTTTTATGTGTTTTCCTATCCCCTTTCCTTATACCTATTTCTGTTTGAATGAATATTTGTGCGCCGTATGGTGGGATTTTCAAGTTTGAATATATATATATATATATATATATATATATATATATATATATATATATATATATATATATATATATATATATATATATATATATACCACATGTTCCGATGACCCCTAGAGCTGTGCTGGCGGGAGTAATGATAATTACTCCTGGAAGGGTCACCCATGCTAGATAGGTCGAAGGTTAGGAGCCAGACGAAAGGTAGTCCACGCAGCGTCTGTTCCTCAGTGAGGCGGCTGCAATGGCGTCTGACCCCAGTGGGGCGGCCATTAAGTGATGGTGTCACGTTAAAAACACTATTGAGGAAGGCAACGGGAAACCACCTCAATTATGATTCCCAAGAATATTATGATGGGCACCATAGATAATATGAGTCCTGGCAACTACGGGACACGGCCCAAGAGGCCGTGTGTCGTGCCCGGCAGCGGGAGAGGCAAGGCTTCCGCGGTCGTCATCCCACGAAACCCTTGCGGGGAAGGAATAACTTCAGCAGGACAGAAGACTCAGAAGAAGGCGAAAGTAGTTAGAATAGGAACCTGGAACGTCAGGACAATGTTGAGGTGAGACAAATTAGAAAATATTAAGCGAGAGATGGAAAGAGGTAACATAGATGTTTTAGGCCTCTGCGAGGTGAGATGGAAGGATAGCGGGGATTACTGGAGTGACAATTATAGAGTAATATACAGCGGCGGGGATGAGAGCCAACGAGGGGTTGCCGTAATTTTAAATAAAGGGATAGGAAGAAGCGTAGTCAACATAGAGCAAGCGACAGATAGAATTTTACTCGTAGAGATTAAAGCAGAACCGACGAACTTGGTCATTATTCAGGTATACATGCCACCGAGCAACGACAAGGAGGAAGAAGTCGATAGGATGTATGATGAGTTAGAGGATATCATCGCGAGTGTTCCTGCAGGGAAACATTTGATAGTGATGGGGGATTGGAATGCGACGGTAGGCGAAGGAAGAGATGGTGGTGAGGTGGGGGACTATGGGTTAGGCACGAGGAATGAATGCGGAGAGAAAGCAATTGAATTCTGCAGGAGACAGGGGTTAGTCATCACTAACCAATGGTTTAGACACCACAAAAGGCGTAGGTATACATGGAAAATGCCAGGTGACTAAGAAAGGTATCAGTTAGATTATATTATGGTTAGGCACAGGTTTAGGAACAGTGTGATAAATTCGCACAGTTTCCCAGGAGCGGATGCGGACTCTGACCACAATTTAGTTGTTATGAAATGTAATGTTCGTTTCAAGAAGATAAGGCAAGGGCGGCGGGTTAAAAAATGGAATTTAGAAGCAGTAAATGAATTAACGAGGAAGGAGTTTCAGGAGGCTGTAGAGAAAATGATGGATGACGGTAAAGAACTGAGTGCTATCGAAGAAAAATGGGAATGTATCAAGAAAGGGATATTGGAAGCCGCTAAAGACACTATAGGAACCGTTAACGGGAAAAGGATAAGGAAACCATGGGTAACGGATGAAATGATTGCGAAGATGGATGAGAGAAGAAGATGGAAAAATGTAAACACAGAGTTAGGCAAAATGAAGTACAAAGAGTTAAACAATAAATTGAGAAGGGCCACAAATAAAGCAAAAGAAGAATGGTGGAAAACGCAATGCGAGGATATGGAAAGTTTACAGAAGAAGGGTGAAATTGGTGCTCTATACAGCAAGGTTAAGTTATTATCGGGAAGTAAGAAGGCAAGAGCTGTGCTAACAGTTAAAGATAAATGGGGTAAGATAATAGTTGAACCAGGAAAAATCCAAGAGAGATGGAAGGAATATATAGAAACACTGTATGGTAAAGAACTTAGGCCGACAAGGTTAGACATAGAAAAGGAACATGACGTAGAAGAAGATAGCTTAGGTCCAGGCATACTCGACGATGAAATAGAAAGGGCATTAAAGGAGATGAAAGCAAATAAGGCTGTCGGGGTGGACAATATTCCTGTAGAAATGTTGAAATGGTTAGGGAAAGGTGGGAAAAAGGCCATATATGGACTGATTCGTAGTATCTATAAGGAAGGAATCTGGCCGGAAGATTTTGTGAGATCGGTGTTAGTTCCTATTCCAAAAAAGGCAAAGGCTTCGTCATGTGAGGATTACAGAACAATAAGTTTGATATCCCACGCAGCTAAAGTTATTCTCAGGATCATCAACAAAAGGATAGAGAGTAAGGCAAATGATTACTTAGGGGATGATCAGTTTGGGTTCAGGAAAGGAAGAGGTACGCGTGATGCCATTGCAGTAATGAGATCACTAGTCGAGAGGAATATAGAATACAATCAGGACGTTTTTGCCTGTTTTGTAGATTTTGAAAAAGCGTTTGATAGAGTGAATTGGGAAAAATTAATGCGTGTATTGCAGAAAATAGGAATGGATTAGAGGGACAGGAGACTGATCCGCAACCTGTACATGTCTCAGACTGCTCAGGTGCGAGTGGGGAACGGAGAGTCTACTGTTACCGGAGAGGGTACTGTTCAACGTATATGTAGAGGAAATGATTAAAGAGGCATGGGAAGAACTGGAGGTAGGAATGAAAGTCGGAGGGGAACTCGTAAAATCGGTTAGGTTTGCTGATGACCAAGCATTAGTTGCTCAGTCAGCCAAGGGGTTGCAAGCATTGTTGAGTGAATTGGAGGTTCAGTGCGATAAATATGAGATGAGAATCAACATTAATAAAACAAAGGTTATGCGATTTTCCAGAAAGAAAAAGGCTAAGCTAAATATTAAAATAGGCGGGGAAAGAATAGAGCAGGTAGAGCAGTTTACATATCTCGGAAGTGTTTTGGACCAATACGGTCAAAGTGGTAGGGACGTAAGGAGAAGAATTGCGCTAGGCAAGGAGGCTTTCTCAAGGAGGAGGGAGTTGATGACGGGGACGTTGAGTAGGGATGTTAAGACAAGACTCGTCAAAACTCTGATATGGAGCGTAGCTATGTACGGCGCGGAAACGTGGTCGCTGAAGCAGGAGGATAGACGTAGATTGGAGGCTTTTGAAATGTGGGTGTGGAGAAGAATGGAGAAGGTGAAATGGACCGAAAGGAAAACAAATGAGGAAGTACTAGAAATGGTGCGGGAGGAGAGGGGTTTGCTGAGAGAAATCCTATGGAGGCAGGAAAAATAGATGAAAGGTGTATTGAGCGGTAGTGGAACTTTGAAGAGGGTAATAGAGGGGATAATGTTGGGCAAGCGTGGTAAGGGTAGGAACAGGATAGGGATGCTGGACGGGATGAAGGGAGGAAAGAAGTACACTGAGATGAAGAGGGACCTGATATAGATTAGTTTGCTAGCTGGGGAGTCACAAAATGTTTATTTGATAGTTGTGTCCATCCAAAAATCTACCTTAACCGGTAGATTACCTAATAATAATATACCACATGATGATTTTATATATATATATATATATTATATACATATATATCATCATCATGTGGTAATCTACCGTTTAAGGTAGGTTTTTGTATGGACACAACTATCAAATAAACATTTTGTGACTCCCCACCTATCAAACTAATCTATATCAGGTCCCTCTTCATCTCGGTGTACTTCTTTCCTCCCTTCATCCCGTCCAACATCCCTATCCTGTTCCTGCCCTTACCTCGCTTGCCCAACATTCTCCCCTCTATTACCTTCTTCAACATTCCACTACCGCTCAAATACGCCTATCATCCATTTTTCCTGCCTCCATACGATCTCTCTCAAAAAACCCCTCTTCTCACCCACCATCTCTAGTACTTCCTCATTTGTTTTCCTTTCGGTCCATTTCATCTTCTCCATACTTCTCCACACCCACATTTCAAGACTTCAATCTACGTCTATCCTCCTGCTTCAGTGACCACGTTTCCGCGCCGTACATAGCTACTCTCCATATCAAAGGCTTGATGAGTCTTTTCTTAACCTCCCTACTCAACGTCCCCGTCATCAACTCCCTCCTCCTTGAGAAAGCCTCCTTGCCTAGCGCAATTCTTCTCCTTACCTCCCTACCACTTTGACCGTATTGGTCCAAAACACTTCCGAGATATGTAAACTCCTACCTACTCTATTCTTTCCCCACTTATTTTAATATTTAGCTTATCATTTTTCTTTCTGGAAAATCATATAACCTTTGTTTTATTAATGTTGATTCTCATCTCATATTTATCGCACTGAACCTCCAATTCACTCAGCAATGCTTGCAACTCCTTAGTTGACTGAGCAACTAAGGCCTGTTCATCAGCAAACCTAACCGATTTTACGAATTCCCCTCCGACTATCATTCCTACCTCCAGTTCTTCTCATGACTCTTTAATCATTTCCTCCACACATACGCTGAACAGCACCGGTGTCAATGGGCAACCCTGCCTTACACCTCTTCCTAACACTGCCCATCCGGACTCCGTTCTTTACCATAGAGTGTTTCTATATATTCCTTCCATCTCTCTTGGATTTTTCCTGGTTCAACTATTTGGTAGAGCATCCGCCCGGAAAGTGGAAGGTCCGTGGTTCAAATCCCGGATAGGGAAATATTTTTACTTTCGTGATCTGCTCAAAAACCGCCTTCCCCACATGTCCTGTCTTCGCCTATTATGTGTTTTCCTATCCCCTTTCCTTATACCTATTTCTGTTTGAATGAATGAATATATATATATATATATATATATATATATATATATATTATTATTATTATTGGCTAATGTACCGGTTAAGGTAGGTTTATGGATGGACACAACTATCAAATAAACATTTTGTAACTCCAAACAAAACCCAATCCAGCAGCATAATCTACATCAGGTGTCTCTTCAACTCTGTGTACTTCTTTCCTCCCTTCATTCTGTCCAACATCCCTATTCTGTTCTTGCCCGTTCCTCGTTTGCCAAACAACCTCCTCTCTATTACCTCCTTCAACATTCCACTACCACTCAATACCCCTAACATCCATTTTTCCTGCCTCCATAGGAGATCTCTCAACAAACCACTCTCCCCACCCACCTTCTCCAGTACTTCTTTGTTTGATTTCATTTCGGTCCATTTCACCTTCTCTTTCTTCTCCACACCCACATTTCAAAAGCCTCCATACTAAGTCTATCCTCCTGTTTCAGTGACCACGTTTCCGCTCCGTGCATAGCTAAGCCCCACATCAGCGTTTTTACGAGTCTTGTCTTAACCTCCCTACTCTATGTCCCTGTCATCAACTCCTCCCTCCTTGAGAAAGCCTCTTTGCCTAGCGCAATTCTTCTCCTTACGTCCCTACTACTTTGACCATATTGGTCCAAAACACTTCCGAGATAGTTCAACTGTTCTACCTGCTCTATTTTTTCCCCTCCTATTTTAATGTTTAGCTTAGACTTTTTCTTTCTGGAAAATCGCATAAAATGATCATCTCCTAAGTAATAATTTGCCTTGCTCTCTATCCTTTTGTTGATGATCCTGAGAATAATTTTAACTGCGTGGGATATAAAACTTATTTTTCTGTAATCCTCACATGATGTCGCCTTTACCTTTTTCGGAATATGAACTGACACCGATCTCACAAAATCTTCCGGCCAGATTCTTTCCTCATAGAATCTACGAATTAGTCCATATAGAGTCTCCTTCCCATATTTTCCTAAACATTTCAACAGTTCCGCAGGAATGTTGTCTACCCCCACGGCCTTATTTGTTTTCATCTCCTTTAATGCTCTTTCTATTTCATCGTCGAGTATGCCTGGACCTAAGCTATCTTCTTCTACGTCTTGTTCCTTTTCTATGTCTAACCTTGTCGGTCTAAGTTCTCTACCATAGAGTGTTTCTATACATGTATAATCCTTCCATCTCTCTTGGATTTTTCCTGGCTCAACTATTATCTTACCCCACTTATCTTTAACTGTTAGCACAGATCTTGCCTTCTTATTTCCCGATAAAAACTTAATCTTGCTGTAAAGCGCACCAATTTTATCCTTCCTTTGTAAACTTTCCATATCCTTGCATTGCTTTTTCCACCATTCTTCTTTTGCTTTATTTGTGACCCTTCTCAATTTATTGTTTAACTCTTTGTACTTCATTTTTCCTACCTCTGTGTTTATATAGTAATTTTCCATCTTCTCTCTCATCCATCTGTACAATCATCTCATCCGTTACCCATAGTTTCCGTATCATTTTCCCGTTAACGGTTCCTTCAGTGTCTTTTGCGGCTTTCGATATCACTTTCTTGATACATGCCCATTTTTCTTCGATAGTACTCAGCTCTTTACCGTCATCCATGATTCTCTCTACAGGTAGCTTATACTTCTTCCTCGTTAATCCTTTTAATGCTTCTACGTTCCATTTCCTAACCCGCCGCCCTTGCCTTATCTTCTTGAAACGGACGAAACATTTCATAGCAACTCAATTGTGGTCAGAGTCCGCATCCGCTCCTGGGAAACTGTGCGAATTTATCACACTGTTCCTAAACCTGTGCCTAACCATAATATAATCTAATTGATACCTTTCTGAGTCACCTTGCATTTTCCCTGTATACCTACACCTTTTGCGGTGTCTAACCCATGTCTTGGTGATGACTAATCTCTGTCTCCTGCAGAATTCAATTGCCTTCTCCCGTCCTTCGTTCCTCGTTCCTAAACCGTAGCCTCCCACCTCATCACCTCTGACCTGAAGAAGGTCTCGGAGTAGGCCGAAAGCTCAAATCATCTACAGTGTGAGTGTCCTTTTACGTGTTATCTGTTTTATTCTGTGTTATATTTTGCCGCCCAAAAGTTATATATATATATACATATACATATACATATATATATATATATATATATATATATATATATATATATATATACTATATGTGTCTGTTAGTTGTGTCCATCCAAAAAACCTACCTTAACCGGTAGATTACCTAATAATAAAATAATATATATACTCTGTGTTACTGTCTAAGTTATATATATATATATATATATATAGATGATTTCTTCGAAGTAAGACGGAAGTGTCGAATAAAAAACTTTGACAATAACACACAGCACGAGTACACATAAAAAGAACACTCACAATAATATCTTCATAATTTCGACGGACTCGAGCTCCGTCTTCTTCGGAAGATAGGATATGACTGAGTAAAAGGGTACGTGGTTCCAGGAATATTGTCCAGTAGAAATGTTGAATTGGTTAGGGAAAGGTGGGAAGAAGGCCTTATATGGACTGATTCGTAGTATCTATGAAGAAGGAATCTGGCCGGAAGATTTTGTGAGATCGGTGTTAGTTCCTATTCCAAAAAAGGCAAAGGCTTCGTCATGTGAGGATTACAGAACATTAAGTTTGATATCCCACGCAGCTAAAGTTATTCTCAGGATCATCAACAAAAGGATAGAGAGTAAGGCAAATGATTACTTAGGGGATGATCAGTTTGGGTTCAGGAAAGGAAGAGGTACGCGTGATGCCATTGCAGTAATGAGATCACTAGTCGAGAGGAATATAGAATACAATCAGGAAGTTTTTGCCTGTTATGTAGATTTCGAAAAAGCGTTTGATAGAGTGAATTGGGAAAAATTAATGCGTGTATTGCAGAAAATAGGAATTGATTGAAGGGACAGGAGACTGATTCGCAACCTGTACATGTCTCAGACTGCTCAGGTGCGAGTGGGGAACGGAGAGTCCGGATGGGCAGTGTTAGGAAGAGGTGTAAGGCAGGGTTGCCCATTGTCACCGGTACTGTTCAACGTATATGTAGAGGAAATGATTAAAGAGGCATGGGAAGAACTGGAGGTAGGAATGAAAGTCGGAAGGGAATTCGTAATATATATATATATATGATGCGGAAGTACTCACGAGAGCAATATAACTCTTGGACGGCGCAATAGAACGCAGAATAAAACAGAAATTTATCCTATTTTACCCGACAAAGACGCGACCTCATCCTTACTGCCTCAATGCCGCTCTGTCGCTTACTGACGATCAGCCAATCTCAGAAACCTTCTGAGATCCACCAACCCTTTGGCACACCGCCCTGACAAATTTCCTCATTTCCCTAACCTGCAACCGCCCCCGATGTAAAACATGTCTGCTGATCAGACCTGCTCCCCTCTCCCCAATTCGCCTCATTGTCCTTTCACCCCTTTCCCATGCCAATTTCCTCTCGAAAAACATTATCTATCTTTTGTCGTGCAAACAATGCACTTCATTCTACATAGGCGAATGCATTACCCCCTTATCCATCCGAATGAACATTCACCGCTACTCATGTAATTCTGCTTCACTCTCTTATCTTCCTATCCTTTTACACGCAATTTCAAACAACCTATCATTCGACGAATGCTTTTCCCTTATAATTCTAGATTCCCTACCCGATTCAGCCACCAGCATAGAGGTGAGAACTCGCGAATCCGCATACATCCTATATTTCCGATCCTTTAAAATTCCCACCCTTAACCGCCATCTTTAATTTCCTTCCCAACAGTCCCTAAACCTTCCGCCCCCCTTCTTACCTCCTCAACACTCTCCCCTCAAGATCTCTCAGCCTGACCTGAAGAAGGCCTTGGAGTAGGCCGAACGCTCAAACAATCTACAATGTGAATGTCCTTTTACGTGTTTTCTATTTTATTGTGTTCTTTTGTACCGTCCAGATATTATATATGTATATATATTTTTCATATAATTAGATATTAGGAAAGAGGATAGGAACACACATAAAGGACGAACACAGGAGAGATGGGGAAGACGGAATCAGGCAGACCACTAATGTAAAAATATTTCCTCGACCGGGAATTGAACACTGTATCTTTCCACTTCCTGGGCGGATGTTCTAACCACCTGAGCTATCGAGAAAATCTAGTTTACACAAGTAGTAGTAGTAGATGTGGATGTAGATGTAATAAAAACACCGCTCATTTAAATAGTTTTGAGTCTTTCCCAACGAGAGATCTGTCATGTGTACAGATGTCTTTTGAGGATTAGTCGAAGCGTGCTTTGGGGATCTACAATTTTTTAATCTTTGGTTTTAATCTACCATGGGATCAAGTTTCCTGATGCTACAAGAGGAGAAAGTAAAAAGGAGCTCTCTGGGCCCGCGAGCCTTCCTCTCCGTATATTCACTCCGCCCGGGAGATCAGGAATGTGGGACGAGGACAGTTTTCCGACATCGGCACAATATTCGAAAGTGAAACGACCGTCCCAAATGCCTCGTGGATAGGAAGAATGTGGCTGCAAAGGTGAGAGGGCGCGGAAGGGAGTTGTGTCCCGCGAATGTGGTCATTATGATCGCATGGTGTGCTGGAGCTAATTTATGGAAGCTCCTCTCGGGGGCGAGGAGAGATCTTCGTGCAGATGGACCGGCATGGTACCAAGAAGTGAATTTTACGGAACTCCCGGAATTTTCATATTCCACTGAAGTGGTCGTCTTTGCAAGGTTCGGGAAGTGGACGAAGGCAAACTATGGAGCGTTCTATGGGGCAGGTGAAAAGAAGAATTTTAGAGTGGTGACTAGTGGAAATGTGTTATAGACAGGGCGAGTATGCATTGAGATGGAAGTGGTTATGTTTGTCATTAAATTATAATTATATCCAGTACTATTATGCCACTAAATGTACTATACATGTTACTTCTGATACTGTACATGTTAATTCTGGGGCTAGCGTAGATAATATGATTATTAAATATATAAGAGGGTATATATGAGTATGAGAGTAAATATGATAGGATTTTTGCATGAATGTATGCACCACTGTGGATATGGGTTTGCATGTATGTGTTGGTTTTGAATGCGGTTTTTTTCCCTTTTACGAGTGGTGAACTTTTCGCAGGGGCCACATTCCCCTGCGGCGACTTGCGGTGAATTATGTAGATGTAGATGCTAAAAGTAACCGACAATACTGGTAGTGACGTTGAAAGACATTTTACATGCACTTCTCCACAAACGCGTCCTAAATTACGGCCAGACACAAATACGGGCGTTATTCAAGAGAAAAAAAAACTAAATGCACTCGTATTAAATTGAAGAAGCCTCAAAAATAAAACAGCGGATCTGGAGCACATAATCCAATGTCGTTCGGCTGATATAGTATTAGACAAAGAGAGTTGGCTGTGTAATGACATCAATGACCAAGAAATTTTTAAGTTTACCGACACGATAGAGGCACAAGACCCGGAGGAGGAGTTTTTGTGGCTGTGAAAAGCCCCTCACGCCGCCGCAAGGGCGTGTGGCGGGGGGTGTTAGGTCACCACCCGTAAAAGAGAAAAAAAACCTTATTCAAAACCAACACATGCCATAGTGGTGCATATTTTCATGCAAAAATCCTATCATTTTACACGCATGCAAATACATATCTACCTCCTTTCATTCTACACGCATGCAATTACATATGCTATTATCTAACAAATAATTGCACCTTTGTGTGCCGTAAGAAACTTATCCAATGACATGTACAGGTTGAGGATCAGTCACCTGTCCCTCCAATCCATTCCTATTTTCTGCTATATACTCATTAGTTTTTCCCAAATCACTCTATCAAACGCTTTTTTGAAATCTACGAAGCAGAAAAATACGTCCTGATTGTATTCTATATTCCTCTCGATTAGTGATCTCATTACTGCAATAGCATCACGCGTACCTCTTCCCTTCCTAAATCCGAACTGATCCTCTCCTAAGTAATCATTTGCCCTACTTTCAATCCTTTTATTTATATTCCTGAGAATAACTTTAGCTGCGTGGGATATGAAACTTATTGTTCCGTAGTCCTCACATGATGTAGCCCTTACCTTTTTCTGAATAAGACTAACACTGATCTCACAAAGTCTTCCGGCCAGGTTTCTTCCTCATAGATGCCACAAATCTGTACAAATAGACTCTTCCTCCAACTTTTTCCTTAACCTTTTAATAGTTCTGCAGCAATGTTGTCCACCCCCATTGCCTTATTTGCCTTCATCTCCTTAATGCCCGTTCTATTTCATCGTCGAATATGCCTGGACCTAAGCTATCTTGCTCTACGTAATGTTCATTTTCTATGTCTAACCTTGTTGGCCTAAGTTCTTTACCTTACAGTGCTTCTATACATGTATTTAAATTTATTTTATATAAATCAAAATAAAAATTAATTACTGCAATATCTAAGTAAATATAAAAATATTTAAGGTTGATTGAATGTGCTGGCATTTTTAATTTACAAGACACACGTAAAGTTTATCTGAAAATTTGAATCAGAGAATGTTTCTTGAAAAAACTAATGATGAAATCGGATAAGGGAATAGTCAAATTACTTCGCCCTTCCGGATATAAACGTTTTTGTGAAATGAGGGCGTAAAAGGCTTGGTCCATGTTACTCCATGGTTGGTTAGCTGTCCTTGAGCAAACTCTTTCGTCCTGGAATATTCAATAATTGTCAATATTGTTGAAATGTCAATATATTATTTTATAAGTCATTAAACTTAATGAAACTGCGCATCAAAAAACAAAGTATGAACACTTCGATACTCTACTCATCGTTACCCTCCATTATATGCGAGAATTGTCCAGAAAGCAACCTCCGTTAAGCCATAAAAATACAATGGAATAGATACAGAGACTTTATTATTTAAACCTCAACATTAAATATCTCTGCTATTTTTATGCATATTCGCCAAACAGTTTTAAGCATTTTCCATGTCCCTGAACTAGTTTAGAAATTCCGTCAGCCTAAAATTCTCCTGCCAGAGATCACAGCCAACTGATGCATCTTGAAGTTCCTCGTCTAGGCGAACATGAAATATGTGGTAGCCTAACTTTTCAGTCATATTTCCATGCAACAGAGTCGTAGAAATCTGTGAAAAAGGTTCTAAAGATTTCAGATATCGTAAGAAGCCGACTTTCGTCAATTTTCTGAAGCAGTTTTCATTGTTCACCACAGAAGGGCGGCCACTTTAGTCAATAAAACGGCAGCCCTGAATCACAGCACTGTTAGTCATCAAATTCGATCCAGGCAGAGTAGAAGTTTCCCGATAAATGTCAGCAACTTTGAAGTTGTTGTCCAGCAAAAACTTTATCAGTGAACAGACTTCACATTTGTCGGGGATTCTCAATTGTTTGTTCATTTAGACTCGCTATTGTATGCAAACGACAAGCGTCAACCACTGCAACTCCAGGCGTATTGACCCACTGTCAATACAGCATACGAGTATATCCACCTTCCCACACCACTTCTCACGTTACACGAAAACGGAGGTTACTTTCTGGACAAGGCTCGTGTGAACCTCATGGATCAGCAATCAGTTTCGCTCATCCGCACAAGTGATACACATAGTCCCGCCGTGTCGTACCCTCGACCTCGATCGAATCCGTGTTCCATGAAAGGAAAGAATTACAGGCGAGACACGGGAAGTAAATGGTTATCGACGTGAAAGCGACCAAATGGGTTGACGTTGAGAGATCGGCCGCTAGTGCGGTTGAGCGGAGAGCCAATTCGGAGAAAAGGAATGTTTTGACGACCATGGCTTTGGTTGGTCTTCGGGGACGAGGCGTCGGCGCCGCGGCGCCCTCCACCCCTATGGAGCCATATCTCGCGGCCCCGGTTCTCAGCGACGTGAAAACGGGTTGAATTGGAGGCTCGGAGAAGGTCAAAGAGAGATCGCTCTCCGGAGGCGGGGATGGGGGAGGGAATGCAGATGGATGGGTTCGAGGGAATGGGGGTTCCATGTGGCTTACGTGACTCCCACATCCCAAACCACCCCGTCAAAAGGGCGGTGGTGTTTTGTTCTCCCGCGATGTGAGCGTGCCGTTAGAAATGACGGTCCGCGAGAGTTGAGGCGGAGCGGTGGGTTGGGGGAGAGGTGCTCTGGAGAAGGGTGTTGTTGCATATATTTCTTTCTACTAACCGTTGATCTCCTGAACTTAGCGGGTCCACGGAGAGCAATCGGCTGGCAGCGTTCGATGAACTGGGGCCCTCGTATTTCTCTCAAATCGCTATCAAGTGTGTCCCTCCAATCCATTCCTATTTTCTGCTATAATACTCATTAGTTTTTCCCAATTCACTCTATCAAACGCTTTTTTGAAATCTACGAAGCAGGAAAATACGTCCTGATTGTATTCTATATTCCTCTCGATTAGTGATCTCATTACTGCAATGTCAGCACGCGTACCTATCCCCTTCCTAAACCCAAACTGATCATCCCCTAAGTAATCGTTTGACTTACTCTCTATTCTTTGTGGATGATCCTGAGAACAAATTTAGCTGTGTGGGATATAAAACTTATTGTTCTGTAATCCTCACATGATGTCGCCTTTACCTTTTTCGGAATAGGAACTAACACCGATCTCACAAAATCTTCCGGCCAGATTCCTTCCTCAAAGATACTACGAATCAGTCCATATAGAGTCTTCTTCCCACATTTCCCTAAACATTTCAATAGTTCCGCAGGAATGCTGTCTACCCCCGCGGCCTTATTTGATTTCATATCCCTTAATGCCCTCTCTATTTCATCGTCGAGTATGCCTGGACCTAAGCTATCTTCTTCTACGTCGTGTTCCTTTTCTATGTCTAACCTTGTCGGTCTAAGTTCTCTACCATAGAGTGTTTCTATACATGTATAATCCTTCCATCTCTCTTGGATTTTTCCTGGCTCAACTATTGTCTTACCCCACTTATATTTAACTGCAGCACATATCTTGCCCTCTCTCTTCTTGATAATAGCTTAACCTTGCTGTATATCGCACCAATTTGACCCTTCTTCTGTAAACTTTCCATATCCTTGCATTGCGTTTTCCACCATTCTTCTTTTGCTTTATTTGTGGCCCTTCTCAATTTATTGTTTAACTCTTTGTACTTCATTTTGCCTAACTCTATGTTAACATTCTTCCATCTTCTTCTCTCATCCATCTTTGCAATCATCTCATCCGTTACCCATGGTTTCCTATCCTGTTCCCGTTAACGGTTCATATAGTGTCTTTTGTGGCTTTCGATATCACTTTCTTGATACATGCCCATTTTTCTTTGATATTACTCAGCTCTTTACCGTCATCCATCATTTTCTCTAATGCCTGCTGATACTCCGTCCTTGTTAATCCATTTAATGCTTTTAAATTCCATTTCCTAACCCGCTACCCCTACCTTATCTTTTTGAAACGGACGTTACATTTCATAACAACTGAATCGTGGTCTGAGTCCTCATCCACTTCTGGAAAACATTGCGAATTAATCACACTGTTCCTAAATCTGTGCCCAAATATAATATAATATAATCTAACTGATATCTTTCTGAGTCGCCTGGCATTTTCCATTAATACCTACACCTTTTGTGGTGTCTAACCCATGTCTTGGTGATGACTAACCCCTGTCTCCTGCAGAACTCAATTGCTTTCTCCCCGCGTTCATTCCTCGCGCCTAACCCATAGTCCCTCACCTCATCACCACCTCTTCCTTCGGCTACCGTTGCATCCCAATCCCCCATCACCATCAAATGTTTCCCTGTAGGAACACACGCGGATATATCCTCTAACTCGTGGTACACCCTGTCGGCTTCTCCCTCCGCTTCGCTTAATAATCTCTAATTTGCCTGTCCTCATCTCACATTATGTTGACAAAATCATATAATGCAAATTCAGTTCAGTTCATAAATGCATAGCCTGACTGGCTTAGCAGGACCAGAATGAGTGTTCCATTTATAAAATTTTATATATACTTCTATTGTATATTATGGAGAACATACCACTATAGTCTATGATGAAGATTGTCTGTAATTTTTTTGTATTGAAATTGAAATATTTCTGCTGTACAACATATGTAATTTAGATTACACTAATATTGCATATGATTAAGCATTTATGTTAATGTATTTTTTAGTGAATTATAAGGAACGGTAACTACTAATACCTCCCATAATATCATACTAACGCATGCATATTATGGAAGAACCAACCCCAGCCGTACTCTTAATGGTGGGAAAATGATATGGTGAGGGAAATTAGAGCGGAAGAATAAAGAGATATTAAATAATAAAATGATATAGGGGGGTTAGAACATAACACACGCTTAAACCAAAATACGATAGCAAAAACGCTCTGGCTAAGGTGTACTAGATAGCATTGACCCTCCCCCTTATCAAGTATTCACCCAGATTTGAGAGATTTCTCCCTGCGCCAGCGGTCCACCAATCACACGTAATAAAATAAATGCAAATTAATCATGTACTCTCTAGCTTGAATATACTAAATAGCTTTGATCCTGTAATTCAGTCTACTCCAGCATGAAAGCATGATATTCTCTCCTACTTGACATTCTTTGCCATCATAATAACTGGTCAGCGATCCTTGTATTGGTTTCACGCAACTCCCAATCACTCTCTCAGTCGTCCATTCTCTTTTTAAACTCACTCGCTCTTTTCTCCATGTCTTCAATATTTCTTCGCTTTGACGCCTGCCCTTATTTGTTTCACACATGTACCAACCGGAGACTTCATTTGGCGTTTTCCCTCTCACTTTTCCTTAAACGACCGATGAATGCGGCCGTACGCTTTTACTTTCTTGCTCCTTCAATCAGCCCACTTGATCTTCTTCATGCTCCTTAAGCACCGCGATTAATTTGCCTCCGATATTCTCTTGGCCGCCAGCGTTACTGGCCATGCCTCTCCGGGCGACAATTCCTCAAGCGCGCTTCTCACCCGACTGCCCTTTCAATACGACGCTCTCCTCTTCCCACTGTTCGTCGCATGCTTCCTCGCCTCCAATCCCCCTCATCCACCCACCCGCCCCCCATATGTCTACATGCCATCCCGACTTCTCCTCGCGTGTGAACCCGCATGCGACGTACTCAACTAAGCCACCTACACTAAGGATGCGAGCGTTGCCGTAAGTCAGTCACTCCCACTCGCCAAGTTTCTTCCTCATTCCGTCTATTATTTCCCTACCGCCCTTGACATTCTCTCTCCGCCCGCCCCCCCTTCACTTCCATCTTCCAGAGTGGATCCCACTTATTTCGCTCGAGCAGTCAATTTCACTTTCTCCTCTCGACTGGCGCCTTTTCCAAACTCTCTTCACCCTCCCTCCATCACTCCCAACCCCTCTCCCCTCATCGGCGCCTCAAGCCGCCAAGCCCCCCCCCCTCCAGCCGTGAATTATTATTTTAAAGATCTCTCCGGTTCCTTCCCTTTTTTTAATACTACCCCCCCCCTTCTCACTCGAAATCTTTGATGAGCGATGAGATGAACCAAGCGAGGTCCACAAAAGCGAGGGCCGAGGGATTCCTCCTGAGGACGAGCCAAAGCGGCGTGGAACATGTGTTTTTACACGTTCCTCGGTGGCTATAAATCCATCCATCGCGCTAAGTGGGGCCGAACGGCGTCGGGAGGGTGGTGCTAATTTTCCGGTAAACGCAGCTCTCCCAGAGTCATCCATTCGCCCACTTCCTTCCCTCGCCGTGGCGTATGCATTCCCACCCTCTCCCTCGCGCGCTTTCTCTGGATGGAGCGCATCCCACTGGGGGTCGCAGCCGCAGAGGTGGGCTGCGTTCGAGAGCGGTGACCCTGGCTTCCGGTTTCCCCGGTTCGGAATTCGGATGGCTATTTGTCTTGACTTGACGTGTTCATCTTCAGCCTTAGCTCCGCATCCACACGATTACGCCGCAAGGGTATATGGCAGGGGGTTTTTAGAGACCTGCCAAGTAAAAGGAGAAGTCTGTAAATGTGAAAGATTTTCCTAACTTGCTAGCCCTCCTCTTTGTTTTTGTTGTAGGAAAATTGGCGCAGGGAACGGGATTCATCGAATCTGCTCTTTTTAATCTATGTATATTTTTGGCGATATTATCCGTACGACTTAGGGCAATTAGGGGCTTGGATTCTGATGAAAAAGTATGCGAGGAGGACTTAAAGAGGAATACAATCAACATCGTCAGGCATGTGGCATTCATGCATCTTATGAGTATATGACAATTGCCACACTTCGCAAATTTCATCTTATTTGTATTTCAAACAGTATTATTTGATTTTGCTTTTACAACGTTACCGCGTACAAGACCTGCATTGTATTGTATTCCAATGGTGTGCCTGGCGAGTCTTTAAAAGGGAGGCCGATCCCACCAAACAAGAACTCAGTGGAATCAACAAAGTGTCTTTTTTGCCGTAATTAGGAAAAATAGTTCATTAGGGTTCGCCAAGTAATCATTCTTTGAAGTATTTCGAGTGTCTCCTCAAGTCGTTCAGACTGAACGAAGCGGTCGAAGCTTGACTCTCCCACAGTTGTGTCCGTAGATCGGGCTTTGTTCAGTTTGACCTTATAATCTTAATGTTTGCTTTCTCTCCGGGCAAGACGAAATAATACTCTTGGGAGCATACTTTTGCTTAAAACAGTTTAACTACTTCACTGAGATTCCATTTGAAAATAATTTTAGGGTCAGTCGGAATCGCGGATTTGCAATAGGTTTAAGATGGGTCTACGAATCTCCATAGACTCCCATTCCAGATAAGTAGCGATTGTTCATTCTCCACGAAAAAAATGTAAGCTCATTAAAAAATATAGGTTTCTTTCGATGGAGGCCCCTTGGTAAATGTCAGCGGTGTACAGAACTTGGGATTGATTTGTTAAGGCGACTGGAGAAATTGAGACGAGGTAGGTGTTGCGACTCACTATGGGAACTGATCTCTCGAGCGAGAGCCCTCCGAATGTCACCCGCGCATCTTGAAGGTTCTCGCAATGAAATGAGGCAATCCAGCAAGTGCCACACCAATGGGGACGGCTGGTCCAAATAATTCTTATGAGTTCGAAATGGCAATCAGAACGAGACATAAGCATTTCTCACAAACACGAAATGAATAATATTTTCTGAGATGAAACTTTTTCAAAACTTCTCATCACGTGGATACATTATGACCTCAGAAGAGCGATAAGGAGTACAATAACTCGACAGAGTTATACTTAAGTGTTTGGAGGTAAAAGTAGTTACCTTCATGCATCCGTGATATGAAATTATTTCGCCTCGTCGTCAATTCACTCATATCGTTGTGCATGACATATAAAAAGATCAGAGTCCAAGGCAGTCAGTGCAATGCAGAAAGGCAAAGATATTCGTAAATTTTCATTGATTCACGTCTACCAGGCAACTAAGCCATTACTCTAGAAAGAATGTGGTATTATCAGATTGCGAATTTAAGAATTTTCAGCTTTTATTTGCAAGGATTCATTTAGTTTGAATTCGAAGCACGCTCAGCATCATTTCCATTTTGTTCTACAGCTTTGCCCATCGGGTTTCGTTCCATTTAGTTTGTTTTGTAAATTTCTTTCCTCTTGACAGAGCCACCATGTTATTATTAGCTTTGCGTTTCGTTTCCTTCTCCTTGCACCTCTTCGCTAAAGGAAAATTGTTTGCATGCCATCCGCATTATGGATACGCCACTGAGAATGTGTGAGTGCATTTAACTGCAAATGGGTGTAGGGCGAAGGAGGGAGGAATGACGGAGAGGGGCAGAGGGGAGAGGGCGATAGGGTGAGGACCCGATGCGTCAATATTATTAGAGTTGCGTAGATGGACTCAGGCAAAGACGTAATTTGTGGATTTAAATAACTAATTATTCCACCCTGTGGCTTGATAAATGTTTTCATTGGGAAAAAAGAGCATGAATATTAATGCTAAAATAGAATGTGGTCAATTTTCCGGGCGTCCACAAGGTAGGAAATTTTATACGAATACCTGAAGAGTAAAATATCGAGTGACAAAATAATTTTCTGCCCGCTTTACTCCAGAAGACACTCGTGCAAACACAAGTGCACGGTAATATCACATATTTCCTATTTAATATAGTTTTTTGGTCCTACTTGTGGAATATATCCGATTTATTCAGTTCTAACATGGAGGCCTTTTTGTGCAAATTACGCACTCTCAACTAGAGGGTGATGTAATTGATCATTTTTTGAGTGCTCAGAAATTCAATGAATTCTAATTGAATTTTCTCAAAAAATATACCCTCCTAAACCCCTTTGAAACAACCCATTGGAAGCGTATTTTTCGTATTTTTCGTATCGTTTTCATTCATAACACTCCTTTCCGCGCATCCGACTGCCTGCAAATTGCTGCCGCGTCTTTGAATGCCGGATAAACTAATTGATTCCAGGTGAGATTATTCATATTAGGCGTAATCCGGTAGCAACTCGAAGGAAATTATTTTTTCACAATAAAAGTATGTTTGCACTAACTGGTAAAATAATCCATGCCATTTGACAGGCTTCAAGTATGTGAGACGGTGTACGCCAATGGGTATTGGTGTGGTAAACAATTGAAGATCCTTTCCTCCTTCCGGCCAACAATGTCATTTGGTGTTAAGTTATTTGCACGCTTATTTCACTGAATTAATTAGCGTGTTATTCAGTCTTCCTGAAATGATATTTTAGATAATTTGCGCCAATTTTAAGCGAACGATTTTCCTTGGACTCCTCTCGTACGTTCTTATAAATCTCTGAGTCTTGACTAAATTAATGCAGGATATTAATTTGTAGTGACTATCTTCCTCCAAGGTGACTGCAAAATTTCTACGTGGAAAAAAGACACAAGTGCGTTCGCTATGGGGTAGTAAAGATTGATAAAGAAACTAAAATGTACAGATTTTGCATTTCTTTAAACTCTTCATTTTGAATAAATGAATGTTGATTACGACGTCCGTCGGATGGAACATTAAACTGCGAGCCCCCTGGCGCCTTTCGTTAATAGAGTAAGCTAATGCGGACGCCGGGTTTCTCTCCACCCTTTCTTTCCCATCCATCCCTAATGGTGCACATGATCTTAGCTGTCGATCGCCTCCCCTAAAACTACTGTTACTTTGAATGTCGATGTGGAGTTGTTTCCAAGAACTTTAAGTTCCAATGGTAGCAAAGTGGACAGCCAATTTCAGGCAAATAGTTTTTTTTTACTTTTAAACCCTATCGCCAATTTCCGATTATAAAACAATTTTCTCAGAACAGCAGAGCATGTACATACTAAACGACCTGAACAGTTCTAGTTTTTCAACGCATTCCCACCCTGTTTCTAAACATCTCCTCAGGAAAGAAACACAGTAGAGGCTAAAAATTGCGTATAATTCTAAAAAAATCACGAGTACATTTTCATACACATCATATAATATCACAGGGCGTGTTTTGTACGGCACGATCCATATTCTCATCAATTCTTTTTTTCCTTTCCGATTAAAAAAATATGCCTCCTCTTTTTTTATTTTCTCCTGTTTTGGTAGTGTTCGTATCTTTTCCCTTCTCTTCCTCGTCAAACTCTGGCTCGCCTTCTGCCCTCGGGGATACGATAAATCGGTCAAATGACTCTTTCCCTTTTACCGCCTCCCTTTGAGAGCGCCTCATTTGATCTTCCTTGTCGATTTACTGCAATGCATAGAGCTCGCATGTTTTTTGTTATGCGTAACCATGATGCAATTTTGTCGCGTTTCTCAATTTAATGCATGTTAAAGCCTTCATGTCGCATCTTTGCCCCCAGATGTAACTACTTTCCAATGTCTGGAAGCACCGCTAGTCTTGTGGAAAACACAAGATACGATCCCTGATGATTTGCTGTGAATTTTTATTCAACATCTTTATGCCTTCTTGCTAAAGGAATCTTGAAGCAGTCATGGCATCTGCACCCTACACTGACAAGTGGCATATGGCACAGTCTCTTAGCTCCTTACCTCATTTTCGATGTAATACTTCTTTATTTTTCCGCACAATACTGAATAGCATACACTTTTCCAACTTTGAAATCACGTTTTCCAATATAATTTATCAAACTCTGTGTTTGAAGTTCTTTATTGCTATTGGTTCCTTTACTACCATGGGCGTACATGTACTGTATATCAAGTAGAAAAGTATATTAGGTGTCTTATCCAATCAATTGTCACTTCCACATTTTATTGAGGAAACATTTTACAAAGAAATACAGGTCCACTATTTGAAATGGCTTCGTTAAAACCTCTGAAGGAAAATTATTAAATAGGAAAAGATAATAATGGTCATTAGTGACTCCACTTGATATTTAGGCAGTAAATATATAAAATACACCAAAGAATGAATTTTGGTAATGAATAAGGGAACGTAGGGTGCCTTTTAAATAAAACGTGAATATCTAATCCACCAGTTTTTTTCAAAGTTGTAAAGGTAATAAAACAAATATTGTGGATTTATCGTGAACTCCAGGGTAGGAATTACCACCGTCACAGGGGACGTACGTGATACACGAGTTTATATGATAGTGACTTATTTAAATATTAAAATCGATTTAGTAAATCGCGTCAGTAGAGCGGGTATCCAGATAAAATGAGATAAATATAATTCATCATTCATATATAAATGCTCACTTTTCCTTCCATTGTTAATATTTTCAACACGATCGATGGTAAGTACAAAATTATTTAACTTCTAGGACTTTTTATGATTCACTTTGTTTATAAAACCACATAACAAATTATAACCATAAAACATTCCTATTTTACACAACAATGACGAGACCTCATCCTTACTGCCCCAATGCCCCTCTGTCGCTTACAGACGACCAGCCAATCTCAGAAACCTTTTGAGATCCACCAACCCTTTGGCACACCGCCCTGACAAATTTCCTCATTTCCATAACCTGCAACCGCCCCCGATGCAAAATATCTCTGCTGATCAGATCTGCTCTTCTCTCTCCACATCCCCTCAATTGTCATTTCACTCCGCTCCCACGCTAATCGCCTCTCGAAAAACATTATCTATCTTTTGTCGTGCAAACAATGCACTTCTTTTACATAGGCGAATAGGCGAATTACCCCTCCATCCATTCGAATCCATCCGAATGAATAATCACCGCCACTCCTGCACTTCGGTCTCACTCTCTTCTCTTCCTATTCCTTCACACGCAACTTCATACAGCCTGTCATTCGACCAATGTCTTCCCCTATCAGTTCTAGAATCCTTACCCGATTCAGCCACCAACATAGACGTGAGGACTCGCGATCCGCATATGTCCTAGCTTTCTGATCCCTTAAAACTCCCACCCATAACCGCCATCTTTACTTCCCCTCCCAGAATTCCCTGCCTGCACCTTCCCCCCTTTATTTCCCTCCCCGTACACCATTCCGCGGCCAAGACATTTCAGTCTGACCTGAATAAGGCCTCGGAGTAGGCCGAAAGCTTAAACAATCTTCAATGTGAGTGTTCGTTTACGTGTTATCTATTTTATTGTGTTCTTTTGTGCCATCCAAATGTTATATATACATATTTTTTTCAAAGAAATAGATATAAGGAAAGAGGACAGGGACACACATAAAGGACGAACACAGGAGAAATGAGGAAGACGGAATCAGGCAGACCACTAATATAAAAATATTTCCTCAACCGGGACTTGAACACCGTATCTTTTTACTTGCCGGACGGATGCTCGAGGATATATATATATATATATATATATAATTATATATATATATATATATATATATATATATATATATATATATATATATATAAACCATAAACCCAGTAATCAACCCGAAGGTCAGTTTTGTAGGTGACGGTGGAGCTCACCCATGTACCTAGCCCGACGGCGTGTGAATATTCACACATCAGGTTAGGGGGGCCAGTTCCTTTCCCTGTGTCGGTTATGGAAGATCGGCTGAAAGGAAGATCTGGTACTTGAAAAATCAACTAGCTTGGATGGAGCTGCAGGTGACCCAATCGAACCCGGTACCTCCGGTCAGTAGTCCAACGCTCTGCACCCTGAACTACCGCGACCCGCACACACACACACACTTATACATATGTTATTATTATTAGGTAATCTACCGGTTAAGGTAGGTTTTTTTGGATGGACACAGCTATCAAATAAGTATTTTGTAACCCCAAACAAAACCCAATCCAGCAACCTAAGCTACATCAGGTCCCTCTTCATCTCTGTGTACTTCTTTCCTCCCTTCATCCCGTCCACCATCCCTATCCTGTTCCTGCCCTTTCCTCCCTTGCCCAAAATTCTCCTCTCTATTACCTTCTTCAACATTCCACTACCGCTCAATACGCCTTTCACCCATTTTTCCCATTTCGTCTTTTATGCGTGTTTCTATCCCCTTTCCTTATATCTATTTCTGTGTTTGGATTAATATATATATATATACATATATGCGGGTCGCGGTGGTCTAGTGGGTAGAGCGTTGGACTACTGACCGGAGGGTCCCGGGTTCGATTCCCGGGCAAGGCACTTTGGGCACCTGCAGCTCCACCCAAGCTAGTTGATTTTCGGGTCGGGTACCAGGTCATCCTGGGAAACCATAACCGGCACAGGGAAAGGAACTGGCCCCCCTACCCTGATGTGTGAATATTCACACGCCGGCGGGCTTGGTACATGGGTGAGCTCTACCATCTCCTACCAAACCGACCTTCGGGTTGATTACTGTGTTTATTCTGTGTTTAATTCTCCGCCCAGGAGATGGCGTTAGGGAGCTGTTACACCCACTAAAGGAGAAATAGACAAACACAAGAGGAGAATGGACAGTAGATTAGCAAGCATACAACATCATAAAGGATAGGAACGGTGCGTTTCATGGCACGCATAGCCAGAAGAAGAGACGAGCCACATTTGCCAAATGCACATTCAAACACGAAATCCCGTCATACGGCGAACAAATATTTACTCACATAGAAATAGAGAGAAGGAAATGGGAAAGGAACACACATCAAAGACGAACACAAAAGAGGTGGGGAAGATGGATGTGAGCAGATCACAAATGTAAAAATATTTTCCTCAACCGGGACTTGAACCCCTGATCTCTCCACTTGCCGGGCGGATGCTCTAACCCCTTTAGCTGTCGATAAAATGTACTTCACACTGAAATCTGCATATTTAAGACTGAATTTGGCATTTCACTAATAATTTGATTCTGCTTGACAACCTTGTGAGCATTTTGTGGATTAAACCTGAAAGCTTCGACGATTAACTGGAGTGACTTCGACGGTCGTAATTAGTAAATGCCTAATATTCTAGCAATTTCTCGAGATTATTTTAGGGCTAGTTATTGAGTTACTCTTCCTACGGAAATAAACCGTTTTAATCAACAGTAAAATGAGCTATGTCAGGGTTTACAATAACTTTAGTCACTTTGGAAAGACTACGTGTATTGGACTCTTCGATAATATAATCAAGAGAAACATAGGCGCTTATTACGTATAGATGATAAATCAGATGATGATGAGATAAATATCTACACTTTAATATTTCATTTCACATAAATGCTAATGACAAATTTACTTATAAGTTATATCATTAAATTTGATTGCAATTCCACACGTTAATCTGGCATTAACATATTTTCGGAATGTTCGTGAATATATCCCTCATTTTTTGTTTACGTTATTTGCTCGGTAGCTTTCATATAATTTTTGGTAATTGAAATACTACCATCCACTAATACTCACAATACTGCCTTCTTATTTGGTTTTTTAATCAGTAGCTTAAATACTTGTTACTCATGAGACTGAACTTAATTGATTTTCCACACAATAGATATCGCTCCGATAATGCCTGCAATATTCACCTTTCTAAGACTAAAGTATTTTCAAATTCCAAATAAATATGAAATCTGTCCATGGATACTTAAATGGATCTACCGATGAAGATGCACCGGAGAACGAAGGACATGAGTGCACCTTTGAAAGATAGTTTTACCTTTCTCAGGAAAGGTATTTCGTAATCACTTGAAATTCGATATTTTGATGATCATTTCGAGCTTGAAAGACAATTAACACATGCCCCTTCCATATCCGCTCCCTAGTTAAAAGTTGCCATATCATTGGCTCAAATTATCTTCAAATCCCATAAGATCTCTCCTCTCTGTCGTTAGGTCGCATGGTTTGCAAGACA
Organism: Hetaerina titia; assembly: GCA_037158775.1. Taxonomy (NCBI): domain Eukaryota; kingdom Metazoa; phylum Arthropoda; class Insecta; order Odonata; family Calopterygidae; genus Hetaerina; species Hetaerina titia. Next base: position 2,101,067 of record CM073773.1, on the reverse strand, counting down.
GCAGTTCAATCTCCAAGGAAGGCAGAGCGAATACGACACCTATTTCCTTCAATTATCTTTCACAGATGTGTTGCATTGCCTCTCATTCCGAATTATTCATCGGTCGCATTAACAGCTGCGTCACTCGCAATGATAGGATGAGAAATAGAAAAAGATATCAATCTGAAATGGGTCCCTACATTTTTGCGTAAATTCGCTCTTGGCCTCACGTTTCAATTTTTTTAGATACTTTCGGATCATTGTCCGTTGTCGAGGAAAGGATGCTTTGCGTACGACTTGCTTACCACTTAATACTTCCTTTTCTCTCAATAAAATAAGTATCCAAATTATTTTATCGAATGAAGATTTACTACACATTACCTTGACTAAATCTGGACTTAAAATGATACTTTCATTTTTAATGCGCCTGCGACAAAATCCAGGGTAACGGGAGGACGCAATTGGCAACGGTGTTGGAGTTAAAGAGCAAATGCAAGTTGAAGCACATTAAAATACTGAGGGAATCCGATTTCCAGGAGGGATAAAAATGTGGAACTGTTTTCCCTTTCAAAATTAGTTATGACACAGGGACACAATTATTTAAATTTTAAGATATTTTATTTTTATTTTCTCTTTTTTCATAGTTGTTGGCGTATCTTTTTAACACATATCCGTGATTTCAGGCTGGTATATTCGTGGTTTTCTGAAAATATCCTAGCAAGTGTTTTCGGTAAATAACCGCATTTATTACTACATTAAGTCCATTCGAATTGAAAGGTGAAAGGAAGCAAGAATGTCAAACTAACCGACACAAGACGTTATTTGGTTCTCAATTAGTTCACGATCATCGAGATTCAAATAATTTAAAAAACATCTTTTAAATAATCATGAAAAAGTCCTCACCCACCATCTCCAGTACTTCCTCATTTGTTTTCCTTTCGGTCCATTTCCCTTCTCCATTCTTCTCCACACCCACATTTCAAAAGACTTCAATCTACGTCTATCCTCCTGCTTAAATGACCACGTTTCCGCGCCGTACATAGCTACTCTCCATATCAAAGGTTTGACGAGTCTTTTCTTAACCTCCCTACTCAACGTCCCCGTCATCAACTCACTCCTCCTTGAGAAGGCCTCCTTGCCTAGCGCAATTCTTCTCCTTACGTCCCTACCACTTTGACCGTATTGGTCCAAAACACTTCCGAGATATGTAAATTGCTCTAACTGCCTTATTTTTTCCCCACCTATTTTAATATTTAGCTTATCCTTTATCTTTCTGGGAAATCGCATAACCTTTTTTTTATTTCTATTGATTCTCATCCCATATTTATCGCACTGAACCTCCAATTCACTCAGCAATGCTTGCAACCACATGGCTAACTGAGCAACTAATTCTTGGTCATCAGCAAACCTAACCGATTTTACGAATTCCCCTCCGACTTTCATTCCTACCTCCAGTTCTTCCCATGCCTCCTTAATCATTTCCTCCACATATACGTTCAACAGCACCGGTGGCAATGGGCAACCCTGCCTTACACCTCTTCCTAACACTGCCCATCCGGACTCTCCGTTCCCCACTCGCACCTGAGCAGTCTGAGACATGTACAGGTTGCGGATCAGTCTCCTGTCCCTCCAATCCATTCCTATTTTCTGCAATACACGCATTAATTTTCCCCAATTCACTCTATCAAATGCTTTTTCGAAATCTACAAAACAGGCAAAAACGTCCTGGTTGTATTCTATATTCCTCTCAATTAGTGATCTCATTACTGTAATGGCATCAAGCGTACCTCTTCCCTTCCTAAACCCAAACTGATCATCCCCTAAGTAATCATTTGCCTTACTCTCTATCCTTTTGTTGATGATCCTGAGAATAACTTTAGCTGCGTGGGATATCAAACTTATTGTTCTGTAATCCTCACATGATATAGCCTTTGTCTTTTTTGGAATAGGAGCTAATTCCGATCTCACAAAATCTTCCGGCCAGATTCCTTCCTCATAGATACTACGGATTAGTCCATATTGGGCCTTCTTCCCAAATTTTCTTAAACATTTCAACTGTTCCAGATGAATGTTGTGTACCCCCACAGCCTTATTTGTTTTCATGTCCTTTAATGCCCTTTGTATTTTGTCGTCCAGTATGCCTGGACCCAAGCTATCTTCTTCTACGTCATGTTCCTTTTCTATGTCTAATCTTGTCGGCCTAAGTTATTTACCAAACAGTGTTTCTATATATTCCTTCCATCTCTCTTGGATTTTTCCTGGTTCAACTATTATCTTACCCCATTTATCTTTAACTGTTAGCACAGATCTTGCCTTTTAACTTCCCGATAATAACTTAACCTTGCTGTATAATGCACCAATTTCACCCTTCCTCTGTAAACTTTCCATATCCTCGCACTGCGTTTTCCACCATTCTTCTTTTGCTTTATTTGTGGCCCTTCTCAATTTATTGTTTAACTCTTTGTACTTCATTTTGTCTAAACCCGTGCTTACATTTTTCCATCTTCTTCTCTCATCCATCTTTGCACAATACCCATCCGTTACCCATAATTTCCTTGTCCTTTTCCCGTTAACGGTTTCTATAGTGTCTTTTGCGGCTTTCGAAATCATTGTCTTGATACATTCCCATTTTTTCTTTGATAGTACTCAGCTCTATGCCGTCGTCCATCATTTTCTCTACAGCCTGCTAATGCTCCTTCCTCGTTAATCCATTTAATGCTTCTACAATCTATTTCCTAACCCACCGCCCCTACCTTATCTTTTTGAAACGGACATTACACTTCAAAACAACTAAATTGTGGCCTGAGTCCGCATCCGCTCCTGGGAAACTGTGCGAATTTATCACACTGTTCCTAAACCTGTGCCTAACCATAATATAATTTAACTCATTGTATTGCTAGCAGTTACATTGACGTTCAAGCCAATATCATCAACTAATGAATATAATGCTTTATAATGCTCCATTGCTTACTTAGTCTTTGCGTAATAATGAGATATGATACAAGTGCAATATGACACGAACAAAATATGTACTCAAAGTCTTCTCAAACCCGTATCGGAAGGGTGAACCACACACACTCTTTCTCGATAAAGGTGTTATTCAACGGATATATTATTTGTCTTCTTTAAGGGTTACATTTTAGTAATTAATGTTTTCACACTCATTGAATAAGATAGCATTTTTGGCGGTGTAAATTGAGTAAACAATTAAAACTTTTGCTGAAATGCATGTACGAACATAAAGGCGGAAGAATATGGCTAATAATCAAAGTGAGAGGAAAATTGCCTGCTATATTCGAACACCAAGAGAATGAATAGGAAATCGCTTTTTGCCTCAAGTGCATCATGAACATATATGATTGCTGCGGAAGGATAATGTCAAAATACTTTGGCTAAATATTTTACAAATAAATTCCAAATGAATTCAACTTTGAAAGAATAAAGAAGTGATAACGGAATTGAACAATTCATCTAGAGTTTCTATTGGTTGAACGCGAACTAAAATATGTCCAGAAAAATTCTTGGGATGGTTTTGGAAGAGACCGAGTGCCGGAGGAAGAATATCCAAATAATTGACGCTTTTTAGTTGATTAGATTAGAACATAGAGCCACCATTATCCCTCAGTGACCAAGCATAGTGTTTTTGAAGTTTATGACTAACCTAAGAAGAGATGCTTTTTCGCATTACTTAGGCCTCTCCTTGAATGCAACCAGGGGATTCAGAAATCAGATATTTAATTTCTGAAATTAAAACAAGTCAAATAAAATTTAAAAACTTTTATCCAAGAGAAAGTGTTATACGAATATTGGAAGACGCAGCCTACATTCAAATCTCCACAAGAACATTATGTGCAAGAAAAAGCTCAATGGGAAGGCACAATTAGCAATTACGAGTAAGACACCATAACATAGTTTTAACCCAACATAATATTATGGAAACCAGACCACATTAATCATTAAGACAATATAAAATTATCGGATGCATGAAGGCGACCTTTTTTCACGCATCAATCGTGATAGCATAATAGGGAAACGAAGAAATACTAAAAGTAACACAGGCGTACAAAAAAATATTTTTTTTGGTGCCAATAATTTTTTTGTGTTGATTTTAACTATATTTGTAGAGCTGAATCCAAATATGAAATCCGTTTTTATTTAACAGCTCTACTTTTTTAGATATGGCACATCTTACGATTAGTTGTTTTAATACGTGATATATTCCGGGAAATAATTTTCAAAGTTAAATAAATCTATAAGTATACATGGGAATATATGGTAAAAGAAAATAGGAAAAATATTACAGACTTTGTGAAACGTGCATACTTGGGATATTTTGGTGTTAAGCTTGGTGACCAAGATAAAACACGGGCACCGCATTTTGTGTGTAAAACATGTACTGAACATCTGCGGCAATGGACAACAGGACAAAGGAAAAGTCTACAATTTGGTGTGCCAATGGTGTGGAGAGAACCTGTGAACCATATTGACGACTGTTATTTTTGCATAGTAAATGTTTCGGGAATTAATCGAAAAAATCGTCACAAGTGGACATAGTATCCAGATTTGCCTTCAGCTAAACGCCCGGTACCCCATTCAGAAGAAATACCGATCCCAATATTTCAGACGTTACCAGATATATCTAAGGAAGAATTTGAGTTATTTGAAAACATTTCTCATTCTATTGACGATAGTGGCAGTGACTACGAGGGGGTATCAACAATTCCTCAACTATTTAATCAAGATGAACTAAGCGATCTTGCTAGAGAACTGAACTTATCGAAAGAAGCATCCGACCTACTAGCATCAAGACTGCATGAAAAGAATTTACTGCAACCCGGTACAAAAATAAGTTTTTATCGCACAAGGGAAAAGGATATGCTACCCTTCTTTACTCAAGAAGACAATCTTACATTTTGTTTAGACGTTAAGGGTCTTTTGGAAAAAATGGGACTACTATCACAATATGATGTTAGTGATTGGCGTTTGTTTATTGATAGCTCCAAGCGTAGTTTAAAATGTGTACTTCTTCACAATGGTATCAGGTTTGGCGCAATACCAATCGCTCATTCAACTAAAATGAAAGAAGAATACGACACAATAGCATTGGTCTTACAGAAGATCATGGACTTACCAGGAACATCGCTGGGTGATTTGTGTAGATTTAAAAATGGTGAACTTTCTTCTTGGGCAGCAAAGTGGCTACACGAAATATCCTTGTTTCTTGTGCCTCTGGGATAGCAGGGACAGACAAAACCACTGGATTAAGAAGGAGTGGCCTAAGAGAGAAAACTTAGTTGTTGGGAAAGAAAACATCATTGCTGAATCTTTAGTTGAAAGAGAGAAAATCATCTTACCGCCTCTACATATTAAACTAGGCCTAATGAAGCAATTTTTAAAGGCTCTTGACAAGGATGGACCATGCTTCGGCTACTTAAGACTAAAGATGCCCCATATAAGAATTGAAAAACTTAAAGCTGGTATTTTTGAGGGGCCACAAATCAGACAACTTACAAAGGATCCTGCTTTTGTCGAGTCAATGAATGAGATTGAAAAAATTAGTTGGATGTCATTTGTTGAGGTCATAAAAAATGTTCTAGGAAACCACAAAAGTGAAAATTATATTGAGCTGGTAAATATTACGCTCAGTAACTTTAAATCACTTGGATGTAACATGAGCACAAAAGTTCACTACCTACACAGCCACTTAGACAATTTTCTTGGAAATTTAGGAGACACAAGTGAAGAACACTTTCAACAACAAGAATTTCACCAGGATATAAAAACAATGGAAGCTCGCCACCAAGGAAGATGGGATAACCATATGATGGCAGATTACTGCTGGTGCTTAAAACGAGACTGTTTGAACAAAGGGCACTCAAGAAAATCGCGCAAAAGAAGCTTCCAATGTGTTGAGTGATGTTTTTATGTATTTTTTTCTTTTCAAATTGTTTTATTACAGTAAAAATTTTAGTATTTGTGTTGAATTGTATTGTAAAATTCTGTTGTGTTTGGGGGTGATTTAACAGCCCTAGAAATAAATCAAGTCTTTATATTTAGTGGGTTTTATTATTAATATAATATTCCCATAGCATCATGTAGAAGATTTTTTTACGTAAGTAACAACATATCTATATCTTGGAAACTATAGCTGATAGGAAAAAACTAGTGTCATAATTGGATTCAGCACCCCAATTGTTCTTTAAATCAGCATTAAAAGCTCCGGCACCAATACCACTGTTGGCCTGTGTAATCATTTGAGGAACTGCTATCAGTTGTCGAATGATCTAGTCACTGAATCACGTTAAGTAGCCCTTATCTCAGCATCTCTTTCGATTGGACAATGCCGTTAGAAGGAAATTTAGAAATAGATTATATAAATATGAAGATAAAATATGTGATAGGGATCATTAAGTGGGAGGCGCGAGATGAACCTGTTCTTTCCCTCGAAAGGGCCGAAGCTCCGGCGTCTGTACGGCTCCCTCGAATGTCACCTCGCACTTCGCCGAGTGAAAGATAACTGTTTTTCTCTCATCCGATGCGAAAACGCGGAGGAAAGGCTCTCTTTCACACTGACCCAACCAGCGCGTACAAAAGAGAAGCTTTCTTATGAGTGAGGCGAGTGCTTCGTGACGAACTCATTTGGATGAGTGCGACATGGTGCAGCAGGTAGCTGCACGGCCGGAGGTTAAAAGGCGAGAAAGCGAGAGCGATGACGAAGCATGGCTCCCCCGAGCGAAGCATGGAGGAGGGGGGTAGGTTAGTAGGTGAAATTGGGAGCAGAAGATGGGAAGTATTTCTGACACCGTTTCAAATGAAGCCGAAAGGTTCCACCTCGTTCCTCCGTTGAAAGATGGTGTAATTCAATTAAAACAAGATGGTGCAAATGAGAAAAGGTGTCCCGCACTCGTGGATAAAATTATTTTTCTAGGCAAACCACTCGCGACACAACAGAATTCTTGGTACTCCTTCGTATTTGTGATGACGGCTTCGTTCCCATTTTGCGAGGATGACTTCAGGTCGAGGCGTAATACGCAATATTATCCAGACATTTTGAAAGGTTCTATTTGCTACGACTTAATCAAACTAAATAACTTGTCTATCTATCCATAACGTAATCTTCTAAACTCTGACCAAAGCAATAACTCATTCGTCGTTTAATGTTTAAATTTACATAGTGTATCAATGTAGTTTAAAACCTTTCCCTGCCTAATTGCAGAACTTACCCTAATTCGGATTACTCGATGTGCCCAATCCTACACATCTCAGGAATAGATTATGCTTCAGAAAAGCCATGCTATTTTATCGTAAGAAAGTTATGCCTTTTACAAGCGAGTAACATTGGCCCGGCCAAACACGAAACTTCCTTCGAGCATCCACGTGCATGCGTTGACGCCGCGGGCTGAGGTTTTGATGGACACGTGTGAGTGCCTACCGAGATGCGGACGGGCGATGGGGTTAAAACTTCTCGAAATGAAAGACCGTTATGAGAGTTCCAGCTCCATTAGTTGCGCAAACCATCGTGAGACTCAACCCTGGTGACCGCATACACTGGCGCCTAACTAGCTCATCGATTCTCCGCTACCACTCATCTCTTCTTCCCCCTCTCTCTCTCCTCCTTCGTTTCACTCCACAACCCACCCGTAAATCTCCTGTAGCCGACATTAAAAAAAAACCCTGACACCGCTAATTACAGGAAGTGCGCTCAACTACTAAGCGGCTAATGCCATCACTGCAACTCTACATGGACGGGATAACCATCGGGAAAAGACCACTTGCCGACCGCATCTACGAAGTTGCCTGAGTTTGCTTCGGCAAATATTTTTTCAAAAGCCGTGTAAATGGAGCGAAAGGGGAAGACGTGTTTCCTTCAACGAACGGAGCCACATTATCTTTCCGGGCTCATACTCGCTCGCCATTGATAATTTGGATTTCAGGCAACGCAATCGCAACAGGTCACCAGTCATTCGAGAGCTACAGCAAATTTCTTTACTGATTGTAGCATCGTATTGAAAAAACTGGGAGATAAATGTATTCCTTTATATTCTTGTTTTTGATATAAATGAATTAATTCATATTTCGAGAAGTCTTAGTTTTGGAAATTGGTTTCTCGAGTATATTGATAAAAAACAATGTGAGAGGAGCGTCATCTTAAGTTCTAATTTAAAATTAAGCTGCCACAATTTAGATTTTTTAAATTTTAAAATAATTTTTCCGATTATATTTGTGGAAAATAATGCTAAAAAATATTGTTAAACGTTATCAAAACTAAAAAGCCTACTTCACCAAGTAATTTCAGATTCTGAAGAGACTAAATAGTCCAAAGGAAGTACTATATTTGTGCGCTCCAAGGAAATGAAATATCAAGTAATGATTGAATAAATAAAACAGTTTCTGGCGTAACTTGGTGGAAACCTGACGTAACCTGATGATGTTATGCTATAACGAAACCTGGGTTGTAAAAATTAAAAAGTTAATTGGTTTCGCTGATTCAATGGAAGCATCAGTTTTTGGTTCTTATAAATGTGCTCGTAAGACAACTATTTTCTGATATGGGAGAAAGATTTTTCAGTTTTTTTACACTTTTTTGTGCTAACGACTACTCATCTTTTATGTTACTTCACGATTAGTTATAAAACCGTCATTCATGTACAGTCTCCTGAACATTCTCCAGAAGCGGTCAAAACCAACTTAATCATAGGGGTGGGAACAGGCATCCTGGAATACTCAATCACGCACACCTAATTTCAGTATGTCCGCTCCATTTTCTCGGATACTTCGGGTAAAGAGATCAGTTGTATCCCTCCTTATGGCTATTTATAGCAAAAACTTAGGATAAAAAGTTAAATCTAGGCGAAAAAATTGTCATGAATTTTCTATTAACTAATAGTTTTTTAAGCAGTATTAGCCTTTTAACAATAGCAAACATATCGTTGGCTCATCGCATTTTAGAAAGTACGTTCCGTGGCGCGCCTCTGCATTTTGCTCTTTTCCGCAGTCGATTCTCTCGGGGCGTGGAGGAAATCTGTCGCCTAAGTTTTTTTATGACATCACGGAGGTGAAATTTTCCCACGAAGCTTAAAAGAAAACGAAAAAGTGGATTGAGAGTGAAAAAAAAGGATCTCCGGCTCTCAATTTTTGTCGATGTAGCCTTCGCGCCGGAGGCCCGAGAATTAAGCATTAATAGTCCGCGCTTCAATTCACTTTGGCGAATGGGAAGAATAATTGGCTGTGGTGCCGGATGGAACGTTTCGAGTTTCCTGTTGACTGCGTGGAAGGAGGAACTCTAATGATACGCAAGATAACTGAATGTATATATTGTAAGGGCTGCTCCCACTTGGTGTAGTGAGATTTAATTTTAGAAGGGGTACAAATAGGCAAGAAATAATCTTTGAGATGTACCAGGACGTGGTTTAAATGATAGGTACATGGGGATCTTACAGATACTTAATGCGTGGAACTTCGTTTATTATTTACCATCTAAATAGCTTGATTGTACTTTTCAATTATTATTCAAATGAAAAAATATTATCAGCGAAAAAAGTTAAACTTAACTGGGTATCTTTTCGGTGAATAAATCCTTCAATGTATGAGCGTGTATGTGGTACAAATATATATTCATACAGCTAAAATTGTAAATAATCTTTATTTTGACTGAAAAATAAAAAAAATAATTTTTTTTTTAGTAAAAATAAATAGTTTTTAATATTAAGTTTAAAAATCTTCATCCTAGAATATTTGACCGTATTACAAGGGGGTAACTTGAAACCGAGCGTGTTTCGGGTGCAAGAGATTAGCTATTCGTCTTATGCTTTTATTTAGAAAATATTTTATTCTGGCAAAAGATTTTCAATGTCTATCCCGTCTGGCATATTTTGAAGACAGACTATCCTAAGCTGAAGACTTGCTTTGATTTTCTTCTCTATATAAATTCAAAATATTATATGGTTGATTCTGTGCAGACAAAGAGATAGTTTTATTCAGATCCTAAATATTGTTTGTCCTGTTGAGTATAAGAACTAGGGTTAATTCCCTTCACTCCTTATAAATACATTGAATGTTTTTAAAAAATGATGATGAAAAGTAAAATATTTTATTAAGACTATAAAATCGTAAGCGCATACCCTCGGCTCGCGAACTAAGAATTATTAGTTATATAACATAATAGTCGCAAATTATTTCATGATGAACCAATTGTTAAGAATATTCAAAATATAAGTATGAATGAAAAAAAGACCAAACAATCTTTAATTTCTTAGAAAAATAGTGAACTATTATGTACATTATAGTGAGGCATAAAATTATAACATCTTTAATACTCTCAATAATCATTACTCTAGTAAATTATAACAATTAATAGTCCTTATAGTAACAACAATCTATAATTTGTGCCAGTAAAATTTATTTTTCACACCTTCAAAGTTATGTTAAATATTATGCGGCTAACAAAATGTTTCATCATAAACACCTTCAACCAAGAAACTTCCTTCAAGAGAATAGTCAATATTCGAAACTTTATTCTTACTACGTCCAGAAAATTAAGCCAGTGTGATATTCTTCTTTTTATCTACACCTATATTATATCCCTTAAGTCCCGGAAAAAGTGCGTAGCGGGGGGTATTAGGTCATCAGCCATGCATACACAATCACTTCATCTCTACATAGATATTGGTTCGAACAAGTAATCGAACAAAGTTTTACTCGATTCGCAAGAGTAAACTTCACTACGAAAGTATTCAGGGACAGGATTATATCCAAATCGTGTGGAAGCAATGTTATAACAATGTCTATTCTGTAATTAACATCAAAATTATGGTCTATGCATGATAGCGGCAAAATATAAACACCAAGTAAGTCTGGGCTTGTAATATGTATGTTTTTAACAAACTGACATAAGTAACCTGCATTAAATTTAAATGCAGTAAACTAAAACTGTATTTAAGCCAACGGAAAACTAGTGACTCACATAGTAATTCTTCTAATTGTGTCGTGGCACTACTACCTTGCTCATGACGACTTTTCACAAACCTGGTTGCACTCTGTGTTGCACTCGTTCTAGTTCCAAAATGAAGCCTACCTCGAGGAGGTTCCCTTACACTAGCAGCATACTCAAGGTGGGGCCGAACTACGGTAAGATATCAAAGCACTTTTACCCTTTCGCTACTCTTCTCAAGTATACTTCTTATGAATCCTAATTTTCTATTTGCTCTTCCACAAATTTGTATCCTTTATCCTCAGTTGTATTAACACAAAAACATATTACTGATTGTACATTTGCCATACCGATTTGCTGCATGGTGTAAATGTCTTTGGGTGAAATACTGTTCCTCTAAAAATTCATCAAAATGCATTTATTCAAATTAAATTATAACTTCTATGTCTCGCATCGCTTAGGGATCGAATTTATGTCATTTGGTAATGATTTCCTATCTTTGTGACTGGATATGTAGCTGTATATCACTGCATCGCCAGCAAAGGAGACAGAGTTTACTCGCTTGTCTATTAGCCAGTTGAAACTTGTAAAAATAGTGAGAGATGGAAATAGTGCCAAACTTTGTCCATGGCTTTTTACTTCGCTCGTAGGCGATATTCGCGTTGAAATTAGTTCGTTTATTTCTCGTACCAGTCCTGCCGCAAGTCAACAGTTTTTTCCGGGTAGATTCGAAAGCCTAACATCGTGGGAATATCTAAATATGAGTAAACCTTTCTGAAAAGGGCCGTAAAACGGTGGTTCGGTGATGTCGAGGTAAGAACTATCTTTTATTAACGGCATAATTACCAAAGGACTTTATACGCTTCCTGAGGACGAATCTTTTATATTCTTGAAGTTGAAGCACTCCCAGGATGACGTTTGGATCTTAAATGTCAAGCAGAAATTTCCTCGATATGCTAACATTTAATTCATGTGGCTAATGGTTTAAAAGAATCTCGAGAGATAAAAATAAGGAGCGATTCTTGCTGACGTCCGGGAGACACCGCTTTCGCCAGCGTTCCCCGCTTTTGAGGAATTCGGTTTTTAACTTTTGCTGGGCAGCCTTTTTTTTACGACTCCGCCTTGGTGTCGTCATATTTCTTCCGTCTTCCCACCACGCTAACATCCGAAACTTCTTGGGGTGCAATATAAATAACAGAGTTTAATTACTTGCATCATATACTAACATCGAGGCTCATGCCTACTCACTCTGCGGCTGCAACCAGAGCGAAATGCAAGAGGCGCGCATCACACATCCAAACTCCGGTGCCCACTCACTGAATTCTTGGGAATTCCCGCGTTAACATTTGGTTAAGATGAAATGTTATGTATGAGCAAATTTGAGCTTTAAACGATGAATAAAGGTTTTTATTAATTTTTTAATTTCACGGTTAATTTTTTCAAGGAACTAATATCCACCAAATTCACAAATTAATTTCCCGGATACCTGAATCAGCTGTAATAACAATGGCTGCAGCGGTAGTAATAAGAAGTAAGCTGGTAACTGGTGGCAGGTGCGTTTTAAGACATTGGGGAGGAATTTAAAACTGAGAATTCAATATAGACCTTTGGTTAAAACAACCTACATGAAAGTATGGAAAAGATAAATTCTTTAATAGGACTTTCCCAAACGAAATTAAGTTGGCCAAAATACTTAGAGTAAATTGTTAATACTTTTTTAGGAAAGCTTATTTTACAGCTTTCCAACTCCGTAAATGGCTAACTCCGAGTTAGTTTCTTTATTAGTTTAAAAAAGGTTCTGGTTAATTTGACATCAATTCAACTTTCTATACGACGGGCATCATATATTTCCATAGCTTGTTTATGGTCCCTTTCACAGGAATTTGATGATCAGGCTGAGACGTATTTCGAGATGCGTTGCTTCTGCGCTGAGCTCAACATCTCGCGCGCAATCGCCCGCGGCACCCCGGGGGAGACGCTGGGCCACGAAACGGCCCACGCGAGCAGCCCAACTCGAAACCCGCCTCGGCAACTTCACTTATTGTCAGTTTTATTTAAATGCTCACATCTCCAAATCCATCCGGGTGAATAATATATTTTACGCAATTGGGCAGGCTCTATCCCTGCCCTTCCCATCACGACATCCGTGATCTACATTTGCCGTCCCAAAGACTCAACCTGCGGCGGGCGTGAGAGGGCGTGAGCGGTCACGAGCACGGCACGCGGTGGTGGGGTCTCCGCGACGCGCGATCCCGACCGACGGCACATGGGCGTCGCGGCGTTGAGAGCGGACGCGTTATGGGTGGACCCTTTCGGATGGGCGGAGGCCCACCGAACACCCCCATCCCACACGCGCTCCCCTTCTCGTCCCATTTCTTTATGTCTACCCTCACCAATCATCGACGCCCACCTCACCGCCTGTTTACGACAGACTTTTTTTCCTTTCATCCGGCGTACCCACGTCTTTTTTTATCTTTTGCTCCTTTCTCCGTTTCATTCGAATTTGAAAGGGTCGCGCGGAGGTCCCTCGACCCCATTTTGGGTCGCAGATTGACTCGCGGGTGGTGGAGTTTAATCGTGTCTCGGGTCGCGGTCTAGCAGGTCGCCGTGCCGCGCCCATGTGCGCGAGGAAGGCCGATGCGACTCGCCTGAGCCCTGATCAACACCCTGCCTCCGCTTTGCTTTATCTGTCAAGGGATAATTTGCGTACGGATGGATGATATAATTAGGTTAAATAATTGCGAATAAATCCCTCCCCAGACCGTTGTGAGGATGCCTATCAAACGAGGGCAAATATATGTTAGGGAAAAATACAATTTGCTATTGGTAGGCGAGCCAGGATTCCTTCCATTGGACACTTAAAAGGAACTCTTCATCGATATAATGCGGGCGAATAATGCAGGACACGGTTGATCAAGGAAACGGATATGAACATTAGAATATCCGGAGGCGGAAGTACTTGGTGAGGTTTTAAAAGAACTTGCAGTTTGGGAGACTGGAATAAAGTTCTTATCTCGGTACATCCGAAAAACTGAAGCAAAAAAATATATGTAGCTAAATTTGGAACTGCATTCCTTCATCAGAATGTGAATTTTTTTCTCTTTAAATGATAGACTAAGTAGAACAGATATAAATCACCGTTTTCTCCTTTCAAGTATCATCCCTAACTTCTCGGATGTTCGATTGAACTAGCTATCTATTCTTCCTGAAAATTTTAATCACATTTTACCACAGGTGGAACAATTCAGAAAGGGTTAAAAATGCTCATAAGGAAAAGAAATAATGAAAGAGACGCAAAATGTAAGGATAGATAACTCACTGGACTGGAAAATTTACAAACGTGATGGGTTCGCACGTTCACCCGGGAAATTATTTTGTGTTAAGCGGTTCGATAGATCAGTTTATCGGTTAGATTAATCCTACGAGTATTAGAGAGTGAGATGCACTGACGTCTTGGAAAATTTGAAAACCGAAATGTATCATTTCTTTACGACCAAATAAAATACAACTTAGCTGAATTTCCCTAATTTCAAAACTTCTCAATTTAGAGTACATTAAAAAATATATCGCTTGCATTCTTCCAACCACTCTGAGTTTTGGTATTATCTCATTTCTGATGATCACGAGTGAATCACAATACAAAATTTTGGACGCATAAACGAGCGATAGTTACATCTACGTTTTCATTTGGGTCGTACCTGAGAGTCCAAAAGAAGAACTTTTTATGAAATGTGAAAAAGAATTTTAGAATTATTCTCGAAAAGAAAGTTTTGAATTTATGACTCAAAAGTTAAGATGTGACTAAATTGGAATCATGACTTGTACCTTCGTTCTCCGAGTCATTTCCTTCACGTCTTCCAGTCTACAAACAGTTGCAGTGAATTGTATGTAGCATGTACATAATCTGCAGTTGGTGCATGTATTGTAGTATTCCTAGCGAAAATATTTGTGGAAAACAATATCATTCAAATTATATTTTATCAGTGTTGCCTCCTCTAGCAGTGATTATGCTGTATTAAAACGGGACCCCTCTTTGTCGTTCCCAACAACATAGTGCCCCTTCCCCGCTCCTTACTTTCCTCCGGGTCTGCCTAGGCAGAACTCCACCAACTTCCTCGAAGAGCACTCATGTCTGAACTTCACCGTTGCTCTTTAATATGCCAGTGCATCCTTTAATATCCCAGTGCATCGTCGTCTCAGGTTATATCATTTTTAGGATTTTGTTGTCAGCATAGTTATCCTCTTTCCTGCCAGTCACTCAATCCATTCGCAATTCCTTGTTCTGACGAAAAAACTCCTCCTCGTAATTCATTCCTGTCTTTCACTATAGCTACACGTATATCTACGCATTCTTTCACAAGTTTTTCCCTGTTACTGCCCACTCCTGGACCTTTTTGAAGGATATTAGTGAAACAACAGCTTTTAGCAAATATTACGTTTTTTTTCGTTTTCCTAAGTTATAGAACTTGCACCGATATAGAAATTTTATGAAAATGCTTTTAATTGCACAATTAGGTACCTTCTTTCAATTTAAAATGAACCTACCTACGATCGTGAAGCAATGGAAAACGAAATAGCCAAGACCGTTAACTTGATTGGTACTAGGTTTAATTAATGGCATAGGAGAAATCCTTGTAAGCCCCGAAAGTTTGAGTTCTTGTGATTCGCAAAGGTCCCTGTTTCAGAACACATCCGACTGATTAGGTGAATGAGCGAAAACGCGCGTGCTTCCGGTTTAATATTTTTATTAATCTGTGTGATTGACGGGCCACTGGCATAGGAGGAATCCTTGTAAACCCTGAACGAGTGAGTGAGTACGATTCGCTACTACTCTGGCCACATAACATAGACTCCCTCAATTCCTTCATCTCCCAACTTAATGATTCCTCATCTCTTTCTTTCACTTCCAACATCTCATCATCACAGATCACTTTCCTCAATGTAAATATTTCCCTAACTAACAACAAATTTCTAACCTCCGTACATACTAAACCTACTAACAAACAACAATACCTTCATTTTAACAGCTGCCACCCCTACCACACCAAACGCTCCCTCCCTTACTCCCTCTCTATCCGCGGGCACCGCATTTGCAACCATCCCGAATCCCTCAACAAATACCTCAACAACCTTCACCATTCCCTCCTCCAACGGTGATACCCAGATTATCTCCTTCACAAAAAAATCCTAAAACAATCCTACACCCCCAATCCTCCCTCAAACACAGACTCCCACCCTCTCTCAATATGCACCACCTACTTCCCTGGCATCCAGTCCCTTAAATTCATCCTCAAAGACCTGTACCCCATCCTCAAAAATCACAACGTTTCGTCCAACCTTCTTCCTAAATGCCCTTCTGTTACCTTCAAACGGCCCGCCAACCTGTCAGATCTCCTCAAATCCACCAAGCCTCTTTCCAAATCCCCTCCCACCCCCAGAATCACACCCACTCCGTGCTTGCGAGCTAGATGCAAAACTTGTCCTATTTTCACCACTCCACCCCTCTCCATCCCACCTTTTAACTCTCTCCCGCCCTTCCCCCACTCCTCATGCACATCTCAGAATGTAATCTATCTTCTGACTTGCAAACTCTGCCCGGCATTTTATATAGGCCAGTGCTCTACACCCCTGAACCTCAGGGTGAACAATCATCGCGCCTCATGTAATCCCTCCTCCCCGTCCGCGGGTCTTCCCATCCCAAAACATGCCACCCACCACAACACCCCCTTCAACCACTGTTACAATGTTTCCGTGCTAGCATCCCTTCCCCCATCCGATAACCCTATAAAATTAAAAACAATGGAATTGGCATTTATATAGCTGTGTAAAGCCTATCAACATCCGGGTCTCAATGTCGTTCACTAAATGGGGGGGTGGGGTTGAGGTGGATGGAGGTGGATTTGTTTCTTGCGAGGTGGTGGGACAATTTATTCATCCGCATACATTTTGTCATCCTTGTCCTGTGTTTTGACTTGTCAAGCCCTTATGATGACTTGGTGAGTTGATGCCTTGGTCATGGGTGTTGTGGGATCTGTGGATGAATTGTTAGTTTTCTGTGTCGCTTGTTACTGTTTCCGCATCCTGCTTATTCCATCTCCGCTCCCCTCTGGCCTCCCTTTCCCCCTCCATAACCTCCTCCTTCACCCCTCTCCCACCACCTGTTCCCCGCTCCGCTTTCTCCCCCTCCATATACCCCTCCTTCACCCCTCCCCCAATACCTGTTTTTCCCCTCTCCCTCGTCCCATACTCTCTCTGCAGCGCGTACCCTTTTCCTTAATCATATCTTATCTTCCGAAGAAGACGGAGCTCAAGTCCGTCGATATTATCAAGATATTATTGTGAGTGTTCTTTTTATGTGTTCTCGTGCTGTGTGTTACTAAGTTTTTTATTCAACACTTCCGTGTTACTTCGAAGAAATCATCTATATATATATATATATATATATATATATATATATATATATATATATATATATATATATATTAACATAGGCGGGGAAAATATAGAGCAGGTAGAACAGTTTACATATCTCGGAAGTGTTTAAACCAATACGGTCAAAGTGGTAGGGACGTAAGGAGAAGAATTGCGCTAGGCAAGGAGGCTTTCTCAAGGAGAAGGGAGTTGATGACGGGGACGTTGAGTAGGGATGTTAAGACAAGACTCGTAAAAACTCTGATATGGAGCGTAGCTATGTACGGTGCGGAAACGTGGTCACTGAAGCAGGAGGATATGCGTAGATTGGAGTCTTTTGAAATGTGGGTGTGGAGAAGAATGGAGAAGGTGAAATGGACCGAAAGGAAAACAAATGAGGAAGTGCTGGAGATGGTGGGTGAGGAGAGGGGTTTGTTGAGGGAAATCCTATGGAGGCAGGAAAAATGGATGAAAGGCGTATTGAGCGGTAGTGGAATGTTGAAGAAGGTAATAGAGGGGAGAATGTTGGGCAAGCGAGGGAAGGGCAGGAACAGGATAGGGACGTTTTACGGGATGAAGGGAGGAAATAAGTACACAGAGATGAAGAGGGACCTGATGTACATGAGGTTTTGTTTGGAGTTACAAAATGTTTATTTATTTGATAGTTGTGTCCATTAAAAAACCTACCTTAACCGGTTGATTACCTAATAACAATATACGTGTATCTTTTGTTTTTATATTATTTTTATTATTAGGTAATCTCCCGGTTAAAGTAGGCTAATGGATGGACAGAACTATCAAAGAAACATGAGAATGTAATGAGGCAGTTAAATAACAGTAATTGGATATAGTTCAAAATGTACTTTTTAAGAGCTCACCTCTAAAACGGTTTAATTTTTATTAAAGTGGAACTACCACGTTCTAACTTAATTTAATGTAATCGGCTTCCCCAGCAGTGGTTTCTGGGATGCGGTGCATATCTCGTAAAGTAGTACCATGAATATAACAGATAATGATTTTCATGAGAGAGCTGTAGTTTTCGTTGCCGGGAAATGCCTCTTCACGTTCTCCAAAGGAGGCGAGAAAGTTGGCTCAGGAGTATGGTCTCGGCAACTTTCGAATAATAAATTTTAATTTTGATCGTGATGCGGTAGCACGTATACATAATCTTGCATTCTAATTTCTATAACTTTTGAAACCTGAAATGCGTTTATGTATTCTTTTTGTGTTCTAAGTTTTTTTCTCAATATATGTGATCGTTAAAATTTCCTCGGTTAAAACTGTACAAAAATTACCGTATGACGGCTACGCCTAGGAAGCTATCTCCTTCCCCTTGATAAATATTTCTCAAGGGGAAGTCGTGATTTCTTTGCTTCGAAATCCCTATGTCTGTAAATAAGCCCAAATTTTAAAAATTTTACCGTTACCTGATAAAAGATTTACGCTCCTTCCAAATCAAAATTCTTTGCACTCTGAAATGACTATGTTTGCATAAAAAGTATCGGTAAAAATGTGTTCCGGGCGGAAACGTGATATGGTGAATTCAGACTGACTATCGGTTAAGCTATCGGAGGAAAGAAAGACATGAAGAGGGACCTGATGTAGATTAAGTTGCTGGATTGGGTTTTTTTAGGAGTTACAAACATATTTATTTGATAATTGTGTCCATCCAAAAACCTACCTTAACCGGTAGATTACCTAATAATAATATACATGTATCTTTTATTTTTATATTATTTTTATTTTTACGGGTAAGGTAGGTTTTCGGATGGACACAACTATCTAATAAACATTTTGTAACTCCAAACAAAACCCAAACCAGACCCATAATTTACATCAGGCCCTTCTTCATCTCTGTGTGATTCTTTCCTCCCTTAATCCCGTCCAACATCCCTATACTGTTCCTGCCCTTTCTTCGCTTGTCCAACATTCTGCCCTCTATTACCTTCTTTAACATCCCACTACCGCTCAATACGATTTCCTGCCTCCATAGGATTTCTCTCAACAAACCCCTCTTCTCACCCACCATCTCTAGTACTTCCTCATTTGTTTTCCTTTCGGTCCATTTCACCTTCTCCATTCTTCTTCACACCCACATTTCAAAAGCCTCCAATCTACGTCTATCCTCCTGCTTCAGTGACCACGTTTCCGCGCCGTACATAGCCACGCTCCATCAGGGTTTTTAAGAGTCTTGTCTTAACCTCCCTACTCAACGTCCCCGTCATCAACTCCCTCCTCCTTGAGAAAGCCTCCTTGCCTAGCGCAATTCTTCTCCTATCGTCCCTGCCACTTTGAACATATTGGTCCAAAACACTTCCGAGAAACTGTTCTACCTGCTCTATTTTTTCCCCGCCTATTTTAATATTTAGCTTAGCCTTTTTCTTTCTGGAAAACCGCATAACCTTTGTTTTATTAATATTCATTATTATCCCATATCTATCGTACTGAACCTCCAATTCACTCAGCAATGTTTGCAACCCCTTGGCTGACTGAGCAACTAATGCTTGGTCATCAGCAAACCTAACCGATTTCACGAATTCCCCTCCGACATTCATTCCCACCTCCAATTTTTCCCATGCCTCTTTAATCATTTCCTCCACATATACGTCGAAAAGTACCGGTGACAATGGGAAACCCTGCCTTACCCCTATTCCTAACACTGCCCATCCGGACTTTCCGTTCCCCACTCGCACCTGAGCAGTCTGAGACATGTACAGGTTGCGGGTCAGTCTCCTGTCCCTCCAATCCATTTCTATTTTCTGCAATACACGCATTAGTTTCTCCAAAATCAGTCTATCAAAAGCTTTTTCGAAATCTACAAAACAGGCAAAAACATTCTGATTGTATTCTATATTCCTCTCGACTAGTGATCTCATTACTGCAATGGCATCACTCGTACCTCTTCCTTTCCTAACCCCAAACTGATCAACCCCTATGTAATCATTTGCCTTACTCTCTATCCTTTTGTTGATGATCCTGAGAATAACTTTAGCTGCGTGGGGATATCAAACTTATTGTTTTGTAATCCTCACATGATGTCGCCTTTACCTTTTTCGGAATAGGAACTAACTCTGATCTCACAAAATCTTCCGGCCAGATTTCTTCCTCATAGGTGCTACGAATCAGTCAATATAGAGTCTCTTCCCACATTTTCCTAAACATTTCAACAGTTCCACAGGAATGTTGTCCACCCCCACGGCTTTATTAACTGATCATTTCCTTTAATACCCTTTCTATTTAATCGTCGAGTATGCCTGGACCTAAGTTATCTTTATCTATGTCATGTCCTTTTTCTATGTCTAACCTTGTCGGCCTAAGTTTTCTACCATAAAGTGTTTCTATGTATTCCTTCCATATCTCTTGGATTTTTTCTGGTTCAACTATTATCTTACTCCACTTATATTTAACTGTTAGCACAGATCTTGCCCTCTTTTTCTTCGATAGTAACTTAACCTTGCTGTATAGCGCACTAATTTCACCAATACTCTGTTAACTTTCTATATCCTCGCATTGCGTTTTCCACCATTCTTCCTTTGCTTTATTTGTGGCCCTTCTCAATTTATTGTTTAACTCTTTGTATTTCATTTTGCCTAACTTTGCGTTTACATTCTTTCATCTTCATCTCTCTTTCTACTTTGAAATCATCTCATCCGTTACCCATGGTTTCCTTATCCTTTCCCAGTTAACGGCTCCTATAAGGTCTTCAGCTGCTTTCGATATCGCTTTCTTGATTCATTTCCATTTTTCTTCGATAGTACCTAGCCCTTTACCGTCATCCATGATTTCATCTACAGCCTGCTGATACTCCTTCCTTTTTAATCCTTTTAATGCTTCTACATTCCCTTTCCTAAGCCGCCGCTCTTGCCTTATCTTTTTGAAACGTACGTTACATTTAATAATAACTAAATTGTGGTCAGAGTCCGCATCCGCTCCTGGGAAAATGTGCGAATTTATCACGCTGTTCGAAAACATGTTCCCAACCATAATATAATCTAACTGATACCTTTCTGAGTCACCTGGCATTTTCCATGTATACCTTTTGTGGTATCTAAACCATGTGTTGCTGTTGACTAACCCCTGTCTTCCGCGGAATTCCATTGCTTTCTCCCCGCGTTCATTCCTCGTGCTTAACCCATAGTTCCCCATCTCATTACCACCTCTTCCTTCACCTACCATCGCATTCCAATCCCCTATCACTATCAAATGGTTCCTTGCGGGAACACACGCGATGATATCGTCTAACTCATCGTACATCCTATCGACTTCTTCTTCCTCGTGGTTTCTCGGTTGGCATGTATTTCTGAACAATGACCATGTTCGTCGGTTCTGCTTTAATCTCTACGACTAATATTCTATCAGTTGCTTGCTCTATGTTGACTACGCTTCTTCCTACCCCTTTATTTAATATTACGGCAACCCCTCGTTGGTTCTCGTCCCCGCCGCTGTACATCACTCTATAGTTACAACCTTAATAATCCCCGCTTTTTTTTCCATCTGACCTCGCACAGACGTAAAACATTTATATTACCTCTTTCCTTCTCTCGCTTAATATTTTCTAATTTGCCTGTCGTCAACATTGTCCTGACGCTCCATGTTCCTATTCTAACTACGCTCGTCTTCTTCTGCGTCTTCTGTCCTGATGCTGTTATTTCTTCCCTGCATGGGTGTCATGGGATGATGTTTTGGACCAATACGGTCAAAGTAGTATGGACGTAAGGAGAAGAATTGCGCTGGGCAAGGAGTCTGTTTCAAGGAGGGGGGAGTTGATGATTTTAACGGTGAATAGGGAGGTTAAGAAAAGGCTCGTAAAAACGTTTAAATGGAGCATATCTTTGTACGGCGTGGACACGTCGTCGCTGTAGCAGGAGGATAGAATAATATTGGAAGGTTTTGAAATGTGGGTTTGGAGAAGAATGGAGTAGGTGAAATGGACCGAAAGGAAAACAAAAAAGGAAGTATTGGAGATGGTGGGTGAGGAGATAGCTTTGTTGAGAGGAATCCTATGGAGGCAGGAAAGATGGATCAAAGGCGTATTGAGCGGTAGTTGAATGTTGAAGAAGGTAATAGAGGGGAGAATGTTGGGCAAGCGAGGAAAGGGCAGGAACAGGATAGGAATGTTGGACGGGATGAAGGAAGAAAAGAAGTACACAGAGATGAAGAGGGACCTGATGTAGAGTAGGTTGCTGGATTGGGTCTTGTTTGGAGTTACAAAATATTTTTTGACAATTGTGTACATCCAAAAACCTACCTTATCCCGTAGATTACCTAATAATAATGATTTATATATGTATATATATATATATATATATACATATATATATATATATATATATATATATATATATATAAATTCACTGACAGTCACAACAAACACAGAAACCAAAACACACAAAAGAGGGAAAACTCACTGGTTCTCGAATTTTCGGTGGTCCAACCACCTTTCTCAAGAGGAATTAGGAACAGAACATGTAGTTATATACAAGTTATATATATATATATATATATATATATATATATATATATATATATATATATATATATATATAACACCTTTTTGGTTGATCACCGGTATATTTGTCGATATACATTCAAAGCCATACATCAACTAACAGTTTATGGCGGGTACCCTACCACCGCCCCCACTACACTCCCCCGCGTAGGTATCCAGACCCACCCCACAAACGGACGTTTGGGTGAGTGGTGCGGAATATAAGGGTTCCAGATATTTACGCATAAATGTGAACTTAAAGGTATAGTTATTAACATGAGAACGCTAACATAATTACCGCCTAAACACACACCTGCCTATCTATATCATTAAAGAATTGGTGTGTTCCACTAAATATTTAAATTTAGCTTTTTGAATAAAAATATTTGGGCTGGGTACTTTTTATTTTGTGACTATTGAGTGTTTCACGAGGGAAAAATGAGTTCTTGCCTCTGTCGTCGATGGCATACATTTCTCCTTTTTTATCCTTGTGTTTCTTAAAAATTATTTAAAAGTAACTGTATTCAGTTTCTCTTAAAATGTTATACTTGGCCTTGGTTAGAATTTCCTCAGTTGATAGTGGGCCTTCCTCCATTGAAGATCATCGCTTTCTAACTGCAGATTTAACTGCCCATACTGTATTCCAAATGTCAAGGAACAGCAGGAGATACCGCAACAGTAACTTTTAACGGAGTCATGCGCTAACATGCATTTCATTGCAACGATTCCAGAGCGTATCCCTGTCAAGGCGAATGATTTTTACGCTCTGAAATTGTCGCAATGCCCATATTCCTTCCGGACCTGTCATATGTCAAACCAAAACCAATTGGCATTTCAATCAATCATTGCAAATAGCCTGAAACATCGCGCACCGGAACTTCGGTGCGGCGACTCGCAAAACTCTTGGCGGTATGCATCGAGGTTAAATCCCACAGCAGTGGGTCGTGAAAAAAGACGAACCGCACGCAAAATCCTCAACGAAAAGTTCAATCTAGTACCGACAGAGGGACTTGAAAAGAAAAAGAACGCAAACGAGGGTGCCGCTGCTCTCACTCGGGGAGAATGCCCAGTTTTCCATATACTATTTTATTCGCTATATCTCCGCATCGAAACAGGAGAAGCTGCAAGTAATCGTGAAGCACTGAAGCAGTCCCCAGGCAGTGCGAGCAGCCGGTGGCAATTTCTACCGGTGTGTGCCGCAAACATTAACTGCCACTTAATTGAGAAGCAGTGTGCATCTACTAAGATCGACGCTTCCCATCCGGCGAAGAATATCGCGAAGGCAATCACTGAAGAAAACATACTACTGCATTCTAATCTGTGCGAGTTCCCTAGCTAGGATCGCAAGAAACCTTAGGTGACGTTATCGCTGATGGCATGATATTTCATTACCCTCAAACTCCATTTAAGGAAAGGAGTATTTGTTATGAATATTCAAAACATTACTGTGGAAAGAGTTGACTACAGGACGAACACCTAATTTAACTTTAGAAAACAAATTTATAAGCGCCATTAAGCAAGAATAAAAACTTATTTTTCAAAAAAAGTCATCTTCCCATATGTTTTTACGATTTAGGCATGTTTTGAAGATAGCTGGTTATTTTTATTTAGTCATCAATTCCTTAACAAACTGATTACGCCTTAAGATTTATGGCAACTGGCATTTCGCGAGGTTGTTTGAAAGTGGCTTTCAATCAAACGCATCGGATAAAAATCATTTCCATATGAAATTTCACATTCATGCTCTAATGAATTAATGCATGAATTATGCATGAGCTAATTTAACAATAGTTTTATTTCGACCTCTCCTCTAGCCGATGTGCCATGAGGTATTTGCGAGTTGACATTAATGAACTAAAAACTGGGGAGTCGAATGAAAATTCAAGGATTAATTAGAATTGGTGTTATTTTATTTCTAAAGAATGTAATCATTAAGATTAACATTGAATATCAGTTTGTTTTTTCTTGTATGTGTGGATAGCCATATGTAGCACTACACCACTGCAGCATAACACTAGGCATTATTAAAGCGTAAATGACTAATTAATCGCATGGAAAAAACTTTTAATTATCATTGTCAAATATTCAGTAATAAATAAGTTCGTAAAAGCTGTTTTAATCACCCTTCGCTCCACGTACTTGTACATAGGTCAGTTGGAGTCAGTATTTACGCAGTATCTTCGCGTTTCTCATCAACCTTCCAAATTATTTCTATCTTCCGTGAGTTAATTCTTGTTTCATCTCCAACAGCTGGTATCATTGTTCCTTTGAAGCTCAACCAGAGTTTTTTCTCAATCTTTTTAAATGGTGTTAGCATTACTATACGACTAAATTTTACATATTTAATAATTTATTTCTTGATGTAATGTCGTTTTTCGAATAGGTTATATGTCTTACCCTTCTACTTAATTCTCTTTACACACCCATCTCTCCCCGCCATCCCCATCCACTCTGCCAAAGCATTTTTTCTTCAATCCTTGTACTCGGTGCATTTCTGTATGTACCTATTTCCCCACTACTTACTATTTTTATCAATAACTTTGTTTCTTTTATGGTTTTGCTTTTTTTTCAATTTCAACATTCCCTTCTATTCCGTGCTTCTCTTTTTTCTCCCTCTCACTCCCATTTTTCCTATCACAGCGCCCAGTTCCAATATTTGTTGTAATCTCACTGGTTACTCGAGCAAATATTTTTGCCAGCATTCACATACGTAACTGACAACCTGCATCGACGTTTAAATTTACTCTTCTCCCACTGTTCATAAGATAGAAATAAATTAAAATTCCGAAGACTCTTAGGTGTACCAATACCTTATTGTATTTTATACGTACATTACGGTATACCAAACGATGCCTTTTAATTCACGTTGCCGCCTTCTTCCTCGAATAAAAATAGTTCTTGTCAACAATGTATTGAACACAATTTTGGTGAAATGCGTGAATTAATGCAATCAATGAATTATTTAGTATAATATTGTCGGCCAAGGTCCCAGTAATTATCAAATAGAAATATATTTTATTCTAGGTTTCCAGTACCAATGGGTTAGGCCTTCAGATTGATTAGACATTGGGAATACCCTTCTTTCCGTAGCGGACAGGAGTCTATTGTGAAAAAACTTTTGATGTAGAACGAATATAACTATATTAAGATCTCCAAATAAAATTGGTGTGAAAATACCTGATCTCTAAACATTTTAGAAATAATTAAACCTAGAGAGCAGTTCGTGAAAGGTATTTTTATCCGAAAACCCGCTAATATTCCAAAGTTGGCAATTTAAACAAAATATTTATGGTACGTGTGCCAAGTTTGTTTCAGATCCATCGACTTTTACGAAAACTATCGAGAAGAAATATTCGAATTTATGTTCTCTTTTATTTATATAGACACTAGCATCGTAATATGCCGTTAATTTTAATAAGTAATTAATACGAAAGCGTTATTATTTCAATGCTCGTAATTAACGAATGTAAGGAAATTGAAGCTTCGTAAAAGTTCAGAATTATACTTGTGGAATTGTTCCTCATTTGCTTACATAATCAATTAGGAAAGTGAACCAAAGACGGCGTAAAAGCATTAGGTACGTAGTTTTGGAACGATTTTTGAAAAATCGACAGACAAGTTAAGATATTTTGAAATATACAAAACGTTTGCAGAAAAAAAGATGGAATTTACAGAAAATAAGAGATTGATCGAAAATGATAATCGTGTGATTTTCAACTGCTATTTTACAAGGAAAACCCCAAGGGGCTCTGTCCGAAACGGATCAATGAGCAAAATGTATGGAGAATAGAAATGAAAATCATAATTGGGAGCTCGATTTAATTAACATGGTATAGGAGAGAAATAATAGCTGCAGTTATTAACCTACCTTTTGCAAAACTGAACATGATGTAAAATTAATATGAGCAGAAATTGAGAAATAAATTGCAGAACCAAAGGTAGAAATAAGTAAAGTGAGATCAAATAAATAAGTGAAAAAAATGAAATTTCCATTATTGGAGTATATTAATGCTTTCTGAAATGTTTTCTTTACTAAATAATTAAACTTTCAAATGAATAACGATATTTTTAAACTAGCTCATTCAATAGTATTCATGGCTCAACAATTCTATTCCAGGCTTCTCAGCTACCTGCGTTAGCGCCTCGTCCACATTCCAATGCTTGTATCTCATCAGAAATCCAATTCGCGAGAAAGCTGAATCGCCCAATTAATATAGGTGACCCCTGGACTGTTTAGCGGTTTTGTTTCTCACACATCCATAACTTTCTGCGGCAAAACCAGGACGGTCTCACGGCACCACAGGGTTGTGCGTGTATACGTGGGGGAGGGGGGGGGAGAATTTCTCTAATCTACCGTCGTGTACCTCGGGGAAAGCAGACGTCCATTTCCTATCGGCTCGCCAAATAAAGTCACCATTAACCAACCACCCTCTCTGTAATGGAGTGTTATATGGTACTCGGATAGAATGGCGGCATCGTACAAGTGCCGTTTCAACTATTTCTCCCTCCGACCCTATAGAGACAATGACTGATTGGAGTGAGCCGACAAAGAGCCTTCGCGAACATTCTCTTGTGACCCCTGTACCCAATCTGCCCTTTGCCCAGCTCGAAGAACGGAGCGAGGAGGGCACCATTTCAGCCAATTCCCGAGGGGAGCAAGGGGGCTAAACTATTGTCGCTCCCCGGGAAGATGATGCGCGCTTTCATTTCGCCCCACGCGTTGGCCAATCAGCTCCGAGACCTCAGCCCTAAATCCCTTGAATCCTATGTTTCTGTCGTTCCACCTCCAATCATCCCCTCCCCTCTTGGGCGCAGGCGCCACGCTGCAACTTGAGGCAACTCCCGGGAGACATACGAATCCAATATGCGATTACATTCAATCCGAAAGATGTACATGTATGTGAATAGACGCGATGAGGTTGGCGGAGAGCAGCGTCGTATCAACCTAAAGGATTGAATACCACTGACGATTGTGATTTGATATGGAAATGCGATCCTTAGCGCTTCACTCAGTGCCACAAAAAGTACCGATACTTGAACGCTTCGGGCTGAATATGCAAATGAATGGCAACACACTCACATAACGTGTTAGGGGTATACCTTGAATACATTATTATTAACCATAGGATTGATTTTTAAAATTTATCTTTTAAGTGTGCTATTGGAAGACTTTATTTTATGCTTCTTCAAAAACTTCTGTTTGAAACTGATATTTTAATTGAACTGAAATTTAACTGAAAATTGCATTTATAATTGTAGTTCAAGTAAGATTGTTCGTCCATTTTTAAAATCACGCCACCATTGTCTAACCTTTCCTTCACTCATAGCTGTAGGTTTATAAACCAGGCATAATTTCCGATGAATTTCAGCAGCCGACAATACTTTTGCATACAAAAATCGTATGACAGAACGCACTTCACAGCTGGCGGGATCAACGATTGTCGCGGACATTGTTGTTTGCATGCACGGACAAGCAAACGACTTCTGAAACAAAACAAATGCTGCTATAGCTTCTCGCTTCGTACTGGGTGAACTCTACCACCACCTACAAAACCGACCTTCGGGTTGAATACTGTGTTTATAGTTTTATATGTATCACATAAACTCTGATATGGAGCGTAGCTATGTACGGCGCGGAAACGTGGTCGCTGAAGCAGGAGGATAGACGTAGATTGGAGGCTTTGAAATGTGGGTGTGGAGGAGAATGGAGAAGGTGAAATGGACCGAAAGGAAAACAAATGAGGAAGTACTAGAAATGGTGGGGGAGGAGAGAGGTTTATTGAGAGAAATCGTATGGAGGCAGGAAAAATGGATGATAGGCCTATTGAGCGGTAGTGGAATGTTGAAGAAGGTAATAGAGGGGAGAATGTTGGGCAAGCGAGGTAAGAGCAGGAACAGGATAGGGATGTTGGACGGGATGAAGGGAAGAAGGAGGTACACGGAGATGAAGAGGGATCTGATGTAGATTAGGTTGCTGGATTGGGTTTCGTTTGGAGTTACAAAATGATTATTTGATAGTTGTGTCCATCCAAAAACCTACTTTAACCGGTAGATTGCCCATAAAAAAAAATATCACATAAAATCCGCCTTCCCCACATGTCCTGTGTTCGTCTTTTATGTGTTTTCCTATCCCCTTTCCTTTATTTCTATTTCTATATGTGAATGAATGTTTGTTCGCCGTATGGCGGTATTTCGTAATTGAATGTGTGTGTGTATATATATGTATATATATATATATATATATATATATATATATATATATATATATATATATATATATATATATATATATATATATATATATATATATATATATATAACTTTTGGACGGCACAATAGAACACAGAATAAAACAGATAACACATAAAAGGACACTCACACTGTAGATGATTTAAGCTTTCGGCCTACTCCAAGGGCTTCTTCAGGACAGCAGTCTAACCTGAAGAAGGCCTCGGAGTAGGCCGAAAGCTTAAATCATCTACAGTGTGAGTGTCCTTTTACGTGTTATCTGTTTTATTCTGTGTTCTATTGTGCCGTCCAAAAGTTATATATATATATATATATATATATATATATATATATATACACTTTTTTGGAAAACCCACAAACGTGTAATGTAAATTCACTGATAAGTCATAACAAACACAGAAACCAAAACACAAAAGAGGAAAAACTCACTGGTTCTCGAATTTTCGGTGGTCCCACCACCTTTCTCAAGAGGAATTAGGAACAGAACTGAGGCAGAGGAGGGCCCGAAAGCAGTGGTCACCACTGCTTTCGGGCCCTCCTCTGCCTCAGTTCTGTTCCTAATTCCTCTTGAGAAAGGTGGTGGGACCACCGAAAATTCGAGAACCAGTGAGTTTTTCCTCTTTTGTGTTTTGGTTTCTGTGTTTGTTATGACTTATCAGTGAATTTATATATATATATATATATATATATATATATATATATATATATATATACATATATATATATATATATATATATATACATATATATACTTCTTAGTACTTCCGCATCATCTATATATATATATATATCCATATATATATTTTTATATATACATATATATATATATATATATATATATATATATATATATATATATATATATATATATATATATTACTATTATTTGGTAATCTACCGGTTAAGGTAGGTTTTTGGATGGACACAACTATGAAATAAATATTTTGTAACTCCAAACAAACCAAAATTTAATTATATATATATGTAATTAAATAAAAAGAAATTAAAAATTACCCTCTTTCCTATATATATTACCCTTTTTCCAACCACTATATAGTACTTCAGTATTTTCTTCACAGGGTCATATATTTTTGCATTCCTTTGTATTCTAACTAAGATTTGGACCATGGATCTCTCCTAGATCATAAATTCATGGCCAGAATAATTAAAGTTCTGTTTTTCCGACCTTTGTGAAATTTTAGTGCGAGAGTGAACGTTTTTATTATTTATAATTCCTTGATTAGCGAAAGCAATATATGGATATTACTGGAAGATGTAAAGGCCAGAAATCCTTATCATTTCAGTGTTATGACGATTTGTGTAGTGGGTTCATGATATGTGTTGGTCCAGGATATGTGGAATAGATATCGAAGGAACGTTTTTCCGGACCGAAAGGAAAATAAATGAGGAAGTACTAGGGATGGTGGGTGAGGAGAGGAGTTTGTTGGGAGAAATCCTATGGAAGCAGGAAAAATGGATAAAAGGCGTATAGAGTGGCGGTGGGATGTTGAAGAAGGTAATAGAGGGGAGAATGTTAGGCAAATGAGGGAAGGCCAGGAACAGGATAGGGATGTTGGACGGAATGAAGGGAGGAAGGGAGTACACGGAGATGAAGAGGGACCTAATGTAGAGTAGGTTGCTGGATTGTGTATTGTTAGGAGTCACAAAATATTTATTTGGTAGTTGTGCCCATCCATAAACCTACCTTAACCGGTAGATTACCTTAAAATAATTATTCATTCGTTTTCATTTTTCGTGGACGAGGGTAGCTAACTAAAGTATTTCTGGGAATGAAAAGTGCTGGGTTACATGCAAGTTTTTGAAAATACAGGTGATTCTTAAAAATCGTAAGCGAACTAATGTAAACTGCGTAGTTTCAGTCTTGACGATGTTGAACTTATCCATTGCGGAGTACGGAAAGTTTTTTCCAAAAACTGCTATAATTTATTTATTAATGTTTATTCCTTAAAAGGCTAAGCTAAATATTGAAATAGGCGTGGAAATAATAGAGCAGGTAAAGCAGTTTACATATCTCGGGAGTGTTTTGGACCAATACGGTCAAAGTGGTAGGGACGTAAGGAGAAGAATTGCGCTAGGCAAGGAGGCTTTTTAAAGGAGGGAGTTGATGACGGGGACGTTGAGCAGGGATGTTAAGACAAGACTCGTAAAAACTCTGATAAAGAGCTTAGCTATGTACGGCGCGGAAACGTGGTCACTGAAGCAGGAGGATAGACGTAGATTGGGGGCTTTGGAAATGTGGGTGTGGAGAAGAATGGAGAAGGTGAAATGGACCGAAAGGAAAACAAACGAGGAAGTACTAGAGATGGTGGGTGAGGAGAGGGGTTTGTTGAGAGAAATCGTATGGAGGCAGGAAAAATGGATGAAAAGCGTATTGAGCAAACGAGGTAAGGGCAGGAACAGGATAGGGATGTTGGACGGGATGAAGGGAGGAAAGAAGTACACCGAGATGAAGAGGGACCTGATATATATTAGTTTGATAGGTGAGGAGTCACAAAATGTTTATTTGATACTTGTGTAACGGTAGATTACCTAATTATAATATATATATATATATATATATATATATATATATATATATATATATATATATATATATATATATATATATTGATTTGAATGTGTATATATATACACATTCAAACACGAAATACCGCCATATGGCGAATAAATATTCATTCAAATTGAAATAGAGATAAGGAAAATGGTAAAGGAACACATATAAAGGACAAACACAACAGAGGTTGGGATGGCGGATGTGAGCAGATCACGAATGTAAAAATATTTTCCTCGACCGGGACTTGAACACCGGATCTCTCCACTTGCCGGGCGGATGCTCTAAACCACCTGAGCTATCGAGGAAGAGTACTTTTACATTGAAATCTGCGATTTTATAAAGCGCCAAAGTGCTCCGAATCATTACCCAGAAGATGGCGTTAGGGAGCTGTTACACCCACCAAAGGAGAAATTGACAAACACAAGAGGAGAATGGACAGTAGGTTAGCAAGCATACAACATCATAAAGGATAGGAACGGTGCGTTTCATGGCACGCATAGCCAGAAGAAGAGACGAGCCACATTGGCCAAATACACATTCAAACACGAAATACCGCCATATGGCGAATAAATATTCATTCAAATTGAAATAGAGATAAGGAAAATGGTAAAGGAACACATATAAAGGACAAACACAACAGAGGTGGGGATGGCGGATGTGAGCAGATCACGAATGTAAAAATATTTTCCTCCACCGGGACTTGAGCACCGGATCTCTCCACTTGCCGGGCGGATGCTCTAAACCACCTGAGCTATCGAGGAAGAGTACTTTTACATTGAAATCTGCGATCTTATAAAGCGCCAAAGTGCTCCGAATCATTACCCAGAAGATGGCGTTAGGGAGCTGTTACACCCACCAAAGGAGAAATTGACAAACACAAGAGGAGAATGGACAGTAGGTTAGAAAGCATACAACATCATAAAGGAGCACTTTGGCGCTTTTTAAGATCGCAGATTTCAGTGTAAAGTACATTTTCTCGATAGCTCAGGTGGATAAAAGGATAGATAAGGTAAATGATTACTTAGGAGATGATCAGTTTGGGTTTAGGAAGGGAAGAGGTACGCGTGATGCCATTGCAGAAATGAGATCACTTATCGAGAGGAATAGAGAATACAATCAGGACAAATTAATTAAATACAAATAGAATTAGATATAAGGAAAGGGGATAACACACATAAAGGACGAACACAGGAGAGGGGGGGAGGCGGGTTTGTGCAGATCACGAATGTAAGGTTTGATACAAAAACTGAAATATCTCTCTGCCTATATTCTTATCGAAATTACTTCATTGACGGAGTGATGGCGAAATTCGATACTGCATATAAGCCTCACGGCGCAGTCAACATATCGCACATAACTACTAGGTACCCTCTTTTTGGCCGCCGACACGGCAAATGGATGAAGGCGCCGCACCGTTTGCTGCCCCCTCGCCGAGCATCCCGGGTAGCGCCACCTTTACGGATTAACCCTCCCACGCAACTCTTATCGCCGCATCTCAGGGTTGAGCTGCATGCCTGCTTATTGGCATGCGTGCATGCGTGAGTTTTTACCTCCCATTCCACCGGTTGCCCTCTCGGCCGCAATTGCGTAACGAGCCATGTTCAGCGTCAAAGGGGGATGGGGAGCGCGAAAGGGAAACGAGCGGATTGATCTTGGATTTTTATATTTTTTCTCACCGGAGTACCTCAGGACACCTGTCCCGGTTCCGCTCCCTACCGGAGAGACAATAGCTGATGCTTTTCT
The DNA here is from genome assembly GCA_037158775.1 of Hetaerina titia. NCBI lineage: Eukaryota > Metazoa > Arthropoda > Insecta > Odonata > Calopterygidae > Hetaerina > Hetaerina titia. The sequence continues at coordinate 2,067,692 of CM073773.1, read as the reverse complement.
AATGGTTTGATCCCGGGACGGGGAACAAATGAGCGCAAGCGAAGCGTGTGCAGTTCGGGGCTTTTGTCTCTGGCTTCCTTTCGAGGGCGAGGATGGAATTGGATCCTCTCGATTAGGAAACCGGTTCCATCGGATAGAAGTCGGTTATCGGCAATTGTTCCGAGTTCTCCGTCGTGGAGGTCTGAAAATATAGACACGTAATCTTTTTATCTCGTGGTAAAAGTACGGAATCTGAACGACTTTTCTGAAGAAAGCACGAAGAAATTTCTGGAAATAAGACAAAAGCCATTAGTGAACAACTCTAGAGCCCTCTGCTTCGGAGACCATTGTCATATAAAAAACTTCCTTTCATTTTCTTTGCTTTTCCGCTACATTTCCCTCTTTTTATCTCTGTGTGCGAACGTCTGCACGGAGATGGCCAGAAATGGTGTGAAAAAAAATGTTTAAACTTTATTCGGTGTGATACACAAAAAATGTTTGATAATGTTCTTCATAAGTAGTTAATATATTATTTTATGGAACGATTTTAGATTGATAAGTAATTTATGGACAGTAATAACCATGACGCTTTGTTTTTCCCCTCATTTTCAACTCAAAAGCATCTTCTCTTCCTTCAGTCGTCCATTCACCAAATTTTCCTCACACCTCTGTTTAATTCAAAGCGGAGAAGCGAGGTTTCGCTGATCATTCCTTCTTCTCACTGAGGCACTTTCCATGCTTCTCCATTTTTAAAGTAGTGCACACCAATATCCCGAGAATGAACCAAAACATCTGCCTTTATCTTCTTCTCTTATATGTGCAACTTATGCAGCGGTTAGTTGGCACCTCAATCGTACGAGACTAAAAACCGTTCCAATACCTGTTATATTATTTCAATACGTGAACGTGATATTGTGAGTGACGTCATTCACAAACACCAAACATCGGTTATTGTTAAATGCGGCTTGAGCAATTCATCTCCCGCATGCTGAAGTCGAAGGAACGAGGAAAATAAATGGACGCTCTATTATCAGATTTAAAAAAAGCGAGTGATTCAGTACTGGATAATAAACTGATATACGCACTGTCTCTGATATGGTGGATTCAATCAAAAAATGTGTTGATCGGATTCATGAATTCCTTTTCGGTAGAAAACAAAAAGTATTAGTTGATGGAATTAGTTCCGATTTTCTGAGTGTGAAACAGAGAAGCATGATCCTTCTCTTAATATTTCCCATGAAACCAGTAACATTATTTGATCATTCAGCAGCACAGTCAAATTATTTGCTGATGATACCGTTGCTTACCACGATATACGATAAGTAACAAATAGGACTGCACCACTCTTTCTGATTGCATCAGGAATTTCAATGCTTGGCATGTGAAGTGATTTAATCTGAACATTTTCTACTCAATCTTAACTTAATTCTCGAACAGTCTGAATTCCAATTCATTTTATAGAAATGTGCAGCATTGAAATTTTGGAAAAATAAATGCTTTAACATACGTACGTATCATTGGACTTTATTAGGTAAATGCATGTTGGGAACGTCTTGAGGGCCTGCTTTGAGGAAACCAGGGCTAATGAGGCGAAGAGTGGGCGAATATTCGAATGACGAATCCTCTTTTTTTATCATAAGCTCAATTGACCACGGTAAATAGATGCTTACCACTTTTAGGAATTTGTCGCAACAAATGGATAATAGAATCAGTGTCGAATTTTATATCAATCGATCTCTCGTCTCGCCAAACCTGATTTAATCAAATTTGACGCTTCTAAAATCCATTGCTTGCAGAAAAGGCTTTTTATGCTCTCTGTATAATATCGTTTTCAGGAGCTTCTGATTTCATAGCAAGTATATTATTCTGCATAATGTTCTACATAGTATATATCTACACAATATCCCGTATGCCACCGCGAGGGCGTATGGCGTGGGGTGTTAGGTCACCACCCGTAAAACATAATGCAATCACATGCAAAACTAAAAAAAGCATGCCGATTCACATGCAACACACAGACGAATAGATTTGTGCAAAGCCCCTTTTAACTTACATCCATGCAAATACGAATACTAGCCAATAACATGCACAAGCTAATGGACCCACGAATGTACCATAGGTGTACGCGGCGTTCAATCTTGTCCTCGCTTGTAATTCGAATGTATTTACTATTTCAATTATGACCTCCATATCTTAAAATTATGATTCCTGATCGTCCGAGGAAAGAACGAATATTTATATTTATCTCTTCCGGGGCCCCTTATTTTATTTTTGAGGTCGAATTACCCAAATACTCATAAGAACCATATATACTTATCAGGTGAGTTACTTCAAGGTTTCATCTTGGTACCTTATATTTTTGCCCTCTGACCCAAAGTATCCTGTCGGCGGATAGGTTGTTCACAGTTATAAATCAATGCGCATTTGTGTGCAGGGGGTCGACGAACTCCTGGGTGCATCTCAGCTCAGAGCTTTCCAAGATCGACTGCACGGCATTCAGAAGTACCATTATCCACTCCGTTAATTCTGCCTTCGGAGACCACTAAAAGTCATCCGTAGACTTATGGAACAATATTGTCTCATAAGCTGACGGTCAGCGCCATTTCCTGGTACCAAAGTAAAGTGTATCCCGAGGTACTCGAGGAGGCAAACGCCCATTTACGACTTTTTCCATCATTTACCGCCACCCGTGAGTTGTGTAGGGAGAATCCGCCAATTCTCGCATTTAACATGGGACGACCGCGAAGGTTAGACGTCACCGAGCAAAATGTAGAGGCTCCATTTAGAGGCTCTCGTTAGGCGCTCCAGCTCACGAATAAATATTGTACTGATGGGTCCATATCAGGACCGGAATTTCATTTTCATCTCCCGTCAGATGTAGATTTACCGTGCAGTTAACCCTGAAGTGATTCCATTTTTTTTAAAACAAAAGATATATTCACTACGCAACTGAAATTGTGGTCAAATGCAGTGGTGAGCTGCCAAGTCTAATTTTCAATGCTTCCTGAGATTTAATTTCGTAGCGACGAGGAGGCGGAATGCCAACCATAATTTTTAAAAACTATGGTGAAGGTCTTCTTCCGAATTATGAGTAACAGGAAAATGTGTATTTTCCACACTACATTCATGTCAATAGTAGTACACAAAATAAATTTTAATTCCTTACACTCAGCTTAAAAGACTTTTAAAGTGCTATCGAGTAGCATTAAACTTTGCATTTTTCACTGTCGTCATTAACGTAGGAGCTTAAATAATTCTTATTTCGGAATACAGATGATTAAATGTAAGTGTAACTTTTTATTTACAGTTTCCTTTTTTTATTTTATTCTCTATCATTATTACAGAATTATCTGAAATCATCGAATCAAAATTCCCGAGGACATATATAAAACAGCTCATGTCATCCCAAATCTGAAATTCCTGCCTTGAAAATGTCCTGCTTGATGGCGCATAGTGTTAAAATAATAAAAATACAAGACACTAATTGCATGTATTGAATAATATAACCCAAAAGCAGATAAGACTCTTTCCAAATATGGGATATGATTCCATATTTTTGGTCTACATTCTTCTTCCATCATTTAAATTCGAAATTCTAAACCTCAATGTTGTTTGAATTTCTGAGAGACCTTTTTTCATTTATGCATGAAAACTAAGAGTCGAACTCAAAGAAAATGACAACTCCGAGGCATCAAGTTGGAAAAGACCCAAGAGTTAACCTGCAAGTCGCCACTGTGGAGGCCAGCAGTGGATGTGACGTCAAAAACACCGATTATATGTGTGCATTTTAAACCGTTCGGATTCAATTAACATCTAAGAAAGCGGAAGAAGAGGGCGTTTCCCATGTGGCGCTGAAATGAGGAGCGAGGCATGTCTTAGGCATTCACATACCCTAAATTATAATATTTATTTCTGCCATTCTGAACGTTTACGTAGCAGAGTTAGCAAACGTTAAAAGATCCATATTTCGATCTATGGCTGCAATATGAAAATATGCAGACTTCTTTGCAGAAAAACCACACATTTTGTAAAAATGTAAATTCCAATACGTGTTGCCCAATGTATGATTTTCAATGCCTCTAAACAAATTAAAGAAGATGCGAAAATCATGGCTAAAATTTGAGACCGGCATTCGTAACATTCTTTATTTGGCATAGCCCGAAATCGTTAGCAAGGCCACAGACAATATTCGAATCGGATATCAAACAGTGAGAATTCGTATAATACGGTAGCGAGCTAATTACAGATAAAGGATTGTAAAATAGATAAATCTCGCTTTCTTTCAGGTTATTCGTAAGTTTTGGGGTAGCATTTCTGTGTGCGGATTAATATAAATAACCTGTAGGATAAGTTAACCCTAGTCTTTCGGGTTTAGGCTCCACCCTAAGCTTTAAGTTTAGGTCGGCAGTCTGCATCTCCAATTTTATTCCGAGTTGTTAATAAAACATTTAATCGCCATATTTGGATGGAGAAATAAAAAAACGAGTTTGATCATCCCTGGAACTGATTCGTTACCGCCAGTTAAAAAAAATACACCGACAATAAATAAAAGGCGTCACCCTAACAAACCCCCTGTTAGAGATTTATGCACCGACCGCAAATTATATCGCAAGGGTATTGACTGGTCCCTCTCAAGGCCGAAACTCCGGCCCTCTTCCCCCATCATCCCTTTCCCCGAGTTTCTCCTCGATGGTGCCCGTCTTGCACAAAAGAAACAACACAAGCCCACTTCGTAGTCTCCTCCCCCCTCCTGAGTCATCGCACCCGCCCCACACCCTGGCCACCTCCCCGCCACGCCTCGTCCCCCGCCCCTCTCCCCCGCGCACATTTCTCCGGTTTCTGGTTTTTTCGGCCGGTTACGCCGTGTGAACTTACGTCTCCGCCGAACCCTCCCGCCATCACTCCCCCGAAACGCCTTCCCCCCACCGCCCGCAATGTTTTCATCCTCCGTCTCACCAAAACGAAGAATCCTTTGAACACCAGGACTGAAAGAAGACGCGATCCCTCAATGCAACCTTTTGTCTCCGGCACCACACTGTGGCGATGAATTTATCCTATCGTAGGTGCGACCTGACGGCGTTCGAGTACATTTTCGCTGTCAACCCATTCTCTTTATCAAGTATAAGCAATGACCAATACAACCTCCATAAATGTTTCAAACTTTTCCTGTTCAACATGTTCCATCAGGTCTTAATTTTTTTCGAAAATATGACTCGTAAGAAAAAATGCCTACAAAAATTTCATTGTTTTTCAAAAGATTTCGCAGACTACTTCCGTTGAAAACCAGGATCAGATTATAAAAACCTCGTTCAGTGACCAACTGATTTCTGCATATGATGATTTTACAAAATATATGGATGCATAGAAGCTGGTAAGCAGAATGAATGTTTGTGTTAGATTCGTCAGTCGATTGCGTAGACATGTCCCATCCACGTCTCGTTCACATCTCATGGCAATAGTTCAAGTCTCCTTTCCCCGAAATTAATGCCATTCAAACAACAGAGGATCAAATTTCAGGGTATGGAAAACTGTTTCAGGACTACCCAGTTGGGTTTTTTTCCATTGCGAGACTAATTAATTGACACGTCCATGGCGTATGGTCCAACTATGAACACAAAAAATAAATTGTGTTTGGGAAATAGCATTATTATTTGTGCCCGAAACTTTTTCTTAACGGTTTCCTACATTATACATTGTTTCAAAACACATCCAAAAGGCCTACTTGTATTTTATAAATAATTTATCATGCCATGGCAATTTTTTAGATCTATTAACATTAACCCAAACATTGAACCACGGAATTCATGAAATTGTTTTTGTTTACTCAGAGTAAAACTTTGAGCAAAGTTCCAACTGAACTTGAGATTTATAAATATATTAACGTATTTCAAAATAATTGAATACGCTTTGTATGATAAACAAGCAGTGGAATTAAGTGGAAATTAATAATTATTCTATCTGACGTCCAATAATGTAATCTGATGCTTGCAAGGTATAACATAAAATTTATTTTTATTTGTAGGAGAGAAGCCATTTGTAAAAGCTCACTTGCTGTTAAATGGGAATTCTTCCATGAGCCTTATTTAAAAATAAAAGCTTTTAATGGCATAAAATTAAAGGTAGTCTTGAAAATATCTCTTCCGGCGTCTCAATGTTTCTCCTTTGGATTTGTACGATTTGTCGGTATCCATATAAGAACGTATTTTGATCCTATCGGTTTTGCACTTCTTGCTTTGCCCATATCCGTCCTTATCCGTCAAAATTATCAAAAATTAACGTTTGAGTGTTCCTTTTATGTGTGTCCATATAGTGTGTTGTTGTCTAAGTTTTTTTTATCACTTTCGTGTTACAACGAAGATATCATATAATAATAATATATATTAAAAATATATATTATTATTAGCGGGTCGCGGTGGTCTAGTGGGTAGAGCGTTGGACTACTGACCGGAGGGTCCCGGGTTCGGTTCGATTCCCGGGCAAGGCGCTTTGGGCACCTGCAGCTCCACCCAAGCTAGTTGATTTTTCGGGTACCAGATCTTCCTGGGAAACCATAACCGGCACAGGAAAAGGAACTGGCCCCCCTACCCTGATGTGTGAATATTCACACGCCGTCGGGCTTGGTACACGGGTAAGCTCTACCATCACCTACTAAACCAACCTTCGGGTTGATTACTGTGTTTTATATTATTATTAGGTAATCTACAGGTTAAGGTAGGTTTTTAGATGGTCATAACTATCAAATAAACATTTTGTAACTCCAAACAAAACCCAATCCAGCAACCTAATCTACATCAGGTCCCTCCTCATCTCCGCGTACTTCCTTCCTCCCTTCATCTCGTCCAACATCCCTATACTGTTCCTGCCCTTTCCTCGCTTGTCCAACATTCTGCCCTCTATTACCTTCTTTAACATCCCACTACCGCTCAATACGCCTTGCATCCATTTTTCCTGCCTCCATAGGATTTCTCTCAACAAACCCCTCTCCTCCCCCACCATCTCCAGTACTTCCTCATTTGTTTTCCTTTCGATCCATTTCACCTTCTCCACACCCACATTTCAAAAGCCTCCAATCTACGTCTACCTTCCTGCTTCAGTGACCACGCTTTCATGCCGTATATAGCCACGCTCCTTATCAAAGTTTTTACTAGTCTTGTCTTAACCTCCCTACACAACGTCCCCGTCATCAACTCCCTCCTCCTTGAGAAAGTCTCCTTGCCTTGCGCAATTCTTCTCCTTACGTCCCTAACACTTTGACCGTATTGGTCCAAAACACTTCCGAGATATGTAAACTGTTCTACCTGCTCTATTTTTTCCCCGCCTATTTTTATATTTAGCTTAGTCTTTTTCTTTCTGGAAAATCGCATAACATTTGTTTTATTAATATTGATTTTCATCCCATATTTATCGCACTGAACCTCCAATTCACTCAGCAATGCTTGCAACCCCTTGGCTGACTGAGCAAATAATTCTTGGTCATCAGCAAACTTAACCGATTGAACAAATTCCCCTCCGACTTTCATTCCTACCTCCAGTTCTTCCCATGCCTCTAATCATTTTCTCCACATACTACCTTGAACAAAAAGTTCCCAGAATAACCACCGTGTGGCGCTCCCATCGTTCCGATTTGAGGTCTGTTTTTTTTTGTTAAATTGGTACATCTGTTGTTGATATTCCCTTTAAATCTTAGTGTCATAACTTGACATTTGCAAAAGTTACGTAGCCAAGAGTACATCTATTTCTGTGTGTGTTGGCGATTTTTTACAATTGCAGAAATGGATTTAAATTTGCAACAACGAACTTGTATTAAATTTTGCGTAAAAAACGGATTTAGTGGCGCACGGACGTTGGAAATGTTGGAAAAGTGTTTCGGCAACGATTCTCTAAAAAAAACGGTCGTTTACCGGTGGCACGAGCGGTTCAGAAGTGGTCGTGAGTCAATCGAAGATGATGAACGCAGTGGCAGACCATCGACATCGAAAGTCGGTGAAAAATTGATGAAGTAAAAGAAATGTTGGTCAATAACCGCAAATTAACCATCAGAGAGAAAGCGGAGGACTTGAACATTGCCTATGGATCCACCCAAGACATTATGGTTAATGATTTGGGTTTCCGTCGTGTAGCATCAAAGTTGGTGCCAAAAGACCTCAATTTCATGCAAAAAAGAGACCGTGTTGACGTCGCAAAAGACATGATTTGCGAGGCTGAATCCGATCCCACATTCATCAAAAGGATCATTACTGGAGACGAGACGTGGGTTTATGAGTACGACACGCAATCCAGACATCAGGCAAGTGAATGGCGTCCACCAAATGAGCCGAGACCAAAAAAACCACGTCGTTTTCAGTCAAAAAAGAAGGCAATGCTGACGGTTTTCATGGATTACAACGGTGTAGTGCATCATGAATTTTTGCCAGAAGGCCAGACAGTAAACAAAGAGTATTATTTGGGCGTTATGAGACGTTTGCGTGAAGTAATTCGCCGAAAGAGACCAGAAATCGTCGCACAGTGTGTCGAGACCGTCGCACAGTGCTATCATTATTCGTAATTTTTTGACGAAAAATGCAACAAATACCATCCAACAGCCACCGAATTCACCTGATTTGGCTCCCTGTGACTTCTTTCTGTTCAATGGAGTTAAAAAACCATTACGGGGAACGCGTTTTAGCAGCCGAGAGGAAGTAATGGAAAAATCGCAGGAAGCACTGATGGACATACCGAAAACCGAATATAAAAAATGTTTCGAGGATTGGATCAAGCGCTGGCATAAGTGTGTTGCAGTCGATGGGGATTACTTTGAAGGGGAAAATATAGATTTAGATGAATAAACTTGTATTTTTAATTTTCTGAATAAATTCCGGGAACTTTTTGATCAAGGTAGTATACGTTCAACAGCACCGGTGACAATGGGCAACCCTGCCTTACCCCTCTTCCTAACACTGCCCATCCGGACTCTCCGTTCCCCACTCGCACCTGAGCAGTCTGAGACATGTACAGGTTGCGGATCAGTCTCCTGTCCCTCCAATCCATTCCTATTTTCTGCAATACACGCATTAATTTTTCCCAATTCACTTTATCAAACGCTTTTTCGAAATCTACAAAACAGGCAAAAACGTCCTGATTGTATTCTATATTCCTCTCGATTAGTGATCTCATTACTGCAATGGCCTCACGCGTACCTTTCCCTTTCCTAAACCCTAACTGATCACCCCCTAAGTAATCATTTGCCTTGCTCTCTATCCTTTTGCTGACGACCCTGAGAATAGCTTTAGCTTTGTGGGATATCAAACTTATTGTTCTGTAATCCTCACATGATGTGAGCCGATCACAAATGTAGTGGTTAGAGCATCTGCTGTGTGGAGAGATCCGGTGTTCAAGTCCCGGTCGAGGAAAATATTTTTACATTTGTGATCTGCTCACATTCGCCTTCCCCACCTCTCTTGTGTTCGTCCTTTATATGTTTTCCTATCCCATTTTCCTTTGTCTCTATTTCAATGTGAATGAGTATTTGTTCGCCGTATGGCGGGATTTCGTGTTTGAACGCATATATATATATATATATATATATATATATATATATATATATATATATATATGTGTGTGTGTGTGTGTGTATGTATGTATATATACATACAAATACATATATAAATTAGGGTTACACCTAAACATACGCACATACTGAAATTAAATTACACAGAAGAAAGAGAACAATAATATGGGGAAAGTCTAAGCATAGAATGAGGTAATAGGAATTGCTACGAAGAGCTTGGCATTGCTCACTTAGCAAAATCCCACGCAGGGAAAGAAGCACGATGAGACGGGGGGAAACCTGCGAAAACCCTATTAACTAGAGGAAAGATAATTATTGGGAGAGGTAAGGGGAGAAAGAGGTTGCCGGATTTAACTTCGATACCCATCAGTGCCACTCTGAACATGATGAGACTTTTACAAAATCTGGGATGGAAACCTTTCAATAGGTGAAGATTCAGAGCCAGCTAAAACATTTTGTAAAGATATTAATGGCGTGGTTTTGCATCCGACATAGAACGTATTATTCACGGGGAACCCATGTGTTTTTTGAGTTGTTGGAGTTTGGAGGTAACATGAGTGGTGGCCCAGCACCCCTCGCAACATGTCCTTGCTACGACTTGAGAGATAGTTTGTTAATGTAGATCTTGATGAACATAACTGCAGGTTAAGCCACCGAGAATAAATTAGAAAAATATTTCAGAGTGGACAGACAGGGCCTCTCTCTTCCTTAGCAGAGATCGCCAATAACTATAGTAAGATCGGGAACACCAAAGATTGTCACCGCCTGTCAACATTTGTAATCTGATTGCACATACACATCGAGGTTAGTCGTTGTCGCAGGGGAAACGCGCAGTTATCCAATACAAAATTAAATAACAACGTCGCCCTTCTTGTTGTTCTCTTAAGCCATATTCTCCATCTACCTGATGAAACACGAAATATTTGCCTCGGGCATGGAGTTCACTCTTCCCCTAGGCGGTACGATTTGAGTCAGTAAACCAGGGGAATGGCAAGGAGGATGTGCATTGCAGAAAATAATTGTCAGCTCACAGCTCTTGACTCCTCTTCTCGGGGCTTCAATATGCAACGTCTGCGTTCGGCTCCCTTCTCTCTTTAGGCTTGGCGCGACGCCGTATCCCTGGAATTGGATTACTCGATTGGGTACCACCACCTCCAATGAACAATGAGAAATTGGTGAAGAGTTAAGCTACATTGTGCTAGCAGTTCATTCAGAATAAAACGTCAAGCCCAATCACGAAACACCGGGGAGTTGTGAAATTCATGAAACGCATGGGAACTTGCGTCATCAAAAGATTGAAAAATTCACTCATGCAGGCAAGGAAAGCAAAGCGGGAGCCTTTAGGGAGACCTATTGGGAAGAAAGGGATGTTTCGGATCTATATATTTCTACTTTTTTTCTCCACTCATACCTTTCGGATGTCAGTTGTTTTCGCACTACGCTTTGCGCGCTTTTAGCAGTTACTTGATAATTTGCGCTCTTTTTTTACAATTCTCATACTACATCATGCACTTCCGGCTTCGCCATTACGGAGCCATCAAAATGAGAATATCGGACCTCTTAAAAATAGATCAACAATGCTTACGATACCCATGGACCCCAAATTTTCACGAAGAATAAGTGTTCCCTCGTGCGTTTATATTTGTCTTAATACTGACTATGATATGAAGGGTACGGCGTCAAAATCCGGACGAAATTCAATTTGAAATTCCCACCGTTTTATTCTACATGTAGAGGTCGCCATTGGCGCCCAAATAAGGTTAACAAATGTACGGAACATGCATAACCTCAAAACGGTCGCAATGCTGAGAACAAGTGCCGGGGATAACCGAAGAGACCCGATTATTGAGAGTGTACGCCCTGGTCGCTCGACGACAGAAATTAATCGGTTCTTCGGGCACCTGAGAACCATTTCCGGAACTTCCGAAAATATTTCAGCAGTCAATGGAAGCAATCAATATTTCCACCCGCGGAATAGAATTACTCCTTAAAAACATCGACCCCAACAAATCTCCGGAACCTGATGAGATACCGGCACGCGTGTATAAAGAACTGTCGGCTGAAATAGCCCCTTATCTTGAAATAATATTTAAGAAATCATTAGCAGAAGAAATCGTGCCAAACGGCTGGAAGGTAGCTTCTGTAACATCCATATTTAAAAACGGAGACAGGGATGACCCCAGTAATTATAGGCCAATATCGCTTACCTCCATCTCCCGTAAGATTCTTGAAACCCATCATTGTTAGTTCCATAATGAGGGACCTCGATAGCCAAGATTTATTGATCAATAACCAACACGGCTTCCGTAAGGGTAGATCCTGCAAAACTCAACTCGCACTCTTTGTTCATGATATAATGAACTCCGGTGAAAGTAATATTCCAGTTGATGCGATATTCCTAGATTTTAAGGAATCTTTCGAAAAAGTCCCTCTTTTCAAATAACTCGCGAAGTTGGAAACTTATGGAATACACGAGAGTATTATATGCTGGATTAAACAATTCTTAAGTGATTGTGTCCAAGCAGTCGTCCTGAACGGTGTATCATCCGATACTGTCAACGTCTAGATGCAATTCAGGATTGATGCGACACATGGCAATTGGAAGTACATTTGAAAAAATCCGTAGCAATATAATTTTGAGAAAATGAGTAATTCTATCCCTTATAGTTAAAAAGCGAAATAAACCAAAATCGCGAGTGTAGAATTCTTTAAACACTTGGGTGTAACAATTACTCATTATCTGTCCTGGGGAAAGCACATACGAGAAATATGCGGTCGTGCTAATAAGAAATTGGGATTTGTGAAAAGAGTGCTAGGTAAATGCGACGAAAAAGTGAAGGAACGATGTTTCCTTGCCTTGGTCAGGCCCCACCTAGAGTATGCTGCCAGTATATGGGATCCTCAAAATATAAACTGCAGTATGTATTATATATATTTTTTTTATACCTAATGAATGACCACTCGAAATAAAAGTGATTGATTATTACGAGTAACTCGACCAAATAAAGGCATAGTGAATTCGTAGATGTATTTTCTTAAGATTCGGTTAACACTTCGGCATAAGCCGTGATGATTACGGTTGAAAATAAATTAAAATATCGAGCAGACTTTATAATTTAGTAATTATTTGGACTATGTTTACGACTAATTTTAGCTGTCTGCCATCGAACTAACAACTGTATTATTTTACGGTTGTATTCTAAAATTAGATTTCGTGGAATTAGGATCTCTGAAATTCATGACTTTCATTAATGGATGGCTCTCCTCAACTCATTAGTTTGCTATGCCAAAGACATTTTGGGTGTTGTATGTATCTGTGTAATCTTTATGACTTTTCGGGTACTAGATCTTCCTGGAAATCCATAGCCATAGCCTTAGGAAAGCCATAGGAAAGGAACTGACCCCTCTGACCCTGATGTGTGAATTCAACCCGTCGTGCAGGGATTAGTACGAAGTGAGATCTACCCTCACCTATTAACCTATCCTTCGGGTTGATAACTGTTTTTTGTTATAAAAAATACTGCAATGGTCAAACATACTCTGTTATTCTTCTATAGATGTTTTCATTAAATTTGTAGCATGAAGTACATTCACTTTGACAAGCTCTTGTAAAGAACAAAGCTAAAACCACCGATAACCGATTCCAGTCAAGATTCCAGGGTCAGAAGGCACGACCTCTCACAGGTCGTGTGGATGGCGAAAACAATTTCCTTGCCCATCGAACTAAAATAGTCGTCGTAAAATCGTGCATGCACCCATTGGACTGCTCTCGATCGGATTGGTACGCAATCGGCACGGCACCGAGCCCAGTGGGAGATGCATCAAAGAGAAGACATGCCACCGCCTCGGTGAATCCGGCAGAGATTCAGCAAAGAGGCATTCGCGGGGCCCCTTTCTAGATGGAGGATGTTAATCTGGCAAGCGTGGAACACTGCCAATGCTGCGTTCCGTCTCGAGGCGACCCGGAGAGTGGACGAGAGGGGGATCCGCGGTGGCGGCCCATCAAGGACTTCGATGACGGCCCGACAAATCGCCCCGGGAAGGAGCGCGCCTCGACGGCCCCTCCGCCCGTGCGGCCCCCGCGAGACCGAACAGGATTCCGAGGCGGATTCAGACCGGCGGATGGCATTCAGAGATGCTGAGGAATGATAAGTCAAGGAGGGAGCGCCACTCTGCAGGGACGCGTGGCATCCCTCCGCCGAGAGGAGAGATGAAGGATTTCGAAGCGCTTTCCTGACCGAAGCAGAAGGTTCGGATAACCGAAGGCGAAACTAATGAAGGGAAAGAAAATCAAACGCTGTGGAAGATCGCTCAATCAGTAATGATTGTTAGGAATCGTCCAAAATCGATTTTCAACAACCAAATCACCCGAGGCATGAGTTGATACAACAGTTTTGATGCTTAGCGTATGGCGTATGATTCCAGCTCATTTGAAATCCACGGAAATTCAGTCATGTGACATGGGGCAAATAAAGATTAATGTACACATTTTATGTTTCTGTGATTCTAATTGCTAAGTAGTATCGAAAAATGTTCGACGTTAGCTGAGTTATTCCATTCTCAATTCTTTGTAAAATGAGTGGTATAAATTCTAATTTATTTACTAGATACACGGAGGCATACACTATAGGAGCGCAAATTGCGCATAACTTGCAGGTAATATTGCATGTTTGCCGTTCTAACCTGTGGCAAGAACTCATGATGCACCACGCCCCTGCAAACGAAGAAAACTCTAAGCAAAACTTTCACAGTCGGCCGAACTTGGCGCGCTTTTTTCGGTCTTGGCTCGTGCTGCAGCTTCCATTGGGATGATTGAGCTTTCGTTTCCACGTCATAACCATAAACCCATGATTCGTCACCAGTTATGACCCTCTGGAGCAAATTTGGGTCGTCGCGGACAGAGTCCAACACCTCATTAGCAATATGAATGCGCTGCTGTTTTTGGTCGAAATTGAGCAATTTTGGTAAGCATTTCGCGGCGACCCGTGTCATGCCCAAATCATTTGTAAAAATCGAATGGCACGAGCCAATCAATATGTTTAGGTCCTCAGGAACTTCTCTAATGGTGACTCAACGGTTGGTCAATGCTGTTTTCTTCACTCCATCAATGTTTTCGTTTGTTGTTGACGTGCTCGGGCGTCCGGCACGCTCTTCGTCGTTCACATCTTCTCGGGCCTCTGAGGACATTTTGTACCACCATTAAACGTTGCTTCGGTCCAAGGTAACTTCTCCATATGCCACAGTCAAAATTCAAAATGCGTCCGTTCACCTAATTTCGATTTTCATACAAAATGATACAGATACTTTGATCCATTTTTTGGAACAGGATCAAAGACAAGCCAAAACACGTTCAAGCAAAATAGTTATGAACAATTTGAGTACAACAGAAAACAAACTGAGCATTCAAAATGGCCGAAATTTTCGGCATAAGTGAGGGACATAAGTACCAACATAACGCCAAAAATAGTGCCCAACATATACTCAAGTGACACGTTTCACATTATTCTTGTACAAAATGCCATTTCAATCGCTCTGTTAGTAAAAAATAAAATCTTATATTTAGCTGCAATAACGAACGTAAGAGATATTAAATCCATGAGATGAAATTTTTCATGATAGGTGTATTTCATTTAAAAACATTCTATTCTCTATTCAATTAAATCATATAAAGTAGGTTCCGGTTTTGAGAATAACGAGGGTATCACAAGTTTAATACGCATTTTTCCCCAAAATGCCCCAAACAAATATTCTGGAAAAACAAGCGTTTACAGCATACGATTGAAATGTATTATATTTTTATCTCTCACAGTCGAATTTTCTGACTCTTCTCTCTCATAATTAACGAGTTATGGCTTGTGTGTATCACATGAAAGAGTACAACAAGAGCGTTGAAAATGCTTTTGATTGCCGAGTATATGCTCTCCAATTAATATTTTTCTTAGTGTGCTTAAAAAACAAGGTCAGTTCAAGTTCAGTCATCCCAAACCAGCCATGTATTGGTACATAAAAAAATTTAATTTATAACTGTCTTCCAAAGTACCAGAAATAGTATTCAGTTAGTTCTTTCCACAGCTTGCGTGTATGCAGCTGAATCCGCAAGCATTCTATCTCGGTAAACAATCTCGATCATTATCATGTCTCAAAATCCAGGAGAATCCTTTCAGAGGTGGAGACAAGAAAAAGTCGCGTGTGGGAGGTCCCTCTCTCCCATGCATCCCGCTTTAACTCTAAACCACAAAAATAAAGAAAGGTGGCTCAAGAAGGGATCCTTGCGGCACCCCTCTCTGGGAAGTTTTTTGCCCTTCCTTTTTTCTCCCCCCTCACACTCCCTTTTAAGTGCGGACGCCTTGCACCCAAGCGGTTTTTTTCCTCTCCCCTCCGCAAAGAATACCGGTTCGTATCAAGTTATTGTCTCCCAGCGTCTTCCTCCCCTTTGCTCGACTCCTTGTTCCTCTCCCACATCCATCCAACCCCACCCCCGCCCTCCGCAGTCACCCACTTCCCTTCGCGTGTCGTCCTTAAGATGGGTTTGCTCCCATGCGCGTGTCACGAAAGCCTCAGGAAACCGTCTCACCTGACGTCACGTTTTGCGCCCAGCTTAAAATAATACCCCCCCCCCCATCACCCCCCTATCGCTACTCGCTTCCAACCCAACGCGCTCCCACTCCACACACCCACACAGTCACCCTGACAAGTTTCTATTTACCTCCAACTCCGTCCCTGCTCCACCGCACCTCCGGATCTACTCAAGTCTCTCCAACACGGACGCACGATGCTCGATATTCAGTTAATTTCGATGCAAAATATGTATCGCAATGTTGTCGCGAGACATAACCATTGAGACTAAATGAACGGCTCGTATCAACCAACTATCACCTGATGATGATGCGCAGCATCGAAACCATGGTCGTATTACATTGAGAGTGTGTGGAAGTGTAAAGTTTTCCTTATTTTTCACCCTCACCAGGAGGGAATTCCACAAGTTGAGCCTGAAGCTGTTAGCTTTACGAGGTAGCATTTTATTCAACCCCCTTCGCACAAACATTGGGAGTGAGGTCAGTTCAGATATGTCATTAAATATTCTTCTTAGCAATTGAACAATACGTTTCGAACGTATATACGCGTTCGTGTGTACTGCTTGTCACAACGGTACAAGCATTTCTAATACGCTTTGTGTAAGAGAGGGGCAAGGTTCGGAGGCAGAAATTCCACAAATTACCTTTGCAGGCGAGTCAAAACTGTTTTTTCTATTCAGCAGCCTCCATTAATACCAAAGGAACGTTAAAGAAAAATGTCACATAACCTTAATAATTGATAGCCAACTGAATGGAATGAGCCTTTGGTCGCTTTCTCCCACTTCCATTGAATAAATACCTATTTCCCTTTGGTATTAAGTCAAAATGACACATTGATTTTTGGTGTGTTTTTGTTTATTTACACATGGTTTTGTGTATCTGAAAAACGAACCGCAAACCGCCACAAGGACGTGTGGCGGGGGTCAAGTCTCAAGTCTGAATATGAGAGTGCTGTAGGAACGAACTTGGAGGACCGGACCGCGTCCTCTGCAGAGCAAATTTTGATGTTCATGCAAAGGGTGAAAAGCCTATGATCAGGATGCATTGCAGACGGTTTGATTTCATTTTCACAGCGATTTCCTCGCCCCCGTAGGCTCAATATGGCCAGATATCCGTTGTATCGATACTTTTAATGGTCCTAGTGGAACCTTTACGCTAAATTTCTAAATGCAGTTCTCCGCACTCCATGCTGCGTCCAAATCAAAAGTCGGTATCGTACACAAAATGATTTTTTCAGTCGATATTCCTTGAAATCATCAATCCATCCCATGAGCGCCAAACACTGCTGACTCCAGCCACAGTTCACTCTCTCTTCTAGCCCCACTCCGTCGATCCCTTTCCTTGGTATTGGGAGTATAATTAATGCATGCCTTGAAGATACAATCCTCAGCTTTGGCATTGAAATATTTTGGGTTTGGGGTTAGCGAGAATGATTGGATTGAGACATTAATGAGCCGCGGGCTAAGAGTGACTCGAAATCCCTTGTCTAGCGCATAGGAACGGGACTGCAGGGCCGTCATGAACCACATCTGACTAGTACAAAATATTGAATTGAAATCGTTTACATCTACAGGGATCATCGCTACGCCGCTGAGGCAATGGACGATTCACAAACCAAGCGACCTACATTAGGAATTAATTTTGATTTGTGGTTAGTAAACAGAAAATATGTTAGACAGTTTAAATGATGGAATTATTTTTTATGAAAACATGCATGACCTATGACATCTAAGCCTAAACAATTTCCTATGGAAGAAAGACGAGAG
Source organism: Hetaerina titia (assembly GCA_037158775.1). Lineage (NCBI taxonomy): Eukaryota > Metazoa > Arthropoda > Insecta > Odonata > Calopterygidae > Hetaerina > Hetaerina titia. The sequence continues at coordinate 2,049,825 of CM073773.1, read as the reverse complement.
AGGAATGAAAAAGTAACCACTAGCTAGACTACTTAGCCTTAGACTAAAAATATTTTCTTATTTAAGTACTTCTCACCGGTGTTGTATTGTTTGGAGATCGTTTGCTAGTGATACTCTATTTTTATGAGTAAGAATACCTCTGCGAAGTACTTCGTTGGCGGAAAAGACTAAAGTATTATACTCATGAATACAGTGCCAATCTCGTGAGGGTCGAGGTCAAAGCTGTCGTCACACAAGTATAGTGTTCTTTAAGTTTCAGGGTCACAGGATGTCACCCCTATACAGAAAATACCTATGATGAGGTTTGAGGTTATGGCTGGTATTGCTGTGTAGATGGGATTAGCGCAGTGCTTAAGTTTTATCGCCCGCTTCCAATTTCCTAGGAGACAGAACAACGACTAATAATGGGGCCGGAGACTTCTTTGTAAGTGATTTTGCGCGGGTAAAGGAAGGAGAGATAATTAATTTATTACTGATGATGTTCCATGCAAAATTTGCCTCTAATATGTCGTAAAAAAATAGCACCAGTTTGAAGCATGATTAACCTTAACACCTCACTCTTTGCCACTGAACTTGACTATGCACGCGGAAATCAGTTTATTGCCGAGACCGTTAAATATATCACTGGGTGGCGTCAGCACAGAAAATGTACGCATGCCATTTGGCTAAGCGTTTGTAGTAAGTAGCCCATTATTGTATTTGTAATTTCACAAATGCATAATTAAAATGGTATATTTCGAATTTGTAAACTATTTATTATTATAACATTTCGAATTGATACTGTGATTTCGTGCATGACTTGAAACACTAATGTGTTACTGTAACCTCTGGTACTTTAACAGAGATGAAGTTCTGGAATAACCGTTTTTCAAAAGCAAAAGCCAAATAAACACAAGAAAATGAATTATTTAATTATTAAAAAAATTATTAAAAAATATTTATTTCACTCAATTATTCTGAGGACATGATTCGGCTATTAAAACTAAAAATTCAATTCTGTAAGATGCTCGACTTTGGGTTGTTTCAATTCTGTAATTCGTTATCCTCTATTAGTTATTGATTGCTTTGTTGATTTATTAGTTTAGACAAGCAAGCCCAATGCCAGCGAAAATGGTATTATTGTGAATCACATCCTGCATATTGACGAATAAAGACGCTCGTGATTTTTGGAAGGGCAACTTTATTTAATTATTCATACGTGGAATCGGATTTGGTATCCCGTTTAAACAGAATATTTATCCTTGTGCTCGTGGGTGAAATTTTAAGAATTACACAGTGATACCTTTTTGCTGACGAAATTTTATCAACCAAGAGAGATAAATATTACTTAATTCTCTCGCCCTTTGCCATGTCACATACAAGTACTTCACGGAAACATTTGTGTTGAATAGGTTGGGAATCATTGACGAATGAAGACGATCGTTAGGTGTACCTTTACAATTCATAAACCTTGAGTGAATTTTCTATTTTAAGATTATGTCTCCTAACCGATCTCCTGAACGAACGCCTAAGCAAAAGAACTTCTCCGGAGGATCTCACCTAGCTGTGTTACAATCTCCCAAATTCCCGCACCTTTCTCCCTTGGTTGATGGATCCACTCTTCCAAGCGTTCATTGTCGGCCCATACGGGCGCACATACACCGTCCTGGTGAGCGAAAACCCACCCTAACTGGTCATTTAACAAACAAGATAAAACCATGACCTTCCAAAAAAACATCTCATTCGTGTGCGTGTTGTTTGTGAGAGAAGAGAAACTTATGATTTAGAGTAAGCTATGCAATAACAGAGGTTTACAATGGTGGTTGAAGCCGACAGGTAACGGCTCATTTAGAAACTAGGTTTAAACTTGGCGGAGGAAAGTTATTACATGGCATACAATTGGAAAGAATTCTTGCGTTTCCTTCAACGAAAGCGCAAAACGGTGATTCTTCAATCTACTTATTTGAACTTCATAGCCCTCTCTTTCAAGCAAATACGCGACTTTGAACTCTTGATCCTTCAACCCCTTGACTTCCAACTAGGTGAAAGATGATTTTTTCCTCTACAACTTAATCCTCTCCGTTTACCTCACCGCTAATCCCTCAAAAGTTTTCCCTGGAAAACAAAACACTCTCGGGGATGGGCAAGAGGAAGGATTTCCTCCTCCTGCATCACCGCCCCTCTTCCGTGCGGACTTGGTGGGCTTCTCCCTCGCCCTCTGCCGATCATCCGAAACCGTCGTCTTGGAGACGGACTGCTCCACCCCATCTCCTCCCCCTCCACACCCCCCACGCACACACACACGCACTCTCTCCCCTCTACTTTTGACTCCCTGCACCACTTCCTCTTACCTCTACTCCTGCCTATCGTCCTCTTCCAGCTTATCCTGTTACCATATGCTCCTAACATCCCGTGGATTGCCTAAGCTCAACCGAGTCATGGTTGGTAATTGCATGGTCTCCGTCAGTTTTCCTCGCGCCAAACTGCGGCGCCGGCAAGGCATAATCATTCCGCACAACATTTTCACATTTAACATTTTGTCTCATATTCTTAAAGAACCAAAGAATCATCACTGAACGCATATCCATAATTGAATATTAATTTGACACCGAATTAGCATTGGACCTGCAGGGACTTCCTCGAACGATGTGTAGTAATTTTTCAAGTGAAGACTTCACAGTTCCGGAGCTCAGAGCTAATTGATGCTTGCATGGGTATACCATCACATTCATTTATTTTCGAGACTTGAAAGTTTTGGTCAAAAACTGTCAGTTTTTCATCGAAAGCAACATAAAAGCTCAACGACACACTTCCTTGCAACTTATCTAACGAAAAGTTTAATTTGGTATTTTTGGTTTCTTTAATTCTTTTTTGTATCATTTCATCTGTGCCAGTATTTTAAAGGCGATAACTTCATTTTCACTTAATTTTTATTCATAACTAATGAAATATGTAAGCAATTTAACAGATACACATTAAATGTGTGCTTCGGTTTGTGAACTCCCAATATCGTGACCGTTTCGCATTTTCAAAAGCCAATACATAATGAAATAAACAAATCTTTTAAGTGACATATCAACATTATAAATCAAAAATACATCATAAAGAAATGTTAATAATCCACTGTAGCTTTCTTGAAAATTTAAATAAATTCCTCTGTAGGGAGATGTTTTAATTTAGTTTTAGCGACCTCCATGGCTTTCGATAATTTCAAACAATATTTGAGTAATGTTCCAAAAGTATCCCATCTTTACATATTACGGATCACTTCAGCCGGTGGGATATATAATACATCAAAAACTACACAAATAAATGGGAGATTAGATTTATTTTATAATGTATTTGATATGTATTATTATTAGGTAATCTACCGGTTAAGGTAAGTTTTTGGATGGACATAACTATCAAATAAACATTTTGTGACTCCCCACCTAGCAAACTAATCTATATCAGATCCCTCTTCATCTCTGTGTACTTCTTTCCTCCCTTCATCCCGTCCAACATCCCTATCCTGTTCCTACCCTTACCACGCTTGCCCAACATTCTCCCCTCTATTACCCTCTTCAACATTCCACTACCGCTCAATACGCCTTTCATCCATTTTTCCTGCCTCCATAGGATTTCTCTCAACAAACCCCTCTCCTCACCCACCATCTCCAGCACTTCCTCATTTGTTTTCCTTTCGGTCCATTTCACCTTCTCCATTCTTCTCCACACCCACATTTCAAAAGCCTCCAATCTACGTCTATCCTCCTGCTTCAGTGACCACGTTTCCGCGCCGTACTAGCTACGCTCCATGTCAGAGTTTTTACGAGTCTTGTCTTAACATCCCTACTCAACGTCCCCGTCATCAACTCACTCCTCCTTGAGAAGGCCTCCTTGCCTAGCACAATTCTTCTCCTTACGTCCCTACCACTTTGACCGTATTGGTCCAAAACACTTCCGAAATATGTAAATTGCTCTACCTGTTCTATTTTTTCCCCACCTATTTTAATATTTACCTTATCCTTTTTCTTCCTGGAAAATCGCATAACCTTTGTTTTATTAATGTTGATTCTCATCCCATATTTATCGCACTGAACCTCCAATTCACTCAGCAATGCTTGCAATCCCTTGGCTGACTGAGCAACTAATGCGTGGTCATCAGCAAACCTAACCGATTTTACGAATTCCCCTCCGACTTTCATTCCTACCTCCAGTTCTTCCCAAGTCTCTTTAATCATTTCCTCCACATATACGTTCAACAGCACCGGTGACAATAAGCAACCCTGCCTTACCCCTCTTCCTAACACTGCCCATCCGGACTCTCCGTTCCCCACTCGCACCTGAGCAGTCTGAGACATGTACAGGTTGCGGATCAGTCTCCTGTTCCTCCAATTCATTCCTATTTTCTGCAATACACGCATTAACTTTTCCCAATTCACTCTATCAAATGCTTTTTCGAAATCTACAAAACAGGCAAAAACGTCCTGGTTTTATTCTATGTTCCTCTCGATTAGTGATCTCATTACTGCAATGGCATCACGCGTACCTCTTCCCTTCCTAAACCCAAACTGATTATCCCCTAAGTAATCATTTGCCTTACTCTCTATCCTTTTGTTGATGATCCTGAGAATAACTTTAGCTGCGTGGGATATAAAACTTATTTTTCATTAATCCTCACATGATATAACCTTTGTCTTTTTTGGAATAGGAACTAACACCGATCTCACAAAATCTTCCGGCCAGATTCCTTCTTCATAGATACTACGAATCAGTCCATATAGGGCCTTCTTCCCGCATTTTCCTAAACATTTCAACAGTTCTACAGGTATGTTGTCCACCCCCACGGCCTTATTTACTTTCATCTCCTTTAATGCCCTTTCTAATTCATCGTCGAGTATGCCTGGACCTAAACTATCTTCTTCTACGTCATGTTCCTTTTCTATGTCTAACCTTGTCGGCCTAAGTTCTTTACCATACAGTATTTCTATATATTCCTTCCATCTCTCTTGGATTTTTCCTGGTTCAACTATTATCTTACCCCATTTATCTTTAACTGTTAGCACAGATCTTGCCTTCTTACTTCCCGATAATAACTTAACCTTGCTGTATAGAGCACCAATTTCACCCTTCTTCTGTAAACTTTCCATATCCTCGCATTGCGTTTTCCACCATTCTTCTTTTGCTTTATTTGTGGCCCTTCTCAATTTATTGTTTAACTCTTTGTACTTCATTTTGCCTAACTCTGTGTTTACATTTTTCCATCTT
>CM073773.1:1782096-2042096 GCA_037158775.1 Hetaerina titia | reverse complement strand
CAATCGAAGATGATGAACGCAGTGGCAGACCATCGACATCGAAAGTCGGTGAAAAAATTGATAAAGTAAAAGAAATGTTGGTCAATAACCGCAAATTAACCATCAGAGAAATAGCGGAGGACTTGAACATTGCCTATGGATCCGCCCAAGACATTGTGGTTAATGATTTGGGTTTCCGTCGTGTAGCAGCAAAGGTGGTGCCAAAAGACCTCAATTTCAAGCAAAAAAGAGACCGTGTTGACGTCGCAAAAGACATGATTTGCGAGGCTGAATCCGATCCTACATTCATCAAAAGGATCATTACTGGAGACGAGACGTGGGTTTATGAGTACGACACGCAATCCAGACATCAGGCAAGTGAATGGCGTCCACCAAATGAGCCGAGACCAAAAAAACCACGTCGTTTTCAGTCAAAAAAGAAGGCAATGCTGACGGTTTTCATGGATTACAACGGTGTAGTGCATCATGAATTTTTGCCAGAAGGCCAGACAGTAAACAAAGAGTATTATTTGGGCGTTATGAGACGTTTGCGTGAAGCAATTCGCCGAAAGAGACCAGAAATCGTCGCACAGTGCGTCGAGACCGTCGCACAGTGCCATCATTATTCGTAATTTTTTGACGGAAAATGCAACAAATACCATCCAACAGCCACCGAATTCACCTGATTTGGCTCCCTGTGACTTCTTTCTGTTCAATCGAGTTAAAAAACCATTACGGGGAACGCGTTTTAGCAGCCGAGAGGAAGTAATGGAAAATCGCAGGAAGCACTGATGGACATACCGAAAACCGAATATAAAAAATGTTTCGAGGATTGGATCAAGCGCTGGCATAAGTGTGTTGCAGTCGATGGGGATTACTCTGAAGGGGACAATATAGATTTAGATTAATATACTTGTATTTTTAATTTTCTGAATAAATTCCGGGAACGTTTTGATCAAGGTAGTATTCAAGTTGGTCGATGGCTATGTTTAGCAACGGATATGTCACTCTTGTTGCATCAAAATGCTAGAGGTCGTGGTGGTGCATTGAACATCTTTCCTGTTTCTTTTGAACAACTTTTTGATCAAGGTAGTATGTATATAAATATATATATATATATATATATATATATATATATATATATATATATATATGTATATAAATTTATATATATATATATATGTATATAAATTTATATATATATTTATATTTATATAAATTTATATTTATATATATAATCCTGAAAATGACGCACTCCGGCGACGCACAATCACACAAACACTAGGTTAATAAATATTAAACATGCAGAAACATAAAAGAAGGACACTTACAGTAGATATTTACGTTTCAACGGCACGGCCGTCGTCATCAGAATATATATATATATATATATATACAAGCGGGTCGCGGTGGTCCAGTGGGTAGAGCGTTGGACTGCGGAGGGTCCCGGGTTCGATTCCCGGGCAAGGCACTATGGGCACCTGCAGCTCGCCGCACACGCCGTCGGGCTTGGTACATGGGTGAGCTCTACCATCACCTACTAAACCGACCTTCGGGTTGATTACTGTGTTTATGGCTATATATATACAAAATATAATTTGTAGCAATTACGCCCGAATTATTTATTGGAGACATTCCGCAAGAATGGTCCTACTTTTCTGAAATCATGACCAAAAAAATTGCCTTTTATATTTATATATATTTTAAAAAATGTTTTTTATTTATACCCTCTACACCCTTAAAACCACCGCCAGAATGTGTGGCAGGGGGCAAATACATAAATGCTATAAATATCCCGCCCCAAAATAAAAAGAGTTAAGGCATTTTGAAAATGAAAACCGAATTTCAGGAATAATGCTGTTCACACTTGATGTTGTTAACCATACTAATCTTAATAATAAATTGTGGTCCCGAGAGCCGTATTTTAATACCTTATTATAAATAATATATATTTAATACAGTTCCCGGCAAGAATCGATGCAATAGGCATCGTAGAGACGGGAAATAATCTCTCGAATCCTATTAATCTCGCTGCACATATTGCAATGCAACTGCACCAGCAATTATTATTTGTAGCTATGCCCTCGAAAATTCACATGTGCACTTAGTGGCTCAAAATGACTTCTTCCGGCGCGAACGTGGTGGAAGTTGTGTACGGCAGTAGTCAAAAATAAATTCTAGCCAATTAATTCTTCAATATGTTCTTTATTCAACTTTCAACGTGTAAATTTCAAACTAAAAATGAAGTTCATTTGCCTACGGCACCTGAAGATACCATTAGTGTCGAATCGGGCCATGCTTCCAAGAATAAATATAAAATGTAAAGTTTTATGAAACTAATTTTTCATTAGTTAGGTTCCAGGTTTCTAGCTTGACTACACCAATATTTCAGCTCCAGATCTTATTAGGTAAATGTAAATGAACAACAGTTAAAAAATATTTACTTTTTTATGTTCAATTTGACATACGTGTCGTCATTGAAAATTTTATTGGTCATTAAACTGCGTCAAAGATATTAAATTAGAAATTAATAAAATTAGCGTAAATTAGCGCCATCTCTGGCTTCTAAATCATGTTATAAATATATACACATGAAGTGAAATCACGTGAGTTCATGTACATAGAATTTTAGAGCATTGATTTTCATGCCGGACCTCCGATGAATCCCTTTAATATCTCACCACGCAACATACGTATTTCCTGTAGATTAACTTATTATGTAAAGCCGACGTACAAATGAGCGAGATTAATTGTTTCACACTCTTATGCGTGCATAATAATATAAAACTTAGGCGGATGTAAGTTTGTCCCAGAGAAATTAATTCGCGAACGGACTTCGTGTACATAGTCTGCTCTCTCCGCGCCCTCACACGAAACTTCATAAGGGGCGGTTTCCTCTACAATAACATCTCGATATTTGCCGACAAAAAGAACTCTTTCAGTGGTTCATACGCCCGGAATGGCACTGCGGTTACAACCTATGGTTACCGCTATCTCGCAAATAATACGCGATTTCCTTTAAATGCACGGCCTACCCTTCTTAGACCATGACTGCTTTGATCGCCGTCTTCCACGCGAGGTCTGCTCTACAGGAGTCGAGCCTCGTTTTTCCTCTTCCCTCCTCCTCATGCCCCAATTCCTCCCCCCTCCCATTAACTCCCGCCGTACCTAAGATTACACCGTCCGGTGCTGCTTCGGAATGTCAGTTACTTCTCCAGGGAGCAATTAGATAAGTCACCTTTGCACAATGGCGAAGTGCGTGTCAGGCTACCCAATGCCGTCATAAACTTACGGCATTTTTGAAGACTCTGATACCTTTGAGAAGGGAAAAATAGAACATAAAACAAATACTGTAAAAGGAGTTTTTGCAACTCTTCTACCCATAATTCTTTTTTCGTAGGCTGCATTACGCACTTTCCTCTTCTTCTCAAACGAAAAATAAAATTTTACTTAAATATGAATCCGTAGAACTGAGATCGTCATTCAGGGGTATTTTTGGTAGCAACTCGTGGAAAATGTGAGAACAAAATTTTATTCGTACCGGTGGAATTGCGGTGGATGAATTATTCATGAAAATCTGTTTTCAGAAATTGTAATATTTGAAACCTATTTAGATGTACAAACATTTGTGCGTCTTGTTAGTATTTATATGAGCTTCAGTTTAAAATTCGGTTATTTACGGCATTTAAAAGCACCTTTACGCATTAGATTTAAATATTAACGAATGATCCCTTCGGGTAATCACTGTCAACCATCAGCGATCGATAGTACTTAATTTCGTGCCTTTAACGTTTCTGATCATAGGTGGAAATAACATTCACATCCCTGGGCATAGGAGCTTTGTTTTTTACTTCACTTGGTAGCAGTGTGTTTTCCTTCGGATTTCATTCGAAGGGGGGCCGAAGTCCCCCGACTCGAGCCCCTTTGCCCAGCGCAGCCCCTTGGCCCTATCCTCACCATTCATTTATCCAACCTCTCCCCGGCCTGGATGTCTTCTTCGCCACTGATGATTTTACGGACATTAGGCACGACCCTCCGATCAAGCGGGGTGTGTAAGCCTTGCATGTCGACCATTGGTGCGTTATTACATCCGTAAAAGGAAAAGCTTGTGTCGCGGAATTGATTTCCCGAACGTAAAACTCCTTCAAACTCTCCACCATATTAATTTCTTTGACTTCCGACAGTTTTTTCCCTGTCCATTGGTTGTTAATTGAATAATTTCCTTCGACAACGTCAAGTCATTGTCAGCAGTGTGGTGCTAGCGGATCATAGGAAGTAAACGAAATTGGAGTGTTTACCGTCGAAAAAAACGGGACGGCTGTCAAATTTCAGTTCGAGTGATGTTCCCATGTTTTCGAAAAGGGTGATTTTCCTGAAATAATAGACGTAGGAGGTGATTGGGTCCGCTAAATATTTTAAAGTAACACATATATGTGTGTACAGATTGTAGGTAATCTACCGGATAAGATAGGTTTTGGATGGACCCAAACAGTACAGCTGCGGTTCCTTTGTCCTTCTTAACAAAACACAACCCAACATCCTACTGTGCAACTAAGTCCCTCTTCATCTCCGCATACTTCCTTTCTCTCTTGATTCCGTCCAAAATGTATATCGTTTTAATACTCCTTCCTCGCTTGCATAGTCTTCCCCCTCCATCACAGACTTCAACATCCTATTGTCAATGAATATGCTCTCCATCCACCCTTCCTGCCTCCTTTGAATTTCTCCCAGCAATCCCCTCTCCTCCCCCGCAAGCACACTCTCGTTTGTTCTACTGTCATATTATTTTAGGCTCCAATTTTTTCTACGCCGCTTTTACCATTTCCTCCCATGCACATTGAGCAGCACAGGTGATAATGGGCACCCTATCTTACTCCTCCTCCCAGCACTTTCCATCCGCCACTCGCACGTGAGCAGTCCGAGACGTGTTCAGGTTGCGGATAATACTCCTATTCCTCCAATCAACTCCTATATTCCGCAATATTTTCATGAATTCCACTCAGCTCACTCTATCGAACGCTTTCTGGAAATTTACGAAACAGACAGGTGCATCCAGATTGTGTTCTGCGCCTAATATTCTGCATTCGATCACGACGATCGGCTTCCCAACACTCCTCAATACGCATCCAGCCATTCTGCTGTGTAGAATTTCGCCTTGCAACTTCCCCTACCTCCTGCTTTATGCGACTTTGTTAGACTACCTCTTTACTCAAATCAACTTCTCCATTCCTCCCCATACCCGCATCTCGGAAATCTCTATGTCCACGCTCCCATTATTTTGCCCAAAAGACTAAGTTTCCGGATTACGACACGCTCCATGTTTAGGCGCCCTTTTCCCAATTTGCACAAATTGTGCATCGTCGTCTCGATTCGCTCGCGACGTAATATTTGTCGCACGGACCCGCACGAAACTATCAAGGAAAAATAAGTTTGACTGCGAGGAAAGGCGGTCACCGCTCCAGACGATCCCCTGCACGGAAACGAAGGGCCACATCCCTTCCACCCGGCACCCGGGACACCCTTCGGTGGGTATGCTCTAGGGGGCGGCTGGATGCGGGCGAGAAGAAACAGAAAGTGCGGGATTAAAGAGGCTTCCCCTTCCCTGCTCAATATGGGCAACGAGACACCAGCCCGAGAGGAGGGGGGGTGAAGGAAAAAGGGTATTATGGGGGTTGGGAGGAGTGGTTGGGTGAGGTGAGGGATCCTTTCGAGAGGAAGGCGGGCGTGGGGAGGGGAAGGGCGGGGAGGAGGTCCGGTGTGAGGGTGGAGGGGCGTCGGCCGGCTGGGTATCGGGTGTCCTGTCCCTTCCGGTCACCAACGGGGGACCTGGGCTTCCGGTCAGGAGGGAGGGCCTGGAAGGGCGATGGAGAGGTTTGACACTCTGCGCCGAGTTTTGATTTAGAAAGGGAGAGTGATGGGGACGGCGCGTGAATTCAAGGCGCGTTCGAAGGGGCCGCGGGGGATCACGTTTCTCCTCGAGTTCTCTGCGTGGAAATTTGGGGGGAGAGTCGGGGAAACCGATGTTTTATTCCTCAGGCACTCTCCATTAAGGAACTTTTTCATGCTTCCCCACGTTATTGCACAAATTCTTTGGACTTGACTGACTCCCGCCACAAGTGCCTCGTCTTATACTCCTTGTTGTAATAAATTACCGTGAGATAAAAATTGGTAATTTACATTTCCTCTTGAAATATTGGCGTCGCTTCGTCCAAACTGGTAAAGATTCATGTCTCGTAAAAGCCTGACAACATGGCAACAACACTTGGAATCTCGACAATTGTGATTTGGGATAAATCTGGAAAGTATAGCTTTCTCTGATGGAGTAAAGGTCTTTACCTGAAATGTATTTGTTTCTGCTGGAGAAACGGAACGCAGGACTAGGCTGTATTGAGAATAATTTATTTTTCCAAAAATTAATGATGTTAAACCATCGGATGATGTGACATTACATACGCCTCTCGTACAAAACATGGATTTTGTTTATGATGCTTTGTGAAATAGCTTATCCTGTTTGGATTTTTTTTCATATAATTTTTCTAAAACGTACCCTCATGGTTTTTAATATTGCTGTTCCAGATGGTGTACCAAGTAAAACTCACAGGCTTTCTTCGAAAAAAGAAAATATTAAAAAAAGTCTCCAATGTCGGACACCACATAAATTTGTGTGACTCTGTCATCGTCGGCGTAACTGTTCTGCAAAGTATGAATGCGAAGTATACAGGTAGATGTCACCAGGTGGTTTGCATTACGTTTTGTTGCCAACATTAACTCCAAACATATTCTTCCAAGACACCTGAATATATAAATGGGAGGCCTTTCACAATTATCACGTGAGTGCCAAGGCAAACCTGAATAATTTTTATGCATGTCCTACTGCGTTCTAAAAAGGGTTGAGAAATGAGTTTTTGAATCAGAACATTCGTATCAATTATTCTTCTTTCGCTCTTCCCAGCCACGAACGGAGAGGCCATGCACGATATTAAGGTTTATAGAGTGCACGGAATGATCGCGTATCCCTCATCAAAGCGCTCAACAACCGGAAATACGCTTTTCATCACTTCTGAGGCTTCTAACCCCTTCAGTATACGTACAGTATACACATATGAAAGCAGGTAATATAAATCCCAGGGTGTTGTTTCAAGCATAGAGCAGATACTAACTATATGGCGATATCAGCATGTTGAAAATAAATAGGCTTAACAGGTGTTAATGAATTATCTTCAATGCAAAGTCGATGAAATCTCGATGAAATTTATCAGCCCGTTAATTCTACTCCGAACGCCTGCTGTGCCTACGATACCGGAATGGCAAGTGTAGAATCAATTTAATTCTTAGAAGCTACTCTTGTACACGTCCTCAAAACAACACCCCCGGCTTATAGGCAGATATATTGGGCAATGCCTTAAGTGGGGTGAAATTGTGATTGGCGACCTCCCTACCGACAAGAAACAACATTCCATTTATGAATATAAAATAAAACGCGACATAAAAATCTAATAGCATAGGCATTCCGCACACAAATTGTAAATGGAATGTATTTATTCAATGACCATCCACGGTCAGCTTGATGTTTATAAAGTTCTTAAAGCCAATACCTAGTAGTGCATGAGACCCTAACCCCAGAAATAGGTATTGCAAGCGAGCGTGAGCGCCACCTGAGCACTCGAAGTCATACTCGTCACTTATTTTTAAGGTTCATCCTTTTTACATCTGTAGCTAAGATGAAAACGTGGTCAGGTCGCCTTCTCCGTTAAAGGAACGGCTGGGATGTACGTATGCACTGATTTTAACGGCGCAACATGGAAAAATGTCTATCATATTCAAGTTTGAGTGCAATTGACACAGATGATCTATGCCTATCAAATGTCTATGAAGACATATAGGATTTTTATAGACGAGAGATTTTTTGACTTAGCATCCCGTGCACTAAATGAGTGCAGTGAATACACCTCTTGAATATATTTTAGTGTCTGAAAGTATTTTCGACTTGGGTTTTGAAGTTGGGGGGGGGGGGCATCTCAAATTCCGGATGTATACTGTGGACAAGGGATCGAATTTAGCACAGCATTATGTTTCCATTGGCTCCTGGATCTCTAGTGTGCGCAATGACTCGGGAAGCAAAAGGTAACTGGCTGGATTCCTTTTGAGGGGACAGCCACGATACCACATTGAACTCTTTCAAAGTATTCCCACAATGCGATTTTCAGTGTCTACGTATCGCTTGCTGGTGGCTGACAAAGGAACACACAGCAATTCACATGAAATCTTTTATTCACACGATCATGATTTTCGAGCTATACATTAACATCAGGAGGCAATGACCGTGATGCACTTCCTTATACACTCGTAAGTAGGCAGTGGTGTGGGAGTGGGAAGAAAGCGGGGGGGAAGAAGTGTCTTCCCTCCGCTACTGCTTACGTATATATGGAAGTGTATAACTGTAATTGCCTCTTGATGATGTAGCCTAGCTTCGAGGCCATGGTTGTGTGAATAAAATATTAAATGTACGCCTGCTGTTTGCTACTCATTGAACCTCTATCGTGAAAGATTGAGCTACCTGTACATCTATCTCGTGGTCTGCTTGATTCCGTCTTCCCCACCTTTCTGTGTTCGTCCTTCATGTGTGTTCCTATCCCCTTTCTTTATATCGAATTCTGTATGAATATAGATATATATATACATATACATACATACATACATACATACATATATATGTGTATATATATATATATATACACATATATATACATACATATATACACACACACACACACACACACACACACACACACATATATATATATATATATATATATATATATATATATATATATATATATATATATTATTAGGTTAGAGCTGTGCTGGCGGGAGTAATAATAATTACTCCTGGAAGGGTCACCCATGCCAGATAGGTCGAAGGTTAGGAGCCAGACGAAAGGTAGTCCACGCAGCGTCTGTTCCTCAGTGAGGCGGCTGCAATGGCGTCTGACCCCAGTGGGGCGGCCATTAAGTGATGGTGTCACGTTAAAAACACTATTGAGGAAGGCAACGGGAAACCACGTCAATTATGATTCCCAAGAATATAATGATGGGCACTATAGATAATATGAGTCCTGGCAACTACGGGACTCGGCCCAAGAGGCCGTGTGTCGTGCCCGGCAGCGGGGTAGGCAAGGCTTCCGCGGTAGTCATCCCACGACACCCTTGCAGGGGAAAAATAACAGCACTAGGACAGAAGATGCAGAAGAAGACGAAAGTAGCTAGAATAAGAACATGGAACGTCAGGACAATGTTGAGGAGAGACAAATTAGAAAATATTAAGCGAGAGATGGAAAGAGGTAATATAGATGTTTTAGGCCCCTGCGAGGTGAGATGGAAGGATAGCGGGGATTACTGGAGTGACAATTATAGAGTGATATACAGCGGCGGGGACGAGAGCCAACGAGGGGTTGCCGTAATATTAAATAAAGGGGTAGGAAGAAGCGTAGTCAACATAGAACAAGCAACTGATAGAATTTTACTCGTAGATATTAAAGCAGAGCCGACGAACTTGGTCATTGTTCAGGTATACATGCCACCGAGCTACCACAATGAGGAAGAAGTAGATAGGATGTACGATGAGTTAGAGGATATCATCGCGAGTGTTCCTGCACGGAAACATTTGATAGTGATGGGGGATTGGAATGCGACGGTAGGCGAAGGAAGAGATGGTGGAGAGGTGGGGGACTATGGGTTAGGCACGAGGAATGAACGCGGGGAAAAGGCAATTGAATTCTGCAGGAGACAGGGGTTAGTCATCACCAACACATGGTTTAGACACCACAAAACGCGTAGGTATACATGGAAAATACCAGGTGACTCAGAAAGGTATCAGTTAGATTATATTATGGTTAGGCACAGGTTTAGGGACAGTGTGATAAATTCGCACAGTTTCCCAGGAGCGGATGCGGACTCTGACCACAATTTAGTTGTTATGAAATGTAACGTTCGTTTCAAGAAGATAAGGCAAGGGCGGCGGGTTAGGAAATGGAATTTAGAAGCATTAAATGGATAAACGAGGAAGGAGTACCAGCAGGCTGTAGAGAAAATGATGGATGACGGTAAAGAACTGAGTACTATCGAAGAAAAATGGGAATGTATCAAGAAAGGGATATTGGAAGCTGATAATGACACTATAGAAACCGTTAACGGGAAAAGGATAAGGAAACCATGGGTAAGGAATAAGATGATTGCAAAGATGGATGAGAGAAGAAGATGGAAAAATGTAAGCACGGGTTTAGACAAAATGAAGTACAAAGAGTTAAACAATAAATTGAGAAGGGCCACAAATAAAGCAAAAGAAGAATGGTGGAAAACGCAATGCGAGGATATGGAAAGTTTACAGAAGAAGGGTGAAATTGGTGCTCTATACAGCAAGGTTAAGTTATTATCGGGAAGTAAGAAGGCAAGATCTGTGCTAACAGTTAAAGATAAGTGGGGTAAGATAATAGTTGAACCAGGAAAAATCCAAGAGAGATGGAAGGAATATATAGAAACACTGTATGGTGAAGAACTTAGGCCGACAAGGTTAGACATAGAAAAGGAACATGAAGTAGAAGAAGATAGCTTAGGTCCAGGTATACTCGACTGTAAAATAGAAAGGGCATTAAAGGAGATGAAAGCAAATAAGGCTATGGGGGTGGACAACATTCCTGTAGAACTGTTGAAATGGTTAGGAAAAGGTGGGAAGAAGGCAATATATGGACTGATTCGTAGTATCTATGAGGAAGGAATCTGGCCGGATGATTTTGTGAGATCGGTGTTAGTTCCTATTCCAAAAAAGGCAAAGACTACGTCATGTGAGGATTACAGAACAATAAGTTTGATATCCCACGCAGCTAAAGTTATTCTCAGGATCATCAACAAAAGGATAGAGAGAAATGATTACTTAGGGGATGATCAGTTTGGGTTTAGGAAGGAAAGAGGTACGTGTGATACCATAGCAGTAATGAGATATGTATATATATATATATATATATATATATATATATATATATATATATATATATATATATATATATATATGCGTTCAAACACGAAATCCCGCCATACGGCGAACAAATACTCATTCACATTGAAATAGAGAAAAAGAAAATGGGATAGGAACACATATAAAGGACGAACACAAGAGAGGTGGGGAAGGCGAATGTGAGCAGATCACAAAGGTAAAAATATTTTCCTCGACCGGGACTTGAACACCGGATCTCTCCACACAGCAGATGCTCTAACCTCTACATTTGTGATCTGCTCACATCATGTGAGGATTACAGAACAATAAGTTTGATAACCCACAAAGCTAAAGCTATTCTCAGGGTCGTCAGCAAAAGGATAGAGAGCAAGGCAAATGATTACTTAGGGGGTGATCAGTTAGGGTTTAGGAAAGGGAAAGGTACGCGTGAGGCCATTGCAGTAATGAGATCACTAATCGAGAGGAATATAGAATACAATCAGGACGTTTTTGCCTGTTTTGTAGATTTCGAAAAAGCGTTTGATAGAGTGAATTGGGAAAAATTGAGCGGTAGTGGAATGTTGAAGAAGGTAATAGAGGGGAGAATGTTGGGCAAGCGAGGAAAGGGTAGCAACAGGATAGGGTTGTTGGATGGGATGAAGGGAGGAAAGAAGTACACAGAGATGAAGAGGGACCTGATGTAGTTTAGGTAGCTCGATTGGGGTTTGTTTGGAGTTACAAAATATTTATTTGATAGTTGTGTCCATCCAAAAACCTACCTTAACCGGTAGATTACCTAATAATAATAATAATATTATGAGGTAATCTACCGGTTAAGGTAGGTTTTGGATGGACACAACTATCAAATAAATATTTTCTAACTCCAAACAAAACCCAATCCAGCAACCTAATCTACATCAGTTCCCTCTTCATCTCCGCGTATTTTCTTCCTCCCTTCATCCCGTCCAACATCCCTATACTGTTCCTGCCCTTTCCTTGCTTGTCCAACATTCTGCCCTCTACTACCTTCTTTAACATCCCACTACCGCTCAATACGCCTTGCATCCATTTTTCCTGCCTCAATAGTATTTCTCTCAACAAACCCCTCTCCTCCCCCACCATCTCCAGTACTTCCTCATTTGTTTTCCTTTCGATCCATTTCACCTTCTCCACACCCACATTTCAAAAGCCTCCAATCTACGTCTATCTTCCTGCTTCAGTGACCACGCTTCCATGCCGTATATAGCCACGCTCCTTATCAAAGTTTTTACTAGTCTTGTCTTTACCTCCGTACACAACGTCCCCGTCATCAACTCCCTCCTCCTTGAGAAAGTCTCCTTGAGAAAGTCTCCTTGCCTAGTGAAATTCTTCTCATTACGTCCGTACTACTTTGACCATATCGGTCCAAAACACTTCCGAAATATGTAAACTGTTCTACCGGCTCTATTTTTTCCCCTCCTATTAATGTTTGGCTTAGACTTTTTCTTTATGGAAAATCGCATAACCTTATTTTTCAAAATCGCAATAGTGGGTAGAATATTTGGTCTTAAGAAGTGTGTATTCAAGGAGAAGGGGTTAGAAAGTATTAAAGGGCCTATTAGGAGAGGAAGGTCTGGTCAGCAGGCATTTTCGGTACCTACTTTGCACGCGATTTGTGAAATCCGCGCTCTTTTCCGTAGCAACCGTGTCAATAGTAGTGCGTCCAAAAAGAGGAACTGCATCAGCTAGAGCATCAATCGTCGATCAGATCATATCAGTTCAACTGTTGAACAATTTCATCGGTCTGGATATACTGGGCTTGCCACTCTAATCCTCCATCATGCACGTTTGTGCGGCCATTTGTGAAGTTTCGACTCAACATTTCCTTCAGTCATCGCTGTGAACTCTCGATGAATCTCTCGGGCATCTAACGATCGTTTTGAAAATACAAACATAAAATCACAGCACGCACTCACTTCTCAAATGGCTGGAGCAACGAATTTCGCTGGCATTGTTACCTGCATTCAAGAGGCTTCCGTAGAATTACTGCCAAGAGAAATAGTCAACAGCAACACAGAAAAAGACCGAAGCAGTTTTAAGAGGGAATTGGAAAGTTATTTTGAAAATTATTCAAAATAATTCCAAGTGACGGGACATACTTTATCTGCTCCCTCCTACATGTACATTAACACTCATCATCGACACTGACAGCCACACAATAACATTTCTGAAATTCCATTATCTTCTTTCACTGCCCCTTTTATAAAATAATACTTATTAGGTGTGGCATGAATCCATTTTAATCTTATTAAATGCCTTTCAGGGTGAATTTTGCAATGTGTGCACAGCGATTCCTCTTAGCAACGCCTTTGCATCAGCCGACAAGGGGCCTATTAGGAAACTGGCTGCACAATAATACAGAAATATCTGTCTAATTACAAAAGAGCTAGGCCAAATCCATAAAAAAAACACCTTAAAGCTAAATTTAGTCACGCACAAAGCTTCATTAGGCTTCTAGGTTTGGTGTACTTACGAAGAGTACTTCATACAGGGTTCGTCCGGAAGATAAGGGTACTGATTTTTTCCCGCCGCTCCAGGCGCGCCCAGCACCGCTCTGACGGGCTGCGATTGGAGGGGGGTATGTTGGCAAGCGACGCTGAAAAAGGCAGTCGGCTCTGAGCTGTGGTGTAGTGAGGAGCTCTGTTAACGCGAACCTCCACGCTCGACTCACGTCACGGAACGCGATGCCGAAGTTTTTGGAGCAGCGTTATTCCATCAAATTTGCGGGAAAACTTGGGAAATCGTCTACCGAAACTGTCGGTATGATTAACCAGGCTTACGGGGAGTCAGCCATGTCCAGAAACATGATCTTTCGGTGGCACAAGATGTTCGTGGAGGGCAGAGAAGACGTCGACGAAGAACCACGGCCTGGACGCCCATGAACGACACTCACCGACGAAAATGTGCGAAAAGTTCGCGATGTACTGAACTCTGATCGTCGTCTTAGTGTTCGGATGATAGCAGGGCAGTGTAATGTGCCAAAAACAATAGTGCACGAGATTATTAGGGACCAATTACAGATGCGAAAAATTTGTGCAAAGTTGGTGCCGAAAGTGCTCAGTGATGATCAAAGACTCAATCGTTTGTAAATCGCGACACAACTTGCGGATCACTGCAAAAAATGACCCACATTTTTTAGAGAACGTCTAGAGACTTCTTTCTGTTCCCGAAGATAAAGAGGAGTTTGAAAGGAACGCGATACGGGACTTTGGACGCCGTCAAAGAGGCCGTGACGACGTGTCTTCGAGAGGTTCCCGATGATGCCTTCGCGGGAGCGTTCCAGGAATGGGAACGCCGCTGGAACAAGTGTGTCGACTCACAAGAGTCCTATTTTGAGGAATATTAGCTTAAGATATGTAAAAGTGTAATCAATTTTTTTCCTGAGCTCAGTACACTTAACCGGACGAACCCTGTAATTGTCTACGAGTACGCGGAAACCAATAGCCAATTGAATTATTCACAGAACTGCCTAATTTTATGGGAAAGGCCTTCCATAAGGCAAAATATTTATTTTTACGTTAAAATAATGTCGAATAATGAAAAGAGAAAGCGTTTTAATTATTTTTGAAACGAATCAATCATGGCGTCATATTCCTGGATGACAATGATGGATTTTCAACTCTATTTTAACACTTAGCATAGAGTGAAAAAAGCCATAGGTATGAGAATGAATTGATAGACATTAAAGGAATAAAAAAGGCAAACAAATCAATATTGCCCAAGCATTCTTAGAAAACAAATATAATCGTATTTCACGGTATTATGGGATATGCTTCGTCATTTGTTGTCACCCATCTGTCGTTTTTACTTTGTCGTCGAATATATGGTGAAGTCTCGAAACTAAAAACCCTTTTGAAACGTGTTTCTTTACTATCTCCCTGGAAGCATTTGATGATCTTCAAAAATCGCTAAATCCGTTTACGTTGCAGTATGCTGATGACAGATTTATGACAAAAATGAGCTGTGATGATAGGTGATTAGTAACAATATATGTTAAGGATAAATCCCGTATTTCATTTTGGCGGCTTGAGAAACTCGGTCGGAAAGTGTTAGTTAGGTAGTAAGTTTGAAAGATGTCAGCACAATCCAAGGTCTTTTTTCTTCAACGCCACCTATTATGTGACAATTTTGCCCCCAAGTATAACGTCGTTCGCAATCTTTGGGATAGAGCTAGAACTAAAAAGGACACGAAAATTCAAACTCCCATGTATATCACACATTTATTCCTATTCCAGTCTATCTGATGTTACCAAATGGATATTCTGAAAAAGGGATAGTCTTTGACTTTTATGAAATATGTATCGCCTTTTTAGTTTATGAGCAATTCACATCTTCTTCATTATTCAAAACTCTTCTTTCATCATGAAGAATTTCCACCATGTCATGCTAGAAACTGTGTTACTTAGAATAAGCAGCAATAAGGTAAGCACAAGAATAGAGAGTCAAAGTATTCATGGTAAATTGTGGAGAAATTAACATGCTCTGGTTTGCAGATGTCACAGCAGTAGTAGCATTGACACAGGAAGATCTGGAAGTGAATACCAATGCTATGAAGCAAGTACTCTGAGAATATAAAAGGAACATCAACAAGGTAAAAACTTAAATCCTTATTTGTGGAAGAGAGACTATCGGTGAAGACAGATGTAACAGTAACAGAGGAGGGAACTAGAGGAAGTGGAATGCTTCACCTATCTGGGGATTAGTACTACTCCGGATGTAAAATACTTGACGAACAACAAACAAAGGTTACCTCAAGCAAAGAAGGTAATATGAAAAAGATGCAGCTACTATGTTCAAAGAACCTGGGGTTGCAAACAAGAAACCAGGTCATGAAATATTCATATAAAGCATGGCCTTCTACACATCAGAGGCATGGTTCATTTGATAAATGGACCAACAAAGGATATAGACTTTCAAAACATCGTGCTCTACGAGATTGATAAAGATGAAATAGTCAGACAAAGTGAGGAATGAGGAATTAGCAGTATAGAAGAGCAGCAGAGGAGAGGGCCATAAGCTACTTAATCTACTACAGCAAAGAAAAACTAGATGAAGTGGACAAACTTTAAGGTACCATGGATTATTTAGAAATGTAATAGAAGGAATGATCCTGCCATGAGGAAGAGAAAAGGGCAAAAGAAAAATTAAGGGCATGAAACAGAGAAGCTTTCAGAGGGTGAAAATATTAATACTGAATATAGAAGAATGGAAGGCAGTACAATAGTGAAACAATCTCAGGATTGAAATATTGATGATGATGGCATTATAATTAAAATGAAACTAAGAAAAGCTATAAATTTAAAACAATGACATATATATCTAATTTAAGTATAATTTGTGAGTTAAAATATCTTACTCTAATATCATCCAATGACATAACAAAGAACAGAACTAGATGCAGCTATTAGGTTTCACTTATATCATGATATATATGCCATCATAAGGAAAGAAAGGAATTCTTATTCTTCTTATCCAGAGTGCAATATTTATGAGTTAGGAATTTGGCTTGCAGAATTATTTGGGTATATTTTAATATCTATTGCAAAAAAAGTAAAGGAATTTTATCTGGACTATGGGATGATAATTTTAATTTGACTTGTAGGAAGGGCAGTTCTGAGAATTGTCCATAGGAGTTCTATAATTCTAAGGACTACCTATCAGTTTCAGTTTGGGCTTAGAAATGGGTGATGTCCATGTGCTGCCATTACAATGGTGTGAACATTAGCAGGAAGGAGCATTGAACATAACCAGGATTTCTTGGAGTGATGTGGAGATTTTGAGAAGGCGTTTGACTGTGTAGAGTGGGAAAAATTATTAGAGATATACGGAATAGAGAAGATTGGAAAGATGGAAAAGTTACTCGAAACTTGTTCATAAATCAGATTGCACAAGTAAGTTTAGCAGAAAGAGAATCAGGATAGACTGTGATTGGCAGGAGAGCTAGTCAGGGTTGCCCATAATTTGCTACTCTCAAACATACATACCAAGGAAATGTAAAGTGGGCAATCAGATGATTAATTCAGTGGATGATAAAAGTTTTTAAGCAAGAGTGAGTCAGGCAGCTAAGTAATAGATTGCAAATATTATTGTAGTAAGAGAATTGGTGATGGACTGAGTAAAAACAGGAAAAAGCTTCAGTAAAGACTTAAACGTGGTGTGTAAGATTTTATGGATATGAAACCTTGTCTTTCAGCAAGATTGGAGGTTTTTGAAATGTATGCATGGCAGGGAATGGAGATAGATCAAAATGGGCATAGAAGGAGACAGAGCACAAATTCATCAATTCAGTAGAATAGAGGAAGTGGGACTAGGTGCAAACCAAAAAAGGCAGAGAAATTGGATGAGGATATTATTGAAAGGCGGTGGGATTCTGATGCACATGGTAGAAGGGAGGATACCGGTTTAGGAAACCAGAGGAAGGAAGAACATATTCTTTTTAGACTGCATTAGAGTGGGTAGAATTTATGAATAAATGAAGAAAGAAATAGTGTTGTTCTGAAGAGGAAGTTATTGTGAATTGAAGAAGTAAATAGTTGAAAGGAACCATCCAATATAGGAGGACCAACCTTAAAATAGGAGAATTTCTTGAATGAAAAATGAATTGATGTTATGGGCTATGTGTTTGAATGTTCATTCAAACCATGTGGAACATGAAGGAAATGTGAAGCTATATTGGAAGCACCCTCTCCCTTGATTTCTATATGAAGTAAGTGTGGTTTCTAAAATTGCTGGAGGATGGAATTATCTTATTTGGGAATAATGCGTAGTATCCTTGGACCCATGGGATATGCCCTCATTTGAGACCTGGTGGAATTTCATCATTTCACCATCTAAGATGATTTACTTTTTTTTAATCTGTCATTAATCTGGAAACAGCACTTTGACTTTTAACAATTATATATAACAGTGGAAACTATTACAAACACCCAAACCCTAGATGGAGAAAAATCCACCTAGGTGAGAATTGAACCTGAAACCTTTGTTTGGTAGATGAAGATGATACACAGCCACCACTTAGGCCAGCCACAGCTTGATTCCTTCAATATGTATGCAGCATAAAGGCTCACTAGTCAGCAAGTTAATCTTAGCCATTCATAAGTTTAAATAATCATGTCTTCTTTGAAAGATGTAATCCTCTTTGGGATACCTTTAATGATATGAAGTCGAGTGTTGTTTAAGATGGTTTTACATATTTAAGTTTAATATCCAGTGTATTTCTCTTGTGATTTGAAATATATAGTATGTGCTTGGCTAACCTGAGTAGCTTACCTTTAGAAGTGCGGGTTTCTACATTTGCATAAGGTTCACTTTTATTCAGAGTTTCTTTTACACCGAAGCAGTATGTAGAAAGGAAACACCTTATCAATGTGCATCTGCTCACACCAAAAGTAATTTGTCCACATTTTTATGTAGAGTTTTCACAAAAGCATTAAGAAAAATCAGCTCTGAAATACATCAACTGAATCCTTAAATCAGAGCAATCAAGGGAATAATCAGATACCATGTATTTAACTCTCTCAAAAATATAAAGGAAAGGGCAACCTGCAGTTAGGAACTTATTTAACTCTATCTTTCTTAGTCTTTTCACCAGGTTGCTGTAAGAAGATTTATAATTGTCTATTTAATCTGTTCCTCCCAGAAATGCCTGCAATTGGAAACTCATGTAGCTAACTAAAATGCCTATTGAAAGCCTTCAGCTACAGGAGCTCCTCTAAACTCAGTTAAATACAAGCTTGCATATGTAAGGAACAGGGGTTAGAAACAATGTCGTATTTGAAGATGACATTTAAGAAGTGCCTAACAGAGCACATGATGCCCATTTATTGTAA
Source organism: Hetaerina titia (assembly GCA_037158775.1). NCBI lineage: Eukaryota > Metazoa > Arthropoda > Insecta > Odonata > Calopterygidae > Hetaerina > Hetaerina titia. The sequence continues at coordinate 2,023,259 of CM073773.1, read as the reverse complement.
AATAACTATTATGAAACCTATATACTAAATCTGCACTAAGGATTAATTGCTGACTTATCTCATAGTCATTCATTGTATATAAGATTATAGAGCATACATTGTTCAATCATTTGTGAGGAATCATGCTAGCCAGGATTTAATGATGAAAATTCAGAAGTTTGCCCAGGCCCAGTTTTGCTCTTGTGAGGCCGAATTTGAACTCATAATCTGTGATATTTTGTGTCCAGGAAAAAATAATTTTCCAGTTGATGCAGTTTTTCTAGACTAAAAACTTGTTTGGCACAATACCTCACATCAAGTTGTGAAATTAAATTTTTTCGAGCAGAGGGCATATGGTTGCTAAGGTAGTATAGCACTGGGCTACTGGCCTGAGAACCCAGGTTCAATTTCTGGGGTCACCTCTGGGCATTCTCAGCTTCACACATACTCTGCAATTTTTTGGGTTCCATATCTTTCTAGGAAACCATGGGTGGCACGGGGAAAGGCACTTCCCCCCCTACTTTGAAGTGTCAATTTCACGCACTTTTGACCTTACTGTTTGGTGAGTTTTAGCCTCATATGTCAGTTCAACCTTCAGTTTGATAACTTTTTTACCTTGTGGATAGCTTTTTATTTTAGGTTTGAATAGAGTAGTTGCCTTCTGTACTTACCTTCTGTACGTTATTATATAATCTGATTACCATTTCCTTAGGCCCTAGTTTTCCATACATCATGACAACATTAGAACTCCTTTAGTTCTTATATTGTCATAATGGATGTTGTGTCTTCCTCATTAGTGCAATGATGATGATAACTGGAATTAAGGGATAAGTGATCAATTTTCTTTTTTAAGGTCAGAACTAAAGGATAAAATACATACATGGGAGTGGTAGTAAATTTAATTCCTGGAATATAGGCATTGTTATGTTTCACAGTGATTATTCCCATGGCTTTCTTTTGCATTTAAACATGGTTAGAGAAATGACCACTGAACTCCAAAATATTATACTATAGGTTATATTTGAATATTCATCATAGTATAAATTAAGTAGAACTTTTTTGCTTGTTGCCGCATGCAGATGTCTTAATTAATAGAAAGTTGGACAGGGCTTAATCTGTAGGACTTTTATATTTGTATCCCAAGAAATATTTGCATTTAAAAATTTCTGAAAATTTACATTTAGTCAATTGTTTGGTTATTAATTTATATCTGCAGAGTTTCTGTCATATTCTTATTGTTTGAAAATTACATAATTTTTCTTTGATTTAAATTTAAGTCTAAATACTTAAAAGTTCAATGGTTGTTTACTTCAACAGAAACAGATGTTGATTTTTCCACAAGGCTGGGATGAGTCTGTATTTATGCTATTTCATTAGTGTCATTAACATGAACAAAACCAGCACTATTCCTTCATAATCCTTAAGGCAGTTAGCTAGGTCGTTATTATAACCAAAAATGGAGTTAAACTTTAAATGTAGCGCATTGAATTATAAGTGTAGGAGTGGTACCAATTGATTATGATTGTGTATCAATCAAGGGAAGAATGAGGTCTGGAAACTGTCGTTGCCGGTCTCTTATCTATCTTAATTGGTAGTAATGCTCAAGCCTACCATTGCAATGTGTGGAGCCTTTATGATTCTCTCTCCTTCTCACTCATGATGAGTGTCAAAAGGAAACTTAGTTGTCGCCCGCTCTCTTTCTGCAATAAGGAATTTCTATCTAATTTCTCCAATTTGTTTATCATATTTTGCCTTTGCTCATAGCAATTTTATCAAATCAATAGTGTGATATCAGGCAACTTTTCCAAATAATACACACTATATAAAATTATGGAAGAAACTTATTTTCCCAGACCACAAGAAATGGATGAATGGCCTGGTTTCAGAAGAAATATCATATTAAAACTCTCTAGTTACTTCACCCAAATGCTTTTTCCCTTATTCCAGTATTTTTCTAAAAGTTCTATTCCTTCTCTTGCAACTCTTTTGCCTTTCACCCCAAATTCATAATGTGCATTTCCTTATTTTAAAATGTAATACCTATTCCTTACACTGCTAAAATATGAGTTATAAATCAGTGGAGAGTAACACACAATCTGAATGTGGCCCTATTTCCCTGGTTAGTCACTGCATTAACATGGGAGGGTGCTCATTATTATCTTTTTTGTGGATCATTGTCTCAAAAGCTTTTGAGGATTCCTCAGCATCATATTCTCATGAATTGCACTTTCTCCCAGAATAAGTTACCACGAGCAAAATCTCATTGCCTGAACCACTTACATGATCCCCTTCATTTAGATAATTCTTGCAGGACTCTAATAATAACAATATGGCACACACAATTACTTCCTTACTTAGACCCTATAGTGACCCAAAAGAACAAATACTACCTATATAACTATGGTGCTGAAGGCTAATGGATGATCTTATAGGTTGATGCATCAGGCATATGCATTAAAGATTTTTGTGCATATCCTTTACCAGCCTAGCCAACCTTTGAGCAATTCTAAAAATTGCAACCCAAAAGGTCTTCAAACCAAAGAGAAACGGTTAATACTTTAATAGTTTAACCAGCAATGTTTATTAATTTATTAAATTGGTGATGATGTGATGAATAAACCAAATTCATGTAATTGCTTCCAAAAATATTCAAATTCTTACCTAATGGGACAATGGGAAAGATAATGGTTCTAGTAGAGAACTAGATAAGGGGTACATGCAGAGCCTTTACTAATTGCCGACAATGGGAATCGGTGTACTGTAGAAGTGTAATAAAAAATTGTTGTAAAATCATTATAAAACTATGATTAATTTATTGCATAAAAAGCAATCTCGATTCCTCTTCCGTGACATAACAGGACCACATAATTCCATTGCAGAGCAATCGTCAGAGTAATAAATAACATAATTAGGAAATATTGCAAGACAATGAAAGTCATAGACGTGCTACGGGAATGTTGGCCTTGATCTCAGCGCTTGCATGTCCTAACCCGCAGTTTCTATGAAAATGCGTTCACTTGTCTCTTTTCTGCGTGCATTTGCACCAATGATTGCCTGAGAACCCGGTCACGTTCTTCGTCCGACCAGCAACTCAGCCAGAGGCTCAATTTTGTCAATGATTCGGGGCCGGCCACGCACTTTAGGGTTGTTGCCTTCCCCAAATAACTGCAAGTGTAAAAAAGTTAAACAAATGAATGCATGAAAATATCATGAAATTGATTTAAAAGCCAAAAAATGTAAAGGTGATGTTTAAATCTTTCACGACTTGTGCATTATCCAACAATAACCTTTTCTGATAGCGTTGTTTATCGTCAGCAAACCTCTCCTAAATGACCTCCGACTCCTCGGTGCGCGGTTAAGTTCTGTAAGAATGAGATAAGCCGTGAACAAAATGTTACGATTTAGGAAAAAAGGTATCTTACTTAATTCATTATGGGATAATGATATGTACTTCACGCCGACTACCAGACAAGATGGCGAACACATCCGCGTTTTAATCTACTTCAATTACATAAAATCATTATTTTCTGATGCAACTGTGTAGCACATTTAAACAGCTAATGCACTAAGGTGCTAGCTTTTATACGACGATCCCCCAAGTGAGGGTATGAAGAGCAAAATCCAGTATTCCTCACAACCACAGAACTCAGAGATGTCATGCGGTGAATCCGTGGTCGTCCGCAAGACATGTTCGCTTGTTATGAAGTTAAAATTACTACAGCATGACAAACAAATGGGAGGTACCTGCAAGTGGCGCGGGTGGGAGTGTGTCCTCCAGGGCGGCGCGCGGGTGCACCCTGCGGCTACGCCTTCCGTCGGTGCGCATGCTCGACTTATTCCGCTTCCTCCGGCAAAACTTCCGGACGCGAGCACGCAGTACTGGATCCGAGCGGACCAAGGTGCTCCATCGCCTGCACACCACTGAGCCGGAGACTAAGGTTGCACTGTCCACCATTCTGCGGAGAGAAGTGATGGTCACTTACTCCTGTATGAAGCAGTCGTGCCGTTGAAGTCACGACGGTATTTCAATGGTGGATTTTAAGAAAGCACAAGTAGGTCGTAATCCACCCGGGAAAAACGTATTAAACAAAAGTCTACTCCATTCTGGATACATCAGTAAACCAAAGGTCTGCAGTGGTGAGAAAATGGTGTTTAGCTTAAAATATCAGAAAACCTTAAAGACTGAAATTTTAGGATGAAAGAAAGCCCATATGTGATCGATTTAAGCTTTTCAGGATAGATTAGATAGTCGATGTAAAACCTTTAACTGGGTACACATATCAGGAAAATAATGCGGATAAGTAGCAATCAAGCTGAGATTTTTTGGGTTGCAAGGAAATGTATTGAACAATTAGGACGTAGGTACTACTCCACTTTTGGACATCTTTAGGAGTGATTGTGTACATGGGATTTGGGAAAAAATAAGAGGGAACCTGCGTTTTGTTAAAAACCGCGAAGATAGCGGGCCAGCTGTAGGAATTATAAAATTTGAAATACGATTTTTTTTAATTCCTTTAAGCAAAAAAAGTTATTTCTCCGCAGGAAACCAACTGGGGAAACATTTCCCTTCCTTCGCGAACAAATCGGGCATTGGCCTTTCAAAAATGATGTAGTGATCTTAAAACCCCGTCCTGCCACTCGCACAGATCTTGATGTTAATAGTGACTTTTTAAACTTCATTTCATATAGGCTATTATGGGTGTAAAATATTGAACAAGAGTTTTGCAAAATAATTACACTTTGCATTAAAGAACTTTCGAGATTGACTAATGTTTATACTGAGGAATAACTGTTCACTATGGTACCCTGTAAAAGTTGACAGAACACTTAGCTGGCATCTTGAAACCACCTAATTTCGCAATCAACAAACAACTGCCGGAAGCACTAAATACATTAGCAATGTTGCAAGTCGTTTTGCCTTGCTAATGCTTAAATATTAATATAAGACCGGACAGAGATAAAGCACCAACCTGAATATATAGGCAGCCATCTCTGGAGGGAGATTCCCGATAATATCGAAGGATCCTTGGGAGACATCTTCACTGGATGTTGACTCACTAACCATTGCGAAAATTTGCAAAAGGAGTTGAACTGAGCAACTATTTGCCTTCAACTTGTAGCCTCACTAACAATAATACATGGATACACAAGCGGAGACTGTTCAGGACAACTCCCAGAGAAGAATACGCCGTGCTTGATCGCGGTCAAAATATATAACCCTCCCTCCCCCTCTCCGACTACGGAAAGTGAAAGGGATTGTTTTTCTCCTCGAGGAAGCTGATTGGATGGATTTAGATTCCGTTGCCCATTCGCAGACATCGTTTACGTGACGATTTCGTACTTGTTTCCACTGAAAATATCCGTTTAAAAATTCAAGATGTCGTTTGGCATCTTGAATTTTGTATCCATATCCTGCATAGTATTTTTTGTTTAACATGCATATCTTTTAAACAGTTTTACAATATTAGTTGAATAAACGTATCCTGTTAGAATATTGTAATCTGCCAACTATGCGTCCACTTAATCCCAATTTGTTATACGCTTGCCCGCAGACTTCACGTATGTTGGTCCCCCAAGTTAAGTCTTTAGTGAATGTAACACCTAGTTGCCCGTATCAACTACTTCTAGGTCAACTCCAGCTAATTTGGAAACGAATTTGCCCGAATCTGTAAGCGTATCTGAAACGAGCTGTTATTTTGCTCTAGTTAGACCACATTTTGAATATGCCGCAAGTATCGCGGATGCTTGAGAGAAAATCTGGCATCAAGAACTAGATAAAGTTCAGAGAAAATCCGCCAGATTCGTGAAAAATATATATGACAAGAACACAATTATCAAAGGTCACTTAGGGGATTTACGCTGGGAGCCCTTTGAAATACGAAGAGAACAAGCGAGACTTACACTTTTAGAAAGATTCATAATCATCGAGTTTAACATTTACATCTACTCAATACCCCGCAAGCCGCCGCAAGGGCGTATGCCTTGCGGCTTGCGGGGCGTGCGGCTTGTGTGCTAGGGAACAACCCGTAATTTAGAATTAAAAAAAAAACGCAGGCAAAAGCCAAAATATTGTAGTCCACAAACCAATCATGGTAAGCATTCATGGAAGAACCCTTTCACCCACACACACATGCAAACACACTAACTACCAACAAACATACACATGCACATATTTAAACTTTTAATTTGGTTCCGACTTTTAACTTAAATATTTTTAATATTTCTAAATGGACATTGGATTCTTACTATTATGATTTCTGGTTGTTCTGGGAAAGAATGAGTATTTGAATCTATCTGTATTGGAAACTATCTCCCTTATTTTATCTTTGTGGTCTGATCTACCTTAGTAGTGTGGGGTCATTACAATTCCATTTGGGTCATCGTTAAACTCGCTGGTTTTGAATATTTCTAAAAGTGTAAGACTCGCCTGTTCTCTTCGTATTTCAAGTGGCTCCCAGCCTAAATCCCCTATGAGACCTGTTACACTTGTGTTCTTGTCATATATATTTTTCAGAAATCTGGCGGATTTTCTCTGGACTTTATCATGTTCCTTTTGCCAGATTTTCTCCCAAGGATCCCAGATTATTGCGGCATATTCCAAATGCGCAGCTCTAAGGGCTCGTATCGTCATGTTAGAGAGGATGGTGCGGGAGCTTCGTTCGGAGATCGCCGGAGGGAGGGCTCCCCTCAGGAGAGTTGGGACTCGGTGCGGGAATTCGAAAACCCGCCACGCCCATAGGGATGCACGGATTCGTCCGAATGCTACACGTGGCTGGGCGATTAGAGACCTGCCTCGTGCCCCATCTCTCAACGAGGGAGTACCTCATGTCCGTAGGTCTGACGATTGGAGGGTTGTATCTCGGGGCAAGGGGAAGGTAACGCTGCGGCGAGGATTGGACTCTGCGGAGGCAGACACCATCCTCGTCTCCAACAGGTACCAGGTGCTGTCGGATGACAGCACCACCGTACCTGCAGCTCCTACCCCTACTCCGAGGGCACTGCCTAGAGTAAGACATCAGCGCTCGGGAAGGGAGGGAACCGTTATATTAGTCAGTTCTAACGTTCTGCGTATAATGCATCCGCTGCGCCGCAGCGGATGCATTATACGCAATACGTTCGTGATAAATTTTTTGCTGTATCCTGGGGTAAAATTATTTGTTGTAGGTAAGCGTATGTACTTGCATGCTTGTGGAGTGAAGGGAGGTAGATGTGTGGTTGCATGCGCGTCGAATGATGGGATGTTACAATGAATGTGTGCACTACTATGGATTGGGGTTTGCATGTGTGTGTTGGTTTTGAATGCGGTATTTCTTTTTTCTTTTTTTGGGTGGTGACTTTACACCCCCCGCCACACACCCATGCGGCGGCTTGCGGGGTATTATGTAGATGTAGATATATTTCGCCAATCACTTTTTCTTTTACGGTTTTATGTATGTTTAGAAAACTGTTTCGTGACGATTCGTGGTTAACAGAGCTAAAAGTATCATATTTGGACGCATTACTGTCGCGAATTTCTTTGAACCAGTTTTAATAAGAAATTGCAAGATTCGCGATCGCGGGTCCGAGATTTAACGCTATTGCTATCCCAGTCGATACCAGGGAGGTTGAAGTCACCACCAATTATATTGATGCATTTATTATTTTTGCGTGTAAATCTATTTATTTGTTCAGTGAGGGTATTAAGTGTTTGAAAATCTGAGTCTGGGGGTCTGTAGAAAGAGCATACATTAATGTTGGGGTGATTGGATCGCAGTATGGTGCACCAAACACTTTCTATGTTATTATTTTCAAATGCAAGTTGTCTGCTTTCAAGATTACTAAGAGTTGTGTCATAAAATTATAGCTTCCAATGGGGACTAATTGGAATGAAGATTATGATCATTAAAGAATTCGCAATTTGGGCTTATTACGCGAAGTGTATTAAAATTATTACACCGTCATTTTTTCAGAATTAGCAGTTTTCCTACTCTTAGATTACAAAACTTCATCTACTGTTTTTTCACCTCATCTGAAATACCGTTTTTACATGTAGAATGCTTTTGACCTTACTCGAATTTGCATTTTTTTGCGGTAGAATTGGGAAAGGTAAAGGTTCATCTACATCTACATAATACCCCGCAAGCCGCCGCAAGGGCGTGTGGCGGGGGGTGTTAGGTCACCACCAAAAAAAAAAAGGAAAAAAGAAAAACCGCATTCAAAACTAACACATACATGCAAACCCAAATCCACAGTAGTGCATACATTCATAGAAACATCCTATCATTTTACACGCATGCAAATACACATCTACCTCCCTTCACACCACAAGCATGCAAGTACACATGATTAATCATAACAAATAATTGTACCTAAGGATGCAGAAAGAAATTTATCCAAGAACGTGCAAGTTATATTTTACAAGGTTCCACTGATCCAGTAAACTCAAAGAGCATCATCAATAGGTCGAATGGGCATATATAATTGGTGCAAAGGAAGTGAGTATTTAATCAAGTTTTTCCCGAGACAGAATAACCCACGAAATCACATTTAAATATGCTGTATTATTTAGAATGCATAACAAATGTCAAACTGCGAAGGAAGAATGTATGATTTCTTTGTTAATTCTGTGACCCCCTGGTCCATGAGGAAAACACAGGTTTTTCTATCTATAAGCCCAAAGATCCTCTACTCCTATTTATTCTACTCGTAATTTCTATACTTAAAGTGTAGGACTTTATTCATTCATTCGAAAAGTAAACTAGAGCTGCATTTTATGTCCAAGCATTAAATAAAATGTAAAGAAGGGACTTTATTCTCTTGTTACATTTTATCTCTGAATACTAATTATCCTCGGATTTTATCGGGCCTAAATTTTTATTTTAGATGATGAAGTTCCAAGATCTGGGAGACAAGGGAGGGAGGTAGATGACAAGACAAGGTAGATGACAAGACAAGGGAGGTAGATGTGTGTTTGCATGCGCGTCGAATGGTGGGATGTTACGATGAATGTGTGCACTGCTGTGGATTGGGGTTTGCATGTGTGTGTTGGTTTTGAATGCGGTTTTTCTTTTTCCTTTTTTGGGTGGTGACCTAACACCCCCCGCCACACGCCCTTGCGGCGGCTTGCGGGGTATTATGTAGATGTAGATGTAGATTACTTTTCACAGCCACGAAAACTCCGCCTCCGGGTTTTGTACCTCTATCATGTCGGTAAACTGTAAAGTTTATTGGGAAAATTTCTTGGTCATTGATGTCATTACAAAGCCAACTCTCTGTGCCTAATATTATATCAGCCGAATGACATTGGATTATGTGCTCGAGATCCGCTATTTTATTTTTGATGCTTCTGCAATTTAATACAAGCATATTTAGATTGTTTTTCTCTTGAGTTACGCCCTTGTTTGTGTCTGACCGTAATTTACGACACGTTTGTGGAGAAGTGCATGTCAAATGTCTTTCTACGTCAATGCCAGGGTTGTCGGTTACTTTTACATGTCGGTTGTATGTTGTATTAAAACAAGTTTGTGTTTGTAAAGTTATAACATTAAATAGCCGCAGCATTAGAAACATAATATCGGATATTGATCACGTCTTTGTAAGTACAAACGCAGACATACTACCTTGATCAAAAAGTTCCCGGAATTTATTCAGAAAATTAAAAATACAAGTTTATTCACCTAAATCTATATTGCCCCCTTCAAAGTAATCCCCATCGACTGCAACACACTGATCCAATCCTCGAAACATATTTTATATTCGGTTTTCGGTATGTCCATCAGTGCTTCCTGCGATTTTTCCATTACTTCCTCTCGGCTGCTAAAACGCGTTCCCCGTAATGGTTTTTTAACTCGATTGAACAGAAAGAAGTCACAGGGAGCCTAATCAGGTGGATTCGGTGGCTGTTGGATGGTATTTGTTGCATTTTTCGTAAAAAAATTACGAATAATGATAGCACTGTGCGACGGTCTCGACGCACTGTGCGACGATTTCTGGTCTCTTTCGGCGAATTGCTTCACGCAAACGTCTCATAACGCCCAAATAATACTCTTTGTTTACTGTCTGGCCTTCTGGCAAAAATTCATGTTGCACTACACCGGTGTAATCCATGAAAACCGTCAGGATTGCCTTCTTTTTTGAGTAAAAACGAAGTGGTTTTTTTGGTCTCGGCTCATTTGGTGGACGCCATTCACTTGCCTGATGTCTGGATTGCGTGTCGTACTCATAAACCCACGTCTCGTCTCCAGTAATGATCCTTTTGATGAATGTGGGATCGGATTCAGCCTCGCAAATCATGTCTTTTGCGACGTCAACACGGTCTCATTTTTGCATGAAATTGAGGTCTTTTGGTACCAACTTTGCTGCTACACGACGGAAACCCAAATCATTAAACACAATGTTTTGGGCGGATCCATAGGCAATGTTCAAGTCCTCCGCTTTTTCTCTGATGGTTAATTTGCGGTTATTGACCAACATTTCTTTTACTTTATCAATTTTTTCACCGACTTTCGATGTCGATGGTCTGCCACTGCGTTCATCATCTTCGATTGACTCACGACCACTTCTGAACCGCTCGTGCCACTGGTAAACGACCGTTTTTTTTAGAGAATCGTTGCCGAAACACTTTTCCAACATTTCCAACGTCCGTGCGCCACTAAATCCGTTTTTTACGCAGAATTTAATGCAAGTTCGTTGTTGCAAATTTAAACCCATTTCTGCAATTGTAAAAAATCGCCAACACACACAGAGATAGATGTACTCTTGGCTACGTAACTTTTGCAAATGTCAAGTTATGACACTAAGATTTAAAGGGAATATCAACAACAGATGTACCAATTTAACAAAAAAACAGAACTCAAATCGGAACGATGGGAGCACGACACGGTGGTTTTTCCGGTAACTTTTTGATCAAGGTAGTCGTAGTTGGAACGGAGAGTTGGCTCACGGGAGATATAGCAAACAATGAAGTTTTTCCAAGTTGTTTCACAATTTACAGAAGGGACACACCTAATAGATTGGGTGGGGAATATTCATTGCTGTAAAGTCCCTTCTTAATAGCCAAAGATACGAATGCGACGAAAATAGCATAGAAAGCGTTTGGCGTGACATTAGGGCCACAACGACAGACGCCTATTTGTATGCAATAGTCCACAAACCAAACATGGTATATATTCATGCAAAAACCCATTCACCCCACGCACATGCAAACACACAAAAGTAAGATCCCCAGATTCTAGTACAGATATTCTACACAAGTTCGACGACCAAATATCCTCTCTTGGTAAAAAGCATAGCAACAGTATTATTATAATCGCTGGTGAAACAAATCTACCGTCAATTGACTGGGACAAGTACTGCGTAGGAAATTCCGTCAAATACAGAGATTCATGCCAAGAACCCCTTCATGTATTCACAAAGCACTCCTTCATCTACATCTACATAATACCCCGCAAGCCGACGCAAGGGCGTGTGGCGGGGGGTGTTAGGTCACCACCCAAAAAAGGAAAGAAGAATACCGCATTCAAAACTACCCTAAACATGCAAACCCCAATCCACAGCAGTGCACACATTCATCGCAACATCCCATCATTCGACGCGAATGCAAACACACATCTACCTCCCTTCACTCCACGAGCATGCAAGTACATAGCCTTAACTACAACAAATAATTTTACCCTAGGATGCAGCAAGAAATTTATCACGAACGTGCAAGCTAGTTTCTAGCAAGTAGCCAGGCGAAACACCACCACCACAAGAACGTTCCACACAAAACTCTCTCCCACCCAAGTTGAGGAACCTGGCCCAACGCTGCAGGTGGTAGGAGGGCACACACACGGAGAGGGACAAGGGATGGAAGGGGAACGTTAGGGTACCAAAAGCAGAGAAAACAATACTGTAAACAGCAATACATTACTTAATGGCATTCCAATGCGGGCATGCGGGAAGGGTTTTGACACAACGGATTGTGCTCAAAGGAAAGAGATGTAACATCGGGCGTCTCCCAGGGAAATGTAATGGGGCCTCTTCTATTATTAATATACCTTAATGACTTAAGCGCACACGTTAGTAGTAATCTCAGATTACTACTAACGTGTGATGATGGCACGGTGGTATACAGTGAAATAAGGAGCCAACTAGATCGAGTGCTACTCTCTAGAGACTTAGACACAATCTTGGATTGGTGCATGAAATGGGGATTAATCTTTAATATAGTCAAATGCGCAGTTTTGAAAGTTTGGAACAAAGGAAGTGGCGAACAGGACATAAGCTACGAAATAGAAAATAGAAAATAGGAAATAGAAATAAAAAATTAGGATTTATTAGACGCATTGTCGGCAGAAGTGACTCCAAGGTCAAGGAACGTTGTTATCACGCTTTTGTAAGCCCCATTTAGAATATGCATGTAGCGTATGGGATCCGTGTGAAAAAGGCCTCGTTCGGGAAATTGAGAAGGTCCAACGCCGGGCAGCTCGTTTCGTGGAAAACTGTTACGATAAAACGAAAAGCGTCACTGAAATGCTTATGGAGTTGGGATTGGAATCATTGGAAGAAAGACGACTCAATGCTAGGTTAAACTTACTAAATAAATTCAGATCCGCATGTTTCTGCACCGAGGTCTCGAAAATCTTTCGCGCTCCAACATACATTGGTCGCTTGGATCATGGGTACAAAATTCGGGAAATAGATGCCAGGACTAGCAGACTCAAGGACTCCTTCTTCCCACGGACTATACGGGATAACAACTGTAGGGTCACACTCGGAGATAACAAAAATGCCACTTGCCACCCTCGGCGTCTAGGTAACAATTAGTTAAACTCAATTGCATGCACTTTCACTAACCTCCTGTGTGTTGTGTCAAAACCCTTCCCGCATGCCATTAAGTAATGTATTAGTAATATATTGCTGTTTACAGTATTGTTTTCTCTTCCTTTGCTACCCTAAATTTCCACTTCCATCCCTTGTCCCTCTCCGTGGGTGTGCCCTCCTCCCACCTGCAGCGTTGGGCCAGGTTCCTCGTCTTGAGTAGGAGAGATTTTTTTGCGGAACGTTCTTGTGGTGGTGGTAATTCGCCTGGCTACTTGCTAGAAACTAGCTTGCACGTTCGTGATTAATTTCTTGCTGCATCCTGGGGTAAAATTATTTGTTGTAGTTAAGGCTATGTACTTGCATGCTTGTGGAGTGAAGGGAGGTAGATGTGTGTTTGCATGCGCGTCGAATGATGGGATGTTACGATGAATGTGTGCACTGCTGTGGATTGGGGTTTGCATGTGTGTGTTGCTTTTGAATGCGGTATTTCTTTTTTCCTTTTTTGGGTGGTGACCTAACACCCCCCGCCACAAGCCCTTGCGTCGGCTTGCGGGGTATTATGTAGATGTAGATGTAGATGAATAGAGGGTTCAGTACTAACTACGGCCAAACAAGTAAAATATTTGGGGGTTCTAACACCACGCCTTTCATGGGGAGCACATATCAGGACAGTATGCGGATCCGCCCGAAGTTATAACTCTTTCCGTTGAGGACAACCCATCAATGACTACTATTTGTTTGCGGTTTCACAAGAAGTCTCTAATCCAATTAATAATTTTTTCATTGATTCCATAGCATTTAAGTTTGCGTAAAACAATTTATTATGTGGGAATTTCTCGAAGGCTTTATGAAAAACAGGAATACTGTGTTAATCTAGATTTCCTCTTTTTCTTTTAAATTTACTAGGAATGCGTTGTTCTATTTCAGCCCTTGTGTCGCCGAGAGAAGAACTCCACAAACTCCATAAATACGGTTATTCATTCCCAATGAATAGGAGAATGAATTCTTTGCACTGACGGCACTCTCCCCGATCACAACCTCCGATTTCGCTGGAGAGGGCACCGACGAATGGGACAATCCAGGGCTGACGCTCTCCACGACGGGAGCGTCCTCAAAAGGGTTAGTGGAGGGCCGGTAAATGAGGCTCGAGGGAGTGGGAGAATAGGGAGGCAGAGGTTGGAGGGTAGAACGGGGAGAGGATCACCAACCGTTGGCAGGAGGGGTGGGAGGTAGCACACCGGTTGAGGAACATTGTTTCGCAGCAATCCCCTCCTTCTCTTCCATCCCTTCAAGTCCTATGAGGACAGGGATCGAGAGAGAATCTGTGAAGTAAGACTGCTCGGGGTGAGGACCCGTAACCCCGAGGGGAGTGCAGATGAGAACGGACCTGCTGAGGCGAGGATTGGAGAGAAACGGCAACTCCCGCGACCGCTGCCCCCTGGCGGGAGCGAGTGTAACGTGTTCGGCGTCATGGGGCGATAAGGAGGGGGGCGGGGAATGACTAAAAGGCACGCGGGAGGGAAGGGAGGCGTTTGGGGAGAGGAGGAGACTGGGGAGAGGGTGGGGGCAGAGGCTGGAGGGTAAAGGGGATGCTAGCCATTGTTGGTCTCATTTCCTCATCAAGAGATAGGCGAGGTCAGCCGTGGATTTTTTAAGGTCGCACGGATACAGTGCTCTGCTCCGATGCCTGCCTGCATGTAGTATTCCGTGGTGAGGGGAGAGGCAGCAGGGGGCAGAGTATGGGAGGGGAGTGGAGGGGTGTGAAGTGCACCCCCTTCACCCCCTCCTTTCCTCTCATTTAAGCGTCGTCAAGCAGAATTGAATTCCGCAAGACGACAAGGTAATTCGGTTTAGCCATTTTGAAATGTCGAAGTCCGCGTGATTTATTCCGGGGTGTTTTTCGCGCTTTTTAAGCACACCCATCTACATCTACATCTACATAATACCCCGCAAGCCGCCGCAAGGGCGTGTGGCGGGGGGTGTTAGGCCACCACCCAAAAAAAGGAAAAAAGAAAAAGGAAAAAAGAAACACCGCATTCAAAACCAACACACACATGCAAACCCCAATCCACAACAGTGCACACATTCATTGCAACACCCCATCATTCGACGCGCATGCAACCACACATCTACCTATCCTCACTCCAAAAGCATGCAAGTACATACGCTTACCTACAACAAATAATTCCACCCTAGGATGCAGCAAGAAACCTATCACGAACGTGCCAGCTAGTTTATAGCAAGTAGCCAGGCGAAACACCACCACCACAAGAGCGTTCCACACAAAACTCTCTCCCACCCAAGGTGAGGAATCTGGCCCAACGCTGCAGGTGGGAGGAGGGCACACCCGCGGAGAGGGACAAGGGATGGAAGGGTGGAGCATGAAGTTCGTAAAGACGCTCGGGCATGCGGGAAGGGTTCTGACACAACACACAGGAGGCTAGTGAAAGTGCATGCAATTGAGTTCAACTAATTGTTACCTAGACGCGGAGGGTGGCAAGTGGCATTTTTGTTATCTCCGAGTGTAACCCTAGAGTTGTTATCCCGTATTGTCCGTGGGAAGAAGGAGTCCTTGGTCGCCGTTACCCTAATTTTCACGCAATTTCTTCCAACATAGCTTCATTTTAAAAATTAGGAAAAACATTACATTTGTCATTACCAGAGACTTTGGCGATTCTACTCGGACATAGGAGCTTCCTTCGTCGACCTACCCTCCGATCGTGCAGGAC
Source organism: Hetaerina titia (assembly GCA_037158775.1). Taxonomy (NCBI): domain Eukaryota; kingdom Metazoa; phylum Arthropoda; class Insecta; order Odonata; family Calopterygidae; genus Hetaerina; species Hetaerina titia. The sequence continues at coordinate 2,007,768 of CM073773.1, read as the reverse complement.
TCCCCTGAACCGATCTGGGGTCCACTACACAGCGGAGTCGGCGAGTAAGGTAGCGGAGAGGATACTCGACCACTGTAGATCTTTTTTAGGATAGAGTGTAGGTCATTTTATTGGTCGGTAACTTCTGGGGCTAGCGAAGATAATATAATTATTTAAAATTAAAAGTAACCGACAATACTGGCATTGACGTAGAAAGACATTTGACATGCACTTCCCCACAAACGCGTTCTAAATTACGGCCAGACACAAATACGGGCGTTATTAAAGAGAATTATAATCTAAATGTATTCGTATTAAATTGCAGAAGCCTCAGAAATAAAAGAGCGGATCTGGAACACATAATCCAATGTCGTGTGGATTGGGGTTTGCATATGTGTGTTGGTTGTGAATGCGGTATTTCTTTTTTCCTTTTTTGGGTGGTAACCTAACACCCCCCGCCACACGCCCTTGCGGCGGCTTGCGGGGTATTATGTAGATGTAGATGTCGTTCGGCTGATTAGGCACAGAGAGTTGGCTGTGTAATTACATCAATGACCAAGAAATTTTCCCATTAGGATTAATAGTTTTTGGTACCCTAAATTTCCCCTTCCATCCCTCGGTCTTCTCCGTGCGGGAGCCCTTCTCCCATCTGCAGCGTTGGGCCACATTCCTCACCTTGAATAGGAGCCCTTTGAACGGAACGAACGATGTAGCCACCGCATATCTCCAAGAAATAGTACGTACATATACATAATACCTCGCAAGCCGCCGCAGGGCGTGTGGCGGGGGGTGATAGGCCACCACACAAAAAAAGAAAAACCGCATAAAAACTAACACGTACATGCACACCCAAATCCACAGTAGTGCATACATTCATAGAAACATCCGATCATTTTACACGCATGCAAATACATATCTATCTCCCTTCACTCCACAAGCATTCAAGTACATATGCTTAATTATAACAATTAATTCTACCTTAGTATGCAGCAAGAAGGTACTGCTTAGCCTACACTACTTAGGTAGATCAGTCCACAAAGATAAAATAAGGGAGATAGATTCCAAAACAGATAGATTCAAATACTCATTCTTCTCCAGAACAATCAGAAATCATAATAGTAAGAATCCGAAGTCCATTTAGAAATATTAAAAACTTTTAAGTTACAAGTCGGAACAAAATTAAAAATTCAAACATTGTGCATGTGTATGTTTTTTGGTAGTTTGTGTGCTTGCATGTTTGAAAGGGTTGGGGCGAAAGGGTTCGTGCATGAATGTTTACCATTGTTGGTTTGTGGGCTAAAAAATTATGGCTTCTGCATGCGGTTTTTTTTCCTAATTTACGGGTGGTGTCCTAGAAGAGCAAACCATACTGTAAAGAGCACTACATTACTTAATGGCATTCCAATGCGGTCATGCGGGAAGGGTTTTGACACAATACACAGGAGGTTAGTGATAGCATACCCTCTGTTCCTGCTCTGAAAGGAAGTGTTCAACCCAATATATTGCGCCCTTGTGTATACCTGCACCCTTTATTTATGGATGAGTGTACCATGTGGAACCTTATCAAATGCCTTATGGAAATCAAAAAGGTCGCATCCACTTGCCTACCACTTTCACCCAATAAAAGTAAGTCGTGTGTGATTAATCCTAATTGGGTCTGGCATGAGCGGGTTTTTCTTAATCGGTGTTGATTGTCACTTAAAAATTTAATGTTATCAAGATGTCTCATTATGGAACTGACAATTATGTGCTCTACAATTTTGCAACATATAGAAGTGAGAGGAATGGGTCTGTAATTGCTGGGGTCCTCCCTGTCACCACTTTTAAAAATAGACGTTATTTGCGCGGTTTTCCATTTCTTAGGGACTTTGCACTCTGTGATGGGGGGTGTAAGGTCACCACCCAAAAAAGGAAAAAAGAAATACCGCATTTAAAACCAACACACACATGCAAACCCAAGTCCACAGCTGTGCACACATTCATCGTAACATCCCATCATTCCACGCACATGCAAACACACATCTACCTCCCTTCACTCCAAAAGCATGCAAGTACATATGCTTAATTATAACAAATAATTGTATCTTAGGATGCAGCAAGAAATTTTTCCAAGAACGTGCAAGGTAGATTTTAGTAAGTACCAAGGCGAAATACCACCACCACAAGAACGTGCAGCACTAAACGCTCTCCTACCCAAGATGAGGAATCTGGCCCTATGCTGCACGTCGGAAGAGGGCTCCCCCGCTGAGAGTGACAAGAGATGGAAGGGGAGATTTAGCAGAGCAAACAATACTGTTAATAGCACTACATTACTTAATGGCATTCCAATGCGGTCATGCGGGAAGGGTTTTAACACAACACACAGGAGGTTAGTGAAAGTGCTTCCAATTGAGTATAACAAATTGTTACCTAGACGCCGAGGGTGTCAAGTGGCATTTTTGTTATTTCCGAGTGTGACCCTACAGTTGTTATCCCGTATTGTCCGTGGGAAGAATGAGTCCGTCACTGAAACGCTTATTGAGTTGGGATGGGAATCATTGGAAGAAAGACGACTCAATGCTAGGTTAAACTTACTAAATACTACCTTGATCAAAAAGTTCCCGGAATTTATTCAGAAAATTAAAAATACAAGTTTATTCATCTAAATCTATATTGTCCCCTTCAAAGTAATTCCCATCGACTGCAACACACTTATGCCAGCGCTTGATCCAATCCTCGAAACATTTTTTATATTCGGTTTTCGGTATGTCCATCAGTGCTTCCTGCGATTTTTCCATTACTTCCTCTCGGCTGCTAAAACGCGTTCCCCGTAATGGTTTTTTAACTCGATTGAACAGAAAGAAGTCACAGGAAGCCAAATAAGGTGGATTCGGTGGCTGTTGGATGGTATTTGTTGCATTTTTCCTCAAAAAATTACGAATAATGATAGCACTGTGCGACGGTCTCGACGCACTGTGCGACGACTTATGGTCTCTTTCGGCGAATTGCTTCACGCAAACGTCTCATAACGCCCAAATAATACTCTTTGTTTACTGTCTGGCCTTCTGGCAAAAATTCATGATGCACTACACCGTTGTAATCCATGAAAACCGTCAGCATTGCCTTCTTTTTTGACTGAAAACGACGTGTTTTTTTTTGGTCTCGGCTCATTTGGTGAACGCCATTCACTTGCCTGATGTCTGGATTGCGTGTCGTACTCATAAACCCACGTCTCGTCTCCAGTAATGATCCTTTTGATGAATGTGGGATCGGATTCAGCCTCCCAAATCATGTCTTTTGCGACGTCAACACGGTCTCTTTTTTGCTTGAAATTGAGGTCTTTTGGCATTATGGTGGTGGAAAAAGAAAAAAAACCATTAGCCAGGGTCTGCTTGCCGTACGTCGCCTCGATCTCCGGAAAAATATCCAGGATACTAGCGAGGCATAAAATCGAGGCAATCCATAAACCACCGGGGAAAATTAGAAATTTACTTGTCAGAGCAAAGGACCCAATCGGCCTAAAGACCCCAGGGATATACCAAGTCCCGTGTTCCTGCGGAGATGTCTACATTGGAGAGACGGGTCGGACCATCGAGACCAGGTTAAAGGAGCATAAAAGACACCTACGCCTAGGGCAGCTGGAAAAATCTGCCATCGCCGAACACAGCGTCGAGATGGATCACTCAATTAATTTCAACGAGACCAAGCTACTTGCCCGCGCCGGTGGTTACTGGGACCGCATCATTAAAGAATCCATAGAAATTAAAATGGCAGAGCGGAATTTCAATAGGGATTCCGGTTATTCTCTCAGCAACACATGGAAACCCGTGCTATTGGAGGTAAAAAGAGAAAGGCACAGAGCACAACGACCCGGCGACCAATCAGAAGTCACCTGAACCCGAGAGCGCAGGTATATAAGACGGCCAAAAACGGAGTGGCAATCATCAACCCTGAGGACGATACACGAGTCGGGCATCGAAACGTCGGCCAACATGGAACCCCTGACCCGGTGGAAGACCCGAGAAAACTTCATCCAGCAAATACGCCGGGAAAGCACCAGATCTTACTTTAGCCTCACTGTCAGTATGAATGATATTGTTGCAGTCCCTTAAGCAAGCCACGGTTTGTTGACCCCCATTTATTTCCCTAACATATGACCAGAAAGCTTGGGGGTCAGTGTTCAAATACTCGCAGAGTACTTTACGTTTAAAATCTTGCAAAGCGCTACGCAATTGTGTTTTAGTTTCAACTTTAGAGGATCTATACTTGTCCAACAGCTGTTTATTGTCCAAGGGTGATGAGTTCAGACCTGCTTTCTTTACCCTAGAGTGTAACATTCTTTGCTTTCGAAGGGCTTTTTAACGCCTTTGTTGTACCACCTTGGGTCGCGATTTGCTTTAACGTATTTTACAGGGATGAAATCTGTTATTCCTTTTTGCATAATTTGGACAAACTTTGTCCAAGTTTCTTCCACGGTGGCAAGACTTAAGCGCGTTTTGAAATCGTGTAGTGAAGAGTTTAAATGGCTGGCAAAAGTTTCAAAATCTGCTTTGTGATAATTATAAATTTTTCTTTTTGGCTTGACATTCTTTTTTATTTCTACGTTCAAGTTGATAATAACAGATTTATGGTCACTTATACCCTCGTCGGTTGATACACTATTAATGCGTTCCGGTGTATTCGTAAGAAATAAGTCCAATATGTTCTTTCCACGGGTGGGAGTGCGTACTGCTTGATGAAGCGAGTTTCTTTGAACCAATTTTAGTAAGGAATTGCAAGATTCGCGATCACGGGTCCGAGATTTAACGCTATTGCTATCCCAGTCGATACCAGGGAGGTTGAAGTCACCACCAATTATATTGATGCATTTATTATTTTTGCGTGTAAATCTATTTAGATTAGATCCCCCAGACTCAGATTTTCAAACACTTAATACCCTCAATGAACAAATAAATAGATTTACACGCAAAAATAATAAATGCATCAATATAATTGGTGGTGACTTCAACCTCCCTGGTATCGACTGGGATAGCAATAGCGTTAAATCTCGGACCCGTGATCGCGAATCTTGCAATTCCTTACTAAAATTGGTTCAAAGAAACTCGCTTCATCAAGCAGTACGCACTCCCACCCGTGGAAAGAACATATTGGACTTATTTCTTACGAACACACCGGAACGCATTAATAGTGTATCAACCGACGAGGGTATAAGTGACCATAAATCTGTTATTATCAACTTGAACGTAGAAATAAAAAAGAATGTCAAGCCAAAAAGAAAAATTTATAATTATCACAAAGCAGATTTTGAAACTTTTGCCAGCCATTTAAACTCTTCACTACACGATTTCAAAACGCGCTTAAGTCTTGCCACCGTGGAAGAAACTTGGACAAAGTTTGTCCAAATTATGCAAAAAGGAATAACAGATTTCATCCCTGTAAAATACGTTAAAGCAAATCGCGACCCAAGGTGGTACAACAAAGGCGTTAAAAAAGCCCTTCGAAAGCAAAGAATGTTACACTCTAGGGTAAAGAAAGCAGGTCTGAACTCATCACCCTTGGACAATAAACAGCTGTTGGACAAGTATAGATCCTCTAAAGTTGAAACTAAAACACAATTACGTAGCGCTTTGCAAGATTTTAAACGTAAAGTACTCTGCGAGTATTTGAACACTGACCCCAAAGCTTTCTGGTCATATGTTAGGGAAATAAATGGGGGTCAACAAACCGTGGCTTGCTTAAGGGACTGCAACAATATCATTCATACTGACAGTGAGGCTAAAGCCAACATTCTAAACGAATTCTTCCAGAGCGTCTTCACGAACGATGTAGCCACCGCGTATCTCCAAGAAACAATATATACTGAACCCATGACAAAAATAACAGTGGACGAGCAAGGAATTGCCAAATTGCTCAAAGACATCAAACCAAACAAATCCCCGGGTCCCGAAAATATACCAGCTCGGGTGCTAAAACACTTAGCTCCTAACATCGCCCCGTATCTCGAAATTGTATTTAACAAATCACTCACTGAGTGCAAAGTCCCTAAGAATTGGAAAACCGCGCAAATAACGCCTATTTTAAAAGTGGTGACAGGGAGGACCCCAGCAATTACAGACCCATTTCTCTCACTTCAATAAGTTGCAAAATTTTAGAGCACATAATTGTCAGTTCCATAATGAGACATCTTGATAACATTAACTTTTTAAGTGACAATCAACACGGATTCAGAAAAACCCGCTAATGCGAGACCCAATTAGGATTGTTCACACATGACTTACTTTTATCGGGTGAAAGTGGTAGGCAAGTGGATGCGATCTTTTTAGACTTTCAAAAGGCATTTGATAAGGTTCCGCATGGTAAACTCATCCATAAATAAAGGGCGCAGGTATACATAAGGGGGCAATAAATTGGGTTGAAGACTTCCTTTCAGACCGGGATCAGAGGGTAGTCCTTGACGGCGCTAGTTCTACCAGCGTAAGAGTCACCTCGGGGGTTCCTCAGGGAAGTGTTATCGGACCGTTACTATTCTTGATTTTTGTTAACGATCTGAACCGCAAAGTGAAAAGTAAGATAAGGATGTTCGCGGATGACACAGTGATTTATCGGGAGATATCTGGGGATGAGGATCGTTTAATTCTAGCACGTGATTTAAATAGCATTAATGAATGGTGTTCAAAATGGGGATTGCCTTTAAATCTGAATAAATGTTCGGTGGTAAATTTCTTTAAAAGATCCACGAGATTAGTTTACAAATTAGCTGGAGTTGACCTTGAAGTAGTTGATTCGGTGAAATACCTAGGTGTTAGATTCACTAAAGACTTAACTTGGGGGACCCATATACGTAAAGTCTGCGGGCAAGCATATAAAAAATTAGGATTTATTAGACGCATTGTCGGTAGAAGTGACTCCAAGGTCAAGGAACGTTGTTATCACGCTCTTGTAAGGCCCGATTTAGAGTATGCATGTAGCGTTTGGGATCCGTGTGAAAAGGCCTCGTTCGGGAAATTGAGAAGGTCCAACGCCGGGCAGCTCGTTTCGTGGAAAACTGTTACGATAAAACGAAAAGCGTCACTGAAATGCTTATGGAGTTGGGATGGGAATCATCGGAAGAAAGACGACTCAATGCTAGGTTAAACTTACTAAATAAATTCGGATCCGCATGTTTCAGCACCGAGGTCTCGAAAATTATTCGCTCTCCAACATATATAGGTCGCTTCGATCATGTGTACAAAATTCGGGAAATAGATGCCAGGACTAGCAGACTCAAGGACTCCTTCTTCCCACGGACAATACGGGATAACAACTCTAGGGTTACACTCGGAGATAACAAAAATGCCACTTGCCACCCTCCGCGTCTAGGTAACAATTAGTTGAACTCAATTGCATGCACTTTCACTAGCCTCCTGTGTGTTGTGTCAGAACCCTTCCCGCATGCCCGAGCGTCTTTACGAACTTCATGCTCCACCCTTCCATCCCTTGTCCCTCTCCGCGGGTGTGCCCTCCTCCCACCTGCAGCGTTGGGCCAGATTCCTCACCTTGGGTGGGAGAGAGTCTTGTGTGGAACGCTCTTGTGGTGGTGGTGTTTCGCCTGGCTACTTGCTATAAACTAGCTGGCACGTTCATGATAGGTTTCTTGCTGCATCCTAGGGTGGAATTATTTGTTGTAGGTAAGCGTATGTACTTGCATGCTTTTGGAGTGAGGATAGGTAGATGTGTGGTTGCATGCGCGTCGAATGATGGGGTGTTGCAATGAATGTGTGCACTGTTGTGGATTGGGGTTTGCATGTGTGTGTTTGTTTTGAATGCGGTGTTTCTTTTTCCTTTTTCTTTTTTCCTTTTTTTGGGTGGTGGCCTAACACCCCCCGCCACACGCTCTTGCGGCGGCTTGCGGGGTATTATGCAGATGTAGACGTAGATGTAGGCGTCTAGGTAACAATTAGTTAAACTCAATTGCATGCACTTTCACTAACCTCCTGTGTGTTGTGTCAAAACCCTTCCCACATGCCATTAAGTAATGTATTGCTGTTTACAGTAATGCGGTATTTCTTTTTTCCTTTTTGTTGGTGACCTAACACCCCCCGCCACACGCCCTTGCGGCGGCTTGCGGGGTATTATGTGGATGTAGATGTAGAAAGTTTAGGCTGAAACTATGGAGACCTAATTGTGTTTCGCATGATATACTTTACCTAAATTCGTGCTGTTTGTGGCTTAGTATTTTACTAGTATCAAGAAACCTCATTATGTTACTTATAATATTGTGTTCTAATATTTTACAAGAGATTGATGTCAAAGAAATGGGTCGGTAATGGGTTGGTTTATCTCTATCTCCGCCTTTATAAATGGGAGTTATATTTGTTAGCTTCTAGTCGCGGGGAACTTAGCCATTTTCTAACGATTTTAGGAGAACTATATCTAAAAACGTGGCAATGTTTTCGCCTAATTCCTTCAATATTTTATTATAAGTATTTCTTCCGGAGCAGGTGATTTTTTTGGTTTGATACTACGTAGTAGAAGTTCTACTCCATTCTTGGTCAGTGTATGTCGCCCATGTGTTACCCAGGTGAGTGTGGAGGATAAAATATTAGATGTAGATGAACCCAGAATAGGATTTTATTGAGTCCAGAATATTCTGTGAGTTGGATATGATAAGCTCAACTAAATCTCCTTTTTTTTGGTCGAAAATGCTAAAGAAACCGCGGCTCTTAGGGTCGTTATCATCTTAATGGATTGGCGTGGTGCAAGAACGTAGCGCTTTGCAAGACTTTAATCGTAAAGTACACTGCGTGTATTTGAACACTGACCCCAAAGCTTTCTGGTCATATGTTAGGGAAGTACATGAGAGTCAACCAACCGTGGCTTGCTTAAGGGACTGCAAAAATATCATTACTACTGACAGTGAGGCTAAATCCAACATTCTAAACGAATTCTTCCAAAGCGTCTTCACGAACGATGTAGCCACCGCGTATCTCCAAGAAACAATTTCTACTGAACCCATGGCATAAATAGCAGAGGACGAGCAAGGAATTGTCAACTTGCTCAAAGACGTTAAACCAAACAAATCGCCGGGTCCCGAAAACATACCAGCTGGGGTGCTAAAACACTTAGCTCCTAACATCTCGAATTTATACTAAACAAATCACTCACTGAGTGCAAAGTCCCTAAGAATTGAAAAACCGCGCAAATAACGCCAATTTTTAACAGTGGTGACAGGGAGGACCCCAGCAATTACAGACCAATTTCTCTCACTTCTATATGTTGCAAAATTTTAGAGCACATAATTGTCAGTTCCATAATGAGACATCTTGATAACATTAACTTTTTAAGTGACAATCAACACGGATTCAGAAAAACCCGCTCATGCGAGACCCAATTAGGATTGTTCACACATGACTTACTTTTATCGGGTGAAAGTGGTAGGCAAGTGGATGCGATCTTTTTAGACTTTCAAAAGGCATTTGATAAGGTTCCGCATGGTAAACTCATCCATAAATTAAAGGGCGCAGGTATACACAAGGGGGCAATAAATAGGGTTGAATACTTCCTTTCAGACCGGGAACAGAGGAGAGTCCTTGACGGCGCTAGTTCTACCAGCGTAAGAGTCACCTCGGGGGTTCCTCAGGGAAGTGTTATCGGACCGTTACTATTCTTGATTTTTGTTAACGACTTGAACCGCAAAGTGAAAAGTAAGATAAGGATGTTCGCGGATGACACAGTGATTTACCGGGAGATATCTGGGGATGATGATCGTTTACATCTACATCTACATAATACCCCGCAAGCCGCCGCAAGGGCGTGTGGCGGGGGGTGTTAGGCCACCACCCAAAAAAAAGGAAAAAAGAAACACCGCATTCAAAACCAAAACACACATGCAAACCCCAATCCACAACAGTGCACACATTCATTGCAACACCCCATCATTTGACGCGCATGCAACCACACATCTACCTATCCTCACTCCAAAAGCATGCAAGTACATACGCTTACCTACAACAAATAATTCCACCCTAGGATGCAGCAAGACCTATCACGAACGTGCCAGCTAGTTTATAGCAAGTAGCCAGGCGAAACACCACCCCCACAAGAGCGTTCCACACAAAACTCTCTCCCACCCAAGGTGAGGAATCTGGCCCAACGCTGCAGGTGGGAGGAGGACACACCCGCGGAGAGGGACAAGGGATGGAAGGGTGGAGCATGAAGTTCGTAAAGACGCTCGGGCATGCGGGAAGGGTTCTGACACAACACACAGAAGGCTAGTGAAAGTGCATGCAATTGAGTTCAACTAATTGTTACCTAGACGCGGAGGGTGGCAAGTGGCATTTTTGTTATCTAGCAAGTGTTTAATTCTAGCACGTGATTTAAATAGCATTAGGAATGATGGTGAAAATGGGGATTGCCTTTAAATCTTAATAAATGTTAGGTGGTAAATTTCTTTAAAAGAGCCACGGGATTAGTTTACAAATTAGCTGGAGTTGACCTTGAAGTAGTTGATACGGTGAAATACCTAGGTGTTACATTCACTAAAGACTTAACTTGGGGGACCCATATGCGTAAAGTCTGCGGGCAAGCATATAAAAAATTAGGATTTATTAGACGCATTGTCGGCAGAAGTGCCTCCAAGGTCAAGGAACGTTGTTATCACGCTCTTGTAAGGCCCCATTTAGATTATGCATGTAGCGTATGGGATCCGTGTGAAAAAGGCCTCATTCGGGAAATTGAGAAAGTCCATCGCCGGGCAGCTCGTTTCGTGGAAAACTGTTACGATAAAACGAAAAGCGTCACTGAAATGCTTATGGAGTTGGGATGAGAATCACTGGAAGAAAGACGACCAAATGCTAGGTTAAACTTACTAAATAAATTCAGATCCGCATGTTTCAGCACCGAGGTCTCGAAAATTATTCGCGCTCCAACATACATTGGTCGCTTGGATCATGGGTACAAAATTCGGGAAAGAGATGCCAGGACTAGCCTGACTCAAGGACTCCTTCTTCCTACGGACAATACGGGATAACAACTGTAGGGTCACACACGCAGATAACAAAAATGCCACTTGCCACCCTCGGCGTCTAAGTAACAATTAGTTAAACTCAATTGCATGCACATTCACTAACCTCCTGTGTGTTGTGTCAAAACTCTTCCCGCATGCCATTAAGTAATATATTGCTGTTTACAGTATTGTTTTCTCTTCTTTTGCTACCCTAAATTTTCACTTTCATCCCTTGTCCCTCTCCGTGGGGGTGCCCTCCTCCCACCTGCAGCGTTGGGCCAAATTCCTCGTCTTGAGTAGGAGAGATTTTTATGCGGAACGTTCTTGTGGTGGTGGTAATTCGCCTGGCTACTTGCTAGAAACTAGCTTGCACGTTCGTGATTAATGTCTTGCTGCATCCTGGGGTAAAATTATTTGTTGTAGTTAAGCGTATGTACTTGCATGCTTGTGGAGTGGAGGGAGGTAGATGTGTGTTTGCATGCGCGTCGAATGATGGGATTTTACGATGAAAGTGTGCACTGGTGTGGATTGGGGTTTGCATATGTGTGTTGATTTTGAATGCGGTATTTCTTTTTTCCTATTTTGGGTGGTGACCTAACATCCCCCGCCACACGCCCTTGCGGTGGCTTGCGGAGTATTATGTAGATGTAGATGTATTTCGCCAATCACTTATTCTTTTACGGTTTCAATGAAGAATCAATGAAGAATCAATCAAAAAGTAGATATCTTCTTCAATGAAGAAGATATCTACTTTTACTCGATCCCCCGCAAGCTGCCGCAAGGGCGTGTGGTGGGGAGTGTTAAGGCACCACATATAAATTAGGAAAAAAATCGCATGCAGAAGCCACAAATTTAAAGCCCACAAACCAAACGTGGTAAACATTCATGCACGAACCCTTTCGCCCCAACCCATTCACACACATATCAAGATATCCGAGTAGCGATCAAATACGATCTCACCCCTCTGGCCGGCGAAAGGAAATGGGATTTTGACGATTAATTGGATGGAGGGCGTTGGGCGGTGCGCCGTCTTGAGAGACGGATTCTAGGCGTCGTGCGATGATTTGCCGCTCCGTGGCACTTGAAAGAAAAGGATAAATACGCGAAGGACTGCGTCCACTTGGTGCACGCGCTTCCTCTATCTCTGCCTTTGAAGCGGGCGCGGGACGCAGGGCCGCCGTCGAAGGGAATCCGCGCGTATTCAGAGACCCGTCATCTCTGTAAACCATCCACCCTCTCAATTTCTTTTGTCCCCCATTTTTCATCATCACGGCTCCTGAGTTTCGGCTCCCTTAATTTGCCCCATCGGCCGGCATCATCGCCTGTGCTCTTTTCTCTCAATCCAGTCGTGACATCATCAACCCCTCTTTCAACTACTCTCAATCCTCTGCCAACGGGAATTGACTTAAAGGCTCTCTTTTAAGACCCGCACCCCCCCGCCCATGTAAAACACACATTTGTATTCCTCATTCCAGCAGTGTGTTTGCGCGGTATAATGCCTGCATTAGATGCCGTCATAAGTTCCGCTCAAGCATTCATTGGGTCGAGAAAAAGCAACGAGGCATCATTCTCTTCTCTTCCTCATATTTCCGTTTGACGTTTTTCCCATTGCATAGAAAATGTATAGTTCTACATCTGAAACCACACAAAATTTAGAAAATAGCGAACATCACACCTACAGGTTGCGTTCCCAAGGTCATGCAAATTAATTTTTCGCGCCTATTTTATTGATGGGAGAGGGGTCTAAAAAAAAATACATCTACTCAATACCACGCAGGTCACCGCAAGGGCGTGTGGCAAGGGGTGTTAGGAAACAACCCGTAATATAGAAAGAAAAAAAAATCGCATGCAGAAGTCACAAAATTTCAAAAATACGCATCTACATCTACATAATCTACATCTACATCTACATAATACCCCGCAAGCCGCCGCAAGGGCGTGTGGCGGGGGTGTTAGGTCACCACCAAAAAAAGGAAAAAAGAAATACCGCATTACTGTAAACAGCAATACATTACTTAATGGCATGCGGGAAGGGTTTTGACACAACACACAGGAGGTTAGTTAAAGTGCATGCAATTGAGTTTAACTAATTGTTACCTAGACGCCGAGGGTGGCAAGTGGCATTTTTGTTATCTCCGAGTGTGACCCTACAGTTGTTATCCCGTATTGTCCGTGGGAAGAAGGAGTCCTTGAGTCTGCTAGTCCTGGCATCTATTTCCCGAATTTTGTACCCATGATCCAAGCGACCAATGTATGTTGGAGCGCGAATAATTTTCGAGACCTCGGTGCTGAAACATGCGGATCCGAATTTATTTAGTAAGTTTAACCTAGCATTGAGTCGTCTTTCTTCCAATGATTCCCATCCAAACTCCATAAGCATTTCAGTGACGCTTTTCGTTTTATCGTAACAGTTTTCCACGAAACGAGCTGCCCGGCGTTGGACCTTCTCAATTTCCCGAATGAGGCCTTTTTCACACGGATCCCAAACGCTACATGCATATTCTAAATGGGGCCTTACAAGAGCGTGATAACAATGTTCCTTGACCTTGGAGTCACTTCTGCCGACAATGCGTCCAATAAATCCAATTTTTTATATGCTTGCCCGCAGACTTTACGTATATGGGTCCCCCAAGTTAAGTCTTTAGTGAATGTAACAGCTAGGTATTTCACCGTATCAACTACTTCAAGGTCAACTCCAGCTAATTTGTAAAATAATCCCGTGGATCTTTTAAAGAAATTTACCACCGAACATTTATTAAGATTGAAAGGCAATAAGGCAATCCCCATTTTGAACACCATTCATTCTACATCTACATCTACATCTACATAATACCCCGCAAGCCGCCGCAAGGGCGTGTGGCGGGGGGTGTTAGGCCACCACCCAAAAAAAAAGGAAAAAAGAAAAAGGAAAAAAGAAACACCGCATTCAAAACCAACACACACATGCAAACCCCAATCCACAACAGTGCACACATTCATTGCAACACCCCATCATTCGACGCGCATGCAACCACACATCTACCTATCCTCACTCCAAAAGCATGCAAGTACATACGCTTACCTACAACAAATAATTCCACCCTAGGATGCAGCAAGAAACCTATCACGAACGTGCCAGCTAGTTTATAGCAAGTAGCCAGGCGAAACACCACCACCACAAGAGCGTTCCATACAAAACTCTCTCCCACCCAAGGTGAGGAATCTGGCCCAACGCTGCAGGTGGGAGGAGGGCACAACCGCGGAGAGGGACAAGGGATGGAAGGGTGGAGCATGAAGTTCGTAAAGACGCTCGGGCATGCGGGAAGGGTTCTGACACAACACAAAGGAGGCTAGTGAAAGTGCATGCAATTGAGTTCAACTAATTGTTACCTAGACGCGGAGGGTGGCAAGTGGCATTTTTGTTATTAATTTTCATTAAATTTCATTAATGCTATTAAATCACGTGCTAGAGTTAAACGATCATCACCCCCAGATATCTCCCGGTAAATCACTGTGTCATCTACGAACATCCTTATCTTACTTTTCACTTCGCGGTTCAGATCGTTAAAAAAATCAAGAATAGTAACGGTCCGATAACACTTCCCTGAGAAACCGCCGAGGTGACTCTTACGCTGGTAGAACTAGCGCCGTCAAGGACTACCCTCTGTTCCCAGTCTGAAAGAAAGTCTTCAACCCAATTTATTGCCGCCTTGTGTATACCTGCGCCCTTTAATTTATGGATGAGTTTACCATGCGGAAACTTATCAAATGCCTTTTGAAAGTCTAAAAAGATCGCATCCACTTGCCTACCACTTTCACCCGATAAAAGTAAGTCATGTGTGAACAATCCTAATTGGGTCTCGTATGAGCGGGTTTTTCTGAATCCGTGTTGATTGTCACTTAAAAAGTTAATGTTATCAAGATGTCTCATTATGGAACTGACAATTAGGTGCTCTAAAATTTTGCAACTTATTGAAGTGAGAGAAATGGGTCTGTAATTGCTGGGGTCCTCCCTGTCACCACTTTTAAAAAAAGGCGTTATTTGCGCAGTTTTCCAATTCTTAGGGACTTTGCACTCAGTGAGTGATTTGTTAAATATAAATTCGAGATACGGGGCGATGTTAGGAGCTAAGTGTGTTAGCACCCTAGCTGGTATGTTTTCGGGACCCGGCGATTTGTATGGTTTAATGTCTTTGAGCAATTTGGTCGTCCTTGCCCGTCCGCTGTTATTTTTGCCTTGGGTTCAGTATATACCCCCCGCCACACGCCCTTGCGGCGGCTTGCGGGGTATTATGTAGATGTAGATATATTGTTTCTTGGAGATACGTGGTGGCTACATCGTTCGTGAAGACGCTCTGGAAGAATTCTTTTAGAATGTTGGCTTTACCCTCACTGTCAGTATGAATGATATTGTTGCAGTCCCTTAATTAAGCCACGGTTTGTTGACCCCCATTTACTTCCCTAACATATGACCAGAAAGCTTTGGGGTCAGTGTTCAAATACTCGCAGAGTACTTTACGCTTAAAGTCTTGCAAAGCGCCACGTAATTGTGTTTTAGTTTCAATTTTAGAGGATCTATACTTGTCCAAAAGCTGTTTATTGTCCAAGGGTGATGAGTTCAGATCTGCTTTCTTTACCCTAGAGTTTAACATTCTCTGCTTTCGAAGGGTTTTTTTTAACGCCTTTGTTGTACCACCTGGGGTCGCGATTTGCTTTAACGTATCTTACAGGGATGAAATCTGTTATTCCTTTTTGCATAATTTGGACCAACTGTGTCCAAGTTTCTTCCACGGTGGCAAGACTTAAGCGCGTTTTGAAATCGTGTAGTGAAGAGTTTAAATGGCTGGCAAAAGTTTCAAAATCTACTTTGTGATATTTATAAATTTTTCTTTTTGGCTTAACATTCTTTTTTATTTCTACGTTCAAGTTGATAATAACTGATTTATGGTCACTCATACCCTCGTCGGTTGATACCCTATTAATGCGTTCCGGTGTGTTCGTAAGAAATAAGTCCAATATGTTCTTTCCACAAGTAGGAGTGCGTACTGCTTGATAGAGCGAGTTTCTTTGAACCAAATTTAGTAAGAAATTGCATGATTCGCGATCACGGGTCCGAGATTTAACGCTATTGCTGTCCCAGTCGATACCAGGGAGGTTAAAGTCACCACCAATTATATTGAAGCATTTATTATTTTTGCGTGTAAATTTATTTATTTGTTCATTGAGGGTATTAAGTGTTTGAAAATCTGAGTCTGGGGGTTTGTAGAAAGAGCATAAATTAATGTTGGGTTGATTGGATCGCAGTATGGTGCACCAAACACTTTCTATGTTATTATTTTCAAACGCAAGTTGTCTGCTTTCAAGATTACTTTTCACAGCCACGAAAACTCCTCCTCCGGGTCTTGTACCTCTATCATGTCGGTAAACTGTAAAGTTTATTGGGAAAATTTCTTGGTCATTGATGTCTTTACACAGCCAACTCTCTGTGCCTAATATTATATCAGCCGAATGACATTGGATTATGTGCTCGAGATCCACTATTTTATTTTTGAGTCTTCTGCAATTTAATACAAGTATATTCATCTACATCTACATCTACATAATACCCCGCAAGCCGCCGCAAGGGTGTGTGGCGGGGGCTGTTAGGCCACCACTCAAAAAAAGGAAAAAAGAAACACCGCATTCAAAACCAACACACACATGCAAACCCCAATTCACAGCAGTGCACACATTCATTGCAACACCCCATCATTCGACGCGCATGCAACCACACATCTACCTATCCTCACTCCAAAAGCATGCAAGTACATACGCTTACCTATAACAAATAATTCCACCCTAGGATGCAGCAAGAAACCTATCACGAACGTGCCAGCTAGTTTATAGCAAGTAGCCAGGCGAAACACCACCACCACAAGAGCGTTCCACACAAAACTCTCTCCCACCCAAGGTGAGGAATCTGGCCCAACGCTGCAGGTGGGAGGAGGGCACACCCGCGGAAAATATTTAGATTGTTTTTCTCTTGAGTAACGCCCTTGTTTGTGTCTGACCGTAATTTACGACACGTTTGTGGAGAAGTCCATGTCAAATGTCTTTCTACGTAATGACAGGGTTGTCGGTTACTTTTACATGTCCGTTGTATGTTGTATTAAAACAAGTTTTTGTATTTTCTGGTATTTTTGGGATCTGTGAGGCGTAACCTGATCTCAAGTGACAAAAAGCGGTGGATTCTACTTCATTTATCGCAATATATGACCTGCGCTCTTGCCTTCCATCTATGCTAAACCCTTGAAACGTGTTCGTGTAAACTACGCGCTCCACATTGTGATGCCACGGCAGTATAAAGGACCCCGGAGCGATTTAGGGGTACCCGACACGATGAGAGGACAGGCCTCAGATCAACAAAGTCCGCTCCGATTTCCCGACAGAATCCCAACAATCTCTCGTTTATACCCTCTATTCGGCTCCAAACGAGCCTTCCGCGGTCAGTACGTGACAAAATACTGCAAATACTTAATTTAAGAGGAACCTTCAACTCTGCCTCAACCCGTTTCACTTCCGAGTGCATCTCCTTAAAGGAGCGCAGGATCTCTTCAGATCCACGTTCTGAGGCGTCGTTTGTTCCCACATGAGCCACAATGCGTAGCTTTGAGCAACCTGTATTACTGACGGCCGCCTTCATCGCTTGCGTCGCCTGGGGTACCCCGCCGCCTGGTATACACCAGGACGACAAGAATCGAACACCTCCCTACTGGTGAACCTGCGGCGCAGCGGATGCATTATACGCCGGACGTTAGAACTGCCTAATGTAACGGTTCCCTCCCTTCCCGAGCGCTGATGTCTTACTCTAGGCAGTGCCCTCGGAGTAGGGGTAGGAGCTGCAGGTGCGGTGTTGCTGTCATCCGACAGCACCTGGTACCTGTTTGAGATGGGGATGGTGTCTGCCTCCGCAGAGTCCAATCCTCGCCGCAGCGTTACCTTCCCCTTGCCCCGAGATACAACCCTCCAATCATCAGACCTACGGACAAGAGGTACTCCCTCGTTGAGAGATGGGACACGAGGCAGGTCTCTAATTGCCCAACCACGTGTAGCATTCGGACGAATCCGTGCATCCCTATGGGCGTGGCGGGTTTTCGAATTCCCACACCGAGTCCCAACTCTCCCGAGGGGAGCCCTCCCTCCGGCGATCTCCGAACGAAGCTCTCGCACCATCCTCTCTAACATGACGATACGAGCGCTTAGAGCTGCGCATTCGCCAGTGCCTTCGAGCATGGCAACAGGGGACCTAGGTGAAACCATCCTGGTTATTAACCGAGTCCCAACAAAAGCTAATCTGTATACACTATGCTAAGATGTCTAAGAATGGTTCCCCAAAAATAAAAGCTAACCTAAACCTGCTATGCTAAAGATATGTTTTTGTTTTATATTGTGCGGTACTATAAACAAAAATGTACGAAACTGGTAACTTAATGTAATGGACACTGTACTTGTAACTGTAAGTGGCTACTCAGGGAAAAATAAGAGAAGAAGAGAGAGAGTACTCACCATGAACCAGTCAGAGGAGCGGGAAACAAATAACTACGAAGGTCATCCGGAAAGTAGTACGCGTTCGTGCCGCATGAAGTGCTGACGACGCGAGTAGCCGCTGGACGAGGTCAGATAGCTTCAGTGGCTTGTCTTCCTTCTCTGAGCCAAGTTGCGTGACCCTAGCATTGCCTGGGTTGTTTCTGTGATTGTTTACAATGTTTAAAAAAATTGTGAACGCCGCCAGTTGTGAAGTGAGGGCAGTGATTAAATTCCTCAATGCAAGAAACGTTCACCCATGTGATATTCATCGCCAATTAAAGGAGGTGTATGGAGACAATGTAATGGACGAGTCGTCTGTTCGGCGGTGGTGTCGCAACTTCAACATGGGGAGGGGGAACACACACGACGATGAGCGTTAGGGGAGACCGTCTGTCATTACAGACCAACTGGTGAGCTCAGTTACGAATTCGTGAGGAACGATCGGCGCGTCACAATTGATGACATCTGTGAGCATTTTCCCAATGTTTCTCGAACATTTGTTCATGAAATTGTTAAACACCATCTGCATTATGCAAAAATTTGTGCAAGATGGGTCCCTCGCATGCTTACAGATGAGCACGAAACCAAGCGTATGGCTGCAGCACTGACGTTTTTGGGACGTTATTCTGATGAAGGAGACTCTTTCTTGACTCGCATAATTACTGGTGACGAAACATGGGTTTGTTATGCATCACCTGAGAGTAAACGACAGTCAATGGAGTGGCATCATGCTCATTCACCAAACAAACCAAAAAAATTCAAGACAGTTCTTTCCACCAGGAAACTCATGGCAACCATTTTCTGGGATCGACGAGGTGTATTGCTTATTGATTTTATGGCCCGTGGAGACACTATTAATGCCAATGCGTATTGTGAAACATTAATGAAATTACGGCGGACAATACAAAATCGGCGGCGAGGTCTATTGTCTACTGGTGTCATTCTCGTTCATGACAATGCCAGGCCTCATGCAGCTGGAATAACACAAAAACTTTTGCAGGAATTCAAATGGGAAACTTTCGACCATCCACCGTATAGCCCGGACTTGGCCCCTTCAGATTTTCATCTCTTTACAAAGCTTAAAGACTTTTTGGCAGGAAAAAGATTTGACAGCGATGAAAAACTTAAAGAAGGAGTGACCCTGTATCTCAATGAGCTGGCGGCGAAGGACTATGCAGCAGGAATACAGAAACTTGTCACACGTTATGACAAATGCCTTAATTTGCTTGGAGATTATGTTGAGAAGTAGTTTAAAGTATCCTCTTTCAAATAAAATTTTTTATGTTTGTTAATATTTACTTTTGTGTCTTTATTTCACGAACGGGTACTACTTTCCGGATGACCCTCGTACAAGCCACTAAGAATACCCACTAAAATTACCAACACACTATTAAAAAATAATAACAAAGAGCACAAAGACTGAATAAACTAAGCTATATCACAAAATAAAAGCTAACACCACACTACACTTCACTAGGGAAGAATATGCACAGAGGCGCACAAGTAACAGCAGGTAAGCTCGGCTACGGTGAAACCGGTTCCAGCGAGCGAGGTCAGGCACGTCCGTTCTCGGCAGAGGTTAGGTAGAGAATTACTTCAAGGTCAACTCCAGCTAATTTGTAAACTCATCCCGTGGATCTTTTAAAGAAATTTACCACCGAACATTTATTGAGATTTAAAGGCAATCCCCATTTTGAACACCATTCATTAATGCTATTTAAATCACGTGCTAGAGTTAAACGATCCTCATCCCCAGATATCTCCCGATAAATCACTGTGTCATCCGCGAACATCCTTAAATGCGCATTTGTCTACATTAATCATTAATCCCCATTCTTTGCAGCAATCCCAGCCTAAATCCTCTAAGAGGCCTATTACACTTGTGTTCTTATTACCACAATTTTTAATAAATCTGGCGGATTTTCTCTGGACTCTAACTAACTCTTTTTGCCAGATGTTGACAAACACCCCCCGTGAGGCGGGGGGGTATTAGGAAACACCCAAGAGGGGGAATAAAAGAAAAAACGCTTTCAAAACCAATACTTACATCGAAACCCAAATCCACAGTAGTGGATTCATGCATTTACATAACACCCCGCAAGCGGCCACAAGGGCGTGTTAGGTCACCACCCAAAAAAAGCAAAAAAGAAGAAAAACCGCATTCAAAACTAACACACACATGCAAACCCAAATCCACAGCAGTGCACACATTCATAGAAACATCCCATCCCACGCGCATGCAACCATATATCTACATCTACATAATACCCCGCAAGCCGCCGCAAGGGCGTGTGGCGGGGGGGGTTAGGTCACCACCCGAAAAGGAAAAAAGAAATACCGCATTCAAAACCAACACACTCATGCAAACCCCAAACCACAGTAGTGCACACATTTATTATAAACATCCCATTCGACGCGCATGCAACCACACATCTACCTCCCTTCACTCCACAAGCATGCAAGTACATACGCTTAACTACAACAAATAATTTTACCCCAGAATGCAGCAATAAATGTATCACGAACATGCATGCTAGTTTCTAGCAAGTAGCCAGGCGAGACACCACCACCACAAGAACGTTCCACGCAAAACTCTCTCCCACCCAATGTGAGGAATCTGGCCCAACGCTGCAGGTAAGAGGAGGGCACACCCGCGGAGAGGGACAAGGGATGGAAAGGGAAAGTTACATCTACATCTACATAATACCCCGCAAGCCGCTGCAAGGGCGTGTGGCGGGCGGGTGTTAGGTCACCACCCAAAAAAGGAAAAAAGAAATACCGCATTCAAAAACAACACACGCATGCAAACCCCAATCCACAGCAGTGCGCACATTCATCGTAACATGCCATCATTCGACGCGCATGCAAACACACATCTACCTCCCTTCACTCCACAAGCATGCAAGTACATACGCTTAACTACAACAAATAATTTTACCCCAGGATGCAGCAAGAAATTAATCACGAACGTGCAAGCTAGTTTCTAGCAAGTAGCCAGGCGAATTACAACCACCACAAGAACGTTCCGCATAAAAATCTCTCCTACTCAAGACGAGGAATTTGGCCCAACGCTGCAGGTGGGAGGAGGGCACACCCACGAAGAGGGACAAGGGATGGAAGTGGAAATTTAGGGTAGCAAAAGAAGAGAAAACAATACTGAAAACAGCAATACATTACTTAATGGCATGCGGGAAGAGTTTTGACACAACACACAGGAGGTTAGTAAAAGTGCATGGAATTGAGTTTAACTAATTATTACCTAGACGCCGAGGGTGGCAAGTGGCATTTTTGTTATCTCCGAGTGTGACCCTAGAGTTGTTATCCCGTATTGTCCGTGGGAAGAAGGAGTCCTTGAGTCTGCTAGTCCTGGCATCTATTTCCCGAATTTTGTACACATGATCCAAGCGACCTATGTATGTTGGGTACCAAAAGCAGAGAAAACAATACTGTAAACAGCAATACATTACTTAATGGCATTCCAATGCGGTCATGCGGGAAAGGTTTTGACAACAACACACAGGAGGTTAGTGAAAGTGCATGCAATTGAGTATAACTATTTGTTACCTAGACGCCGAGGGCGACCAGTGGCATTTTTGAGACATTCTAGAGGCCATCTGACATTTTGTGAGTGACGATGTATTCATCAAATTTATATGTTCACAAATAGAGCTGAAAACACTGTGATGCAAATTTAACGGTTTTTAGTCTGATGTACTGTAGATTTGTGACTTCTGCATGCGATTTATTTCCCTAATTTAAGGGTGGTGCCCTAACACCCCCCGCCACAAGCCCTTGCAGCGGCGCTCGAGGTATTGAGTAGATGTAGATGTAGCCCCAAAAGTTACCGACCCATTAACCGACCGACCCATCCATCCTAAAAATGTCTGCAGTGGTCGATTATCCTCTTCGCTACCTTACTCGCCGACTATGCCGTGTATTGGACCGTGTATCGGTTCATCTACATCTATATCTACATCTACATAATACCCCGCAAGCCGCCACAAGGGCGTGTGGCGGGGGTGTTAGGTCACCACCCAAAACAGGAAAAAAGAAATACCGCATTCAAAACCAACACACACATGTATTTCGAGGCACCATTTTTTTTACTTTCCATGGGTTGTATGTTGCAAGATAAGCAATATCCTCAATGAACAAATAAATAAATTTACACGCAAAAATAATGAATGCATCAGCATAATTGATGGTGACTTTAACATCCCTGGTATCTAGTGGGAAGGCAATAGCGTAAAATCTCGGACCCGTGATCCCAAATCATGCAATTTCTTATAAAAATTGGTTCAAAGAAATTCGCTCCAGCAAGCAGTACGGACTCCCACCCGTGAAAAGAACATATTGGACTTATTTTTTACGAACACACCGGAACGCATTAGTAGTGTACCAACTGACGAGGGTATGAGTGACCAAAATCAGTTATTATCAACTTGAACGTAGAAATGAAAAAAATATTAAGCAAAAAAGAAAAATTAATAATTATCATAAAGCACATATTGAAACTTTTGCGAGACATTTAAACTCTTCACTACACTATTTATAATCTATATACACTATAAATTTAAATGTAAATTTATAAATTTGTTCATTGAGGGAATTAAGTGTTTGAAAATCTGAGCCTGGAGGTCTATAGAAAGAGCATAAATTAGTATTGGGTTGATTGGATCGCAGTACATCTACATCTACATAATACGGCAATCCCCATTTTGAACACCATTCATTAATGCTATTTAAATCACGTGCTAGAATTAAACGATCATCATCCCCAGATATCTCCCGGTAAATCACTGTGTCATCCGTGAACATCCTTATCTTACTTTTCACTTCGTGGTTCAGATCGTTAACAAAAATCAAGAATAGTAACGGTCCGATAACACTTCCCTGAGGAACCCCCGAGGTTACTCGTACGCTGGTAGAACTAGCACCGTCAAGGACTACCCTCTGTTCCCGGTCTGAAAGGAAGTATTCAACCCAATTTATTGCCCCCTTGTGTATACCTGAGCCCTTTAAAATTATGGATGAGTTTACCATGCGGAACCTTATCAAATGCCTTTTGAAAGTCTAAAAAGATCGCATCCACTTGCCTACCACTTTCACCCGATAAAAGTAAGTCATGTGTGAACAATCCTAATTGGGTCTCGCATGAGCGGGTTTTTCTGAATCCGTGTTGATTGTCACTTAAAAAGTTAATGTTATCAAGATGTCACATTATGGAACTGACAATTATGTGCTCTAAAATTTTGCAACATATAGAAGTGAGAGAAATGGGTCTGTAATTGCTGGGGTCCCCCTGTCACCACTTTTAAAAGTAGGCGTTATTTGCGCGGTTTTCCAATTCTTAGGGACTTTGCACTCAGTGAGTGATTTGTTAAATATATATTCGAGAAACGGGGCGATGTTAGGAGCTAAGTGTTTTAGCTCCCGAGCTGGCATATTTTCGGGACCCGGGGATTAGATGTACATCTACATCTACATCTACATCTACATAATACCCCGCAAGCCGCCGCAAGGCCGTGTGGCGGGGGGTGTTAAACCACCACCCAAGAAAAGGAAAAAAGAAAAAGGAAAAAAGAAACACCGCATTCAAAACCAACACACACATGCAAACCCCTATCCACAACAGTGCACACATTCATTGCAACACCCCATCATTCGACGCGCATGCAACCACACATCTACCTATCCTCACTCCAAAAGCATGCAAGTACATACGCTTACCTACAACAAATAATTCCACCCTAGGATGCAGCAAGAAACCTATCACGAAAGTGCCAGCTAGTTTATAGCAAGTAGCCAGACGACATCTACATCTACATAATTCCCAGCAAGCCGCCGCAAGGGCGTGTGGCGGGGGGTGTTAGGTCACCACCCAAAAAAGGAAAAAAGAAATACCGCATTCAAAACCAACACACACATGCAAACCCCAATCCACCCAGGTATTATGTAGATGTAGATGAAGACTCAAGGACTCCTTCTCCCCACGGACAATACGGGATAACAACTGTAGGGTCACACTCGGAGATAACAAAAGTGCCACTTGCCACCCTCGGCGTCTAGGTAACAATTAGTTAAATCCAATTGCATGCCCTTTCACTAACCTCCTGTGTGTTGTGTCAAAACACTTCAGGCATTGCCATTAAGTAATGTATTGCTGTTTACAGTGTTTTTTTCTCTGCTCTTGGTACCCTAAATTTCCCCTTCCATCCTTTGTCCCTCTCCGTGTGGGAACCCTTTTCCTGCCTTCAGCGTTGGGCCAGATTCCTCAACTTGGGTGGGAGAGTGTTTTGTGCGGAACGTTCTTGTGGTGGTGGTAATTCGCCTGGCTACTTGCTCGAAACTAGCTTGCTCGTTCGTGATAAATTTCTTGCTGCATTATAAGGTAAAATTATTTGTTGTAGTTAAGCGTATGTACTTGCATGCTTGTGGAGTGAAGGGAGGTGTATGTGTGTATGCATGCGCGTCGAATGATGGAATGTTACGATGAATGTGTGCACTGCTGTGGATTGGGGTTTGCATGTGTGTGTAGGTTTTGAATGCGGTATTTCTTTTTTCCTTTTTTGGTTGGTGACCTAACACCCCCCGCCACACGCCCTTGTGGTGACTTGCGGGGTATTATGTTTAATTAGAATAAAATTGTTCCTTATTCTGTCGGGAAATCGGAGCAGACTTTGTTGATCTGAGGCCTGTCCTCTCATCGTGTCGGGTACCCCTTTATCGCTCCGGGGTCCATTATACTGCCGTGGCGTCACAGTGTGTAGCGCGTAGGTTACACGAACACGTTTCTAGGGTTTAGCATAGTTGGAAGGCAAGAGCGCAGGTCATATATTGGGATAAATAAAGTAGAATGCAGCGCTTTTTGTCACTTGAGATCAGGTTACGCCTCATAGATCCCAAAAATAACAGAACAAACACAAACTTGTTTTAATACAACATACAACCGACATGTAAAAGTAACCGACAACCCTGGCATTGACGTAGAAAGACATTTGACATGCACTTTGTCAAGACATGACATGCACGTAATTTACGACACAAACGTGTCGTAAATTACGGTCAGACACAAACAAGGGCGTAACTCAAGAGAAAAACAATCTAAATATGCTTGTATTAAATTGCAGAAGCATCAAAAATAAAATAGCGGATCTCGAGCACATAATCCAATGTCATTCGGCTGATAAAATATTAGGCACAGAGAGTTGGCTGTGTAATGACATCAATGACCAAGAAATTTTCCCAATAAACTTTTCAGTTTATATTTTATTGTAGCGCATGGGATCCGTGTGAAAAAGGCCTCATTCGGGAAATTGAGAAGGTCCAACGCCGGGCAGCTCGTTTCGTGGAAAACTGTTACGATAACACGAAAAGCGTCACTGAAATGCTTATGGAGTTGGGATGGGAATCATTGGAAGAAAGACGACTCAATACTAGGTTAAACTTACTAAATAAATTCAGATCCCCATGTTTCAGCACCAAGGTCTCGAAAATTATTCGCGCTCCAACATACATTTTAAATAGCATTAATGAATGGTGTTCAAAATGGGGATTGCCTTTAAATCTTAATAAATGTTCGGTGGTAAATTTCTTTAAAAGATCCACGGGATTAGTTTACAAATTAGCTGGATTTGACCTTGAAGTAGTTGATTCGGTGAAATACCTAGGTGTTACATTCACTAAAGACTTAACTTGGGGGACCCTTATACGTAAAGTCTGCGGGCAAGCATATAAAACATTAGGATTTATTAGACGCATTGTCGGTAGAAGTGACTCCAAGGTCAAGGAACGTTGTTATCACGCTCTTGTAAGGCCCCATTTAGAATATGCATGTAGCGTATGGGATCCGTGTGAAAAAGGCCTCATTCGGGAAATTGAGAAGGTCCAACGCCGGGCAGCTCGTTTCGTGGAAAACTGTTACGATAAAACGAAAAGCGTCACTGAAATGCTTATGGAGTTGGGATGGGAATCATTGGAAGAAAGACGACTCAATGCTAGGTTAAACTTACTAAATAAATTGAGATCCGCATGTTTCAGCACCGAGGTCTCGAAAATTATTCGCTCTCCAATATATATAGGTCGCTTGGATCATGGGTACGAAATTCGGGAAATAGATGCCAGGACTAGCAGACTCAAGGACTCCTTCTTCCCAGGGACAATACGGGATAACAACTCTAGGGTTACACCTGGAGTTAACAAAAATGCCACTTGCCACCCTCCGCGTCTAGGTAACAATTAGTTGAACTCAATTGCATGCACTTTCACTAGCCTCCTGTGTGTTGTGTCAGAACCCTTCC
The DNA here is from genome assembly GCA_037158775.1 of Hetaerina titia. Classification (NCBI taxonomy): domain Eukaryota; kingdom Metazoa; phylum Arthropoda; class Insecta; order Odonata; family Calopterygidae; genus Hetaerina; species Hetaerina titia. Next base: position 1,980,981 of record CM073773.1, on the reverse strand, counting down.
CGCATGCCCGAGCGTCTTTACAAACTTCATGCTCCACCCTTCCATCCCTTGTCCCTCTCCGCGGGTGTGCCCTCCTCCCACCTGCAGCGTTGGGCCAGATTCCTCACCTTGGGTGGGAGAGAGTTTTGTGTGGAACGCTCTTGTGGTGGTGGTGTTTCGCCTGGCTACTTGCTATAAACTATCTGGCACGTTCGTGATAGGTTTCTTGCTGCATCCTAGGGTGGAATTATATGTTGTAGGTAAGCGTATGTACTTGCGTGCTTTTGGAGTGAGGATAGGTAGATGTGTGGTTGCATGCGCGTCGAATGATGGGGTGTTGCAATGAATGTGTGCACTGCTGTGTGTTTTGAATGCGTTGTTTCTTTTTTCCTTTTTCTTTTTTCCTTTTTCTTTTTTCCTTTTTTTGGGTGGTGGCCTAAAACCCCCCGCCACACGCCCTAGCTGCGGCTTACGGGGTATTATGTAGATGTAGATGTACAGTTTACCGACATGATAGAGGTACAAGACCCGGAGGAGGAGTTTTCGTGGCTGTGAAAATAATCTTGAAAGCAGACAACTTGCATTTGAAAATAATAACATAGAAAGTGTTAGGTGCACCATACTGCGATCCAATCTACATCTACATAATACCCCGCAAGCCGCCGCAAGGGCGTGTGGCGGGGGGTGTTAGGCCACCACCCAAAAAAAGGAAAAAAGAAAAAGGAAAAAAGAAACACTGCTTTCAAAACAAACACACACATGCAAACCCCAATCCACAACAGTGCACACATTCATTGCAACACCCCATCATTCGACGCGCATGCAACCACACATCTACCTATCCTCACTCCAAAAGCATGCAAGTACATACGCTTACCTACAACAAATAATTCCACCCTAGGATGCAGCAAGAAACCTATCACGAACGTGCCAGCTAGTTTATAGCAAGTAGCCAGGCGAAACACCACCACCTCAAGAGCGTTCCATTCAAAACTCTCTCCCACCCAAGGTGAGGAATCTGGCCCAACGCTGCAGGTGGGAGGAGGGCACACCCGCGGAGAGGGACAAGGGATGGAAGGGTGGAGCATGAAGTTCGTAAAGACGCTCGGGCATGCGGGAAGGGTTCTGACACAACACACAGGAGGCTAGTGAAAGTGCATGCAATTGAGTTCAACTAATTGTTACCTAGACGCGGAGGGTGGCAAGTGGCATTTTTGTTATCTCCGAGTGTAACCCTAGAGTTGTTATCCCGTATTGTCCGTGGGAAGAAGGAGCCCTTGAGTCTGCTAGTCCTGGCATCTATTTCCCGAATTTTGTACACATGATCCAAACGACCTATATATGTTGGAGAGCGAATAATTTTCGAGACCTCGGTGCTGAAACATGCGGATCCGAATTTATTTAGTAAGTTTAACCTAGCATTGAGTCGTCTTTCTTCCAATGATTCCCATCCCAACTCCATAAGCATTTCAGTGACGCTTTTCGTTTTATCGTAACAGTTTTCCACGAAACGAGCTGCCCGGCGTTGGACCTTCTCAATTTCCCGAATGAGGCCTTTTTCACACGGATCCCATACGCTACATGCATATTCTAAATGGGGCCTTACAAGAGCGTGATAACAACGTTCCTTGACCTTGGAGTCACTTCTACCGACAATGCGTCTAATAAATCCTAATGTTTTATATGCTTGCCCGCAGACTTTACGTATATGGGTCCCCCAAGTTAAGTCTTTAGTGAATGTAACACCTAGGTATTTCACCGAATCAACTACTTTAAGGTCAACTCCAGCTAATTTGTAAACTAATCCCGTGGATCTTTTAAAGAAATTTACCACCGAACATTTATTAAGATTTAAAGGCAATCCCCATTTTGAACACCATTCATTAATGCTATTTAAATCACGTGCTAGAATTAAACGATCCTCATCCCCAGATATCTCCCGATAAATCACTGTGTCATCCGCGAACATCCTTATCTTACTTTTCACTTTGCGGTTCAGATCGTTAACAAAAATCAAGAATAGTAACGGTCCGATAACACTTCCCTGAGGAACCCCCGAGGTGACTCTTACGCTGGTAGAACTAGCGCCGTCAAGGACTACCCTCTGTTCCCGGTCTGAAAGGAAGTCTTCAACCCAATTTATTGCCCCCTTGTTTATACCTGCGCCCTTTAATTTATGGATGAGTTTACCATGCGGAACCTTATCAAATGCCTTTTGAAAGTCTAAAAAGATCGCATCCACTTGCCTACCACTTTCACCCGATAAAAGTAAGTCATGTGTGAACAATCCTAATTGGGTCTCGCATGAGCAGGTTTTTCTGAATCCGTGTTGATTGTCACTTAAAAAGTTAATGTTATCGACCAATCAACCCAACATTAATTTATGCTCTTTCTATAGACCCCCAGACTCAGATTTCAAACACTTAATACCATCAATGAACAAATAAATAAATTTACACGCAAAAATAATAAATGCTTCAATATAATTGGTGGTGACTTTAACCTCCCTGGTATCGACTGGGACAGCAATAGCGTTAAATCTCGCACCCGTGATCGCGAATCTTGCAATTTCTTACTAAAATTGGTTCAAAGAAACTCGCTCCATCAAACAGTACGCACTCCCACCCGTGGAAAGAACATATTGGACTTATTTCTTAGAACACACCGGAACGCATTAATAGTGTACCAACTGACGAGGGTATGAGTGACCATAAATCAGTCATTATCATCTTGAACGTAGAAATAAAAAAGAATGTCAAGCCAAAAAAAAATTTATAATTATCACAAAGTAGATTTTGAAACTTTTGCCAGCCATTTAAACTCTTTACTACACGATTTCAAAACGGGCTTAAGTCTTGCCACCGTAGAAGAAACTTGGACACAGTTTGCCCAAATTATGCAAAAAGGAATAACAGATTTCATCCCTGTAAAATACGTTAAAGCAAATCGCGACCCCAGGTGGTACATCTACATGTACATCTACATAATACCCCGCAAGCCGCCGCAAGGGCGTGTGGCGGGGGGTGTTAGGCCACCACCCAAAAAAAGGAAAAAAGAAAAAGGAAAAAAGAAACACCGCATTCAAAACCAACACACACATGCAAACCCCAATCCACAACAGTGCACACATTCATTGCAACACAAATGGTATACAACAAAGGCGTTAAAAAAGCCCTTCGAAAGCAGAGAATGTTACACCCTAGGGTAAAGAAAGTAGGTCTGAACTCATCACCCTTGGACAATAAACAGCTTTTGGACAAGTATAGATCCTCTAAAATTGAAAATAAAACACAATTACGTAGCGCTTTGCAAGACTTTAAACGTAAAGTACTCTGCGAGTATTTGAACACTGACCCCAAAGCCTTCTGGTCATATGTTAGGGAAGTATATGGGGGTCAACAAACCGTGGCTTGCTTAAGGAACTGCAACAATATCATTCATATTGACAGTGAGGGTAAAGCCAACATTCTAAACGAATTCTTCCAGAGCGTTTTCGCGAACGATGTAGCCACCACGTATCCCCAAGAAACAATATATACTGAACCAATGGCAAAAATAACAGCGGACGAGCAAGGAATTGCCAAACTGCTCAAAGACATTAAACCAAACAAATCCCCGGGTCCCGAAAACATACCAGCTAGGGTGCTAAAACACTTAGCTCCTAACATCGCCCCGTATCTCGAATTTATATTTTACAAATCACTGACTGAGTGCAAAGTCCCTAGGAAATGGAAAACCGCGCAAGTAACGATTATTTGTAAAAGTGGTGCCAGGGAGGACCCCAGCAATTATAGGCCCATTTCTCTCATTCTATATGTTGCAAAATCTTAGAGCACATAATTGTCAGTTCCATAATGAGACATCTTGATAACAATAAATTTTTAAGTGACAATCAACACGGATTCAGAAAAACCCTCTCATGCGAGGCCCAATAAGGATTGTTCACACATGACTTAATTTTATCGGGTGAAAGTGGTAGGCAAGTGGATGCGATCTTTTTAGACTTTCAAAAGGCATTTGATAAGGTTCCGCATGGTAAACTCATCCATAAATTAAAGGGCGCAGGTATACACAAGGGGGCAATAAATTGGGTTGAATACTTCCTTTCAGACCGGGAACAGAGGGTAGTCCTTGACGGCGCTAGTTCTACCAGCATAAGAGTAACCTCGGGGGTTCCTCAGGGAAGTGTTATCGGACCATAACTATTCTTGATTTTTGTTAACGATCTGAACCGCGAAGTGAAAAGTAAGATAAGGATGTTCGCGGATGACACAGTGATTTATCGGGAGATATCTGGGGATGATGATCGTTTAATTCTAGCACGTGATTTAAATAGCATTAATGAATGGTGTTCAAAACGGTGATTGCCTATAAATCTTAATAAATGTTCGGTGGTAAACTTATGTAAAAGATCCACGGGATTAGTTTAGAAATTAGCAGGAGTTGACCTTGAAGTAGTTGATACGGTGAAATACCTAGGTGTTAGATTCACTAAAGACTTAACTTGGGGGACCCATATACGTAAAGTCTGCGGGCAAGCATATAAAAAATTATGATTTATTAGACGCATTGTCGGCAGAAGTGATTCCAAGGTCAAGGAACGTTGTTATCACGCTCTTGTAAGGCCCCATTTAGAATATGCTTAGTAGCGTATGGGATCCGTGTGAAAAAGGCCTCATTCGGGAAATTGAGAAGGTCCAACGCCGGGCAGCTCGTTTCGTGGAAAACTGTTACGATAAAACGAAAGCGTCACTGAAATGCTTATGGAGTTGGGATGGGAATCACTGGAAGAAAGACGACTCAATGCTAGGTTAAACTTACTAAATAAGTTTAGATCCGCATGTTTCAGCACCGAGGTCTCGGAAATTATTCGCGCTCCAACATACATTGGTCGCTTGGATCATGTGTACAAAATTCGGGAAATAGATGCCAGGACTAGCAGAATCAAGCACTCCTTTTTCCCACGGACAATACAGGATAACAACTGAAGGGTCACGCTCGGAGATAACAAAAATGCCACTTGCCACCCTCGGCGTCTAGGTAACAATTAATTAATCTCAATTGCATGCACTTTCACTAACCTCCTGTGATTGTGTCAAAACTCTTCCCGCATGCCATTAAGTAATGTATGGCTGTTTACAGTATTGTTTTCTCTTCTTTTGTTACTCTAAATTTCCACTTCCATCCCTTGTCCCTCTCCGTGGGTGTGCCCTCCTCCCACCTGCAGCGTTGGGCCAAATTCCTCGTCTTGAGTAGGAGAGATTTTTATGCGGAACGTTCTTGTGGTGGTGGTGTTTCGCCTGGCCACTTGCTAGAAACTAGCTTTCACGTTCGTGATTAATTTCTTGCTGCATCCTGGGGTAAAATTATTTGTTGTAGTTAGGCGTATGTACTTGCATGCTTGTGGAGTGAAGGGAGGTAGATGTGTGTTTGCATGCGCGGTGAATGATGGCATGTTACGATGAATGTGTGCACTGTTGTGGATTGGGGTTTGCATGTGTGTGTTGGTTTTGAATGCGGTATTTCTTTTTTCTTTTTTTGGGGTGGTGACCTTACACCCCCCGCCACACGCCCTTGCGGCGGCTTGCGGGGTAGTATGTAGATGTAGATGTAGATGTTACTTAGACGCCGAGGGTGGCAAGTGGTATTTTTGGTATCTCCGAGTGTGACTCTGCAGTTGTTATCCTGTATTGTCCGTGGGAAGAAGGAGTCCTTGAGTCTGCTAGTTCTAGGATAGTCCTGCACAATTGGGGGGTTGGCCTTAGGTCAACGATGGAGGCTCCTATGTCCGAGCAGACACGCCAAAGTTTATGCCTTCCACTCGGCTCCAAACCAGAGCCCCCCGATCCTCCCTAGGAACAATACTGAAGATGGTCAAACCCATCCGCACACACTCGAACTCGTTTTAAATCGGAGCTCAGTTCCTTAGGGGAAGGGAAGACCTCGGATTCACGGTCCGTGACCATAAATCATTTATTATCAACTTAAAAGTAGAAATAAAAATGAATTTTAAGCCAAGATAAAAAGATTATAATTATCATGAAGCGGATTTTGCAACTTTTTCCCGCCATTTAAACTCTTCACTATCCGAGTTCAAAACGCGCTTAGTTTGGCCACCGTGGAAGAAACTTGGACTCAGTTTGTCAAAATTATGCAAAAAGGAATCACAGAGTTCATCTCTGTTAAACACGTTAAAGAAAATCGTGATCGCAGGTCAAGATCTACATCTACTCAATACCCCGCAAACCGCCGCAAGGGCGTGTGGCGGTGTGGTGTGTTAGGGCACCACCCGAATATTAGGAAAAGAAACCGCATGGAGAAGCCAAAAGTATTTAGCCAAAAAACCAAACATGGTAAACCTTCATGTAGGAACCCTTTCACACACACGCAAACCCACAAACTACCAACAAACTTACACATGCACAATCTTTGAATTTTTAATTTTGTTCCGACTTATAACTTAAATGTTTTTTATATTTCTAAATGGACTTCGGATTCTTACTATTATGATTTGTGATGGTGCTGGGGAAGAATGACTATTTGAATCTATCTGTATTGGAATCCATCTCCCTTATTTTATCTTTGAGGTCTGATCTACCTTAGTATTGCGGGGCCATTATTATTCCTTTTGTGTCATCGTTAAATTCGCTGGTTCTAAATCTTTCTAAAAGTTTAAGTCTCGCTTGTTCTGTTCGAATTTAAAGGGGCTCCTAGCCTAAATCCCCTATGAGACCTGTTACACTTGTTGTCATATATATGTGCCATGAATCTGGCGGATTTTCTTTGGACTTCATCTAGTTCTTTTTGCCAGATTTTCACCAAGGGTCCGAAATACTTGCGGCATATTCCAAATATGTTCTAACCAAAGCAAAATAACAGCTCTCTTCCACTTTCTCATTGCATCTCAGGTGGTACAACAAAGGATTTAAAAAAGGCCTTCGAAAGCAGAGAACGTTCCCTTCTAGGTTAAAGAAAGCAGGCTTGAACACATCACCCTTGGAGAATAAACAGTTATTGGACATGTATAGATCCTCTAAAATCGAAACCTAAACACTGTGGGCGCAATGTGGCACAATGTGGCGCCTTACAAGACTTTAAACGTAAAATACTAGAGTAAGAGTAACCTCCTGTGTGTTGTGTCAAAACCCTTCCCGCATGCCATTAAGTAATGTATTGCTGTTTACAGTATTGTTTTCTCTTCTTTTGCTACCCTAAATTTCCACTTCCATCCCTTGTCCCTCTCCGTGGGTGTGCCCTCCTCCCACCTGCAGCGTTGGGCCAAATTCCTCGTCTTGAGTAGGAGAGATTTTTATGCGGAACGTTCTTGTGGGTGGTGGTAATTCGCCTGGCTACTTGCTAGAAACTAGCTTGCACGTTCGTGATTAATTTCTTGCTGCATCCTGGGGTAAAATTATTTGTTGTAGTTAAGGCTATGTACTTGCATGCTTGTGGAGTGAAGGGAGGTAGATGTGTGGTTGCATGCGCGTCGAATGATGGGATGTTACGATGAATGTGTGCACTGCTGTGGATTGGGGTTTGCATGTGCGTGTTGCTTTTGAATGCGGTATTTCTTTTTTCCTTTTTTGGGTGGTGACCTAACACCCCCCGCCACACGCCCTTGCGGCGGTTTGCGGGGTATTATGTAGATGTAGATGTAGATGAAGAGAAAACACTTTCCTACCCAAGGACAAATGTAGCGAATTACCAAACGCAGCAAGTAGCAAAGTGACTCCACGAAATCAGCCGGAGAGGTATACTAGTGCTGGCATCTATTTCCCGAATTTTAGATACGAAGTCATATACGAGCGACCAATGTTGGAGTGGAAATAACTTGCGAGATCTCGGTGTTAAACATGCGGATCTGAATCTATTTTATAAGTTCAACCTAGGCTTATTGCTCAACCTATAACTTTGAAATGCTAATTTTTGTTCTTACTTGTAAATTAAATGTTTTAAATATTTCTAAAGGGACTTTGGTTCTATACTACTATTATTTCTGATTGTTCGGGGGAGAATGAGTATTTGAATATATCTGTATTGGAATCTATCTCCCTTATTTTATCTTTGTGGCCTGATCTACTTAATTAGTGTGGGACGATTATAATTCCTTTAGTACCATCGTTAAACTCGTAGGTTCTAAATCTTTCTAAAAGTTTAAGTCTCTCTTGTTCATGTGAGAGATCTGGAAGTCACTCGTACTGTCGCTAATAACGAATATTAAAAAAGCTTTGAAAATATGTTTTTAGTGTTTCAGCTTTTTCTAAAGTGGTGTTTATTTTTTGTCCATTGTTATTTTAGGATGGCACTGTCGGGTTGTTTCTCTGAACCTCCTGTACTTATGACCTAAACCAATTTAGATTATCTTATTATCTTCCAAATATTCCCACAATCTTTGCTTTTTAAATTCTTTTGACTCCTGGCGACATGTTCTCCGTGTTATGATGTTATCTCTTTCTTAGTAACATTTTATTTAATTTTATTTATTATTACAATCGTCCTTGCTTATTCTCCTCATTTTTGAAAACTAAGATTACCCTTTTTTGTTACAACATTTTATGTACTTCCTCGTTGTCCTATCAAGTTGTACCTCTTATTTATGTTCGGAAGAATTAATGCCCGCCGTCTCTCCTTCCTAACCTACCCTGTCCTCCCACCGTAGGCGGAACGGAAGGGTTCGGCGCCCGCCCTCACAACAACGGCGAAGCGTAAACATCCGGCGTCACCCCTCCCTCCGACCACCCACACTCCACGTCGTTACACTCCATTGTTCCCCTCTCTTGCTTTTTTACACCCGAGCCACTAACGGGAGTCCCGAAATCAAGGACGTCACGCCCCGACAATGTTGCGGAGCTCGAGATTTGTCTGTTTAGGGTGCCCAAAAGGAAAATGAGTGCAGCTGCCTCTTTTTTACGGCCGCATGCATCTAGGTTTATTCGCCGAACGGAGATATAAAACGTTGCATAAAAATATAGTATGTGCATTATGACACCTCCTGAAATGTGTCGGACGATATACCTGTACTCATCATCTCTCTTCTTTCACTCATAAATGTTTTACCACTTCCCTATGATATTCCGTTCTTTTTTAACCCAATTAATAACATCCCGGTATCGATTGGGACAGCAATAGCGTTAAATATCATAACCGCGATCTATAATCTTGCAAGTTCCGGAGTCCACATTCGCTCCTGGGAAACTGCAAATTCATCACACTGTTTATAAAACTACTCAATATATCTACATCTACATAATACCCCGCAAGCCGCCGCAAGGGCGTGTGGCGGGGGGTGTTAGGTCACCACCCAAAAAAGGAAAAAAGAAATACCGCATTCAAAACCTACACACACATGCAAACCCCAATCCACAGCAGTGCACACATTCATCGTAACATCCCATCATTCGACGCGCATGCAAACACACATCTACCTCCCTTCACTCCACAAGCATGCAAGTACATAGCCTTAACTACAACAAATAATTTTACCCCAGGATGCAGCAAGAAATTAATCACGAACGTGCAAGCTAGTTTCTAGCAAGTAGCCAGGCGAATTACCACCACCACAAGAACGTTCCGCATAAAAATCTCTCCTACTCAAGACGAGGAATTTGGCCCAACGCTGCAGGTGGGAGGAGGGCACCCCCACGGAGAGGGACAAGGGATGAAAGTGGAAATTTAGGGTAGCAAAAGAAGAGAAAACAATACTGTAAACAGCAATATATTACTTAATGGCATGCGGGAAGAGTTTTGACACAACACACAGGAGGTTAGTGAAAGTGCATGCAATTGAGTATAACTAATTGTTACCTAGACGCCGAGGGTGACAAGTGGCATTTTTGTTATCTAAGATTGTGACCCTACAGTTGTTATCCCGTATTGTCCGTGGGAAGGCAAACAATAATATGTTCTAATATTTTACAAGAGAGCGATGTCAATGAAACGGGTCGGTAATTGGTTGGTTTATCCCTATCTCCGCCTTTATAAATCAGAGTTATATGGGCTAGCTTCCAGTCACGAAGAACTGAGCCGTCTTCTATCGATTTAAGGAAAACAATTTCTAAAAACGGAGCAATATCTTCGGCTAATTCCCTTAATATTCTAGCAGGTATTCCTTCCAGAACAGGTGATTTGCTTGGTTTGATACTACGTAGCAGATATTCTATTCCATTGTTGGTCAGTGTGATGTCGCTCATGCGTTCCCCGGGTGGGTTTTGAGTATCGTTTGGTGGGTTTGGGTCTTTATTGTAGACGCTCTGGAAAAACTTGTTTAAAATGTTTGCTTTTTTCACGCAAGAATGTACAGTTGGACCTTGTATTTCCCTAATATAGGACCAGAATGAATTTGGATTTTCCTCCAGATATTCGCTTAGGATTTTAGATTTAAAAGAGCCTAGGGCTGTGCGCCATGATACTTTTTGTTTTACGACGACATTCTTAAAGTTTCTCTTTTGATGTATTCACACAAACAATCTCGTCACTTTTTAAAATTTGACTGTAGCCTTCTTTGCCTTCTTAATGCCGATCTTACTTCCCCGTTGTACCATCTAGGTTCCCTATTGTCGCATTTAAGTTTGGATGGGACGTACGTCTTCATTCCTTCGCGAGCTGTTCTCTGTATCGGTTGTATGTGTTTTTGTCTTGTATTCTGGCAAATTTTTTTTCAAATATTGTCGTAGTCCGTTAAAATCGCCTTGTTGAATAGGTATATTTTACGCTTTTCTATGTTAACTTTCACGAACTTAGTTTTTAACTCTACAAAAATTGCCTCATGGTCACTAATTCCGTCCATTATTTCAATGTTTGTTACGCTTTCGGGCGTAGAAGTCGCCAAGATATCAAGTATGCTGTGGCCCCGTGTGGGCGATTTAACAAGTTGTTCTACATCTACATCTACATAATACCCCGCAAGCAGCCGCAAGGGCGTGTGGCGGGGGGTGTTAGGTCACCACCCAAAAAAGGAAAAAAGAAACACCGCATTCAAAACCAACACATACATGCAAACCCCAATCCACAGCAGTGCACACATTCATCGTAACATCCCATCATTCGACGCGCATACAAACACACATTGTTCTAAGGGTGCTTTGTGAATATATGAATGAGTTCTTGGCATGAATCTCTGTTGTTGGCGGATTTTCCTACGCAGTACTTGTCCCAGTCAATTTTCGGTAAATTGGTATCACCTGTGATTATAATAATATCCTTACCATGTTTGTTACTAAGAGAGGATACTTGGACGTCGAGCTTGTGTAGAATATCTGTACTAGAATCTGCGGGTCTCTAAAATGAGCTCACGAATAGGCTTCATCTACATCTATATAATATCCCGCAAGCCGCCGCAAGGGCGTGTGGCGGGGGGTCTTAAGTCACCACCGAAAAAAAGGAAAAAAGAAAAACCGCATGCCAAACTAACACATACATTCAAATCCAAATCCACAGTAGTGCATACATTCATAGAAACATTCTATCATTTTACACGCATGCAAACACACATCTACCTCCCTTCACTCAACAAGCATACAAGTGCATATACTTAATTATGGCAAATAATTGTATCTTAGGATGCAGCAAGAAATTTATCCAAGGAACGTGCAAGGCAGATTCCAGTTAGCAACAAGGTGAAATTCCACCACCACAAGAACGTGCAACATAAAACGCTCTCCTACCCAAGGTGAGGAATTTGGCCTAACGCTGCAGGCAGGAAGGGGGCTCGCCCATGGAGAGGGATAAGGGATGGAAGGGTAAATTTAGGGAACCAAAAGCAGAGCAAACAATACTGTGAACAGCAATATATTACTCAATGGTATTCCAATGCGGCCATGCGGGAAGGTTTTTGACACAACACACAGGAGGTTAGTGAAAGTGCATGCAATTGAGTTTAACTAATTGTTACCTAGACGCCGAGGGTGGCAAGTGGCATTTTTGTTATCTCCAAGTGTGACCCTACAGTTGTTATCCCGTATTGTCCGTCGGAAGAAGGAGTCCTTGAGTCTGCTAGTCCTGGCATCTATTTCCCGAATTTTGTACACATGATCCAAGCGATCAAAGTATGTTGGAGCGCGAATAATTTTCGAGACCTCGGCGCTGAAACATGCCGAACATACTTTATTTGGAGCTAGGTCAAGTTGTGGCTCTTATCCAACAGGGTCGTTGCATTGCCACCGTTTTCATTATAGCGAAACCTAGAATATGTGTATGTGAACAAGGGAGCACTAAAATAATAATAATGGAAGTATCATGTAGATGTTTTATAGCTTCTGTAATTTTACTATGAATCAACGATATTTTTGTTTTGCATATGGTTTCATTTTCTTTTATTGGTGGTGACCTAAATAACACCGCCTGCCACACACGCCAGCAGTGACTTGCGGGGTATTATGTAGATTTAGAATACAGTTTAATTGAAACTCCAGTGGATACGCCAACTTAAGACGATAGAAAAAAAAGAAAGGCGAAGAGGTATCTACTATAATTTGGTAAAACTACATGGTGATCTTGGAGAGGCTCATAATTGCATTTTTAAGGTAGGCGGAAAATGACGCGGTTTATTGAAAGATTGGCTTGAAGGGACCTAAGGCGAAGGCCGTCTTGTTTTAGATGTTTCCGCCTGAAACGTAATTCGGACAATGGGGATGATCTCATGAGTTTTAAGGTTTCGAAGCTGAAAACCTGTTTTCCTTGAAGTTAACCCGAAGAAGAAGGTAGCTACATAAAGTCAGATTTCTCCTTGTGAATATCATTCTCGGAGAAGACACTGAGTCGCAGCTCTCAGTTCCAAGCCAAGACGCCTCTTCCAAGTAAGTCCGTAGACATTTTTAAATGCATCTCAACTCTTCGAGATAAATGTGCATTGGCATACGTGATTATGTTTACGAGACTTGTTAAAACTTGTGTGGTTAGAACAATCAGTGGATTATCTTTTTTTAATATAATGTACTATATTTCTAAGTGTAGTAGGACTCCTCGGTTAAGGATTAATTGGATATCCTTAGTATAATGTGATCTTTATCCTTCCAATATCTAATAAAAGGTTACCATTTCAAGTATTGCTCAACTTCAAGCACCCTTATAGATTTCTCTGCGGTGTATGGAGGGGTAGTAGATCACTATTCTTTAGAATAGAGTATTTACTGTGGAATTGTTGGCACTAAATAGTTTTATTTCTGAACATTTCGAATTGTCGCCCGTGATGTTTCCTACTGCTGCTGTCATCAATTCTGTTGGTACAACAAATTTGTCCTCGAAATTCTTGTACAACAAAACAAACTCAAAGAACTATGTTATTGAGTGAAATCAACACTTATTTTGAGCCAAGCCTTACTCCTGCATGTGTAATAATTTGCACGTTTTTTGAGGTTTTTTGTGAATATTTTTCCCTTCGTCTTCCCTATTTTCCCTTCGCTATTCCACCTGGTGCTTGCATACCCTGCCACCACATTTTGGGCTGAATCGCGCGGTATTCATGTAGATTAGAAGTCTTCACATTTTTTTCGGCTCTCAATTTTCATCTTCAATTTCTCGTTTTGGTCATGGCTACAAATGTAATGTGGGGCTTAAATTGTTCCCTCTGTCCGCGTTAAACAAGGATGATTTATATCTTATTGTTTCATCACCTATCTATATTTTTATTCACATTTTGAGCCTTACGTCTCATTTCCGTATTTTCTGGAATCTTTTTCCCAATGGCTCCGTTGTCTTTCCCTGTTGCGTTGACAGAATGAAGGCCCCTCGTGCCGCCCTCTTCTGCGCCGCGTGCCTGACGCTCCTGCTAGTTGTGCCGAGCCCCTCCGCCTCCTGGGAGCTGAAACTCGAGTCTCCGGGGCCGCCGGCCACCTACTCCTTCAAGCCGGACGGTGAGGTCTTGGATCGACGCCTAATCGAGGATTCGTATCACGCCAAGGTCCGCGGTGGTTCACTGTCGACGACGGAGCCTCCTGTGCTGCTCGCGTTCATCCGGGGCCGCGGGAAATGAAATGTCGTCTGGGGGACCACCGGTCGGTGAGTTGCCTCCTAGGATTGGTTGACAAGTGGTGAAGGGATTCCAACCGAATTAATCAATTAATTGCTATGTGAGGTTTCATTCAGCGGGAGAATCTCCAGGAAGGAGCATTCACTCGGTGGGAGACTCGCAGAATCTCCAGGAAGTATTTTAAGATCTATCTCACGAAAGTGAAACGAAAAAAAACTCTCAAATCTATCTGCTGTTTCCTTTCATCACTAACAAACAAACCGTTCCTTTGCAATTTACCTTCGCATTTTCCATTATTCCAAGGTAGTAGTTTTGAGTCTGCTAGTTCTGGCACGTATTTCCCGAATTTTATATAAATGATCCAAGCGACCAATGTATGTTGGAGTGCGAATAATTTGCGAGACCTCGGCGCTGAAACATATGGATCTGAATTTATTTAGTAAGTTTAACCTAGCATTGAGTCGTCTTTCTTCTAATGGTTCCCACCCTAAATCTAGAAGCATTTCAGTGTATCCAAGTATGTTTCCTTGCATTAATTGACTTTTAGATATTTTGCTGTCCCTTTATTCCATTTCAGTTCAACATCAACGCTTGATAACGACCAATGTTTTAATGAAAAAACTACATTTTATTAAATTACCTTGAATGGTCTACATGTGATGGAATATTTCATAATCTGACATTCCCATATAGTAAACATCTATATCTCCTTAATACCCTGCAACCCACCGTGAGGGCGTGTGGCGCGGGGTGTTAGGTCACCCGCAGTAAAACCCAACAAAACCATATTAATAATGAACACATACATGGAATCCTACAACCACAATGGCGTACACATTCATGCAAAAATCCTTTCATTTTACACGAATGAAAATACTATTATTATTAGCTAATCTACCGGTTAAGGTAGGTTTTTGGATGGACGCAACTATGAAATAAATATTTTGCAACTCCAAACAAAACCCAATCCAGCAACCTACTCTACATCAGGTCCCTCTTCATCTCTGTGTACTTTTTTCCTCCCTTCATCCCGTCCAACATACCTATCCTGTTCCTACCCTTCCCTCGTTTGCCCAACATTCTCCCCTCTATTAACAGAGGGGAGAATGTTTTTCTTCTTCAACATTCCACTACCGCTCAATACGCCTTTCATCCATCTTTCCTGCCTCCATAGGATTTCTCTCAACAAACACCTCTCCTCACCCACCATCTCCAGCACATCCTCATTTGTTTTCCTTTCGGTCCATTTTACCTTCTCCATTCTTCTCCACACCCAAATTTCAAAAGCCTCCAGCCTACGTCTATCCTCCTGCTTCAGTGACCACGTTTCCGCGCCGTAGATAGCTACGCTCCGTATAAAAAGTTTTATGAGTCTTTTCTTAGCCTTCCTACTCAACGTCCTCGTCATCAACTCCCTTCTCCTTGAGAAAGACTCCTTACCTAGCGCAATTCTTCTCTTTCGTCCCTACTACTTTGACAGTGTTGGTCCAGAATACTTCCGAGATACGTAAACTGTTCTACCTGCACTATTTTTCCCCTCCTATTTTAATGTTTAGCTTATCCTGCTTCTTCCTGGAAAATCGCATAACTTTGGTTTTATTTATATCAATTCTCATTCCATATCTATCGCACTGAACCTCCAATTCACTCAGCAATGCTTGCAACCCCTTGGCTGACTGAGCAACTAATGCTTGGTCATCAGGAAACCCAACGGATTTTACGAATTCCGCGCCAAATTTCATTCCTACCTCCAATTCTTCCTATGACTCTTTAATC
The DNA here is from genome assembly GCA_037158775.1 of Hetaerina titia. Lineage (NCBI taxonomy): Eukaryota > Metazoa > Arthropoda > Insecta > Odonata > Calopterygidae > Hetaerina > Hetaerina titia. The sequence continues at coordinate 1,965,260 of CM073773.1, read as the reverse complement.
ATTTCCTCCACATATACGTTCAACAGCACCGGTGACAATGGGCAACCTTGCCTTACCCCTCTTCCTAACACTGCCTATACGGACTCTCCGATCCCCACTCGCACTTGAGCAGACTTGAGACATGTACAGGTTGTGGATCAGTCTCCTGTCCCTCCAATCCATTCCTATTTTCTGCAAACACACACATTAATTTTTCCCAATTCACTCCATCAAATGCTTTTTCGAAATCTAAGGAACAGGCAAATACGTCCTGATTGTATTTTATATTCCTCTCGATTAGGGATCTCATTACTGCCTTGGAATCATGCCTATCTCTTCCTTTCCTAAACCCAAACTGATCATCTCCTAAGTAATCATTTGCCTAACTCTCTATCCTTTTGTTAATGATCCAGAGAATAACTTTAGCTGCATGGGATAATAAGCTTTAAATAAATTATTCGCGCTCCAACATTCATTGGTCACTTGGATCATGTGTAGAAAATTCGGGAAATAGATGCCAGGACTAGCAGACTCAAGGACTCCTTCCCACGGACAATACGGGATAACAACTGTAGGGTCACACTCGGAGATAACAAAAATGCCACTTGCCACCCTCGGCGTCTAGGTAACAATTAGTTAAACTCAATTGCATGCACTTTCACTAACCTCCTGTGTGTTGTGTCAAAACCCTTCCCGCATGCCCGCATTGGAATGCCATTAAGTAATGTATTGCTGTTTACAGTATTGTTTGCTCTGCTTTTGGTACCCTAAATTTCCCCTTCCATCCCTTGTCCCTCTCCGTCAGTGTGCCCTCCTCCTACCTGCAGCGTTGGGCCAGGTTCCTCATCTTGGGTGGGAGTGTGTTTTATGCGGAACGTTCTTGTGGTGGTGGTATTTCGCCTGGCTACTTGCTAGAAACTAGCTTGCACGTTCGTGATTAATTTCTTGCTGCATCCTGGGGTAAAATTATTTGTTGTAGTTAAGCGTATGTACTTGCATGCTTGTGGAGTGAAGGGAGGTAGATGTGTGTTTGCATGCGCGTCGAATGATGGGATGTTACGATGAATGTGTGCACTGCTGTGGATTGGGGTTTGCATGTGTGTGTAGGTTTTGAATGCGGTATTTCTTTTTTCCTTTTTTGGGTGGTGACCTGACACCCCCCGCCACACGCCCTTGCGGCGGCTTGCGGGGTATTTTGTAGATGTAGATAAGCGTATTGTTCTGTAATCCTCACATGTTGTCGCCTTTACCTTTTTCGGAATAGGAACTAAAACTGATTTCACAAAATCTCCCGGCCAGATTCCTTCCTCATTGGTACTACGAATCAGTCCATATAGAGTCTTCTTCCCACATTTTCCTATACATTTCAACAGTTCCACAGGAATGTTGTTTACCCCCACGACCTTATTTGCTTTCATCTCCTTTAATGCCCTTTCTATTTCCTCGTCGAGTATTCCTGGTCCTAAGCTATCTTCTTCTACGTCATGTTCTTTTTCTATGCCTAACCTTGTCGGCCTAAATTCTCTACCGTACAGTGTTTCTATATATTTTTTCCATCTCTCTTGGATTTCATCTGGTTCAATTATTATCTTACCCCACTTATCTTTAAATGTTTGCACAGGTCTTGCCTTCTTATTTCACGATGATAACTTAACCTTGCTGGATATAGCACCAATTTCACCCTTTGTTTGCAAACTTTCCATGTCCTCGCATTGCGTTTTCCACCATTCTTCTTTCGCTTTATTTATGGCCCTTCTCAATTTATTGTGTAAGTCTTTGTACTTCATTTTGCCTAACTCTGCGTTTACATTCCTCCATCGTTGCAATCATCTCATCCATTACCCATGGTTTCCTTATCCTTTTCCCGTTAACGGTTCCTATAGTGTCTTTAGCGGCTTCCAATATCCCTTTCTTGATACATTCCCATTTTTCTTCGATAGTACCTAGCTCTTTACCGTCATCCACCATTTCCTCTACAGCCTGCTGATACTCCTTCCTTTTTAATCCATATGATGCTTCTAAATTCAATTTCCTAACCCGCCGCCCCTGCCTTATGTTTTTGAAACGGACGCAACATTTCATAACAACTAAATTGTGGTCAGAGTCCGCATCCGCTCCTGGGAAACTGTGCGAATTTATCACACTGTTCCAAAACCTGTGCCTAACCATAATACTATATAATCTATCCGATACCTTTCTGAGTCGCCTGGCATTTTCCGTGTTTTACTACGCCTTTTGTGTTATCTAAACCATGTGTTGGTGATGACTAACCCCTGTCTCCTGCAGAATTCAATTGCTTTCTCCCCGGGTTCATTCCTCGTGCCTTACCCATAGTCCCCCACCTCACCACCATCTCTTCCTTCGCCTACCGTTGAATTCCAATCCCCCATCATTATTAAATGTTTCCCTGCAGGAACACACGCGATAATGTTCTCTAACTCATCTTACATCCTGTCGACTTCTTCCTCCTTGCGGTTGCTCGGTGTCATGCATACCTGAACAATGACCATGTTCGTCGGCTCTGCCTTAATCTCTACGAGTAAAATTTTATCATTAATTGATTTTGGCAATTTTCCACAAAATAAAATCTTTATTAATACGACCGGTTTCAATGTAACTACATCATCTTCTGGTAACAGTCATTTCTCATTGTCTACTATGTATGATGAAAAGCAAGTAAGGGGAGGGTAGTGGAAAATGGGGGAAAGAGGGAGGGGAGGTGGAACGTGGGCAACGTGGGTGACATAGAAGAGGGGAGAAAAGTTGCGGGTGAGGAGAAAGGGGAGGGGATTAACACAGTCCGGAAAAACCTCGTGGCTGGATGGAAGGGTTGTGTCGATGAGGATGGACCCTCTGTGCGGCGCCAAGCTCCTAGGGCCGTGGAGAACGGGGATGAGACCGGGGTTTTTCCGTTGTTGACCGCGCGCAGATATCCATGCACAAAGAAGTGTGCGAAAAGAAGTAAAGATTGGGGTGACTGTCGATATGGTTCCTAGGGGGGGCGGGGTGGGGGGAAGGGAAGCCCTGGGGATGGGTAAGGAAGGGGTGGAATAGGGATTTCACTTGTAAATGTCGGCGAGAGAGTGGGGGGGGGGGTTGGGGTGGGAGGAAAGAAGGGGGAAGAAAGGGGTTTCCCGCTTGTCCGGGACACAAAGCTTCCCGCCTTCTCCGGGATAACATGGTCAGAGAGTGCACAGGGGCATTGGGGGGAAATTCCAATAGTTAGGGACAGGGGATCACTGGTCAAACGAGCGTCCAGGGAAGGTGATGGAGAGGAGGAGGGAGAGTGAAGATGAAAATTGGACTTCGTTGATGAGGTCAAAGTCCTTCCGATGTAAGATTTCCAGCTGTTCCATGGCGTCTAATTTCTTTCCTTTGCTCAGGTTGTGAAGGAATTTAAAGTGAAATTACAAAAATGGTTGAAATCAAGATATTTGGAAAAAATAGAATTGAAATGACCTGTGATGAGACCTTTCCTATGTTTCCTGATGCGAGTCGAAAAACTGCTGCCTGTCTGGCCAATGTACGTAGCTCCACACTCACACTGAATTTCGTATACACCACTTTGGTTATTGCAATGTATGGGGTCTTTATTTGAACATAAGGATTTGAACAGATTATTGGGGGTATAAAATGAAATGAGGAAATGATCTTTGGGAAATCTTTGGGGAGCACATATCAGGACAATATGCGGATCCGCTTTAAAGAAACTGGGCTTCATTAAATGGGTGGTGGGGAAATGTAATGAGAAAGTTAAAGAGAGGTGTTATTTTGCTCTAGTTAGACCACATTTGGAATGTGCCGCAAGTGTTTGGGATCCTTGGGAGAAAATCTGGCAAAAAGAATTAGATAAAATCCAGAGAAAATCCGCCATATCCGTCAAAAATTAGTATAATAAGTGTACAAGTGAGACAGGTGATTTAGGCTGGAAGCCCCTCTAAATACGAAGAGAACAAGGGAGACTTAGACCTAAAAAAAATTCAAAACTAGCGAATTTAACGATGACACTAAAGGAATTATAATGGCCCCACACTACTTGAGTAGATCAGACCACAAATGTATAAAAGGGGGATAGATTGCAATACAGATAGATTCAAATGCTCATTCTTCCCCGGGACAATCAGAAATCACAATATTAAGAAGCCGAAGTTGCTTTAGAAATATTAAAAACCCATAAGTTACAAGTCGGAACAAAATTACACATTGCAAAGATTTTACGTGTCTGAAGATGCATGTGTATGTTAGTTGGTAGTTTGTTGTTTGCATGTGTGTGGGTTTTAACTTGAATGTACGCAATGTTTTTTTTGTAGCATGCATAAATTGGAGGCTTTTGCATGCTGTTTTATTTTTCTTTCTTAATTACGCGTGGTGCCCTAACACCCTTCGCCACACGCCCTTGCGGCGGCTTGCCGGGTATTGAGCAGATGTAGATGTCTTTAATTGAGGCCTGCGCGCGTTGCGAAGAGAGGCACTTTGTTCAGCCGTCGTCCAAGCCTGTCTCTCTTCTGCATCAGCGCGGCGAAGCGGAGGGGAGCGGGCGCCTTTTGGCTTGGCCCTCCCGTCCCCTCCAGCATGCCAATATGGATATCACACCCTTTGGGGTGTGATATCCGCATGCACGATTGGTGGTCGCCGGCTTACGGTTATCAATCGGGATGGCATGCGATATCACATTTTCCACTCATCCGTTGGTCGAAAACGGTTCACCGAGGGAGTAATTCTCGTTTATTTCAACCTGCAGGTCTGGGACCGAACTGCTGAGACGCCATTTGACACTTGACGTCTCTTGTTCCGCGCTGGGAAGTTACTTCAAGCATCAAAGCAATCACCCAGGGGTAAAACGCAGAAATGCCTCCATTCAATATCGACGTGGAATTTTGAATAAAATCCTACATTGCTTTTTCAGTGTATTTTGAATCATCTAATTTCTCAAATACATTTTTTGCATTTCTTTTTGTCAAAGAGGTGAAAAAAATATTCTCTTAAAATTTTATATTGATACAGGAATCAAAGATTAAATCAGTCCCAACTAATTTAATGATTAGCTCTTCCTGCCGTTTGCTGCGAGCGTTAGTTCACGCCTGTGGTTTACGGCAAGTTCGTCATTAGTAATTCTTAAACAAATATTAAACGAAGACGCGCTACCACTATTTATTCACTCGGTCTCTCAATCCTGATTTTACTTAAGTTGAAATGCTAATAACAAAGTAAATCAAGTTGAGTATCTTCTAATCTGCGATTAAATTAATAAGATATAATAATTCGTAATTACTTTAATTTTACCAATGGGCATTTTATCACTCTACTTTGGTGTTAGGCCACCACCCTCAAAAAGAGAATAAAAATGCATGCAAGACCCACAAACGAATGCCAATCTAAACCTATACATTCGCACGTGTTCGTGCAAAAGCCTTTATAACTTCGAATTTGATTCGATCAAAACCGCCTAATGTTGGATAATTCCACCTTGTATTCATAGAGGCATATGCTTGCGCAACTTTAGCGATACTCAATATCCAATAGCATTTACTGTAAAAAGAAAACGAATGCCACTGAAATTACGAAACCACTTACATGCAAAAAATTCAATAAATAAGTAGATTCAAATCATGCGGGAACAATATTATAAAAATGTGTCTATTTAAATTGCACTCAAGATATAGAAAAAATATATACACAATCAATACTAAATACCCACTCGTATCTGCGATCAAATCTAACTTGATTGCTAAATGTCTGAGGAAAAATGACTTTTAAATCAATTCTTTCTTCTATCCTCGTATTTCCCTGTTTTTAGACAAGTCATCTGATCTACCATAATAAGTCGGGACCTGTAACAATCGGTCTTCAATATCCTCGAATAAGTTGCCTGCCTCAAATTTGCGAAATAAATTTTCCCTGTATTTCAACCTACAGTCAACTAGTGCCTCCCACCCCTAATTCCTCCAATAGTGTCTTGACTCTGCCAGATCGCTCATAAAAACTTTTCACCGACCTATCTGCTCTACCTTTTTGCTTCTAAGGCCGTTCACCTAAAATTCCAGATAGTGTTTGAGAGATACCACACCGAGTGATATTTCACTTTCACCTGGATGGATGCAAAGGAGTGTGTGGGCCCCCTACTCTCCTCAAGTTGACGCCCGGCCCTACAGCAAAAGATCGTCCGATCCCCGACCGCCCTCCTACCTCCATGGAATAGGAACACTTTGCTCTGTGATTGTTTCTTGAAAAGTACGCGAGTGAAGGCATCGTAGTAGAAAGTTAAGCTTCTATTGCTTCCTCGTGACATTTGATTGAGGAATCTAATTTCAGAAGATAAATCCATGGGAAAGCATCCCTTAAGACATTATCTTGTAGATTTTTCCACATCAGCATAACAACATGCAAGTCAGCAAGAATCGTGTGGGCAGCAGGAAGAGCCCCATAAAGGCCGACTACTACCGAAAGGTCGTTGTCCCATCTTATATCCTTATTACTCTTGAATAGTCGGTCCGCTTAAAAATCGCATATCGCTAGTTTTATCGCGACGGAGATGATGCTTCAGCGTAAAGACGCTCTTTTTAATATTATAATTCAAGTATTTGTTTGCCATTGTACAGAGCTATATAACAAAGGCTTCAACATAAATAATCATCACGTAGGTAGTCAGTAACTGTTAATTTTTGTTTTTAGACGCTCTTCAGACTGACTATGAGTGAAAGCTCGAGAGAGAGAGATAGAGTACAGTGTACTTTGTAAATAAATCAAATTATCAAAAACAAAGGTATTTCGCTTGGCTGGAAATGCACAGCGTAAATAAGTCTACCATACATTTTAATAATATGAAAGAATTTCGGTAATTTTTTCGCAAAAATTTTATTATCGACTTAAGTTGGTCAAAATATTTTTGTAAAAAGAAAGAAATCCGGTTTCGTATGCATGAGGTCAGGCATAAAGGTCAATTGTAAAATTACTCTTTGTGGATGATTTGAGTCACTCCAAAGTTGTCCTGACACATTAAGAGATATTTGTGACAATTTTACATCTTACACATCTATCAGTGGCATGATTCATTACTTATTATTTTATTATTTAACAATTGGCTCTGCCCATCAATTCTTTATTTTAAAGGCAATGATTTTAGGAGAACTACTAATGCTCACGGATATAATTTGACCAAAAATGAAAACCGATATTTTTCATTTACATCTACATATAACCCCGCAAGCCGCCGCAAGGGCGTGTGGCGGGTGGTGTTAGGTCACCACCCAAAAAAGGAGAAAAGAAATACCGCATTCAAAACCAACACACACATGCAAACCCCAATCCACAGCAGTGCACACATTCATCTACATCTACATAATACCCCGCAAGCCGCCGCAAGGGCGTGTGGCGGGGGGTGTTAGGTCACCACCCAAAAAAGGAAAAAAGAAATACCGCATTCAAAAACAACACACACATGCAAACCCCAATCCACAGCAGTGCACACATTCATCGTAACATCTACATCTACATAATACCCCGCAAGCCGCCGCAAGGGCGTGTGGCGGGGGGTGTTAGGCCACCACCCAAAAAAAGGAAAAAAGAAACACCGCATTCAAAACCAACACACACATGCAAACCCCAATCCACAACAGTGCACACATTCATTGCAACACCCCATCATTCGACGCGCATGCAACCACACATCTACCTATCCTCACTCCAAAAGCATGCAAGTACATACGCTTACCTACAACAAATAATTCCACCCTAGGATGCAGCAAGAAACCTATCACGAACGTACCAGCTAGTTTATAGCAAGTAGCCAGGCGAAACACCACCACCACAAGAGCGTTCCACACAAAACTCTCTCCCACCCAAGGTGAGGAATCTGGCCCAACGCTGCAGGTGGGAGGAGGGCACACCCGCGGAGAGGGACAAGGGATGGAAGGGTGGAGCATGAAGTTCGTAAAGACGCTCGGGCATGCGGGAAGGGTTCTGACACAACACACAGGAGGCTAGTGAAAGTGCATGCAATTGAGTTCAACTAATTGTTACCTAGACGCGGAGGGTGGCAAGTGGCATTTTTGTTATCTCCGAGTGTGACCCTAGAGTTGTTATCCCGTATTGTCCGTGGGAAGAAGGAGTCCTTGAGTCTGCTAGTCCTGGCATCTATTTCCCGAATTTTGTACACATGATCGAAGCGACCTATATATGTTGGAGAGCGAATAATTTTCGAGACCTCGGTGCTGAAACATGCGGATCCGAATTTATTTAGTAAGTTTAACCTAGCATTGAGTCGTCTTTCTTCCAATGATTCCCATCCCAACTCCATAAGCATTTCAGTGACGCTTTTCGTTTTATCGTAACAGTTTTCCACGAAACGAGCTGCCCGGCGTTGGACCTTCTCAATTTCCCGAATGAGGCCTTTTTCACACGGATCCCATACGCTACATGCATATTCTAAATGGGGCCTTACAAGAGCGTGATAACAACGTTCCTTGACCTTGGAGTCACTTCTACATCTACATCTACATCTACATAATACCCCGCAAGCCGCCGCAAGGGCGTGTGGCGGGGGGTGTTAGGCCACCACCCAAAAAAAAAGGAAAAAAGAAACACCGCATTCAAAACCAACACACACATGCAAACCCCAATCCACAACAGTACACACATTCATTGCAACACCCCATCATTCGACGCGCATGCAACCACACATCTACCTATCCTCACTCCAAAAGCATGCAAGTACATACGCTTACCTACAACAAATAATTCCACCCTGGGATGCAGCAAGAAACCTATCACGAACGTGCCAGCTAGTTTATAGCAAGTAGCCAGGCGAAACACCACCACCACAAGAGCGTTCCATACAAAACTCTCTCCCACCCAAGGTGAGGAATCTGGCCCAACGCTGCAGGTGGGAGGAGGGCACACCCGCGGAGAGGGACAAGAGATAGACTCTACCGACAATGCGTCTAATAAATCCTAATTTTTTATATGCTTGCCCGCAGACTTTACGTATATGGGTCCTCCAAGTTAAGTCTAAGCTAAGTGTTTTAGCACCCGAGCTGGTATATTTTCGGGACCCGGGGATTTGTTTCGTTTGATGTCTTTTCATTCATAGAAACATCCCATCATTCCACGCGCATGCAAACACACATCTACCTCCCTTCACTCCACAAGCATGCAAGTACATACGCTTAACTACAACAAATAATTTTACCCCAGGATGCAGCAAGAAATTTATCACGAACGTGCAAGCTGGTTTTTAGTAAGTAGCCAGGCGAAACACTACCACCACAAGAACACTCTACATAAAACTCTCTCCTACCCAAGGTGAGGAATCTAGCCCAACGATGCAGGTAGGATGAGGGCTCCCCCGCGGAGAGGGACAAGGGATGGAAGGGGAAATGTAGGGTACCAAAAGCAGAGCAAACAATACTGTAAACAGCAATACATTACTTAATGGCATGCGGGAAGGGTTTTGACACAACACACAGGAGGTTAGTGAAAGTGCTTGCAATTGAGTATAACTAATTGTTACCCAGACGCCGAGGGTGACAAGTGGCATTTTTGTTATCTAAGATTGTGACCCTACAGTTGTTATCCCGTATTGTCCGTGGGAAGAAGGAGTCCTTGAGTCGGCCCATATCTCTTTTCAAAAACTTTATATTGCTGTTGTGATGTAGATATGTGACGCGATGCATAACATAGATTCACACGGAGGATAAGATGCTCATGGGAGGAGGTGGGTATTTAATTCCAAAATGCGTATTTCTTCGTGTTCGGCGGCGGATTCATGAGCCCAGGCGTCGACTCATCGTCTCAATCGAAAGGTGGGAACGTTAATCGCGTCGTCTCCTCCGGTTGGCTCGTACATCACTTTCTCTCGGTGAATTGTTCGTAGGTCTGCTTCGCCAGGCGCCGAATTCCACAAAATTAGCGGCTTATTTCCTCCCTCTCACCCACCTCCCTCCCGCAACCCTCTCTCCCACCCCTTATTCGCCGCTCGCGGTTTCTTAACAATCCAAATTATCCCCCTCGTCTCCGATTACCCCTCCAAGGCCCTTTCCACGACTTGGCGCTGTCCGCGACTCGTCCGTGCCTCCCCGCTCTCCCCCCTCGCTCCCCGTTCCCCTCCCCTGCCACTCAGCCTTTCATCCGACCGCCCCCCTCCCTCACCACCCCTCCGAGTCACATCCTGAGGGTGGGGGGCAGTGAATGCCGCGCGGCCATCAAACAACCTCTGGCCGAACCCCTTCACTGCGACTCACTCCCACTCTCATAACCCGCGGCGTCACCCGACGAGTCGGACACACGCAACATACGCACGCACGACGTCCAACAGCGCAGTGTGAAAACCCCACACCCCCACATCCTCTCCCATTTGTTTTTTCCGCTCGATTTCGTTTAATCCACATTCGAACTCCTCGCCGGGAGTTTTGGAGAAATACTCAGGAAAGACAGAGGTGGGCAGTGCGCAAAGGCAGAGAGAGCCGTGTCGGCGGAGGGAAAGCGCGAACAACCTCGCAGCTTACCTCTGTCATTTGTGCCGCTGCCCTCCCGAGAGTACCCTTGCGGAGGACCGGGCGGTGCTCCTCGGAGGGCGTCGTTAAGTGCGTAGGGATTGAGGGTCAGGGCCCTCTTGTTTACGTCTCCTCCCGCGTCGTCCGAGCCCTCCCAGCTCCGCCTTCCGACCGGTAAGTCCCGGAGTTGACGAGATGGTGCCGCCCGGATCAGCGCCGCGACGCCGCAGGGTCAAGGACATCGCCTGTGTGCTTCTGGTGTTCGCCGCCTGTTCCTCAGGTTAGTGAAAGCGCTTGAGAGCTGCGGGGTAATGGTGTCAGTATATCCATATTCCACTTGGTATCAAAAAACGTGCCGAAGACAACGCCCTTCGTCAGCTGATGGAGGTCCCGATGTGCTTAGCCACACACCCTCTCGCAATTAGTAAACAGATTCGAGATCGATATAAATACCCCGAGATCCACTAGAAAGGTGTGTGGCAGGGGGTGTACGCACGAGTTTGAAAAGATAAGTGATAAGGGAGGATATATTTGATAAAAATTATCAAATAGCGTGAAAAAGCATCGAATAACATGCATATCAAATAGCATGCGTAATAAAGCAAAACAAAGTGTTAATTCACCCAGTTATTTCGTTGTGTAATGCGACAAAAGGGAATGAAAATGAACCACAACCATTTATGCGACAGGCCTCGACCATAGCAAGACAGGTCATGCAGAGTAAAAAAGTAAGAATGAGAAATTCTACTATAACATGGGTATGCACTAATTGTCTCCGCTCCTAAAGTCACATGTAGTAAATGTGACCCACCGCTGTGGGCAGAGCACGGCGTGAGGCATCCCCCAACAGAGAGAGACATCTACATCTACATAATACCCCGCAAGCCGCCGCAAGGGCGTGTGGCGGGGGGTGTTAGGCCACCACCCAAAAACAGGAAAAAAGAAACACCGCATTCAAAACCAACACACACATGCAAACCCCAATCCACAACAGTGCACACATTCATTGCAACACCCCATCATTCGACGCGCATGCAACCACACATCTACCTATCCTCACTCCAAAAGCATGCAAGTACATACGCTTACCTACAACAAATAATTCCACCCTAGGATGCAGCAAGAAACCTATCACGAACGTACCAGCTAGTTTATAGCAAGTAGCCAGGCGAAACACCACCACCTCAAGAGCGTTCCACACAAAACTCTCTCCCACCCAAGGTGAGGAATCTGGCCCAACGCTGCAGGTGGGAGGAGGGCACACCCGCGGAGAGGGACAAGGGATGGAAGGGTGGAGCATGAAGTTCGTAAAGACGCTCGGGCATGCGGGAATGGTTCTGACACAACACACAGGAGGCTAGTGAAAGTGCATGCAATTGAGTTCAACTAATTGTTACCTAGACGTGGAGGGTGGCAAGTGGCATTTTTGTTATCTCCGAGTGTGACCCTAGAGTTGTTATCCCGTATTGTCCGTGGGAAGAAGGAGTCCTTGAGTCTGCTAGTCCTGGCATCTATTTCCCGAATTTTGTACACATGATCGAAGCGACCTATATATGTTGGAGAGCGAATAATTTTCGAGACCTCGGTGCTGAAACATGCGGATCCGAATTTATTTAGTAAGTTTAACCTAGCATTGAGTCGTCTTTCTTCCAATGATTCCCATCCCAACTCCATAAGCATTTCAGTGACGCTTTTCGTTTTATCGTAACAGTTTTCCACGAAACGAGCTGCCCGGCGTTGGACCTTCTCAATTTCCCGAATGAGGCCTTTTTCACACGGATCCCATACGCTACATGCATATTCTAAATGGGGCCTTACAAGAGCGTGATAACAACGTTCCTTGACCTTGGAGTCACTTCTACCGACAATGCGTCTAATAAATCCTAATTTTTTATATGCTTGCCCGCAGACTTTACGTATATGGGTCCCCCAAGTTATGCAAAGAGACAAGGGTTGGCAGGGGAGCCTTGAAAAGGACAAAGGAGAGCCGACAATATTGTACTGAGCACACTGCATTTCATGAAATGGCAATCCCATTGGGGGGGGGGGAATTTGACAGATTGGTATACTCCGGCCTTCCGGACGATCAATTCACAAATATTAAAGCAGATTTAATATAACTTCGTCTACACCCCACCTGGCACAAGGGCTTACGGCGGGGGTCGTTAGGACGACACTCTTGGGGAGTGTTTTTTGGGAATGTAATCTTAAAAACCCCTATTTTCGACAGCGTGTACCTGTTATTTTATTAATTATTCCGCATTTTCTGGATTTCACGAATAGTTCAATTTTTCAGATAGACAATCTAACTCTCTAATGTAGTAATTGTCCGCCATGGTAAAGTAATATCACGGGATTCAATGTCGGCCCTGCCAATGAAACTCGAAATACAAAAAACATATTGATGCGATGCAATACTTTATATGTTACCATGAATCATCTCGAAACAGTTTTGTGAGCACAAATAATACCGTTAAACATATCTTTGTAAGTATAAATGGATACATAGTGGTCGAACGGAGAGTTGGTTCACGGGAGATATAGCAAACAACGAAGTGTTTCCGAGCGGTTTCACAATTTACAGAAGGGACAGACCTAATAGATTGGATATGTGAATATTCATAGATGTAAAGTCACATCTTAGTAGCCAAAGATACGAATGCGACAAAAATAGCATAGAAAGCGTTTGGAGCAAGTTATTTTCCCCGGGCGAGTGCAATAATGAATTTCTCAATGGGTTAATTTTCTTATCTACATATACTCAATACCCCGCAAGCCGCCGCGAGGGCGTGTGGCGGGGGGTGTTAGGGCACCACCCTTAAATTAGGGAAAAAAAACCGCATGCAGAAGCCACAAATGTTTAGCCCACAAACCAAACATGGTAAACATTCATGCACGCACCCTTTCGCCTCAACCATTTTTCACACATGCAAACCCACAAACTACCAACAAACATACACAATGTTTGAATTTTTAATTTTGTTCCGAATTGTAACTTTAATATTTGTAATATTTCTAAATGGACTTCGGATTCGTACTATTATGATTTTTTATTGTTCTGGGGAAGAATGAGTATTTGTATCTATCTGTATTGGAATCTATCTCCCTTATTATACCTTTGTGGTCTGATCTACCCAAGTAGTGTGGGGCCATTATAATTCCTTTAGTGTCATCGTTAAATTCGCTGGTTCTGAATGTTTCTAAATGTGTAAGTCTCGCTTGTTCTCTTCGTATTTCGAGGGGCTCCCAGCCTAAATCACCTGTCTCACTTGTGCACTTATTATACTAATTTTTGACGGATATGGCGGATTTTCTCTGGAGTATATCTAGTTATTTTCTCTGCTTTCGAAGGCATTTTTTAAATCCTTTGTTGTACCTCCTGAGATGTAATGAGAAAGTGGAAGAGAGCTGTTATTTTGCTTTGGTTAGACCACATTTGGAATATGCCGCAAGTATTTCGGACCCTTGGGAGCAAATCTGTAAACACTTTCCTCCCCAAGGACAAAAGTAGGGAATTACCAAACGTAGCAAGTAGCAGGGTGATTCCACTAAATCAGCCGGAGAGGTATACTAGTGCTGGCATCTATTTCCCGAATTTTAGACACGAAATTATATACGAGCGACTAATGTATGCTGGAGTGCAAACACCTGTTACACTTGTGTTGTTGTCATATATATTTTTCACGAATCTGGCGGATTTTCTCTGGCCTTATCTAGTTTTTCTGCCAGATTTTCTCCCAAGGATCCCAAATACATGCGGCATATTCCAAATATGGTCTAACTAGAGCAAAATAACACCTCTATTTAACTTTTTCGTTACATTTCCCCACCACCCGTTGAATGAAGCCCAGTTTCTTTAAAGCGGATCCGCATATTGTCCTGATTTGTGCTCCCCATGGAAGGCGTTATGTTAGAACTACCCCAAAATATTTTACTTTTTTGGCCGTAGTTAGTACTGAACCCTCTATTTCGTAGTTTATAATAATTTTAGCTTATATTTTCGATTATTCGACTGTTGACAGCGCGTCTACTAAATCCTTATGTGGTACTCGTTTTTGTTCCAATGGTATCTAACTGCCTCATATAGAATGAGAAATTCTTTTACGAGTATTTCACTTTTTCATTACATCACAAATATAGGATATGATAACTTATCAGATCGGATATATCGGATAACAATCGCCTCGTTCCTCTTCCACATTACCTGCAATATTATGTTTCGATTTGATTTTACTAGGCTTCCACTGAAACGGTTCCGATTCTATCACTCCTTGCTCTTTTCGCGAGGGAATCGACGTCACGTAATGCAATTTCCGTGAATCTAAACTTCATTTTTGAGAAATGCTATTTCATGCCGAAGGTTATTGTTTCTACGATTATGCGTGGATAAAATCGGCCAAAACATCTTATAGAAGCCTCCCAACATTTTATTGCTCGAATTTCTTGCTCAAAAATCTATAAAATTTTTTTATTGTTGAAATTCAGTTTTTTTAACAAAATTTGCCCTTTTACTGTAATTATTTGCTAAGTCCCCTCATAAACAGTTCGATAGTTTTGTTATATTTTTTTTCGTCGTTCAATTAATAGGAATTAATAATTCTGGGCGATGGTCTTTTTTTGTTTCCTTACTTCCTAAGGACATTACAATGTCGCCGGTGTGTTGCTGTCATATTTATTCTTTCTAATAGGTTATCCATGGACAATTATAGTGTGTCTATCTTCTCACAAGTAAAGCATCACCAATTAGATTTCATTTTTTTTACAGTTTAATCGAAAGTAAGCCTCTTGGTCCCTTATTGCCCACATTTATTTGCTGATTTCTCACGCAATTACGGAATGGATTATCTAGTTTGCATGCCAAAACATGTCACAGGGACTAATAACCGTCCTGTGGCCTTTGCTTATCTTAGAAGACTAATTGTGGGTAGTTTTGAGGTTCCCAGACTGCACTGTTTCCGGTCATGCAGTGTCGTTGGTGCGGAGGGAAGGGGCAAAATATCGCAATTCAAGGACTTCGGTTGCTTTCGACAGAGATCTCATCGAAAGTGAACCGAAAATGGCTGTTGGAGTTGAATGACAGTGTCATTATGCCTGCTTTTGAAAATTATTTTACCAGCGGTTAATAGCTTTCATACCGCATTTTTCGTAACCTTACCAAATTGTTATTCTCTCCAAAAGTGCCGCAAATAAGAAAAGGAATAAAGACAAAAAATTAAAAGCTTTATTTCCTCAATAATAAATAAATTAGTAAGCAAAAGTAAAAAATTATAAAAATGACAATATGTTGTGAATTTGAGCATACTTGATGATGAGCACCTAAGAAAAGAAGAGGCACACGCTGTCGAAAATAGGGATTCATGATTTTAAATTCCCAAAAAACACTCCCCAAGAGTGTCGTCCTAACGATCCCCGCCGTGAGCCCTTTTTCCGGGTGGGTTGTAGGCGAATGTATATTAAATCTGCTTTTGTATTTGTGAAATGGAATGACCGGAATGCGTAGAATTCTAACAGGTAATAAGTGTCAGAATTACATGTTTATCTACCCTCTTTTAATGTAGTTTCTTGTCCTTTTCGTGTAGGCACAATAATAGCTGCTAACCATGTAATACTCGTAATATATGTAGGCATGCTGTATGATTGGTTTTCGGTAACTCCTTTCCACGCGGTTTTTGGTGGATCGCGGGGTGCCAGATATATGATGAAAAAAAGGGAATGTATGTACAATGTCTGGTGACCTAACATCCCCTGCCACACGTTCTTGCGACGGCTTGCGGGGTATAATGTACCATCACGGATTTTGGAAGGGCAGATCTTGCGAAACCCAATTAGGTCTTTTCAATCACGATATACTTAGATCGGGAGAAAATAACCACACACATATTAAAACAGGTTTTTAAATGCGAATGCTATGGTTCCAAAAAACTGTTTTTCACGCCTCCGTCTGTAAGGAAAAGAGAAAATTGGAAAAAAATTATCACCAAAAAATTTTATTCCGTACTCAGTTTTTGTCAAATTGCGATTCCTACGACATGGCCATGATAAAAGGCAGTGTTTTAGGCTCTTCATTTACATCATTCGAAATTAAGTCCCGATATGAAATCACATCATATTAATCTTTAGTGTATATCTACTCAATACCCCGCAAGCCGCCGTAAGGGCGTGTTGTGGGGGGTGTTTGGAGAACCACCTGCAATTAAGAAAAAACTCCATGCAAAAGTCACAAATTTATACAAGCCAAAAATAAAACATTATATACATTCATGCAAAAACCCTTAAAATCCACACACATGCATCTACAGATACACCTAGAAACTTTAAAATGTTTAATTTTGTCCCAACTGGTAAATAATATGTTTTTAATATTTCTAAAGTGACCTCGGAATGAATGAGTATTTGAATCTGTCTGTGTAGGAATCTGTTTCCCTTATTTTATCTTTGTGGTCTGATCCACCCGAGTAGTGTGGAGCCATTCAATTTCCTTTACTGTCATCGTTAAACTCGCTGGTTTTGAATATTTCTAAAAGTGTAAGACTCGCCTGTTCTCTTCGTATTTCAAGGGGCTCCCAGCCTAAATCCCCTAAGAGACCTGTTACACTTGTGTTCTTATCGTATATATTTTTCGCGAATCTGGCGGATTTTCTCTGGATTTCATCTAGTTCTTTTTGCCAGATTTTCTCCCAAGGATCCCAAATACATGCGGCATAGTCCAAATGTGGTCTAACTAGAGGAAAATAACAACTCTCTTTAACTTTCTCATTACATTTCCCCACCACCCGTTTAATGAAGCCCAGTTTCTTTAAAGCGGACCCGCATATTGTCCTGATATGTCCTCCCCATGAACTTAAATGAAGTTAGAACTACCCCAAAATATTTTACTTGTCTGGTCGTAGTTAGTACTGAACCCTCTATGTCGTAGCTTATGTCCTGTTCACCACTTCCTTTGTTCCAAAATTTTAAAACTGCGCATTTGTTTATATTCTACATCTACATAATACCCCGCAAGCCGCCGCAAGGGCGTGTGGCGAGGGGTGTTAGGCCACCAGCCAAAAAAAGGAAAAAAGAAAAAGGAAAAAAGAAACACCGCATTCAAAACCAACACACACATGCAAACCCCAATCCACAACAGTGCACACATTCATTGCAACACCCCATCATTCGACGCGCATGCAACCACACATCTACCTATCCTCACTCCAAAAGCATGCAAGTACATACGCTTACCTACAACAAATAATTCCACCCTAGGATGCAGCAAGAAACCTATCACGTACGTGCCAGCTAGTTTATAGCAAGTAGCCAGGCGAAACACCACCACCACAAGAGCGTTCCATACAAAACTCTCTCCCACCCAAGGTGAGGAATCTGGCCCAACGCTGCAGGTGGGAGGAGGGCACACCCGCGGAGAGGGACAAGGGATGGAAGGGTGGAGCATGAAGTTCGTAAAGACGCTCGGGCATGCGGGAAGGGTTCTGACACAACACACAGGAGGCTAGTGAAAGTGCATGCAATTGAGTTCAACTAATTGTTACCTAGACGCGGAGGGTGGCAAGTGGCATTTTTGTTATCTCCGAGTGTAACCCTAGAGTTGTTATCCCGTATTGTCCGTGGGAAGAAGGAGTCCTTGAGTCTGCTAGTCCTGGCATCTATTTCCCGAATTTTGTACACATGATCCAAGCGACCTATATATGTTGGAGAGCGAATAATTTTCGAGACCTCGGTGCTGAAACATGCGGATCCGAATTTATTTAGTAAGTTTAACCTAGCATTGAGTCGTCTTTCTTCCAATGATTCCCATCCCAACTCCATAAGCATTTCAGTGACGCTTTTCGTTTTATCGTAACAGTTTTCCACGAAACGAGCTGCCCGGCGTTGGACCTTCTCAATTTCCCGAATGAGGCCTTTTTCACACGGATCCCATACGCTACATGCATATTCTAAATGGGGCCTTACAAGAGCGTGATAACAACGTTCCTTGACCTTGGAGTCACTTCTACCGACAATGCGTCTAATAAATCCTAATTTTTTATATGCTTGCCCGCAGACTTTACGTATATGGGTCCCCCAAGTTAAGTCTTTAGTGAATGTAACACCTAGGTATTTCACCGAATGAACTACTTTAAGGTCAACTCCAGCTAATTTGTAAACTAATCCCGTGGATCTTTTAAAGAAATTTACCACCGAACATTTATTAAGATTTAAAGGCAATCCCCATTTTGAACACTATTCATTAATGCTATTTAAATCACGTGCTAGAATTGAACGATCCTCATCCCCAGATATCTCCCGATAAATCACTGTGTCATCCGCGAACATCCTTATCTTACTTTTCACTTTGCGGTTCAGATCGTTAACAAAAATCAAGAATAGTAACGGTCCGATAACACTTCCCCGAGGAACCCCCGAGGTGACTCTTACGCTGGTAGAACTAGCGCCGTCAAGGACTACCCTCTGTTCCCGGTCTGAAAGGAAGTCTTCGACCCAATTTATTGCCCCCTTGTGTATACCTGCGCCCTTTAATTTATGGATGAGTTTACCATGCGGAACCTTATCAAATGCCTTTTGAAAGTCTAAAAAGATCGCATCCACTTGCCTACCACTTTCACCCGATAAAAGTAAGTCATGTGTGAACAATCCTAATTGGGTCTCGCATGAGCGGGTTTTTCTGAATCCGTGTTGATTGTCACTTAAAAAGTTAATGTTAGAAGTATTAAGTATTAATCCCCATTTCATGCACCAATCCGAGATTGTGTCTAAGTCTCTAGAGAGTACATCTCGATCTAGTTGGCTCCTTATTTCACTGTATACCATCGCGTCATCAGCAAATAACCTGAGATTACTACTAACGTATGCCCTTAAGTCATTAATGTATATTAAGAATAGAAGAGGCCCTATTACATTTCCCTGGGGGACGCCTGATGTTACATCTCTTTCCTCTTAGCACAACCCATCGATGACTGCTATTTATTTGCGATTGGACATGAAGTCTCTAATCCAATTAATAATTTTCTCATTGATTCTATAGCAACTAAGTACGTGTAACTATTATTTGTGTGGGACTTTATCGAAGGTTTTTTTTTTAAATCTAGGAATACTGCGTCAACTTGTGTGTTATTTTCTCCCGATCTAAGTATATCGTGAAGGAAAAGACCTAATTGTGTTTCGCAAGATCTGCTCTTCTTAAATCTACATCTACATAATACCGCTACATAGCCGCCGCAATGGCGTGTGGCGGGGGGTGTTAGGTCACAACCCAAAAAAGGAAAAAAGAAATACCGCATTCAAAACCAACACACGCATGCAAACCCCAATCCACAGCAGTGCACACATTCATAGAAACATCCCATCATTCCACGCGCATGCAAACATGCAAATCCGTGCTGATTGTGGCTTAATATTTTCCTACTGTCAAGAAAACTCATTATGTTACTGACAATAATGTGTTATAATACTTTACAAGAAATCGAT
The DNA here is from genome assembly GCA_037158775.1 of Hetaerina titia. NCBI lineage: Eukaryota > Metazoa > Arthropoda > Insecta > Odonata > Calopterygidae > Hetaerina > Hetaerina titia. The sequence continues at coordinate 1,945,326 of CM073773.1, read as the reverse complement.
GTCAAAGAAATGGGTCGGTAATTGATTGGTTTATCCCTATCCCCGCCTTTATAAATGGGAGTTATATGGGCTAGCTTCCAGTCACGAAAACTGAGCCATCTTCTATCGATTTTAGGAAAAAAATTCTAAAAACGGGGCAATGTCTTCGGCTAATTCCTTTAATATTCTAGCAGGTATTTCTTCCGGACCAGGTGATTTCTTTGGTTTGATGTTACGTAGTCGATGTTCTATTCCATTCTTGGTCAGTGTTATGTCGCTCATGCGTTCCCCGGGTGGATGTGGAGGATCGTTTGGTGGGTTTGTGTCTTTATTGTAGACGCTCTGGAAAAACTTGTTCAAAATGTTTGCTTTTTTCAGGCTGACTGTAATTATTTATCCGTTTTCCGTCTTCAAAGAATGTAAAGTTGGGCCTTGTATTTCCCTAATATAGGACCAGAATGAATTTGGATTTTCCCTCCAGATATTAGCTTAGCATTTTAGATTTAAAAGAACGTAGGGCTGTGCGCATGATACTTTTTGCTTTACTACGAAATTCTTTAAGTTTCTGTTTTTGATGTATTCAAATAAGCAATATCGTCACTTTTTAAACTCTTTTTAAAATTTGACTGCAGCATTCTTTGCCTTCTTAATGCCGATCTTACTTCCCCGTTGTACCATTTAGGTTCCCTATTGTCGCATTTAAGTTTGGATGGGACGTACGTCTTCATTCCTACGCGAGCTGTTCTTTGTATCGGTTGTATGTGTTTTTGTCTTGTATTCTGGCAATTCTATTTTCAAATATTCTCGTGGTCCGTTAAAATCCACCTTGTTGAATAGGTATCATTTACGCTTTTCTTTGTTAATTTTCACGAAACAAGTTTTTAACTCAACAAAAATTGCCTTATTACTATTATTAATTATTTTATTTGAATTATAAATTGACTTATTACTAATTCCGTCCATTATTTCAATGTTTGTCACGCTTTCGGGCGTAGAAGTCGCGAAGATATCAAGTATGCTGTGGCCCCTTGTGGGCGATTTAACGAGTTGTTCTAAGGAGTGCTTTGTGAATACTTGAAGGAGTTCTTGGCGTGATTCTGTTTTTGGCGGATTTTCCCACGCAGTACTTGTCCCAGTCAATTGACGGTAGATTTTTGTCACCAGCGATTATAATAATACTGTTGCTATGCTTTTTACCAAGAGAGGATATTTGGTCGTCGAGCTTGTGTAGAATATCTGTACAAGAATCTGGGGGTCTTACTCTTGTGTGTTGGCATGTGTGTGGGGTGAATGGGTTTTTGCATTAATGTATACTATGTTTGGTTTGTGGACTATAAATTTGTTGTCTCTGCAAGAGGTTTTTTTTTCTTGCGAAATTGGGGTGGTGTCCTAACACCCCCACCACACGCCCTGGCGACGGCTTGCGGGGTATTAAGTAGATGTCTTTGTCATTTAGCATCGGAAATGAGTCACGGTTCATATCAGACCATCTATAGCTACATTAAACAAGTTCCCAGGAGGAGACTTTTTTCACGGAAGGCATCAAAGGGGTCTGTGTCCCTGGTGGAAATCTACCATACGATAAAGGCAGTAGTGGAGCGAATTAGAGCCATGAATTAATGCATCTTTCTCCTCGTTTCTTCATCCAAAACCCCGAACGTGGGGAGAGGGGGTTCGTTTGAGCAGATGAAGACACGCTGCCGTAATTACCAGAATCAGAAAAGCTGAATGAACCGAAGTTACGTCACGCCGATGGCAGAGAAGAACGGACGTGGCTAATGGAGGAGACCTGTTCCTCCAGATGCCTCGTTTGGCCTAATTCCGAGACCTTTCTCCGATCCCTTCGTCCGTCTCCTTAAACGCGCTACAGAGCGAGGAGAATCGTGGAACTGGGCGATGGGTATAAAAGGAGAAGCATTGGCAGATGGAAAATGCAGGCACCAGAAGGGCGCCAGAATGGAGCGCCATTCTATTCATTCGGCCCTCGATCCCAATTGCTCTGCCGTCAATGCATCGTCGGCTGATTCAATTGAGCAAAAGTCTATAACTTTTTGAAAGTTTTTTAAACAACGTCTAAGTTTCGTTATACCATTGAAAGAATTAGGACAGGAACCACTAGTTGACCTTATGTTTGAATACAGGTTAAAGTCACGAAGTAAACTACAGAAGGTTGGTTGCAACAACAATTGGTCGCTTCGATCATGTATGCAAAATTCGGGAAATAGATGTTAGAACTAGCAGACTCAAGGACTCCTCCTTCCCACGGAGAATACCGAATAACAACTGAAGGGTTACACTCGTAGATAACAAAAATGCCACTTGTCACCCTCGGCGTCTAGGTAACAATTAGTTATACTCAATTGCATGCACTTTCACTAACCTCCTGTGTGTTGTGTTAAAACCCTTCCCGTATGACCGCATTGGAATGCCATTATGTAATGTAGTGCTGTTTACAGCATTATTTGCTCTGCTTTTGGTACCCTCAATTTCCCCTTCCATCCCTTATCCCTCTCCGTGGGGGAGCCCTCCTCCTAACTGCAGCGTTAGGCCAAATTCCTCACCTTGAGTAGGAGAGCGTTTTATGTTGCACGTTCCTGTGGTGGCGGTATTTCGCCTTACTACTTACTAAAATCTGCCTTGCACGTTCTTGGATAAATTTCTTGCTGCTTCCTAAGGCACAATTATTTGTAATAATTAAGCATATGTACATCTATTCAATACCCCGAAAGCCACCCCAAGGGCGTGTGGCGGGGGGTGTTAGGGAATCACCCGTTATTTAGAAAGAAAAAAACCGCATGCAAAAGTCACAAATTTATAGCCCTCAAACCGCAAATGGTAAATATTCATGCAAGAACCCTTTCACACACATGCAAACCCACAAACTGCCAACAAACATACACATGCACAGTCTTTGAATTTATTTTTTTCCGACTTGTAACTTATATTTTTATTATGTTTCTAAAGGGACTTCGGTTTCTTACTATTGTGATTTCTGATTGTTCTGGGGAAGAATGAGTATTTGAATCTATCAGTATTGGAATCTATCTCCCTTATTTTATCCTTGTGGTCTGATCTACCTCAAGTAGTGTGGGGCCATTATAATTCCTTTTGTGTCATCGTTAAACTCGCTGGTTCTGAATCTCTCTAAAAGTCTAAGTCTCGCTTGTTCTTGGATAGTTTTCTTGCTGCATCCTAAGGTACAATTATATGTTATAATTAATTATATGTACTTGCATGCTTTTGGAGTGAAGTGAGGTTGATGTGTATTTGCATGCGTGTAAAATGATAGGACGTTTCTATGAATGTATGCATGTGTGTGTTAGTTTTGAATGTGATTTTTCTTTTTTCCTTTTTTTGGGCGGTGATCTAACACCCCCCACCATACGCCCTTGCGACGGCTTGCGGGGTATTATGTAGACGTAGATGAAGATCGAGATTGATTATTTCATGGTGCGGATATGAAGTGCGCAGGAAATTTAAAATGGTCAATTGTATAATTGTAGCGCGTACCATCGCTTAACCCCCGCCGTCCACCCGAGCGGGTCATCCCTCCCCGTCCACCCCCCCCGTTCTCCATCCGTCGATTCAAGGTGAGAGTGAAATCATTCCGACCGACCACGTTTCTCATCGAGGAATCCCGGAAGCGAGCAACCCTCCTCATTAGCAAGGCCGAAGTGGGGCAGTTGGGCGGATGGTCTTTAATTTCGCCCAGTTTAACGGTTAATTGTGCCCTCTCTGTGGGCGATCGAGGGTGGTCGGGGAGTGATTGGGGGGTGGGGGAGGTGAACGCTTGGAAGTGTACTCGATGGGAGGCGCAGGGAAGAGACCTCGGTTGGATCCGCCCCCCCGCCCCCATCCATCGAGTCCCCGGCCCTCCTCATCCTTCCATCTTCTCTCTGTGCGCACGGAGAGATCAATTCCCCGCGGTGGCCCGCTCTGCTCAACACAGTCGGGTGGCCACCGGCGATGGGGTCACCCCAACGGCCCGCGTCCCCTCCCCCTCTGAGCGAGACGGGGGGGATCGGGGGGCTATCGTATTTCCTCCGTTTCGCAGTAGCAGTGCTACTCTTCTAAGGGGGTTTTAAAAGAGCGGATGGGAATTAGCAGCATGTGGCCGGGGGCGGAGGGGAAGAGGGGGGGACGGGGAACGAGAGGGTAGAAGCACATGGTGTGCCACGAGGTTTCAAGGCTGACCGAGTCCGACCCCTGACGCGATTCTATTGCTCCGTTTTTTCGAATGCGGTGAGAGAATTGAGCGTCGAGTGTTTTGGCCGGCCAGAGCGACCTCTATGTTTAAGCGATGCCCAAGCCAAATGAAGTGTGCCTATACTTCGGAACAATGTCCCACTGGAGGCGTGGAGTGTTTTTATATGTGTCTTAAAGGTGAGAGTATATTATATTTTGCTTGTACTAATACAAGTTTTTGTTGTTGCGTTTTTTCCATTCATTTTTTTTATATTTTTATTTAATTTTTTTATTGTCATTTTTCTATTCTATATAAATAAATTTTTTAAGCAGATTTTGCAGTTTTTTAATGGTGCCATGTTGGGTCAATGGGAGTGAGGTGCGGAAGTTCAGGTGAGCCTGGGCTGGATTTCTTTTTCTTTCCGGAGTTTCCTATTATTTTACGTTTTAGTTTTGGTGGAAAGGGGGTATGGGGTTCCTCTAGGTTTGGGGGAAACCTTGTGGATTGCGGAAATTTTGGTAATTTCTTCCTTGGGGGCATAGTGGAGACGGACTAAAGGATCTGTTGTGGGTATTTTGCTTTTCTATTGCAAAGGGAGGGTGACCATAAGGAGGAGATAGAGGGGTTTTTGGAGAGGGTCAAGGATTTTTGGAGAGGGTCAAGGATTTTTGGAGAGGGTCAAGAATTTTTGAAGAGGGTCAAGGATTTTTGGTAACTGAAAAGTGCTCTTACTATCAAATCACTGACGGAATTGCTATTCAATTATTTTTTTATTACGGTTCGGGATGAACCATGGTGCTCCAGCAATGAGGCGAGCCGGCTTGTTTAGCCACACCTAGATTTTATTTACTGTGTGCTTCGAGACTCCTGCCCATATGGGGCACGCGTACAATATTTGTGGGAGTATTATGGTTTGAAGTATAGCCAGTTTGGAATTGATGGAAGTTCTGGAGGTTCTGGGGAGTAGGGGATGGAGAAAAAAGGAATCCATTCGTAGTCTGGTTAATTTTGATACAAGGTGCGGGGTAAATGTTAATTTTTGATCTATAGTGACACCTAAGAACGTAACTATGGTATTTGGGGGATGAGGCGAAGGTTGAGGGTTGGGTATGTCTGGTCTAGTTTCTAGCCAGTAGCCAGGCGAATTACCACCACCACAAGAACGTTCCGCACAAAAATCTCTCCTACTCAAGACGAGGAATTCGGCCCAACGCTACAGGTGGGAGGAGGGCACTCCCACGGAGAGGGACAAGGGATGGAAGGGGAAATTTAGGGTAGCAAAAGAAGAGAAAACAATACTGTAACCAGCAAAACATTACTTAATGGCATGCGGGAAGGGTTTTGACACAACACACAGGAGGTTAGTTAAAGTGCATGCAATTGAGTTTAACTAATTGTTACCTAGACGCCGAGGGTGGCAAGTGGCATTTTTGTTATCTCCGAGTGTGACCCTACAGTTGTTATCCCGTATTGTCCGTGGGAAGAAGGAGTCCTTGAGTCAGCTAGTCCTGGCATCTATTTCCCGAATTTTGTACACATGATCCAAGCGACCAATGTATGTTGGAGCGCGAATAATTTTCGAGACCTCGGTGCTGAAACATGCGGAAATCAATGTTGGGTTGATTGGATCGCAGCATGGTGCACCAAACACTTTCTATGTTATTATTTTCAAATGCAAGTTGTCTGCTTTCAAGATTACTTTTCACAGCCACGAAAACTCCTCCTCCGGGTCTTGTACCTCTATCATGTCGGTAAACTGTAAAGTTTATTGGGAAAATTTCTTGGTCATTGATGTCATTACACAGCCAACTCTCTGTGCCTAATATTATATCAGCCGAATGACATTGGATTATGTGCTCGAGATCCACTATTTTATTTTTGAGTCTTCTGCAATTTAATACAAGTATATTTAGATTGTTTTTCTCTTGAATAACGCCCTTGTTTGTGTCTTACCGTAATTTACAACACGTTTGTGGAGAAGTGCATGTCAAATGTCTTTCTACGTAATGACAGGGTTGTCGGTTACTTTTACATGTCGGTTGTATGTTGTATTAAAACAAGTTTGTGTATTTTCTGGTATTTTTGGGATCTGTGAGGCGTAACCTGATCTCAAGTGACAAAAAGCGCTGGATTCTACTTCATTTATCCCAATATATGACCTGCGCTCTTGCCTTCCAACTATGCTAAACCCTTGAAACGTGTTCGTGTAAACTACGCACTCCACATTGTGATGCCACGGCAGTATAATGGACCCCGGAGCGATTTAGGGGTACCCGACACGATGAGAGGACAGGCCTCAGATCAACAAAGTCCGCTCCGATTTCCCGATATAATCCCAACAATCTCTCGTTTATACCCTCTATTCGGCTCCAAACGAGCCTTCCGCGGTCAGTACGTGACAAAATACTGCAAATACTTAATTTAAGAGGAACCTTCAACTCTGCCTCAACCCGTTTCACCTCCGAGTGCATCTCCTGAAAGGAGCGAGAGATCTCTTCAGATCCACGTTCTGAGGCGTCGTTTGTTCCCACATGAGCCACAATGCGTAGCTTTGAGCAACCTGTATTACTGACGGCCGCCTTCATAGCCTGCGTCGCCTGGGGTACCTCGCCGCCTGGTATACACCAGGACGACAAGAATCCAACACCTCCCTCCTGTTGAACTCTGCGGCGCAGCGGATGCATTATACGCCGGACGTTAGAACTGCCTTATATAACGGTTCCCTCCCTTCCCGAGCGCTGATGTCTTACTCTAGGCAGTGCCCTCGGAGTAGGGATAGGAGCTGCAGGTGCGGTGGTGCTGTCATCCGACAGCACCTGGTACCTGTTGGAGACAGGGATGGTGTCTGCCTCCGCAGAGTCCAATCCTCGCCGCAGCGTTACCTTCCCCTTGCCCCGAGATACAACCCTCCAATCGTCAGACCTACGGACAAGAGGTACTCCCTCGTTGAGAGATGGGACACGAGGCAGGTCTCTAATCGCCCAGCCACGTGTAGCATTCGGACGAATCCGTGCATCCCTATGGGCGTGGCGGGTTTTCGATTTCCCACACCGAGTCCCAACTCTCCCGAGGGGAGCCCTCCCTCCGGCGATCTCCGAACGAAGCTCCCGCACCATCCTCTCTAACATGACGATACGAGCACTTAGAGCTGCGCATTCGCCAGTGCCTTCGATCGTGGCAACAGGGTCCTAGGTGAAGCCATCCTGGTTATTAACCGAGTCCCAACAAAAGCTAACCTGTATACACTATGCTATGATGTCTAACAGGGGTTCCCCAAAAATAAAAGCTAGCCTAAACCTGCTAAGCTAAAGATATGTTTTCGTTTTATATAGGGCGGTACTATAAAGAAAAATGTACGAAACTGGTAACTTAATGTAATGGACACTGTACTTGTAACCGTAAGTGGCTACTCAGTGGAAAATAAGAGAAGAAGAGAGAGTGTACTTACCAATAACTAGTCAGAGGAGTGGGAAAAAAATAACTACAAGCCACTAAGAATACCCACTAAAATTACCAACACACTATTAAAAAATAATAACAAACAGCACAAAGACTAAATAAACTAAGATATATCACAAAATAAAAGCTAACACCACACTACATTTCACTAGGGAAGAAAATTCACAGAGGCACACAAGTAACAGCTGGTAAGCTCGGCTACGGTCAAACGGACTTCTCACACTCACTTCTCCACAATCGTGTGGTAAAATACGGTCAGACACAAACAAGGGCGTTATTCAAGAGAAAAACAATCTAAATATACTTGTATTAAATTGCAGAAGACTCAAAAATAAAATAGCGGATCTCGAGCACATAATCCAATGTCATTCGGCTGATATAATATTAGGCACAGAGAGTTGGCTGTGTAATGACATCAATGACCAAGAAATTTTCCCAATAAACTTTACAGTTTACCGACATGATAGAGGTACAAGACCCGGAGGAGGGGTTTTCGTGGCTGTGATAATTAACTTGAAAGCAGACAACTTGCATTTGAAAATAATAACATAGAAAGTGTTTGGTGCACCATACTGCGATCCAATCAACCCAACATTAATTTATGCTCTTTCTATAGACACCCAGACTCAGATTTTCAAACACTTAATACCCTCAATGAGCAAATAAATAAATTTACACGCAAAAATAATAAATGCATCAATATAATTGGTGGTGACTTTAACCTCCCTGGTATCGACTGGGACAGCAATAGCGTTAAATCTCGGACCCGTGATCGCGAATCTTGCAATTTCTTACTAAAATTGGTTCAAATTAACTCGCTCCATCAAGCAGTACGCATTCCCACCCGTGGAAAGAACATATTGGACTTATTTCTTACGAACACACCGGAACGCATAAATAGTGTATCAACCGACGAGTGTATGAGTGACCATAAATCAGTCATTATCAACATGAACGTAGAAATAAAAAAGAATATTAAGCCAAAAAGAAAAATTTATAATTATCACAAAGTAGATTTTGAAACGTTTGCCAGCCATTGAAACTCTTTGCTACACGATTTCAAAACGCGCTTAAGTCTTGCCACCGTGAAAGAAACTTGGACACAGTTTATCCAAATTATGCAAAAAGGAATAATATCCTTGTAAAATACGTTAAAGCAAATCGCGACCCCAGGTGGTACAACATAGGCGTTAAAAAAGCCCTTCGAAAGCAGAGAATGTTACACTCTAGGGTAAAGAAAGCAGATCTGAAATCATCACCCTTGGACAATAAACAGCTTTTGGACAAGAATATATCCTCTAAAATTGAAACTAAAACACAATTACGTAGCGCTTTGCAAGATTTTAAACGTTAAGTACTCTGCGAGTATTTGAACACTGACCCCAAAGCTTTCTGGTCATATGTTAGGGAAGTATATGAGGGTCAACAAACCGTGCAAACCCTTCTTGCTGAAGGGACTGCAACAATATCATTCATACTGACAGTGAGGCTAAAGCCAACATTCTAAACGAATTCTTCCAAAGCGTCTTCACGAACGATGTAGCCACCGCGTATCTCCAAGAAACAATTTCTACTGAACCCATGGCATAAATAACAGAGGACGAGCAAGGAATTGTCAACTTACTCAAAGACGTTAAACCAAACAAATCGCCGTATCCCGAAAACATACCAGCTAGGGTGCTAAAACACTTAGCTCCTAACATCTCGAATTTATACTAAACAAATCACTCACTGAGTGCAAAGTCCCTAAGAATTGGAAAACCGCGCAAATAACGCCAATTTTTAAAAGTGGTGACAGGGAGGACCCCAGCAATTACAGACCAATTTCTCTCACTTCTATGTGTTGCAATATTTTAGAGCACATAATTGTCAGTTCCATAATGAGACATCTTGATAATATTAACTTTTAAAGTGACAATCAACACGGATTAAGAAAAACCCGCTCATGCGAGACCCAATTAGGATTGTTCACCCATGACTTACTTTTATCGGGTGAAAGTGGTAGGCGAGTGGATGCGATCTTTTTTGATTTTCAAAAGGCATTGGTAAGGTTCCGCATGGTAAACTCATCCATAAATTAAAGGGCGCATGTATACACAAGGGGGAAATGAATTGGGTTGAAAACTTCCTTTCAGACCGGGAACAGGGGGTAGTCCTTGACGGCGCTAGTTCTACCAGCGTACGAGTAACCTCGGGGGTTCCTCAGAGAAGTGTTATCGGACCGTTACTATTCTTGATTTTTGTTAACGATTTGAACCGCGAAGTGAAAAGTAAGATAAGGATGTTCGCGGATGACACAGTGATTTACCGGGAGATATCTGGGGATGATGATCGTTTAATTCTAGCACGTGATTTAAATAGCATTACTGAATGGTGTTCAAAATGGGGATTGCCTTTCAATCTTAATAAATGTTCGGTGGTAAATTTCTTTAAAAGATCCACGGGATTATTTTACAAATTAGCTGGGGTTGACCTTGAAGTAGTTGATAGCGCGAATAATTTTGGAGACCTCGGTGCTGGAACATGCGGATCTGAATTTATTTAGTAAGTCTAACCTAGCATTGAGTCGTCTTTCTTCCAGTGATTCCCATCCAAACTCCATAAGCATTTCAGTGACGCTTTTCGTATTATCGTAACAGTTTTCCACGAAACGAGCTGCCCGGCGTTGGACCTTCTCAATTTCCCGAATGAGGCCTTTTTCACACGGATCCCATACGTTACATGCATATTCTAAATGGGGCCTTACAAGAGCGTGATACCAACGTTCCTTGAACTTGGAGTCACTTCTGCCGACAATGCGTCTAATAAATCCTAATTTTTTATATGCTTGCGCGCAGACTTTACGTATATGGGTCCCCCAAGTTAAGTCTTTAGTGAATGTAACACCTAGGTATTTCACCGTATCAACTACTTCAAGGTCAACTCCAGCTAATTTGTAAACTAATCCCATGGATCTTTTAAAGAAATTTACCACCGAACATTTATTAAGATGTAAAGGCAATCCCCCATTTTGAACACCATTCATTAATGCTATTTACTACCTTGATCAAAAAGTTCCCGGAATTTATTCAGAAAATTAAAAATACAAGTTTATTCATCTAAATATATATTGTCCCCATCAAAGTAATCCCCATCGACTGTAACACACTTATGCCAGCGCTTGATCCAATCCTCGAAACATTTTTTATATTCGGTTTTCGGTATGTCCATCAGTGCTTCCTGCGATTTTTCCATTACTTCCTCTCGGTTGCTAAAACGCGTTCCCCGTAATGGTTTTTTAACTCGATTGAACAGAAAGAAGTCACAGGGAGCCAAATCAGGTGGATTCGGTGGCTGTTGGATGGTATTTGTTGCATTTTTCCTCAAAAAATTACGAATAATGATAGCACTGTGCGACGGTCTCGACGCACTGTGCGACGATTTCTGGTCTCTTTCGGCGAATTGCTTCACGCAAACGTCTCATAACGCCCAAAGAATACTCTTTGTTTACTGTCTGGCCTTCTGGCAAAAATTCATGATGCACTACACCGTTGTAATCCATGAAAACCGTCAGCATTGCCTTCTTTTTTGACTGAAAACGACGTGGTTTTTTTGGTCTCGGCTCATTTGGTGAACGCCATTCACTTGCCTGATGTCTGGATTGCGTGTCGTACTCATAAACCCACGCCTCGTCTCCAGTAATGATCCTTTTGATGAATGTGGGATCGGATTCAGCCTCGCAAATCATGTCTTTTGCGACGTCAACACGGTCTCATTTTTGCATGAAATTGAGGTCTTTTGGTACCAACTTTGCTGCTACACGACGGAAACCCAAATCATTAAACACAATGTTTTGGGCGGATCCATAGGCAATGTTCAAGTCCTCCGCTTTTTCTCTGATGGTTAATTTGCGGTTATTGACCAACATTTCTTTTACTTTATCAATTTTTTCACCGACTTTCGATGTCGATGGTCTGCCACTGCGTTCATCATCTTCGATTGACTCACGACCACTTCTGAACCGCTCGTGCCACTGGTAAACGACCGTTTTTTTTAGAGAATCGTTGCCGAAACACTTTTCCAAAATTTCCAACGTCCGTGCGCCACTAAATCCGTTTTTTATGCAAAATTTAATACAAGTTCGTTGTTGCAAATTTAAATCCATTTCTGCAATTGTAAAAAATCGCCAACACACACAGAGATAGATGTACTCTTGGCTACGTAACTTTTGCAAATGTCAAGTTATGACACTAAGATTTAAAGGGAATATCAACAACAGATATACCAATTTAACAAAAAAAAACAGAACTCAAATCGGAACGATGGGAGCACCACACGGTGGTTATTCGGGGAACTTTTTGTTCAAGGAGTAAATCACGTGCTAGAGTTAAACGATCCTCATCCCCAGATATCTCCCGATAAATCAATGTGTCATCCGCGAACATCGTTATCTTACTTTTCACTTCGCGGTTCAGATCGTTAACAAAAATCAAGAATATTAACGGTACGATAACATTTCCCTGAGGACCCCCCGAGGTTACTCGTACGCTGGTAGAACTAGCGCCGTCAAACGGTTTTACGTGTACAGTATTGTTTTCTCTGCTTTTGGTACCTTAAATTTCCCCTTCCATCCCTTGTCCCTCTCCGTGTGTGTGCTCTCCTCCCACCTGCAGAGTTGGGCCAGTTTCTTCACCCTTGGTGGGAGAGAGTTTTGTGTGGAACGTTATTGTGGTGGTTGTGTTTCGCCTGGCTACTTGCTATAAACTAGCTTGCACGTTCGTGATAAATTTCTTGTTGCATCCTAGGGTAAAATTATTTGTTGTAGTTAGGCGTATGTACTTGCATGCTTGTGGAGTGAAGGCAGGTTGATGTGTGGTTGCATGCGCGTGGAATGATGGGTTGTTTCTATGAATATTTGCACTGCTGTGGATTTGGGTTTGCATGTGTGTGTTGGTTTTGAATGCGGTATTTCTTTTTTCCTTTTTTGGGTGGTGACCTAACACCCCCCGCCACACGCCATTGCGGCGGCTTGCGGGGTATTATGTAGATATAGATATAGATGTACACACGCTTAATTACAACAAACAATTGTATCTTAGGGCGCAGCGAGAAATCTATCCAAAAACATGCAAGATAGATTTTAGTAAGTAGCAAGGCGAAATACCACCACCAGAAGAATGGGCAACATGAAAACGCTCTCCTACCCAAGGTGAGGAATTGCCCCAACGCTGCAGGTTTTTTCACCTCGCGTTGCCGTTCTATGGTTGACTGGCTCCCTTCGTGTGAATAGCCTTTTTCCAGAGCATGGTCGAACTGAAATCTGTATTGTGGTGTTTTTGTGTATGCATGGCTGGTAGCTCAACAATCCCCGCCAAACGCCCTTACGGCGGCTTGCGGAGTATTATGCAAACTTTACATGCATTGAGAGATGGACAGCGGTTCGTAGAACTTTCCCCGAAAGGCATCTGCACTACTCGACACTTTGCTTCATCTTCCTTTCATGTCCGATTTGGAATGTTTCGTTGAGTGCTTTGACATTTGTCCGACCTCGAGCTGCAATCGCCATGCGAATGCAGCTCGAGGTATTTTGGTCCATTGTATCTTTGGCTCTTTCAAGTAGAATTAAAGAAACTGTTGTCGGAATCTTGGTCGCCGTCCAGATTTTCCTACGCTGTCTGGGCTTCCTTAAAAGAGAATTCCGTTGAGCACCACATTTGCCTTTCATTTAATGTGCTGAGGCCCAACCAAGGGCGGTTTCCAGAGGGTCTCGGGAGTGGGTGTATCCAGGCGGCCAGTCATGAAGGAGGGGAGGATTTGCCTCGAGGAAGGGATGGGAGAGTATTTAATAACCAAGAAATGCACGAAATTCTTCACAAGTACTTAATGGAGGCGTTTGGGGGGTAGAACTATGATATCTTAAGATCTACATCCTGTATATGCCCTTCTGCACTAATAATTACCCCTTCCAACTCTATTCTACTGTGTGGGTTATAAGGGTTTTTGTGTAATTGTCTACCATCTTTTGTTTGAGGATTATATAAATTTGTGGCTTGGCATGCGATTTTTTCTTCATTATGGGTGGTGCCCTAACACTCCCCGCCACACGCCCCTGCGGCGGTTTGCGGGGTATTAGTTAGATGTAGAATACCTGCTAGGATTAGGAATGCCTACCGGGTACAGTATTTCTAAGGTATCAAGCGCTATTTTAGCATCATCTACATCTACATGGGAGTGAGGATAGGTAGATGTGTGGTTGCATGCGCGTCGAATGATGGGATGTTACGATGAATGTGTGCACTGCTGTGGATTGGGGTTTGCATGTGTGTGTTGGTTTTGAATGCGGTATTTCTTTTTTCCTTTTTTGGGTGGTGGCCTAACACCCCCCGCCACACGCCCTGGCGGCGGCTTGCGGGGTATTATGTAGATGTAGATGTACATAATACCCCGCAAGCCGCCGCAAGGGCGTGTGGCGGGGGGTGTTAGGTCACCACCCAAAAAGGAAAAAAAATACCGCATTCAAAACCTACACACACATGCAAACCCCAATCCACAGCAGTGCACACATTCATCGTAACATCCCATCATTCGACGCGCATGCAAACACACATCCACCTCCCTTCACTCCACAAGCATGCAAGTACATACGCTTAACTACAAAAAACAATTTTACCCCAGGATGCAGCAAGAAATTAATCACGAACGTGCAAGCTAGTTTCTAGCAAGTAGCCAGGCGAATTACCACCACCACAAGAACGTTCCGCACAAAAATCTCTCCTACTCAAGACGAGGAATTCGGCCCAACGCTGCAGGTGGGAGGAGGGCACACCAACGGAGAGGGACAAGGGATGGAAGTGGAAATTTAGGGTAGCAAAAGAAGAGAAAACAATACTGTAAACAGCAATACATTACTTAATGGCATGCGGGAAGGGTTTTGACACAACACACAGGAGGTTAGTGAAAGAGCATGCAATTGAGTTTAACTAATTGTTACCTAGACGCCGAGGGTGGCAAGTGGCATTTTTGTTATCTCCGAGTGTGACCCTACAGTTGTTATCCCGTATTGCCCGTGGGAAGAAGGAGTCCTTGAGTCAGCTAGTCCTGGCATCTATTTCCCGAATGTTGTACACATGATCCAAGCGAACAATGTATGATGGAGCGCGAATAATTTTCGAGACCTCGGTGTTGAAACATGCGGATCTGAATTTATTTAGTAAGTTTAACCTAGCATTGAGTCGTCTTTCTTCCAATGATTCCCATCCCAACTCCATAAGCTTTTCAGTGACGCTTTTCGTTTTATCGAAACAGTTTTCCACGAAACGAGCTGCCCGGGGTTGGACCTTCTCAATTTCCCGAATGAGGCCTTTTTCACACGGATCCCACAGGCTACATGTATTCACGATATACGTAAAGTCTGCGGGCAAGCACATAAAAAATTAGGATTTATTAGACGCATTGTCGGCAGAAGTTACTCCAAGGTCAAGGAACGTTGTTATCACGCTCTTGTAAGGCCCCATTTAGAATATGCATGTAGCGTATGGGATCCGTGTGAAAAAGGTCTCATTCGGGAAATTGAGAAGGTCCAACCCCGGGCAGCTCGTTTCGTGGAAAACTGTTTCGATAAAACGAAAAGCGTCACTGAAATGCTTATGGAGTTGGGATGGGAATCATTGGAAGAAAGACGACTCAATGCTAGGTTAAACTTACTAAATAAGTTTAGATCCGCATGTTTCAGCACCGAGGTCTCGGAAATTATTCGCGCTCCAACATACATTGGTCGCTTGGATCATGTGTACAAAATTCGGGAAATAGATGCCAGGACTAGCAGACTCAAGGACTCCTTCTTCCCACGGACAATACGGGATAACAACTGTAGGGTCACACTCGGAGATAACAAAAATGCCACTTGCCACCCTCGGCGTGTAGGTAACATTTAGTTAAACTCAATTGCATGCACTTTCACTAACCTACTGTGTGTTGTGTCAAAACCCTTCCCGCATGCCATTAAGTAATGTATTGCTGTTTACAGTAATGCGGTAATTCTTTTTTCCTTTTTTGGGTGGTGACCTAACACCCCCCGCCACACGCCCTTGCTGCGGCTTGCGGGGTATTATGTAGATGTAGATGTAGATGTACATGCATATTCTAAATGGGGCCTTACAAGAGCGTGATAACAACGTTCCTTGAACTTGGAGTCACTTCTGCCGACAATGCGTCTAATAAATCCTAATTTTTTATATGCTTGCCCGCAGACTTTACGTATATGGGTCCCCCAAGTTAAGTCTTTAGTGAATGTAACACCTAGGTATTTCACCGTATCAACTACTTCAAGGTCAACTCCAGCTAATTTGTAAACTAATCCCGTGGATCTTTTAAAGAAATTTACCACCAAACATTTATTAAGATTTAAAGGCAATCCCCATTTTGAACACCATTCATTTATGCTATTTAAATCACGTGCTAAAATTAAACGATCCTCGTCCCCAGATATCTTCCGATAAATCACTGTGTCATCCGCGAACATCCTTATCTTACTTTTCACTTCGCGGTTCAGCTCGTTAACAAAAATCAAGAATAGTAACGGTCCGATAACACTTCCCTGAGGAACCCCCGAAGTTACTCGTACGCTGGTAGAACTAGGGCCGTCAAGGACTACCCTCTGTTCCCGGTCTGAAAGAAAGTCTTCAACCCAATTTATTGCCCCCTTGTGTATATCTGCGCCCTTTAATTTATGGATGAGTTTACCATGCGGAACCTTATCAAATGCCTTTTGAAAATCTTAAAAGATCGCATCCTGACTTCAATTTCTCCCGGCGGATGATGGCAGTGAATTCTTCTCGGGATTTCATCCGGGTAATCTCCTCCATCTCCATCGCTGCCGACATTTCGATGAAATCCTTTTTCATCGTCATCAGGGACGATGACGATGAGAAAGGATCGATACGTCGGCA
Source organism: Hetaerina titia (assembly GCA_037158775.1). Lineage (NCBI taxonomy): Eukaryota > Metazoa > Arthropoda > Insecta > Odonata > Calopterygidae > Hetaerina > Hetaerina titia. The sequence goes on along the minus strand of CM073773.1, from coordinate 1,928,775 downwards.
GCGATGGAGATGGAGGAGATTATCCGGATGAAATCCCGAGAAGAATTCACTGCCAAAGATCGCATGCACTTACCTACCACTTTCACCCGATAAAAGTAAGTCATGTGTGAACAATCCTAATTGGGTCTCGCATGAGCGGATTTTTCTGAATCCGTGTTGATTGTCACTTAAAAAGTTAATGTTATCAAGATGTCTCATTATGGAACTGACAATTATGTGCTCTAAAATTTTGCAACATATAGAAATGAGAGAAATGGGTCTGTAATTACCGAAGTCCTCCCTGTCATCAATTTTAAAAATAGGCGTTATTTACGCGGCTTTCCAATTCCTAGGGACTTTGCACTCAGTGAGTGATTTGTTAAATATAAATTCGAGGTACGGGGTGATGTTAGGAGCTACGTATTGTATCACCCCAGCTGGTATGTTTTCGGGACCGGGGATTTGTTTGGTTTAATGTCTTTGAGCAATTTGACAATTCCTTGCTCGTCCGCTGTTATTTTTGCCATGGGTTCAGTATATATTGTTTCTTGGAGATACGCGGTGGCTACATCGTTCGTGAAAACGCTTTGGAGGAATTCGTTTAGAATGTTGGCTTTACCCTCACTGTCAGTATGAATGATATTATTACAATCCCTCAAGCAAGCCACGGTTTGTTGACCCCCATTTACTTCCCTAACGTATGACCAGAAAGCTTTGGGGTCAGTGTTCAAATACTCGCAGAGTACTTTAAGTTTAAAGTCTTGCATAGCGCTACGTAATTGTGTTTTAGTTTCAATTTTAGAGGATCTATACTTGTCCAAAAGCTGTTTATTTTCCAAGGGTGATGAGTTCAGATCTGCTTTCTTTACCCTAGAGTGTAACATTCTCTGCTTTCGAAGGGCTTTTTTAACGCCTTTGTTGTACCACCTGGGGTCGCGATTTGCTTTAACGTATTTTACAGGGATATTATTCCTTTTTGCATAATTTAGATAAACTGTGCCCAAATTTCTTCCACGGTGATGCGGTGAGCTTCATATATTTATAACATGAACCAGATGCTTTGTCGTTTCTGCTCGGGCATAGGAGCTACCTTCGTCGACCTACCCTTCGATCGTGCAGAACTCCCCTGAACCGATCTGGGGTCCATTACACAGCGGAGTCGGCGAGTAAGGTAGCGGAGAGGATACTCGACCACTGTAGGCCTTATATAGGATAGAGCGTAGGTCATATAATGGGTTGGTAACTTCTGGGGCTAGCGAAGATAATATAATTATTAACTTAAATGATTTTGATATTTCCTAATAGACTTCGGTTTATTACTATTATGATTTCTGATTGTTCTGGGGAAGAATGAGTATTGGAACCTATCTCCCTTATTTTATCTTTGCGGTCTGATATACCCAAGTAGTGTGGGGCCATTATAATTCCTTTAGTGTCATCGGTAAACTCGCTGGTTCTGAATCTTTCTAAAAGCCTAAGATGCAGAGATATATAGTCTTGAGGACAGGAGTGCACATGAGGTCAGGTTCTGAGCTAAAGACAGAGGCTGCAATTTTACCGCAAACTCATCTCATGAATGAAGACCAAACGCGGAGGAAAAATTGCGGAAAATCCTGAAATACCAGTTGTGAAGCTTATAAATCGTCGGAGTGAATGTATCCTTTCACGAGTTGTCGCCTACAACATGCCGCTTTCGAAGCCGACAATGCGTGCGCACGTGGTGCCGCCTTGTCGAACGACGTTGCTGGCAGTGAGGAAAATGCCTGGGGAGAATTTTGCACACGAGGGAAATGGATTTGGCCATATCTTATGGGTCATTGTCCGAGGGGGAAGTGATGAAAACCTGGTGATTGAACCACAGGAACATTTGGGTCAAGCTCGCGTGGGAGTGTGCACGTCACCTACATGCGGGCGGCATCAACGGCCGTCTGCGCCGCTGCTATATTCCTGACTGATTCTTCAAACGGACACTATTTGTCGTCCATGGAATGATTGAGCGGAGATAGATAGACATAGGCATATTCGAAAATTAGGAGCAGTTTTCTTACATTTTAAATGTTGGTGTGTCAGAATGAAGTTGTGCGGATTCGGTGAAGCATATCCGAAGCGATTGAAGTTACCGTTTTGATTCAGTAATCGTTTGCCTGTCGGTGAATTCAGTGAAAATCGTTCCTCCCACCAGTTGGTCAGTGCGTGCTGTGATTCGACTATTCCCTCTTCCAAATTCAGCGAAGTCGTGCCTCGTTTATCAACCTACAGTAATGGGCGAAGGAAATGTTAGGCGATGGTGTCGAGACTTCGAAATTGACCGCACCAATGTGAATGGTGAAGAGCATCCAGATAGATAAAATCATTCAACATGTGAAGACCAAGAACTGCGATTTGATCAACAACCGACGATTAGTGCTCTGGCTGATAAACATTCTCGTGCCGGAAGCAACACTTTTACACGATTGTTGCCGAAAAGCTCGGATATATCAAATTGTGTGTTAAATGATAGGATCACTTGGGTGTTAAACGAAAGAATTTTTGCATAAATGTATGCAACACTGTGGGTATGGGTTTGCATGTATGTGTTGGTTTTGAATGCGGTTTTTTTCCATTTTTTGGATGGTGCCCTAACACCCCCCGCCACACGCCCTTGCGGAGTATTATGTAGATGTAGATGGGTGGCAACGTTGGCTTCTATGGTCATAGATGCCATTCAGAAATGTAGGGTGAGGGACCACGTGTCTGGACTGTTGACGTCTGCAGCCAGTTATGAAGTCGGGTTGCCCCAGCAAAGAGGAAGCCATGATGATGGTCGGCGGCACGAATAGACGCGGCGGCGGCAAAGGCAGGGAATAAGTGGGAAGGGGCGAATGGCAGCAATCAGTCAAGTTGATCCTCAAAAGGGTTCCACTTTTGTCATCTAATGGCACACGTGCGTGGTGAAGGGCCGCTTTTGAGCACTCGAGAGCAACTATTTCGTTAAACAAGTGCATTTGGTTAATAGAAGCGTATGCCAGTCATTGGTGCCTTCAACGTGATTGTAAATATTTCCTGCTCCCGATGATTCCCGCTAAATTACCCAACTTTTAATTACACGATCCTGTGAGGACAATGAACATGTTTGTTGTTATAATCAAGTAGTTTTTTTATTTTAATATAACCATTGCTAGTGTACCATCTGGCATTTTGACGTTTAAGGATTGCCATAAGTAATGGGGTTCGAAAGTCTACAAGTTAGCGTAAACGACTTTGAGATTCCCACGCACCTTTTACTATGTGTCTGGTGTTTGCATTCCACCATGGTTCATCCACATCCACTCAATACCCCGCAAGCCGCCGCAAAGGCATGTGGCGGGGGGTGTTAGAGCACCACCCGTAAATCAGGGAAAAAACCGCATGCAGAAGCCACAAATTTATAGCCCACAAACCAAACATGGTAAACATTCATGCAAGAACCCTTTCGCCCCAAATGGTTGAAACTATTTCGACACAATCATCACTAACGTATTAATAACATCACTAACATCATTAAGTAACGTATGAATAACATCTTTCATCTATACATCTACATCTATATAATACCTTGCAAGCCGCCGCAAGGGCGTGTGGCGGGGGGTGTTAGGTCACCACCCAAAAAAGGAAAAAATAACTATCACTTCTAACTATTCATTTTGAAGTAACTGCTATCATTCTCTCCGAGTACCTGGTAATTCCTTCGTTGAAGGGCGGTTTGGAAACAATTAGGTCCCTTCAGTCAGGGGATTGTTAGAGGAGTAGGCTGAAGGAAAGTTGGTACGTAAGTTGAGAAGGGGGTGAGAAGGAGGCGAGGGAGCATAGGGAAACAAGTTGGGGTGGACCTGGTTGAAAAAAGAATCTGAGGGGACGGGAAGGATTCGTAAGTGAAAGGGAAGGGTAAGGAGTTTTATTAAAATGATTTACACCTTCAGTCATGACAGAGAGATGAAAAGGTTCTTGGAAAATGGTATGGTACACAAATTGTATCCCTTGGGAGGTGGACATTAAATGTAGGAACCAAGATGGTTAATTCTTAAAAAATAACTAGTTTGGAATAACTTAGGATTCAATCATCTACTGCCAAAAATATGGAACCCAACCGTCTTAATATATTTACGTAAAACAAAGATTTCATGATTTGATCAATTATTGCCAGAAGTATAGGGGCATGTGTACACGTACGATCGTTTTTGTATCTGTGCAAATAATTAAGTAATGTAGTACTCTTTACAGTATTGTTTGCTCTTATTTCGGTACCCTAAATTTCCCCTTCCATCCCTTGTCCCACTCCGTGGGGGAGCCCTCCTCCCACCTGCAGCTTTCCGTCAAATACCTCACCTTGGGTAGGAGAGCGTTTTATGTTGCACGTTCTTGTGGTGGTGGAATTTCGCCTTGCTACTTATCAAAATCTAGCTTGGTAAAAGATTTGGTGTTTTCCCGGCGTATCATCTGCGTAAATTCTTCTCGGGCCCTCCACCGGGTTATATCGTCCATCTCGGCCGACGTTTCGATGTCCGACTCGGTCATCGTCTTCAGGGCTTCTGAATGCCGTTTGCCAATTTCAATTTTGTGATTTATTTTTCAAACTTATAACAGTACATTATTTTTAAAATACAACCATTAGTTTTCAAAAATACAATACATTTATTATGAAAATACAACTTTTGATGTCTGACAAATCCCGTTGTAGGCCGTAGCCTCTTCGGGCAGGAAACAGACTGACTGTTAAGGTTTAAAATGTGCGGTTGCATGAAAAAAAAACAAGAGAAAATTGAAGCTTATTGAATCAGCTTATTGTTCGATTGTTCCAGGGTGGCACATGGCCTGGCATTTACCCGAGGAAACCCAGAAAAACCTTACTCAGGCCGCTTTGGCTAGAAACCGCTTTGATTGACAATGTTGACCGCGAGACGGTGCACGAGGGAGCCAACACGTGAAGCGTCAGAGTAGTACAGTGGAATGGAACCAATTGGTGTTCCCTCGGTTTTCCGTGAAGCGGGAAAGTCTTTTTCTGTTAAGTTAATAGGCATCAGAATGCATATGTATATTTATACATCATATTACAAAAATATTATAGTAGATGAATATTAAAATAACAATAAAAATACGACCGACCGACCGACGCTTAAATATTGCGCCGTTAAGCGCATTTTATACCGATACCCAGCTATGCTGATAAACGGTTGTGTGATATAAGTGGCTTAAGAGCGAAATTAAGCTAACGAGTATACTACCTTGATCAAAAAGTTCCCGGAATAACCACCGTGTGGAGCTCCCATCGTTACGATTTGAGTTCTGTTTTTTTTTGTTAAATTGGTACATCTGTTGTTGATATTCCCTTTAAATCTTAGTGTCATAACTTGACATTTGCAAAAGTTACGTAGCCAAGAGTACATCTATCTCTGTGTGTGTTGGCGATTTTTTACAATTGCAGAAATGGATTTAAATTTGCAACAACGAACTTGTATTAAATTTTGCATAAAAAACGGATTTAGTGGCGCACGGAGGTTGGAAATGTTGGAAAAGTGTTTCGGCAACGATTCTCTAAAAAAAAACGGTCGTTTACCAGTGGCACGAGCGGTTCAGAAGTGGTCGTGAGTCAATCGAAGATGATGAACGCAGTGGCAGACCATCGACATCGAAAGTCGGTGAAAAAATTGATAAAGTAAAAGAAATGTTGGTCAATAACCGCAAATTAACCATCAGAGAAAAAGCGGAGGACTTGAACATTGCCTATGGATCCGCCCAAGACATTGTGGTTAATGATTTGGGTTTCCGTCGTGTAGCAGCAAAGTTGGTGCCAAAAGACCTCAATTTCATGCAAAAAAGAGACCGTGTTGACGTCGCAAAAGACATGATTTGCGAGGCTGAATCCGATCCCACATTCATCAAAAGGATCATTACTGGAGACGAGACGTGGGTTTATGAGTACGACACGCAATCCAGACATCAGGCAAGTGAATGGCGTTCACCAAATGAGCCGAGACCAAAAAAATCACGTCGTTTTCAGTCAAAAAAGAAGGCAATGCTGACGGTTTTCATGGATTACAACGGTGTAGTGCATCATGATTTTTTGCCAGAAGGCCAAACAGTAAACAAAAAGTATTATTTGGGCGTTATGAGACGTTTGCGTGAAGCAATTCGCCGAAAGAGACCAGAAATCGTCGCACAGTGCGTCGAGACCGTCGCACAGTGCTATCATTATTCGTAATTTTTTGACGAAAAATGTAACAAATACCATCCAACAGCCACCGAATTCACCTGATTTGGCTCCCTGTGACTTCTTTCTGTTCAATCGAGTTAAAAACCCATTACGGGGAACGCGTTTTAGCAGCCGAGAGGAAGTAATGGAAAAATCGCAGGAAGCACTGATGGACATACCGAAAACCGAATATAAAAAATGTTTCGAGGATTGGATCAAGCGCTGGCATAAGTGTGTTGCAGTCGATGGGGATTACTTTGAAGGGGACAATATAGATTTAGATGAATAAACTTGTATTTTTAATTTTCTGAATAAATTCCGGGAACTTTTTGAACAAGGTAGTATGTAAAGGTTCTATGAGAGGGTTACCAGTATTTCCTATTGCTTGCTGAAGGGGCAAGAGTCTCTTTGATAGGTTGGTAGGTTCGGTATTGAGGTCCTTGTGAATGTCTGAGTTTCGGACGAACCAAGTGGCGTTAGTAAGAGTTCGCAAGATTTTATTTTGAAAGCGTGTCAGTTTGTTCAGGTTTTTTGCAGCTGCTGATCCCCAGGCTGGATAACCGTAGGTTAAGATAGGTCGTGTCATGGATTTGAACAGAAGTACCTTAGTAAGAAGACGGAGGGGACTCGTGCGCTTAATGAGGGGATAGATTGAGAAAAAGGCCGCGTTGGCCTTGTTAAGTGCATATTGGGTGTGTGCTTGCCAAGTGAGTTTCTTGTCCAGTTGTACACCAAGAAATTTGGCAGATGATGCCTGGGGGATCTTTTCCTTGCCGTAGTAAATGGGGGTGTTGTTAGGTTTCTTCCATTTTCTGGCATAATTGACGTTGACGCATTTTGTTGGGTTTAAGGTAAGTTTCCAATCGGTCATTCAGTTTTCTGTGCTGTCTAAGTGGTCTTGGATATTTTCTGCAGCATGATTTGGGTTGAAGGGAGTTGACACAATAGCAGTGTCATCCGCATAGAGGTAGCTTTAAGTTTTTGGGTGTGAGGAGAGATCGTTAATGAAGAAGTTAAAAAGAACGGGTGATAGAATGGCTCCTTAAGGGACGCCTTCTGTGATGGATCGTGTAGTTGATCTGGCATGGCTAACGGCTACAAGAAGAGTGGATGACCTTAGTTAGGTTTATTGATATGTCAGTTTTGAGCAGTTAATGTATCAAGCAAGCGTTCCAGACCTTGTCAAAGGCTCTTTGGGGATCAAGGAAGACTACTTGAGTGTGCTTGTGAATGTTGAAGCCGAAAGTGATATCTTCTACTAATTTTGTAATTTGCTGCATCGTGGAATGGTGACGACGGAAACCAGTTTGCTCAAGTCTGATCAGGTCTAGGACCGAGATTTCTTCTTGCATCCTGTTTAAAATACATTTTTCTTGGAGTTTGCCAATGCAGGGTAGCAGGCTAATGGGTCTGTAGCTAAGGAAATGTAATGAGAAAGTTAAAGAGAGGTGTTATTTTGCTTTGGTTAGACAACATTTGGAATATGCCGCAAGTATTTGGGATCCTTGGGAGAAAATCTGGCAAAAAGAACTAGATAAAGTTCAGAGAAAATCCGCCAGATTCGTTAGCAATATTTATAATACGAGCACAAGTGTAACAGGTCTCTTAGGGGATTTATGCTGGGAGCCCCTTGAAATACGAAGAGAACTTAGACTTTTAGAAAGATTCAGAACCAGCGAGTTTAGCGATGACACAAAAGGAATAATAATGGCCCCGCACTACTTGAGGTAGATCACTCTACAAAGATAAAATAAGGGAGATAGATTGCAATACAGATAGTTTCAAATACTCATTCTTTCCCAGAACAATCAGAAATCATAATAGTGAGAAACCGAAGTCCATTATGTAGTGCTGTTTACAGTATTGTTTACTCTGCTGTTGGTACCCTAAATTTCCCCTTCCATCCCTTGTCCCTCTCCGCGGGGGAGCCCTCATCTTACCTGCGGCGTTGGGCCAAATTCCTCACCTTGGTTAGGAGTGCGTTTTATGTTGCATGTTCTTGTGGTGGTGGCATTTCGCCCTTCTACTTACTTGAATCTGTCTTGCACGATCTTGGATTGATTTCTTGCTGCGTCCTAAGATACAATTGTTTGCTGTAGTTAAGCGTATGTACTTGCATGCCTGTGGAGTGAGGGGAGGTGGATGTGTGTTTGCATGCGTTTAGAATGATAGGATGTTTCTATGAATGTATGCACTACTGTGGATTTGGGTTTGCCTGTGTGTGTTAGTTTTGAATGCGGTTTTTCTTTTTTCCTTTTTGTGGGTGGTGACCTAACACCCCCCGCCACACGCCCTTGTGGCGGCTTGCGGGGTATTATGTAGATAGATGGATAAATATGTACTCCCTGTGAAAGGCGTGGTGTTAGAACTACCCCCAAATATTTTACTTGTTAAGCCGTAGTTAGTAGTAAACCCTCTATTTCGAAGTTTATGTCCGGTTAGCCTCTTTCTTTGTTCCAAAATTTCAAAGCTGCGGATTTGTCTATTTTAAGCATTGATCCCCATTTCTTGCACCAATCCGAGATTGTGTTGTGATTGGGTTAGTATGTATGTGTTGGTTTTGAATGTTGTTTTTCTTTTTTCCTCTTTTGGGTGGTGACCTAACACCCCCCGCCACACGCCCTTGTGGCGGCTTGCGGGGTATTATGTAGATGTAGATCAATGTCTTCGGCTAATTCCTTTAATATTCTAGCAGGTATTTCTTCCGGACCAGGGGTTTTGTTTGGTTTGATGTTCCGTAGTAGACGTTCTATTCCATTCTTGGTCAGTGTTATGTCGCTCATGTATTCCCCGGGTGGGTGTGGAGGATACTTGGGTGGGTTTGTCTCTTTATTGTAGGCGCTCTGGAAAAACTTGTTTAAAATGTTTGCTTTTTTCACGCTGTCTGTAATCATTTCTCTGTTTTCCGTCTTTAAAGAATGTACAGTTGGGCCTTGTATTTCCCTAATATAGGACCAGAATGAATTTGGATTTTCCTCCAGATATTCGCTTAGGATTTTAGATTTAAAAGAGCCTAGGGCTGTGCGCCATGATACTTTTTGTTTTACGACGACATTCTTAAAGTTTCTCTTTTGATGTATTCACACAAACAATCTCGTCACTTTTTAAAATTTGACTGTAGCCTTCTTTGCCTTCTTAATGCCGATCTTACTTCCCCGTTGTACCATCTAGGTTCCCTATTGTCGCATATAAGTTTGGATGGGACGTACGTCTTCATTCCTTCGCGAGCTGTTCTCTGTATCGGTTGTATGTGTTTTTGTCTTGTATTCTGGCAAATTTTTTTTCAAATATTGTCGTAGTCCGTTAAAATCGCCTTGTTGAATAGGTATATTTTACGCTTTTCTATGTTAACTTTCACGAACTTAGTTTTTAACGCTACAAAAATTGCCTCATGGTCACTAATTCCGTCCATTATTTCAATGTTTGTTACGCTTTCGGGCGTAGAAGTAGTGAAGATATCAAGTATGCTCTGGCCCCGTGTGGGCGATTTAACAATTTGGTCTAAGGAGTGCTTTGTGAATATATGAAGGGGTTCTTGGCATGATTCTCTTTTTTTGGCGGATTTTCCTACGCAGTACTTGTCCCAGTCAATTGACGGTGGATTTGTGTCACCAGAGATTGTGACAAAAATCTACCGTCAGTTGCCCAATTAAAATCTGAATTGGCTCAAAAAAATGCGCTCGTCACTCTAACGTCCAGCATTACATATTCTACGTTTAAATTACTATAGGTGTCGTAGGAGCTTTCTGCTGCCGACCTTTGGGTTCAGGCTCAAAATCACTACATTGCCCGAGGACGAAAGCCTTGTCTCACATCCCTGCCACTGATCCTTTGCTAATCTCTTTGGACACACTGCCCGATATGGCAATGGCATATAGTGGAGGTCCTTGCTCTAAAATATGTCCAATTTCTTTCTATTATTAATCAGGGCCATCAGCGGCGCTTCTGGACGATAAGCAGCCCACTTTCCTAACAGCTTCAGTTGGAGAGAGTGTGGTTTTCAACTGCCAAGTGGAATTCCCTCACGACATAGCCATCCCGTACATCCTTCGCTGGAATAAAGAGGTAAGCTAATGAAAGGATTGTATTTTTTAAATTCTAAGCTCTTGGATAGGGGAATAGTGTTAGAACAGAAATCATTCATTGGTTTATCTCTAAGGTATATCGAATGAAATGCTAATTTTTACGTACATCTACATAATACCCCGCAAGCCGCCGCAAGGGCGTGTGGCGGGGGGCGTACGGGCTCCAAATTGTTTACATCTACATCAATTGCGTGCATAATCGGTGTGAATCGGAACTTAGAAAGGAGAACTATTTCAAAACCACATATTTGCACTAAGAAATCAATCTGAAGTGACTCTTCATATCAGAAACCTAGAGGGCAAAATTATTTTTCGGCGAAGCAAGATATACTTTTTTTGCATTTCTGATCCCATAGCATCTAAGTTTGTGTGATAATTTATTGTGTGGGACCTTATCAAAGGCTCTTTTGAAATCTAGGAATTATACGTCGACTTGCGTGTTTTCTCCCGATCTAAGTATATCGTGGATGAAAAGACCTAATTGTTTTTCGCAAGATCTGCTCTTCCTAAATCCGTGCTGGTTGTGACTTAGTATTTTCCTACTATCAAGAAACCTCATTTTGTTACTGACAATGTGTTCTAATACTATGCAAGAGATCGATGTCAAAGAAATGGGTCGGTTGGTTTATCCATATCCCCGCCTTTATAATAGGGGGTTTTTGGGCTAGCTTCCAGTCCCGAGGAACTGAGCCATCTTCTATCGATTTTAGAAAAAAAATTCTAAAAACGGGGAAATGTCTTTGGCTAATTCCTTTAATATTCTAGCAGGTATTTCTTCCGGACCAGGTGATTTGTTTGGTTTGATGTTACGTACTCGATGTTCTATTCAATTGTTGGTTAGTGTTATATTATTATTATTTTTTGATGGTATTCGTTGCAATTAGGCAATTGTCCTGGTGGCAACGGTCACAAAACATACATGCATCCACATAACATATATCATACAAAAAATATTTTAACAGTTATGCTGTACAATAGTACAATTAGACAGTTACAATTATTATACAGTTACAATAGTATAAAAATCACTGATCAAAGAAGTTTATCACCCAGTGGCTGCTTTACACTTAATCCTAAAACTCCTAAAATTGTAAGGAAAGGGCTCAAACAAACCTCCAGGCAGCCGGTTCCATTCAACAAGAGTTCTGTTTAAAAAAGGATATTTTTCCTTGTTTTTTTACGATTAAATTTTTATTTTAAAACTGTGGTCGTTTTTTCCTCTAAAGTATGGTTTTTCTATCTCTTTCCATAAATATTCCCACGATTCGTCATTTTTAAAACTTCTGTACATCTCGCCTAACCTACTCTTTTTTCTTCTATTTTTTTAACTTTACCATTTCAATACATCCTATATAACCGTGACACTCTCGGCTCTTTTTTACCTTCCGAGTACATATCTTGCTGCCTCTCTTTGAACTTTTCCATATTTTTAATATGGCCCTCCTCGTATGGCTCCCATACTGTGGACGAGTATACTCATCAAATTAGTTTCGAATCTATTACATTTCCATTCCACTCCATTATCGTCAACTGTCACGATCGCTCTGTATGTTCCCCGGGGGGGGGGGGGGGGGGAGGATCGTTTAGTGGGTTTGTGTCTTTATTGTAGACGCTCTGGAAACACGTTTTTAAAATGTTTGCTTGTTTCATGCTGTCTGTAATAATTTCTCCGTTTTCCGTCTTCAAAGAATGTACAGTTGGACGTTTACCCTGTATTTCCCTAACATAGGACCAGAATGACTTTGGATTTTCCTCCAGATATTCGCTTAGCATTTTAGATTTAAAAGAGCGTATGGCTGTGCGCCATGATACTTTTTGTTTTACTACGACATTGTTTAAGATTCTGTTTTTATGTATTCACATTAACAATATCGTCACTTTTTAAAATTTGACTGTAGCCTTCTTTGCCTTCTTAATGCCGATCTTACTTCCCCGTTGTACCATCTAGGTTCCCTATTGTCGCATATAAGTTTGGATGGGACGTACGTCTTCATTCCTTCGAGCAAAATATTTAAGAAATAACTCCAGCTGTTCTCTGTATCGGTTGTCAGTGTTTTGTCTTGTATTCTGGCAATTCTGTTTTCAAATATTCTCGTAGTCCGTTAAAATTCGCCTTGTTGAATAGGTATAATTTACGCTTTTCTTTGCTAATTTTCACGAACTTAGTTTTTAACTCTACAAAAATTGCCTTATGGTCACTAATTCCGTCAATTATTTCAATGTTTGTTACGGTTTCGGGCTTAGAAGTCGCGAAGATATCTATTCAATACCCCGCAAGCCGACGCAAGGGCGTGTGTCGGGGGGTTTTAGGGCACCACCCGTAATTTAGAATGAAAAAAAAAACCTCTTGCAGAAGCAACAACTTTATAGTTCACAAACCAAGCATGGTAAATATTCATGCAAGACCCCTTTCGCCCCACAAACATGCAAACACATCAACTACCATATCGCATATACATTCACCTACATTTAAACCTAATATGTTTGCGATTTTGTTCCGACGTGTAACTTAACTGTTTTTTTTAATTTCAAAATGGACTTCGGTGTCTTACTATTCTGATTCCTAATTTTTCTGGAAAATAATGAGTTTTTGAATCTATCTGTATTGGAAACTATCTCCATTAATTTATCTTTGTGGTCTTATCTATCTAAGTAGTGTGGGGTCACACTAGAGAGTGTTTATTGAATATATGAATGAGTTCTTGGCATGAATCTCTGGTGTTGGCGGATTTTCCTACGCAGTACTTGTCCCTGTCAATTGACGGTAGATTGGTGTCACCTGCGATTATAATAATAATGTGGCCATGTTTGTTTCTAAGAGAGGATATTTGGACGTCGAGCTTGGGTAGAATATCTGTACAAGAATCTGCGGGTCAATAAAATGAGCAAACGAATAGGCTTCTGTCAATGTAGTCCTTTATATTATGGTGTTTACCCTAATGTAGTCCCTTATATCCTTTGTGTCTTCCGGTCAGATTTCTTCCATATAGATACTACAAATTAGTCCATATAGTCTTCTTCCCACTTTTTCCTAAACATTTAAATAATTCACAGGGGTGTTGTCCACCCCCACGGCCTTATTTCCTTTCATCTCCTTTAATCCCCTTTCTATTTCATCGTCGAGTATACCTGGACCTAAGCGCTCTTCTTCTACGTCATGTTCCTTTTCTATGTCTAACCTTGTTGGCCTAAGTTCTCTACCATACAGTGTTTCTATATATTCCTTCCATCTCTCTTGGATTTTATCTGGCTCGATTGTTATCATACCCCACTAATCTTTAACTGTTAGCACAGATCTTGCCTTCTTATTTCCCGATAATAACTTAACCTTGCTGTATAGCGCATCAATTTCACCCTTTCTCTGTAAAATTTCCATATCCTCGCATTGCGTTTGCCACCATTCTTCTTTTGCTTTATTTGTGGCCCTTCTCAATTTATTGTTTAACTCTTTGTACTTCATTTTGCCTAACTATGTGCATAAATATATATGTATATATATACACCCACATATATACTTATATATAAATATATATATATATATATATATATATATATTTATATATATATATATATATAGGCAAATACGAAATCCCACCATACCGTGCACAAATATTCATTCAAACATAGAAATAGGTATAAGGAAAGGGGATAGGAAAACACATAAAACACAGGACATGTGGAGAATGCGGTTTTGAGCAGATCACAAATGTAAAAACATTTCCTTAACCGGGATTTGAACACCGGACCTTCCACTTGCCGGGAGGATGCGCTACCAATTTTGTGTGTTTTCCTATCCCCTTTCCTTATACCCATTTCTATGTTTGAATGAATATATATAAAAAATATATGTATGTATAAAAATATATACATATATATACATATATTGTTATTTCCATCCAAAAACCTACCTTAACCGGTAGATTACCTAATAATAATATACATATATGCCGGGTACGACACACGGTCGCTTGGGCTTTGTCCCGCAGTTGGGAGGACTCAATTTCTGTTTTGCGTCCATTATTTTTCATGGGAAATATAATTGAGGTAGTTTCCCGTTGCCTTAACGTGACACAATCACTCAAAGGTCGCCCTACTGGGGTCAAACGCCTTTGCAGCCGCCTCACTGAGGAACAGAGGCTGCGTGGACTACCTTTCGTCTGGCTCCTAACCTTCGATCTTATATGGCATGGGTGACCCTACCAGGAGCAATTATTTTTACTCCCGCCAGCAGAGCTCTAGGGGTCATCGGAACACGCAAGCCCTTCCACCAAGTGAAGGTTGTAGTCAATGGGAGGGATATATTTATACCCAGTTATGTGCCATCTCGCGGGTTCTCACCTCTATGCTGCTAGCGGAATGGGGAAGGGTTTCAATCACCGAAACGGAGAAGCAGTCATCAAAAGACTGGTTGTGGGAGCAGTATGAGTAGGGATGGGATAATTAAGGAAGGTGGGAGATTTGGTAGAATAGTGATGGTTATTCATTCGGAGGGAAAGGGTGGTCGTGCATTCACCCACGTAAGAGGTAGGGCAGAAGTTACAGGAGAGGCGATATATAATGTTTTTTGAGGTGCAGGTGGCTCTGGGTTGGGAGTTGGTAATAAGGGACGTGGAGGGTTTTAGGAGATGTCAGCCTTTACAGCGTGGGCGGTTGCATAGTGCGGACAGGGGCGGGGAAGAGACGGGTGCTCGTAGGTGGTTTTTTAGACTGGAAAATGTCTCGCAAGTTTGACGGGCGTTTAAACGAAACGGAGGGACAATGTGAAAATAAAGGTGCTGTGGATTTACTATTGTTAATAATTGGGAAGAGTTCATGGATTATATGTTTAATTTTGTGGGTTCCGGGGAAGAAAGTGGTGATAAGGTTAGGGCATTTTGGGCGGTTTGGTTCGGAGAGAGGATTGTATTGGGCTGACGGTTTGAGGATTTTCCTATTGAGCAGTTTTTCAGGGTACCCACATTCTCTGAGAGGACGTTTAATTGGTTCATGTATTTCTGTTTGGAGGGGGTGTTGTTGCAGAGACGGAGGCCACGGACTGAGAGTGAGAAGGGGATGGAGCGTTTTGTGTGCGATGGGTGACAGCTGTTGAATGGAGATATTGTTGGGTGTTGGTCGGTTTAATGTTGACTGAGGTGTAAAACTGATTGCTCTGGAGATGATTGTCAATATCTATCCCTTCCCAATGCCACTAGTAGTATAGAGGTGAGAACCCGGTGAAGGCACATATCTGGGTGCTCCAGTCCTTTAAACCCCCAGGGCTGAACCAAGCACACTGATTTCATCCAATGCTGCCTACATTTCCCCTGCCCACCTTTTCCTTCCTATTGGTCCCTTACCTCTCCTCCTCCTTGGTTTTATTGGTATTTGTATGTTCCCAGAGATGATGGCTCTTTTTTCCACGAGATTTTTGTGGAAAAACAAATAATTTGTTTTTTCCAGGGGTACGCTCATTAGAATGGAATGAAAATCTCAATGCGTAGCGGTCGACCTTGTACGCGCACATGGTCGACCGCATAACCCTATAATTTAGAGAATTGGAAACGCCATTGAGGAGGGATTGGGTAATATGATTTGAAGGATAGATGGGCGTAAAAGTGGAGAGTTTTGAGTAGCTGTCATCTCGTAGAAGACAATTGCTCATCGCGAAGTCAGAAGTTTCTAAATTCTTTGCATTTTGATGGTGTCTCGGCGATCAACAATCAATTTACTTGGGGAACGAGGACGATTGAACTTGAAGAGTTAATTTACCTGCTTTAGATTTATTTCAAAAATTTCGATTGAGCGATTCAATCTCCTCGTCGCAAATTGATCGCGACCGAGGACTAGAGAGGCGGTTTTCACCCGGCAGTAGCAATTTTCGACGGATCGAGGGTTATGCCGCCGCTCTCCACTGAATCTCCCTCCCGTCACTCCAATGGGACGACTCGCCCCCGCGCAACCCCCCTCCCCCCCATTCCTTCTGTCGTCGTCCATTCATGCAGCGCGCGGTCACTTCTGCTAACGTGAGCGTGGCGGCGGGTGGGAGTCGCGTCGGGCGGGCGGGAGGGTGATGGGATGGAGGTCGAGCCGTCAAAACACTCCATCCGCGAGGCCACCGGGGGGAGTCCCACCAATGAAGGAGGCGGGGCGCCCGCCCGGGGCATGAATGAATGGCCTGGATGGGCCTTTCGATGCCGATTCGTCCAGGTTCACCGTCTGATCTGTAGTACGCTCGGAACGACGAGCATACAAATGGCGAGATAACGATGATTTTAGACCCTTATATTAAAAATTAATTCATTTATATTAATTATTATCATTAAATTATTAAAATTTAAATTAATGTTAATTTTAAATTATTAATATTAATAACAATTTATTGTGTGGGACTTTATCGAAGGCTGTTTTGAAATCTAGGAATACCGCATCGACTTGTGTGTTGTTTTCTCCCGATCAATATCGCGAATGAAAAGAACTAATTGTATTTCTCATGATTTAAGGAAAACAATTTCTAAAACCGGGGAAATATCTTCGGCTATTTCCTTTAATATTCTATCAGGGATATGCTTTGATACTACGTAGCAGATGTTCTATTCCCTTCTTGGTCAGTGTTATATCGCTCATGTGTTCCACGGGTGGGTGTGGAGGATCGTTTGGTGGGTTTGTGTCTTTATTGTAGACGCTCTTGAAACACGTGTTTAAAATGTTTGCTTTTTTCACGCTGCCAGTAATAAGTTCTCCGTTTTCCCTCTTCCAAGTTGGACGCGTACCCTGTATTTCCCTAACATAGGACCAGAATGACTTTGGATTTACATCAAGATATTCGCTTCGCATTTTAGATTTAAAAGAGCGTAGTACTCTGCGCATGATAATTTTTGTTTTACTGTGACATTCCTTAACTTTCTGTTTGGAAGTATTTGCATAAAATATGTCGTCAGTTTTTAAAATTTGACTGTAGTTTTCTTTGCCTTCTTAATTCCGATCTGACTTCCCCGTTGTACCCTCTAGGTTCTTTACTTTCGCATTTGATTTTGGATGGGATGTACGTCTTCATTCCTTCGTGTAAAATATTTAAGAAATATTTCTAGGTGTTCTCTGTATCGGTTTTCAGTGTTTTTGTCTTGTATTCTGGCAATTGGTTAGAGGTGACAGTAAATATTTGTACTTGAGCAAATTCTTCACATTTCCTCCCATCCATAGCATTATTTTCTTTCTAGGGATGGAGTTCTATCAAACGACAATGCGTCTAATAAATCCCAATTTTTATATGCTTGACCGCAGACTTTACGTATGTGGGTCCCTCAAGTTAAGTCTTTAGTTTCACCTAGCACTTCAGTTAAGTCTTTAGCACCTAGGCGTCAGCTACTTCTAGGTCAACCCCAGCTAATTTATAAACAAAAACTTTGGACCAAGTGCAACGAAAATTATATCAGGTGTAAATTTGATTATGAAAATGATGGTCCATTTTTGATTTTCAGCAACTCATGGATTTTTTACTCAAAGGTGCTTGCGAAATAATGACGACAGACCTTTCCACCTCCCGTAACCCATTAAAGTCAGGACGAAGGATTCTAGGGAATAATTAGTTCTGCTCAATTGCATTCACTTTCATTTACCTCGTGTTTTCGTGTTTTGTTGTCAAAGCCCTTTCTTTCTGCATGACCGCATTAGAATGCCATTGAATAATGTAGTCCTCTTTACCGTATTGCTTACTCTGCCTCTTGTATTTTTAAGATTCCCCATCCATCCCTCGTCTCTCTCCGTCAGGAGGAACCCTCCCGCTACCTGCACTGTTGGGTTACATTCCCTACCTGTTGGGGAGGAGACCGTTGCATGTTGATGTCATTGTGGAATTTCGCCTTCTTACTTTTCAAATTCTAGCTTGGTGCTAATTGGATAAATTTCTTACTGCATCCTATGGTACAATTACTCGTTGGATAATAGTATATGTGTTTGCTTGTATGTAAAATGAAAGGATTTTTGCAGGTATGTATCTGTGTATGTGTTTGCAAGTATGCGTTGGTTTTAAATGTGGTTTTGTTCCCCTTTTTACGGGTGGCCACATAAAACCCCCCGCCACACGCCATTGCGGCGGCTTGCGGGCGATAATGTAGGATTCCGTGCCTCCGTGGCGATTTGAAGGTGGGCTTGGTGGCGTCCTCTTGGAGTGGTTTTCGCTGGAAAGGGGCGGGAGGGCGCCGCTTGGCGGGTGTGTCGGGGAGCGAAAGAGATCGCCCTTCGTGCGGGAGCGTAGGAGGCGGAAGCGTGTGCCAGAGTCCATCGCGGGCGGGGGCCGCGGTGGGGGCGGGAGAGGGGGCGGTGTGGGGAAGGCCATTTGTAAATTAAAGCATATTAAGTCCCAGTGAGTCGTTTATGACCTCGTTCCCTGTTTCTCCGTTGCCCATCGCCTTGCGCCTCACTCCCTCCCGTCTTCTGACTCGGGGTGCTCCAGTGCTTATTATGAGCAAATTTATGCGTTGTAAGTCATTGTAAATGTCTTAGAAGCATGTTTTTCGTTACATTTATCCGTACCCTGCGAGTAATTGTTAGAATGTGTGGCAGGGGGTGATTATCCATCACACTAATTTAGTTCCCAAAATATTTCCACCCTCAGCTGGTCAGACATTATTATTCGCTAATAACGTGGCCTAACCAATGACGGATCAAATTTCTCTCGGACCTTTTCATCACATTTAGTCATTACTCTTCTAAGAAACCGTAATGTTTTGTTCTCTCGTCCACATATTTCCCAATTGTGTCTCACCCAGGAGAGGTCGTGAGTGAGAGTAATAACGCCAAGGTATTTAATCGAGTGTGCACACATTCCATTTCGGTGTTCCAAATGCAGTAGGCGTTCGGGTGGGAATTGCTCTCTTTCCAAAAATGTATGACTACGCACTTTTTTTAAGTTTAATTATAATGGCCTGGTGTCGCATCAACGCTATCTTTATGAGCAATATTTCAGTTAAAAGTTACGACCTCTCTGGAGTGGCAGTATCTCATAATACCCTTGGTAAGCAAAGATGCCGTCATTTTTCTGGCTGGGAGTTTAATATCGGTGAAAAGAAGTGCTCCACGTAACTGACGATTGCGCCGATGAAACGGAGTCCTTCTCTGACTTTTATGGCAATTCTTCAACGGGCACATGCTCCCTCGGGTTTCTATTGCGTCATGTCAGTTTTTGACTTGCTTCAAGTGTTGAAGCGGGTGTGTCCTCTAAGTATACCCTTTGTGACCCAAAGACGCACGTGTTGATGTCGTCACGGTAACGTAATAATAATATCCTCGCCGCTCGTAAGAGGTTGTGTTCTGGTCATTTCGATCAATCGAGTTGGCATCCCTAGCAGCCGTTGAAATGTTCACATTTCATTGTCAAATGTGTATTATAAATAATTGAGGCTCACGATTGGGTCGGATTAAGGGTGAAAGCTCTCCTTGATATTTTCCATTGAATGGCGCCTCGAAGGAAGCAGCCCTTGGGGTCTTGGTAAGCGTATCCCCCTCCAGGGAATATCCCCCGGCGACATCAGGACGAGGTCTGAGGACGTTCACCAATTGCGTTGATCCTAGGCGCGGAGCAAATGTGTGCTCGGATGTACTTCTTTCTCGAGAGAGGGCAGCGGAGGTGTTACTTGGATTTGGTCGATGTGGGGGATTGAACTCCTCATTTTTACAAGCGGTGAGGCGTGGGAGGATGCATGTGAGGACGACTGTTTGGGATGCTGATTCCAAGAGGAGAGCGGCGTGGGGAACAAACATACACTAAGGGCGGAGTGAATGAGACAATGAAAAGAATTGCCTGTTCGGTTTGCATGAGCTACTATTTCATGCCGGAATTATTTTAGGAGACATTTTTTCTAGCTTTGCCACTTGAAATTTAAAATAAAGGAAACAATTACAAGTATCACAAGGAGATAATAATACAACCCTATCACTTGCTTTGGCTGCTTTTTACGCTGCACATTACGCAAATACATCTACATAATACCCCGCAAGCCGCCGCAAGGGCGTGTGGCGGGGGGTGTTAGGTCACCACCCGTAAAAGGAAAAAAACCGCATTCAAAACCAACACATATCGTACATACAAACCCATTCCCACACTGATCAAAAGTCTATATAAGCGGTATTTCTTTTTTCCTTTTTTGGGTGGTGACCTAACACCCCCCGCCACACGCCCTTGCGGCGGCTTGCGGGTATTATGTAGATGTAGATGAAGTCTCCCCTATAGACTAGAGCACTGCCCCACGGAGGACAGTAGTCCTTACTTCGGGAAACACAGATCTACGTCATAATATTAGCGTAGCGACCTATCCAGAGCAATATATATTTGTAGTTATTTGGAATGATATAGTACTCCTTAATTGCCTTTTTGTGAATATGTAAAAATTGACAAGATTGAATACGTGGAGGATGGTGAACTTATTGTACATGGGCCACATTACCATACTAAGCTATTGGTACGCTGTCCTTGGTAAATGCTACGGGCAACTCAACATTAAGCATACAACAGGGAATAAATAGTAACAAATTTATTTGACCATTTTGGAGTCATCAAGATACATTCATGCAAAAATCCTATCATTTTACACGCTTGCAAATAAATATCTACCTCCTTTCATTCTACACGATTCCACCTTAGGTTGTAGTAATAAACTTATCCAATATCGTGCAACCTAGAATTTGGTACGTTGAAAGGCGAAAGAAAGACCTAAGAAGACTCTGCAAGGATATGTGGTGGGGTGCGTTAGGGACGCAGTCATGCATGGATGTATATACATCACGCAATAAATTGATCAGTTCGACTAAGCCTTTACTTTTTGGCCTTTGAGTTTTTTCGCCCCTTGGGCTCAATTTTTTTATATTTTCCTATCGTTTCAGGGAAAAATGTGTGCTTGGATGAATCTTGGATGGTGTATGTCGCTCATTTAATCTCAGTTGTTTAATCTGCCGTAATAATGTGGGGCCGTCATTATTCCCTCGGTGCCAGGGGAATTATTACGGCCACACATTATTCATTTGTTCCTTCCCTTTGTCAAAGTGGTAAGTGCTGCCTGTTCCATTTGTAAATCAAGAAACTCCCAACCTAATAGGAATACACCTACATCTACTCGATACCCCGCAAAACGCCGCAAGGTCGTGTGGCGGGGGGTGTTAGGACACCACCCATAATTTTGAAGGAAAAGAAACCACATGCAGAAACCACAAATTTGTAAAATCCTCAAACCAAACATGATATACATTCATGCAAGACTCCTTTCCCCACACACACATGCAAACACTCAAATTACCAACTAACATACACAGGCACCTACATTTAAACCTAATACCTTTGAATTTTTAATTTTGTTCCGACTTGTAAATTAAATGTATTTACTATTTGTAAATGGACTTCGGATTCTTACTATGTTGATTTCTGATTGTTCTGGGGAAGAATGAGTATTTGAATCTATCTGTATTGGAATCTAACTTCCTTATTTTATCTTTGTGGTCGGTTCTACCCAAGTAGTGTGGGGCCATTATAAAAATTCCTTTTGTGTCATCGGTAAACTCTTTGATTCTGAATCTTTCCAAAAGTCTAAGTCTCGCTTGTTCTCTTCATCTACATCTACATGAAAACCCTCCGAGCCACCAAAAAAGGTGTGTGGCAGGGGGTGTAGGGAAGAGTAAGGGATGAGGGGGTTGGGGTTATCAAATAGGTGAGGAAAGGTGCGGGAACCTGTAAAAAAATAAATATATTTAAAAACACACACATATATGTTTATTATTTTATATTTATTTTGTATTTATTTTATTTATTTTGTATTTATATACGCACATACATTCAAATAAGAAATCCCGCCATACGGCGAATAAATATTCATTCACACATAGAAATAGATATAAGGAAAGGGGATAAGAAAACACATAAAAGATGAACACAGGACAGGTGGGGAAGGCGGATTTGAGCAGATGACAAATGTAAAAATATTTCCTTAACCGGGAATTGAACACCGCACCTTCCACTTGCCGGGAGGATGCGCTACCAATTACGCCATTAAGGAAACCTAATTTACATTGAGTTCTGCGATGTTTTTAAAGCGCCCAAGTGCTCCGAATCATTGGCCAAGAGATGGCTTTAGGGATCTGTTTCACCCACCAAAGGAGAAATAGACAATACACACAAGAAGAGAGCAAGTGGAAGGACCAATTGACCAATTCTATAAAGTATCCATCTTAGCATCCCTCCCACCCTCAGAACCTCCACTGAAACTCAAAACACTACATCTTTCATCTGGCTCTTGGATTCCTGGAATCGACAAGGTATTACACACTAATACTAGACAAATATTAGACACTAATTGCCCCCTTTATACGCATGATTTCATTCCTCTCCGCCCCCAACAACTTCCATATCAACCCCACCTTTTTTAGAATTCCCGCGCCCAACACTACCCCTCCAAACCCCTCCCCTCGAATACCTTTTCCCCCCTTCTCCTTCCATCCACTGCTTCCGGACCCTCCTCTGCCTCCGTTCTGTTCCTAACTCCTCTTGAGTAAGGTGGTTGCACCACCGAAAATTCGAGACCCAGTGAGTCCCTCTTTTATGTGTTTCTGTTTCTGTGTTTGTGTCGACTAGTCCATTTACATCATTGTGCACGTCCGCGGGATTTTCCAAAAGAGTGACAAAAGTACACAGTAATCAACCCTAATATAATATTATAGAATAAGGTCGGTTTAGGAGGTGATGGTAGAGCTCACCCATGTACTAAGCCCGACGGCGTGTGAATATTCACACGTCAGGGTAGGGGGGCCAGTTCCTTTCCCTGTGCCGGTTATCGTTTCCCAGGAAGATGTGGTACCCGAAAAATCAACTAGCTTGGGTGGAGCTGCAGGTACCCAGAGTGCCTTGCCCGGGAATCAAACCTGGGACCCTCCGGTCAGTAGTCCAACGCTCTACCCAATGGACCACCACGACCCGCATTATATATAGTATACTATAAATAGCATTAATGAATGGTATTCAAAATGGGGATTGCCTTTAAATCTTAATAAATGTTCGGTGGTAAATTTCTTTAAAAGATCCACAGGATTAGTTTACAAATTAGCTGGAGTTACCTTGAAGTAGTTGATACGGTGAAATACCTAGGTGTTACATTCACTAAAGACTTAACTTGGGGGACCCATATACGTAAAGTCTACGGGCAAGCATATAAAAAATTAGGATTTATTAGACGCATTGTCGGCAGAAGTGATTCCAAGGTCAAGGAACGTTGTTATCACGCTCTTGTAAGGCCCCATTTAGAATATGCATGCAGCGTATGGGATCCGTGTGAAAAAGGCCTCATTCGGGAAATTGAGAAGGTCCAACGCCGGGCAGCTCGTTTCGTGGAAAACTGTTACGATAAAACGAACAGCCTCACTGAAATGCTTATGGAGTTTGGATGGGAATCACTGGAAGAAAGACGACTCAATGCTAGGTTAAACTTACTAAATAAATTCAGATCCGCATGTTCCAGCACCGAGGTCTCGAAAATTATTCGCGCTCCAACATACATTGGTCGCTTGGATCATGGGTACAAAATTCGGGAAATAGATGCCAGGACTAGCAGACTCAAGGATTCCTTCTTCCCACGGACAATACGGGATAACAACTGTAGGGTCACATTCGGAGATAACAAAAATACCACTTGCCACCCTCGGCGTCTAGGTAACAATTAGTTAAACTCAATTGCATGCACTTTCACTAACCTCCTGTGTGTTGTGTCAAAACCCTTCCCGCATGCCATTAAGTAATGTATTGCTGTTTACAGTAATGCGGTATTTCTTTTTTCCTTTTTTGGGTGGTGACCTAACACCCCCCGCCACACGCCCTTGCGGCGGCTTGCGGGGTATTATGTAGATGTAGATGTAAACAAGAATTGGAAACCGCGCAAATAACGCCTATTTTTAAAAGTGGTGACAGGGAGGACCCCAGCAATTACAGACCCATTTCTCTTACTTCTATATGTTGCAAAATCTTAGAGCACATAATTGTCGGTTCCATAATGAGACATCTTGATAACATAAACTTTTTAAGTGACAATCAACACGGATTCAGAAAAACCCGCTCATGCGAGACCCAATTAGGATTGTTCACACATGGCTTAATTTTATCGGGTGAAAGTGGTGGGCAAGTGGATGCGATCTTTTTAGACTTCCAAAAGGCATTTGATAAGGTTCCGCATGGTAATCTCATCCATAAATTAAAGGGCGCAGGTATACACAAAGGGGCAATAAACTGGGTTGAAGACTTCCTTTCAGACCGGGAACAGAGGGTAGTCCTTCACGGCGCTAGTTCTACCAGCGTACGAGTAACCTCGGGGGTTGCCCATGCCACCCTCGGCATCTAGGTAGCAATTAGTTAAACTCAATTGCATGCACTTTCACTAACCTCCTGTGTGTTGTGTCAAAACCCTTCCCGCATGCCCGCATTGGAATGCCATTAAGTAATGTATTGATGTTTACAATATTGTTTTCTCTGCTTTTGGTACCCTAAATTTCCCCTTCCATCCCTTGTCCCTACCCGTGGGTGTGCCCTCCTCCCACCTGCAGCGTTGGGCCAAATTCCTTGTCTTGAGTAGGAGAGATTTTTATGCGGAACGTTCTTGTGGTGGTGGTAATTCGCCTGGCTACTTGCTAGAAACTAGCTTGCACGTTCGTGATTAATTTCCTGCTGCATCCTGGGGTAAAATTATTTGTTGTAGTTTAGCGTATGTACTTGCATGCTTGTGGAGTGAAGGGAGGTAGATGTGTGTTTGCATGCGCGTCGAATGATGGGATGTTACGATGAATGTGTACACTGCTGTGGATTGGGGTTTGCATGTGTGTGTAGGTTTTGAATGCGGTATTTCTTTTTTCCTTTTTTGGGTGGTGACCTAACACCCCCCGCCACACGCCCTTGCGGCGGCTTGCGGGGTATTATGTAGATGTAGATGTAAACAGCAATACGTTACTTAATGGCATTCCAATGCGGTCATGCGGGAAGGGTTTTTACACAACACACAGGAGGTTAGTGAAAGTGCATGCAATTGAGTTTAACTAATTGTTACCTAGATGCCGAGGGTGGCATGGGCAACCCCCGAGGTTACTCGTACGCTGGTAGAACTAGCGCAGTTCTCACCTGTATGCTAATACTTATTTTAATGAACTAACTCCTGGGGGATTTCGACTACAAGCATTCTGGTCTCTTATCGTTCTCGGTAAAATGACATTTTAAACCTGTCAGTCATCTATCTCTCTAATCTTACATTCGTGATTCCTCCGGCCGTAATACGTTGGGGTTAGTATTATATTCTTCATGTCATCGGAAAAGGGCCCATCTATAAATATTTTGAATAAGTTAGTTATATATTTTAAACGGCGCTGTGTACATCTACATAATACCCGGCAAGCCGCCGCAAGGGCGTGTGGCGGGGGGTGTTAGGTCAACACCCAAAAAAGGAAAAACGCATACCGCATTCAAAACCAACACACACATGCAAACCCCAATCCACAGCAGTGCACACATTCATAGAAACATCCCATCATTCCACGCGCATGAAAACACACATCTACCTCCCTTCACTCCACAAGCATGCAAGTACATACGCTCAACTACAACAAATAATTTTACCCTAGGATGCAGCAAGAAATTTATCAGGAACGTGCAAGCTAGTTTCTAGCAAGTAGCCAGGCGAAGCACCACCACCACAAGACGTTCCACACAAAACTCTCTCCCACCCAAGGTGAGGAACCTGGCCCAACGCTGCAGGTGGTAGGAGGGCACACCCACGGAGAGGGACAAGGGATGGAAGGGAAAATTTAGGGTACCAATCACTATAATAACCAATTTAGGGTAGTGTAAGAGAATCCCAACCTAAATTGTTTAGCAAAGTGGATACGCTGCTGCGTTGGTCATAACAATGTTTGACAAATCTAGCCCTCCTCCGCTGAACTCGATCTAATTCCAAAATGAAATTTATGTCATGAGGATCCCATATACTGGCAGCATACTCTAGGTGAAGCCTGACCAAGGCAAGGAAACATCGTTCCTTCACTTTTTCGTCGCATTTACTTAGCACTCTTTTCACAAATCTCGATTTTTTATTAGCACGACCGCATATTTCTCGTATGTGTTTTCCCCAGGACGGATCGTGAGTAATTGTTACACCCAAGTATTTAATTGAATCTACCCTCGCAATTTTGGTTTGTTTCACTTTGTAAATATAAGGGAGGGAATTACTCTTTTCCCAAAAATGTATTACTACGCATTTTTTAAAATTAAATTCCAATTGCCATGTTGTCTTCGTATTTCAAGAGGCTCCCAGCCTAAATCCCCTAAGAGACCTGTTACACTTGTATTCTTGTCATATATATTTTCACGAATCTGGAGGATTTTCTCTGAACTTTATCTTGTTCTTTTTGCCAGATTTTCTCCCAAGGATCCCAAATACTTGCGGCAAATTCCAAATGTGATCTAACAAGAGCAAAATAACACCTCTTGAATTTTCTCATAACATTTCCCCACTACCCGTTTAATGAAGCCAGGTTTCTTTAAAGCGGATCTGCATTAAGTCCTGATATGCTCTATATTTGTGCTCTTTCCAGTATTGTTTGCTCTGCTTTTGGTACCCTAAATGTCCCCTTCTATCCCTTGCCCCTCTCTGTGTGGGAGCCCTTCTACCTGCAGCGTTGCCTCAAATTCCTCACCTTGGGTAGGAGAGCGTTTTATATTGCACGTTCTCTGGGTGGTGAAATTTCGCCTTGCTGCTTACCAAAATACAGCTTTACGTTATTGGATAATATCCTACTGCATCCTAAGGTGCATTTATTTGTTAGATTATAGCATATATAATTGCATGCATGTAAAATGATTGGATGTTTCTATGAATATATGCACTACTGTGGTTTTGGGTTTGCATGAGTGTGTTAGTTTGGAATCCGGTTTTTCTTTTTTCCTTTTTTTCGGTGGTGACCTAACGCCACACGCTCTTGCGGCGGCATGCGGGATATTATATAGATGAAGATTAAGCCTATTCGTGAGCTCATTTTAGAGACCCGCAGATTCTAGTACAGATATTCTACACAAGCTCGACGTCCAAATATCCTCTCTTAGTAACAAACATGACAAGGATATTATTATAATCACAGGTGTAACCAATCTACCGACAATTGACTGGGACAAGTACTGCGTAGGAAAATTCGCCAACCACAGAGATTCATGCCAAGAACTCATTCATATATTCAATAAACACTCTCTAGTGTGACCCCACACTACTTAGATAGATAAGACCACAAAGATAAATTAATGGAGATAGTTTCCAATACAGATAGATTCAAAAACTCATTATTTCCCAGAAAAATCAGGAATCAGAATAGTAAGACACCAAAGTCCATTTTATAGGTATTATGTTGATAGATAGATAGATATGTACTCCCTATGAAAGGCGTGGTGTTAGAACTACCCCCAAATATTTTACTTGTTTAGTCGTAGTTAGTACTAAACCCTCTATTTCGAAGTTTATGTCCTGTTCGCCTCTTCCTTTGTTCCAAAATTTCAAAACTGCGGATTTGTCTATATTAAGCATTAATCCCCATTTCATGCACCAATCCGAGATTGTGTCTAAGTCTCTAGAGAGTAGCTCACGATCTAGTTCGCTCCTTATTTCCCTGTATACCACCGCGTCATCAGCAAATAACCTGAGATTATTACTAACGTATGCCCTTAAGTCATTAATGTATATTAAGAATAGAAGAGGCCCTTTTACACTTCCCTGGGGGACGTCCGATGTTACATCTCTTTTTTTTTAGCACAACCCATCGATGACTAATATTTGCTTGCGATTGGAGTAGAAGTCTCTAATCCAATTAATAATTTTCTCATTAATTCCATTGCAATCAAGTTTGTGTAACCATTTTTTGTATAGGACTTTATCGAAGGCTAGGAATACTGCGTCGACTTCTGTGTTATTTTCTCCCGATCTAAGTATATCGTGAATGAAAAGACCTAATTGTGTTTCGCAAGATCTGCTCTTCTTAAATCTACATCTACATAATACCGCTACATAGCCGCCGCAAGGGCGTGTGGCGGGGGGTGTTAGGTCACCACCCGAAAAAGGAAAAAAGAAATACCACATTCAAAACCAACACACGCATGCAAACCCCAATCCACAGCAGTGCACACATTCATAGAAACATCCCATCATTCCACGCGCATGCAAACACACATCTACCTCCCTTCACTCCACAAGCATGCAAGTACATACGCTTAGCTATAACAAATAATTTTACCCCAGGATGCAGCAAGAAATTTATCAGGAACGTGCAAGCTAGTTTTTAGTAAGTAGCTAGGCGAAGTACCACCACCACAAGAACGCTCTACATAAAACTCGCTCCTACCCAAGTTGATCAATCTGGCCCAACGCTGCAGGTGGGAGGAGGGCTCACCCATCCGTGCTGGTTGTGGCTTAATATTTTCCTACTATCAAGAAACCTCATTACTATATGTTACTGAAAATAATGTGTTCTAATACTTTACAAGAGATCGATGTCAAAGAAATGGGTCGGTAATTGATTGGTTTATCCATATCCCCGCCTTTATAAATGGGGGTTATATAAGCTAGCTTCCAGTCGCGAGGAACTGAGCCATCTTCTATCGATTTTAGGAAAACAATTTCTAAAAACGGGGCAATGTCGTCGGCTAATTCCTTTAATATGCTAGCAGGTATTTCTTCCGGACCAGGTGATTTGTTTGCTTTGATACTACGGAGCAGATGTTTTATTCCCTTCTTGGTCAGTGTTTTACCGCTCTTGTTTTCCCTGGGTGGGTGTGGAGGGTCGTTTGGTGGGTTTGTGTCTTGATTGTAGACTCTAGTTTGTAGTAATTTTGAAACCGCTCGGAAAATAGAAAATTGTTCTCCAGACGCTGAGGTTGGCAAGTGGAATGTTTGCTGTCTATAATCCTACAGTTACTATCCCGTATCGTCCGTGGGAAAAAAGTAAAAATATAAATGCTATTTAAAAGGCAATGATTTCAGGCCTGATAAATAAGCAATAACTCAAAGTATTTGAAAATTTTCTTATTTTAAAATATTCTGCGATTAGATCCCAGAAATTTCAACTAGAGGAAAATTACAAAACAATACATGGGAGGATTTACAAGCTCGTTCACACGACAACGGCGAATCATATTGCAAGTCTCTTGTATCTCGCGCTTTCTTCTGTAGGCAGACGGATCAAATCAATGGATGTTAGCCGCGAAGTACGAAAGCGTCACTTGACGGTGTTGTGTATTTTTCATGAAGGTAAAATATGAAATGTCTTTCGCTTCTTGGCCTGGCTGGTTTGCATTCAAACCGGGAGAATCTTTCGCAATCCGATGGATTCGTTATCCTTTGCGAAATTCTCGGCTTGTTCAGCATGCCGTCGAGATGGTAGCCGTACTCGAGCGCTCTCCTTCATTAATCCCGCAAAATAAAAAAAAATGCGTGCATTATCACCGTCATCCTGTGTGCTCATACCCTCGAGAATTTCGCAAAAGTTCTCCTGCCCGTGCTTTCCCCTCTCCTCCCCCCATTGCCTGTCCAATTCAATCTCCTTAAATTTCATTCAAGCTTCCGGGTCTGCTCATTTCGTCCCTTTCATCGTTATTCAACCCGTGGCTCTGGCCATCGTGCCTCCTGCTTCATTGGCCTGAGTCCGAGGCAACCGGCACCGTTGGATTCAGGCCTCATTAAGGCCGCGGTGATTATATACTATGCAGTGGTAATTTGGTCAATCTTAATTTTTTGATGCAGCTGTTACCGTATCGCACACCGAATTATAATTCTGAATATCTCTATAGGTTGAAAAAGTGTGTATCGCGAAGCGGGTTTCGAACTTACAACCTCGTGAGAGCATTGTCCACCGAGCTAACCAGATTGATTTATGTACATACATTGATTTATGATAACCAGATAGTTATTTATGACCTTCGTGGGCAGAGCCGTACTATGAAACCTAACCCAAGATCTGAAGAAGAGATTTACAGGCATAATTAACACCTACATCTACTGAATACCCCGCAAGCTGCCGCAAGGGTGTTTGGCGGGGGGTATTAGAACACCACCCGTAATTTAGAAAGAAAAAAAGAAAAAACCACATGCAAAAGCCACAAATTTAGAGTCCACAAACCAAACATGGTATACATTCATGCAAGAACCCTTTCATCCAGCCCTTTCACACACATGCAAACCCACAAACTACCAACAAGCATACACATGCACCTACATTTAAACCTAATACCTTTGAATTTTTAATTTTTTTCCGATTTGTAAATTAAATATTTTAAATATTTCTAAAGGGACTTCGGTTTCTTAATATTGTAATTTCTGATTGTTCTGGGGAAGAATGAGTATTGGAACCTTCTGGAAGTATCTTTGTGGTCGGTTCTACCCAAGTAGTGTGGGGCCATTATAAAAATTCCTTTTGTGCCATCGTTAAACTCTTTGATTCTTAATATTTCTAAAAGTTTAAGTCTCGCCTGTTCTCTTCGTATTTCAAGGGGCTCCCAGCCTAAATCCCCTAAGAGACCTGTTACACTTGTATTCTTGTCATACATATTTTTCACGAATCCGGCGGATTTTCTTTGAACTTTATCTTGTTCCTTTTGCCAGATTTTTTCCCAAGGATCCCAAATACTTGCGGTATATTCCAAATGTGGTCTAACTAGAGCAAAATAACACCTCTCTAACTTTCTTATTGCATTTCCCCACCACCCGTTACACATATACACACACATTCAAACTAGAAAACCCGCCATATGGCGAACATAAATTCATTCACATTGAAACAGATATACGGAAAAGGGATAGAAACATATATAAAAGACGAATTGAGCAGATCACAAGCGAAAATATTTCCTTGACCTGGAGTTGAACCACGGATCTTTCGATTCTCCGGGCCGACGCGACGCTTCTCCTTCCCCATTTCTCTTGTGCTTGTCTTTAAAATTTATGCCTATCCTTTTTCCTGGTATCTGTTTTCATCTGATTGAAATTAGTAATCCAAAACAATGAACCTTAAATTTAGGCCGTGAATTTTTCATATCGATCATATAATCTGTCCTGAAAACCACATAAATCAACCTTCGGTTGATTTATCCCCTTACTTGCTTTTCAGCATGCATAGTAGACAATGAGAAATGACTGTTACCAAAAGATGATGTAGTTACATCGAAACCGGTCGTATTAATAAAAAATGTCTGGAAATTAATAAAAAAACAAGGTCTGGAACCCTTCCCTATCACCACGTTTGTATTGCCAAACTATCTTTTTGCTTACTGGCCCCTTATACTGAGCCCCCTCCCAATTCAGGTACATACGCACAGCTGAATGGTCACTTATTCCCGGAAGGACTTCAACTTCCCCTACCCACTTTTCCGGTCCCACAAGTATGACGTCGAGGATGTTTCATTTTCATGTTTTCATTTCAATTCATTCAGTATGTTCAACTTCGCATTAAATCGCCTATCTTCCAATGATTCCCATCCCAACTCCATAATCATTTCAGTGACGCTTTGGGTTTTATCGTAGCAGTTTTCCACGAAACGAGCTGCCCGGCGTTGGGCCTTCTCAATTGCCCGATTGAGATCTTCTTCAGATTAAGGAAGTGTGATAAATTCGCACAGCTTCCCGGGAGCGCATGCGGACTCTGACCACAATTTAGTTGTTATGAAATGTCGCATCCGATTAAAAAAGATAAGGCAGGGGCGGCGGATTAGGAAATGAAATGAAGAAGCATTAAATGGATTAACAAGGGAGGAGTATCAGCAAACTGTAAAGAAAATGATGGATGACTTTAAAAAGCTGAGTACTATCGAAGAAAAATGGGAATGTATCAAGAAAGTGATATCGAAAGCAGCTGAAGACACTATAGGAACCGTTAACGGGAAAATAATAAGGAAACCATGGGTAACGGATGAGATGATTGCAAAGATGGAGGAGAGAAGAAGATGGAAGAATGTAAACACAGAGTTAGGCAAAATGAAGTACAGATAATTAAAGAATAAATTGAAACGAGCCACAAATAAAGCAAAAGAAGAATGGTGGAAAACGCAATGCGAGGATATGGAAAGTTTACAGAAGAAGGGTGAAATTGGTGCGCTATAGAGCAAGGTTAAGTTATTATCGGGAAGTAAGAAGGCAAGATCTGTGCTAACAGTTAAAGATAAGTGGGGTAAGATAATAATCGAACCAGATACAATCCAAGAGAGATGGAAGGAATATATAGAAACACTGTACGGTAGAGAACTTAGGCCGACAGGTTAGACATAGAAAAGGAACATGACTTAGAAGAAGATAGCTTGGGTCCAGGCATACTCGACGATGAAATAGAAAGGGCATTAAAGGAGATGAAAGCAAATAAGGCCGTTGTGGTGGACAACATTCCTGTGGAACTGTTGGAATGTTTAGGAAAATTTGGGAAGAAGGCCCTATATGTACTGATTCGTAGTATCTATGAGGAAGGAATCTGGCCGGAAGATTTTGTGAGATCAGTGTTAGTTCCTATTCATAAAAAGGTAAAGGCTAAATCATGTGAGGATTACAGAACAATAAGTTTCATCTCCCACGCAGCTATAGTTATTCTTAGGATCATCAACAAAAGGATAGAGAGTAAGCAAATGATTGCTTAGTGGATGATCAGTTTGGGTTTAGGAAAGGAAGAGGTACACGTGATGCCATAGCAGTAATGAGATCACTAATCGAGAGGAATATAGAATACAAACAGGACGTTTTTGCCTGTTTCGTAGATTTCGAAAAAGCGTTTGATAGAGTGAATTGGGAAAAATTAATGCGTGTATTGCAGAAAATAGGAATGGATTGGAGGGATAGGAGACTGATCCGCAACCTGTACATGTCTCAGACTGCTCAGGTGCGAGTGGAGAACGGAGAGTCCGTATGGGCAGTGTTAGGAAGAGGTGTAAGGCAGGGTTGCCCATTGTCACCGATGCTATTCAACGTATATGTGGAGGAAATGATTAAAGAGGCATGGGAAGAATTGGAGGTGGGAATGAAAGTCGGCGGGGAATTCGTAAAATCGGTTAGGTTTGCTGATGACCAAGCATTAGTTGCTCAGTCAGCCAAGGGGTTGCAAGCATTGTTGAATGAATTGGAGGTTCAGTGCGATAAATATGGGATGAGAATCAATATTAATAAAACAAAGGTTATGCGATTTTCCAGAAAGAAAACGGCTAAGCTAAACATTAACATAGGAGGGAAAAAATAGACCAGGTAGAACAATTTACGTATCTCGGAAGTGTTTTGAACCAACTCGGTCAAAGTAGTATGGACGTAAGGAGAAGAATTGCGCTAGGTAAGGAGGCTTTCTCTAGTAGGAAGGAGTTGATTACGGGGACGTTGAGTAGAGATGCTAAGACAAGACTCGTAAAAACTCTGATATGGAGCGTAGCTATGTACGGCGCGGAAACGTGGTCACTGAAGCAGGAGGATAAACGTAGATTGGAGGCTTTTGAGATGTGGGTGTGGAGAAGAATGGAGAAGGTGAAATGGACCGAAAGGAAAACAAATGAGGAAGTACTAGGAATGGTGGGGGAGGAGAGGAGTTTTTTGGAGTAATCTTATGGAGGCAGGAAAAATGACTGGTGTATTGAGCGGCCGTGGGATGTTGAAGAAGGTAATAGAGGGGGGAATCTAAGGCAAACGAGGACAGGGCAGGAACAGGACTTCGACGGTCTCTGACCACTATCATCTTGTACGTAACGCGATAACTTACTCCTGTTTATCTTCATCATTCCCTTCTTCGTACTCGCTTCCATTAAGGGCCTTCAGCAGATATTTCAATATTTTCTCCATCGAATTTCTCTGCACTTTTTTTACTTTCCTGCTTTTTTCCATTCTTTGACCGACTCACTCTATCCAAAAAATCTATCTAAGCTCTTGCCAAAAAGATAAGCTTTCAATTCGTAAGGCGCTCCTAATTAAAGTTTTACTCATCTCTTCTTTAAAATTATTCTTAATGCAAACGTCGTCAATTCTTTTCTTCTTGTGAATACTATACTTCATTTTCCAATACATTTCTTCTCAAGTATCCTCATTACCACGTCCTTTTTCTTCTAAAATACTACTGCATCTATATCGTACCCCGCAAAGCTGCCGTAAGGGCAGTATGGCGGTGTGGCTTAGATCACCACCAGTAAAAGAGAAAAAAACCGCATGCAAAGCCCACAAATTCCAAATTCGCTTCCCCTCCCATGGACCAACCTTGAGACGTGGTGAAAGGGCTGGTGCGTTCCGATGACCCCAGGAGATTTGCTGTCGGGAGTAATGACAATTGCTCCCGATAAGTCACCCATGCCAGATAGGTCGAAGGTTAGGAGCCAGACGAAAGGTAGTCCACGCAGCCTCTGTTCCTCAGTGAGGCGGCTGCAAAGGCGTCTGGCCCCAGTGGAGCGGCCATTAAGTGATGGTGTCACGTTAAAAACACTATTGAGGAAGGCAACGGGAAACCACCTCAATTATGATTCCCAAGAAAATAATGATGGGCACTATACTACCTTGATCAAAAGGTTCCCGGAATTTATTTAGAAAATTAAAAATACAAGTTTATTCATCTAAATCTATATTGTCCCCTTCAAAGTAATCCCCATCGACTGCAACACACTTATGCCAGCGCTTGATCCAATCCTCGAAACATTTTTTATATTCGGTTTTCGGTATGTCCATCAGTGCTTCCTGCGATTTTTCCATTACTTCCTCTCGGCTGCTAAAACGCGTTCCCCGTAATGGGTTTTTAACTCGATTGAACAGAAAGAAGTCACAGGGAGCCAAATCAGGTGAATTCGGTGGCTGTTGGATGGTATTTGTTACATTTTTCGTCAAAAAATTACGAATAATGATAGCACTGTGCGACGGTCTCGACGCACTGTGCGACGATTTCTGGTCTCTTTCGGCGAATTGCTTCACGCAAACGTCTCATAACGCCCAAATAATACTTTTTGTTTACTGTTTGGCCTTCTGGCAAAAATTCATGATGCACTACACCGTTGTAATCCATGAAAACCGTCAGCATTGCCTTCTTTTTTGACTGAAAACGACGTGGTTTTTTTGGTCTCGGCTCATTTGGTGAACGCCATTCACTTGCCTGATGTCTGGATTGCGTGTCGTACTCATAAACCCACGTCTCGTCTCCAGTAATGATCCTTTTGATGAATGTGGGATCGGATTCAGCCTCGCAAATCATGTCTTTTGCGACGTCAACACGGTCTCATTTTTGCATGAAATTGAGGTCTTTTGGTACCAACTTTGCTGCTACACGACGGAAACCCAAATCATTAAACACAATGTTTTGGGCGGATCCATAGGCAATGTTCAAGTCCTCTGCTTTTTCTCTGATGGTTAATTTGCGGTTATTGACCAACATTTCTTTTACTTTATCAATTTTTTCACCGACTTTCGATGTCGATGGTCTGCCACTGCGTTCATTATCTTCGATTGACTCACGACCACTTCTGAACCGCTCGTGCCACTGGTAAACGACCGTTTTTTTTAGAGAATCGTTGCCGAAACACTTTTCCAACATTTCCAACGTCCGTGCGCCACTAAATCCGTTTTTTACGCAAAATTTAATACAAGTTCGTTGTTGCAAATTTAAATCCATTTCTGCAATTGTAAAAAATCGCCAACACACACAGAGATAGATGTGCTCTTGGCTACGTAACTTTTGCAAATGTCAAGTTATGACACTAAGATTTAAAGGGAATATCAACAACAGATGTACCAATTTAACAAAAAAAAACAGAACTCAAATCGGAACGATGGGAGCGCCACACGGTGGTTATTCCGGGAACTTTTCGTTCAAGGTAGTAGAGAATATGAGTCCTGCAACTACGGGACTCGGCCCAATCGGCCGTGAGTCTTGCCCAGCAGCGGGGAAGACATAGCAAGAATGTTGTCTATCCCCACAGCGTTATTTATTTCAATTTCCTTAATGCTCTTTCTATCTCACCGCCGAGTAAGCCTGGACCTAAGCTATTTTCATTCACGTCATATTCTCTGTCTATGTCTAACTTTAATGGTTTTCCATAAATTTCTTATATACATTCTTTCCGACAAGGTTAGACATAGAAAAGGAACATGACGTAGAAGACGATAGCTTAGGTCCAGGCATACTCGACGAGTAGTAGTATTGTTCGGGAGGCGACCGACAGTTCAGGTCATTTGCGCCATTAGGGATGGATGGGAAAGGATGAAGGGTGCAGAGAAACCCGGCGTCGGCATTAGCCTGCTCTGAACGAAAGGCGCCAAGGGGTCCGCAGCTTAACGTCCCATCCAACGGACGGCGTACTCACTCAAAGTGCCCTCCACAAAGCACCTCAAGTAGGGATCGGGATACCACTGAAAAATATCTGTCGCCGCCGGGATTCGAACCCGGGCCGGGATTCGAGTCTGGATGGGCAGTGTTAGGAAGAGGGGTAAGGCAGGGTTGCTCATTGTCACCGGTGCTGTTCAACGTATATGTGGAGGAAATGATTAAAGAGGCAGGGGAAGAACTGGAGGTAGGAATGAAAGTCGGAGGGGAATTCGTAAAATCGGTTAGGTTCCCTGATGACCAAGCATTAGTTGCTCAGTCAGCCAAGGGGTTGCAAGCATTGCTGAGTGAATTGGAGGTTCAGTGCGATAAATATGGGATGAGAATCAAAATTAATAAAACACAGGTTATGCGATTTTCCAGAAAGAAAAAGGCTAAGCTAAATATTAAAATAGGCGGGTAAAAAATAGAGCAGGTAGAGCAGTTTACATATCTCGGAAGTGTTTTGGACCA
The DNA here is from genome assembly GCA_037158775.1 of Hetaerina titia. Lineage (NCBI taxonomy): Eukaryota > Metazoa > Arthropoda > Insecta > Odonata > Calopterygidae > Hetaerina > Hetaerina titia. The sequence goes on along the minus strand of CM073773.1, from coordinate 1,891,707 downwards.
ATACGGTAAAAGTAGTATGGACGTAAGGAGAATAATTGCGCTAGGCAAGGAGGCATTCTCAAGTAGGAGGGAGTTGATGACGGGGACGTTGAGTAGGGATGTTAAGACAAGACTCATAAAAACTCTGATATGGAGCGTAGCTATGTACGGCGCGGAAACGTGGTCACTGAAGCAGGAGGATAGACGTAGATTGGAGGCCTTTGGAATGTGGGTGTGGAGAAGAATGGGGAAGGTGAAATGGACCGAAAGGAAAACAAATGAGGGTACCAGAGATGGTGGGTGAGGAGAGGGATTTGTTGAGAGAAATCCTATGGAGGCAGGAAAAATGGATGAAAGGCGTATTGAGCGGCCGTGGGATGTTGAAGAAGGTAATAGAGGGGAGAATGTTGGGCAAGCGAGGTAAGGGCAGGAACAGGATAGGGATGTTGGACGGGATGAAGGGAGGAAAGAAGTATATAGAGATGTAGAGGGACCTGATATAGATTAGTTTTCTAGGTGGGGAGTCACAAAATGTTTATTGTATAGTTGTGTCCATCCAAAAACCTACCTTAAACGGTAGGTTACCTAATAATAATACATTCTTTCCATCACTTTGTACTCAGTCTACTGAATTGTATGTGCATGGGCCTCCCAGAGAAAAGTGTCTAGAAAGCTGGTCGTACGTATACAAGCGACTGTTAAGAGTGGGTGTCTCGGAATTGATGACTGCAAGATGACTTGAGTAATAGCCTTAAGTGCAAAAGCGATGCCATGGCGCCTTGGTTCCCAAGTGTACAGATTTTGAGTGGTGCTATTCACCAAAATTAAGTAATATTCAGCATAATGATAATGCTGAATATATTTTTAAATTTAAGAATTCTAAATTTTGATGAATTCACTCACCAGATTTTACTGTCATCCATAATGGCAGGTGGTTGGAGCATCATCACCAACCAACCTTTCTACGGTCGTATTCTGAGTACACCCTAAATGATACTTCAACATAGGTGGTAGTTGGGAGTTCCGTAGTTAGATATGAGTAATTACTTTAGTTTAACTCAGTAATTAAGCCAAATAAATTATTAAGTTATTATTTGTGCCCGAGCCGCATAAACAAAGATTATCCATTATGATTTGACCATTATCATCAAGTATATTTTACCATGTAGTGTAACGGAAATATTCAACCGACTTTGAATTAAATATCAATAGTTTCATGTTTTGAGTCAGTATATCAAGGTACCCTTCTCTCCTAGTCTTCTTTCTCTACTTTGAAATTTGCTTTTTATTATATGGCTGCCAACAAATAGCCTTGGAATCGAACGAATTCCTAGAGACATCATTCGAAACAAGTCACCAGACACATCCTGCCTGGGTGCGAAACACATAGTAGCTGTTTATCTGTAAAACATTGAACCAATCCCTATATCATCTCACGGTTCACAAGGATTGGAAAGTCAACTTCGCCACCATACTTAAAAAAAGGCAATGGGGAAGATGGTATCAATCACACATCTCACCCTAATCCATCTCATGCAAAATTTATGAGCACATAATTTTGAGGTCGATCGTAGAGTATCTCCGTTTCCAGAATTTACGAATATTAACATGATTTTCGGAAGGGTAGATTTTGCGAGACCCAAATGACACTTTTTAGTCATGATGTTTTGGTCTCGGGATCACGTCTATTTCTAGATATTAAAAGGGCATTCGATAAATTTCCTCATAAAAAGTTGATTCAAAGGTTGGGATTGAAAAATATGTAGTCTACATACACATCTGCACAGAACCCTACAAGCCGCCTCGAGGGTATGTGGCGGGGGGTGTTCGGTCACCAGCTTTGCATGCACAGTCAATTCTACACACACATTAGTTTGATTATGCACTCGATAAATTTAAAACGCATGAAAGAAAGTACTAACATGCACCACTATTCAATTAAAGGATACGTGCATTCAAATCATGCCGTTGGTGCAGTTCGCGGCAAGGATACCTATCTTTGAAGGTGGCTGTTGGGATTGCCACACTTGATGGGCATTTGCCGGAGAAGTATCCTACCGTGTACGTTAGCTCGCCTTTCCTGTTAATTTCCTGGCTCTATCAATCACGGTGAGCACGTTTGTTTCTCTTGCCGTCGAACCCAACTGACGGGAAGGACTGGGCGTAGGCGCTCCATGAAAAAATATTGATGGCCCTCGGGATTTGCACGAAAGCAGCCCTAAGGAATCCCGGACGTTTTCATGGAATTGATGATGACTGACAGAATGAAAGGGTCCAATCAAGTGACTTGGCCAATGATTTGGGTCAAGGACGAGAAATGACTGCTGTGAACGGTATTCATCGATGCATGCTGCGAGGGTAATCAATGGGTTCCCCCGTCATTGTCCCGGCAAATGTTTTGTGAGGGTCATTAGGTGGCTTCTGGCTGCCCGATTCACCACGTAAACCATTCTTTCATTCATCTTTTGCGAAATATATATTCAACATCAATTCAATTTGGATAAATCTTTGTGTAGTTCCTGTAGCGATCTACATCTGCATCTACACAATACCCCGCAAGCCGCCGCAAGGGCGTGTGGCGGGGGTCGCCACCCGCAAAAGAAAAATATAACCGTATGCTAACCAACATACTCATGCAACCCTATAGAGGCGTATATATTTATGCGAAAACCTTCTCAACCCACAACACGCATGCAATTATATGTGCCATCAACCGACATACTCATGCACATACACATTTAGCAAAAATCTATGCAATAAATTGGAAATTAGAATTGAAAAGTAAGAAGGGGACACTTCTCCTTTTTCAATTTCCCGTATGAGGCGCTTTTCAGCCGGATCCCATACGCTACATGCATATTCTAAATGGGGTCTTACAAGAGCGTGATAACAACGTTCCTTGATCTTGCAGTCACTCCTGCCAAAATTCCTTCAAAAAAAATTTGGCACAAGGTTAAAAAGATTATTTTTATTTTGAATGACACCAGTATTCATGTCCGACTTTAATCTAGCGATGAGTGATTAAGAAGTTTAGATTCATTGCTAATGCTCAGGAAATCCAAATAAATTTATTCCAAGACAATCATTTCAGGCACGTAATTTTGGAGCAGAACTAAATTTTTTACAACTTAGAACAGGTAGAATTTAAAAGAATAGTTGTCACTTACAGCAATGAGCCATTTCCCGTGCCTCGTACACATACATGTAGGCGTGGGTTATACATCTCCAAATCATATAAATGGAGCGCGAAATGTTTGGGTTTCTCTGCACCCTGGTGAAAGTATTACTTTTCTGATCAATTGACCCCAGAATATCCCTTTGTCTGAGAGCCGATCTCTTGCTCTTCATACGGTGACCCATGAAGTGGTCATAGTGTGCAATGGGGGGTGCATGCACCATTTCATGCATCACGCAACTCTCGGGTTATTGTTTTTGGTGGGGTCTTAATGGTGAGTGAAGAAAGAAATCAACGGACGATTAGAAATAACGAAGATACGATTCACCATTAAGTGAAAAATGAGTAGGCGTAGAAATACGGACACTTTAAGAAATAGGCTAATAGATATCAGAGTACTAAACAAAATAAATCATACATGTGATATTGATTGATAATTGTATTTTTCATATTAAATTGTACGAGTAGTAATACTCTCCCACTTACAGCTATAAGACCGGTGAACGTTCCCATTCACGATTGGGATATTACGGTTGTCTCATAGTTCTTTCGCTTCTTTTTTTTACTTTCTTCAAGTAACTAAAATATGAATTTCCGGAGCAATTAAATTCCTGGTAATTTTTAAAAATGCGAATTTAATCTCATGTCATATTTCGGGGAAGGAAAACAAGGAAAGAACCAATCTACGATTCCCGTCCCTTATGTCATTTTGAGGATTCTTACAACTTTTCAGTCACACCAAACTCGAACTCAACACCTCGGAGGCACACTACCGTTCAGTTACGAAAATTCTTTGATGACAAATCGAAACGGGAACTAGAAGATGCAACAATTTCAGACTGTAAAAATGATTCGCCTTGACCGGGATTCGAACTCGATGTCCGGCCGAGTGCTATTAAGCTACGAGTGTTGAGGCGTCGTCTTAAACTCTGAAATTTTGGGTAAAAGTATTTTCAGAGCTTAAGAGGACGCTTTGATAGCTTCGAATGATTTTTACTCTCTGAAATTGTTGCATTGAAATGCATATTAGTGGATGACTCCGTTAAAAGTTACTGTTGCGGCATCTCCCGCAGTTTCTCGGGATTTGAGCACTAGAAGGTCCATTTTGTAATTATTTCTTCAAAACGCCTTCTTTGTTTATGAAATCTCGGCATTTGTTTCGACGATCAAATCGTTGACAGAAATGTATAATGAAGGGACTGCATTCCTTCAACTTACATGCATAGAAAAGCTTCGTAATTTATACCCTTTCGATTCCTTGAAATTACTGCCCTGCAATCAGCGAATCGGAGCGTTTACTTCTTCCTCGTTCCAATGCATCAGTGATTGACAGTCGAATCATCTCTGGATGTCCTTTGCTCTGACCCTCAATAGAGAAGGAACAACTTCCTGGGTTGCGCTCTATTCTGTTCCTCCATCTCAAGTCAGGCTCCTCCCCTTTTCTATACCCCCCCCTGTGGACCCTTCTCTGAATTCCACCTGCTGTCCCGCACTTCTGTTGAGTTCACTCCTGAATAGCGCTCCTGCAACCTCTTCCCCATCCCTCCCCGTCCGCATTCCTCACGTTTTTCGAGATATTAATTCAGGCTCAGGTATCCACTGACCGACGTTCCTTCTAAGTTCTGCAAGTGCTTTGATTCAATGGTTGTTCCCCACTTCCACAGTGTTACTCCCGCCACTACCAACAGGAGTGCGTAGTGTCCGGGAGTGCAGTGTGTGGCACGGATCACTGCGGATGAGGGCAGCGAGATGCCCGCGTGCTTTGTCGCTGGTGAGGCGAAACTTTTGATGGGGTGGCGTAGTCGACCACGCGAGGAATGCCTTTCCCGGAGGACATGGATCGAGCCACCGTCTCAATTAACCTTCGTTGTCAGAAGTGGGTCACGCCTGTGCAGGCGTGTGCTCTAGTGGGAAAACTGTGTGAAAATAGACGGTGAATTGAAAAAGGAATCGGGCAATTCCTATTCGAATTCAGATTTGAGCAAAGGTGACCGTGAAATGAGTACCAAGCTGTTGTGTCCAGAATAACTATTCACGACGCTCTTCTCATCGGCTTGTTCTGTAACGTAAGCAGTCTGATCTCGAAAGAACCCCATGTATGGTATCACGGATTGAAGCGACCCTCGATAAATGTAGACGCTCTACTCGCCTGCGTACTTTCCCATTTTGAAAATCTACGTCTTTGGATCTTTTTGGAGTCCGATCAGATAAATATTCATCACGGCTGCATCATAGCGCATATGGTTTTTCTTTTCGTGTTCATCTATCGCGTGTTATCCCGTCTACAGGAACATACATTTTTCCTCTGGAGACTACTGTTTCAAATGTCATAATTCTCCAAAATGAGCGATTTTCAAGGTTTTTTTCCTAGGTTTTTGTAACCATTTTCCCGCTTTTCCAGTGTCCTTCCGGTAAAATCCGGTTCGATAATTTCGTATCTTGCATCAATGTCGTATTACGGAAAGGGAAGGCAATGTCTGGACTCCAGAACGCAATATTAACTTAATTATTTTTTCAATTGTGTTCATTGTTGTTCCATAATCGGTTCCATGATTTTTTATCTAATTCTATGTTAATATTTGAGAGGAGACTGTCGTTTCCTAAGCATATTTTTTATGTTAATTTGTTCGTCTCTTACTTAGCTTCTTGGTTGCCTCATCCAAACGTCAATTTGTTCCCAGCCTGCGTTGATCACGTTTATGGTTTGTTCTTTGTGCTATTACTCGTTAACCTTCGTGGAGAAAGTTTCACTTTGGCACGCTGCACCCGGATCACACTGATGAGAACAATATGTCACCTTGGGTTCGTTTGGGTGTCTACGGCACCCGACGAAAACCAAGCTGAACTGCATATCGCACGAGGAGTATCACGGTCAGCGGGTCAGTTCGGTTGCAGTTAGTGGAGTTTTAAAACTATGCCCATCGCATGAAATACGCGTTCGTCCTATCGGCTCGGGTGTCGCTGCAGTATGGGGGAAGTGGGGATTTTATTTTAATATACCTAATTTCGTGTTATTTTTCTCTTTTCATCGCAATTAACCAGATTTTTTTCATGAATTTTCACAGTGTTTAAAATTTTTCTGTTTTTTACAATTTATTTACATTTTTCGTGTCATTATTTTCCATTTTTCCGATTTTAAAAGTTTTCACTTCCCCAAAATGTAATTGGACACTTGTCCCCTCTTTTGAAATTAACTTTTACGTTTTCTTCTCAGCGTTTTTTTTTTAATAATTGCTTTCATCCATCCCCTCCCCTACCAGCACCCAGTTCACTCCATCCCCAGGTGTGAAGGGTTAGGCAGATTTCATAATTTCCAACTTATTCAACCTACGTATTTCTCTCGATGAATTCAAGGTTTTATTTAAAGAAGAAGTGAAACTCAACGATTTCTGCTTCCCCACCGGTCACCAAAGAAATACTTTACTTTTACTTCTTACGATGGCAGAGACTAAAAAACTCACACCTGAGGTTAGATGTTCTAGTGAAAAATAAATTTAGATCTTTTCGGTTTTTTCATAAATACGTGCGCAGTGTTTAACACTTTTCACCGATAAAAGATTCATTGTTATACGACTCTTCGTTGATTTTCTCTTGGTGTTTATGTGCAAGGATTCAATTTAAAATCGTACCAGAGAATCAATTATGCGATACCCGTCATAGTACACGTATTACAAATTCCACTGATATAATAAATGTTACGTGCGTATGCTATCTTGAATGAATTAACTACTACTTTTCATTAATCTCCAAGGTTGAGTAAGGGTGTTTAGAAAATACGTGAAAACTGATATAGGGTTTTGTGAGGCGCAGAAACTTGGCCATTGAAGCAAAACGATAGGTGTAGTGGATTTGGGGGCTTATGAGAAGGTGTTGTGGAGAAGAATGGATGAGTAAAAATTGACGGAAAGAAAAACAAACGAAAGGGTGATAGGTGTGGTGGGAGAGAGGATTGTTTGGAGATGTCCAATTGAAGCAGAAAAGGTGGATGCTGGGCATGTTAATTAATAACAACAAAGCCATGAAAAAACTCAAGAAAGCGGTTAGAAAGGCACACGGACTAAAGAATGGAAGTAAAGAAATGTCACAGCAACAGCACCTTGATCCGGAACCTTAATAGAGAAAAGAAGGCAAAGGAAAAATTTCTTATTAATGCAATTTCGAAAGACAATAACAGACCTTCTCATGAACTACAACTTTGACGTGGTGGAAAGGCTTGTGCGCTCCGATGACCCCTCAAGCTGTGCTGACGGGAGTAATAATAATTGCTCCTGGTAGGGCCACTCACGCCAGATAGGTCGAAGGTTAGGAGCCAGACGAAAGGTAGTCCACGCAGCCTCTGTTCCTCAGTGAGGCGGCTGCAAAGGCGTCTGACCCCAGTGGGGCGGTCATTAGGTGATGGTGTCACGTTAAAAACACTACAGAGGAAGTCAACGGGAAACCACCTCAATTATCATTCGCAAGAATGTAATGATGGGCACCATAGAGAATATGAGTCCCGGCAACGACGGGACTCGGCCCAAGCGGCCGTGTGTCGTACCCGGCAGCGGGGGAGGCAAGGCTTCCGCGGTAGTCATCCCACGACACCCTTGCAGGGGAAAAATAACAGCACTAGGACAGAAGATGCAGAAGAAGACGAAAGTAGTTAGAATAAGAACATGGAACGTCAAGACAATGTTGAGGAGAGGCAAAGTAGAGAATATTAAGGGAGAGATGGAAAGAGGTAATATAGATATTTTAGGTCTATGCGAGGTGAGATGGAAAGATAGCGGGGATTACTGAAGTGACAATTATAGGATAATATACCGCGGCGGGGACGAGAGCCAGCGAGGGGTTGCCTTAATATTAAATAAAGAGGTAGGAAGAAGCGTTGTCAACATAGAGCAAGCAACTGATAGAATCTTACTCGTAGAGATTAAAGCAGAGCCATCGAACTTGGTCATTGTTCAGGTATACATGCCACCGAGCAACCACAAGGAAGAAGAAGTCGATAGGATGTACGATGAGTTAGAGGATATAAGGATAGGAGGGGAACTCCTAAAATCGGTTATGTTTGCTGATGACCAAGCATTAGTTGCTCAGTCAGCCAAGGGGTTGCAAGCATTTCTGAGTGAATTGGAGGTTCAGTGCGATAGGTATGGGATGAGAATCAATATTAATAAAACAAAGGTTATGCGATTTTCCAGAAAGAAAAAGGCTAAGCTAAATATTGAAATAGGAGGGGAAAAAATAGAGCAGGTAGAACAGTTGACATATCTCAGAAGTGTTTTAAACCAATATGAATTGCGCTAGGCAAGGAGGCTTTCTCATGGAGGGGGAGTTGATTACGGGGACGCTGAGTAGGGAGGTTAAGAAAAGACTCGTTCCAACGTTGATATGGAGCGTAGACGTAGATGGGAGTCTTTTGAAATGTGGGTGCGGAGAAGAATGGAGAAGGTGAAATGGACCGAAAGTAAAACAAATGAGGAAGTGCTAGGTATGGTGTGGCATTTGAAGTGTCTGTTGGAAGAAATCCTATGGAGGCAGGAAAAATGGATTAAAGGTGTATTGATCGGCAGTGGGATGTTGAAGAAGGTAATAGAGGGGAGAATTTTAGGCAAAAGAGGAAATGGCAGGAACAGGATAAGGATTTTGGATGGGATGAAGGGAGGAATGATGTACACAGAGATGAAGAGGGACCTGATGTAGAGTAGGTTGTTGGAGTGGGTTTTGTTTGGAGTTACAAAATATTTATTTGATTACCTAATAATTATAAATACATGTATATTATATATATATATATATATATATATATATATATATATATATATATATATATATATATATATATATATATATATATTCAAACTTGAAAATCCCGCCATACGGCGCACAAATATTCATTCAAACAGAAATAGGTATAAGGAAAGGGGATAGGAAAACACATAAAAGGCGAAGACAGGACATGTGGGGAAGGCGGTTTTTGAGCAGATCACGAAAGTAAAAATATTTCCCTATCCGGGATACTTACTTACTTACTTACTTACTTACTTACTTTACTTACTTACTTACTTACGATATACTTTCGTGATCTGCTCAAAAACCGCCTTCCCCACATGTCCTGTCTTCGCCTTTTATGTGTTTTCCTATCCCCTTTCCTTATACCTATTTCTGTTTGAATGAATATATATATATATATATATATATATATATATATATATATATATATATATATATATATATATTCAGTTTCTTGGAAAAGCCACGAACGTGCACAATAAAATTCATTAAATAGTCATAGCAAACAGAAACTAAAACATATTAAAGAGGGACTCACTAGTTCTCGAATTTTCGGTGGTGCAACCACCTTTCTCAAGAGAAATTAGGAACAGAACTGAGGCAGAGGAGAGCCCGAAAAGAGTGGTAGGAAGGAGAAGGGGGAAAATGGGGGAAAAAAGAGGGGAAAAGAGGGGAAAAGAAAGGAAAAGGGGGGAAAAAAGGGGGGGAAAGGCATTCGAGGTGAGGGGTTTGGAGGGGTAGTGTATGGCGCGGGAATTTTAAAAAAAGGTGGCGATGATATGGAAGTTGTTGGGGGCGGAGGGGGATGAAATTATATGCATAAAGGGGACAATTAATGTCTAATAATAATACCTGGGCGATTCCAGGAATCAAAGAGCCAGATGAAGGCTAGCTCTAATGTTTTGAGTTTCAGTGGTGAGTCTGAGTGTGGGAGGGATGCTAAGACGGATACTTTAAAACATTGGTCAAAGGCAGTGTTGAAGAGTTCATTCTTACCCGCAATTCCTACTCCTTTAATGATAAATTCTACCTACAAATCAAGGGTTGTGCCATGGGTAGCAGGTTCAGCCCGTCCTATGCAAACCTCTTTCTTGGTCTCGCGGAGAATAAATTCCTGTCACAACAACCCCTGAAACCGCTATTGTGGCTCAGATATATTGACGATATTTTCCTTCTCTGGCCACATGGTCCTGATTCCCTGAAAACTTTCATTTCCAACCTTAATGCTTCGTCCTCTATCTCCTTCACGTCTACAGTTTCCTCCTCCCAAATCACCTTCCTAGATGTAAACATATCATTTATAGACCATAAATTTCACACATCCGTACATATAAAACCCACAAATAAACAACAGTACTTACATTTTAGCAGCTGTCACCCATACCACACCAAACGTTCCATTCCTTATTCCCTTTCCATAAGGGGTCACAGAATTTGCAATGACCCTGACTCCCTAGACAATTTCCTCATAAATTTACACCATTCCCTCCTCAAACGAGGTTATCCTGAATCCCTCCTGAATAAGAGGATCCGTAGACATACTTACACTCCCAGACCTTCCACCACAGTGAAAAACCACCCTCTTTCAATTTGTACCACGTTTCTCCCTGGCCTAGAATCTCTGTGTTCTATCCTAAAGGACCTCTATCCTATCCTCAAAAACCACAATTCCACCACCAACCTTTTCCCCAAATGCCCCTCTGTCACTTTCAAATGCCCCGCCAATCTATCAGATCTTCTAAAATCTACCAATCCACTTCTTAAATCCTCGCCCCGTTCCAAAATCACTCCCAGACCCTGCAATAAATCTAGATGCAAAACATGTCCTATTTTCCTAACCAGAATCTCATCCCTCTCCCACCCGCCCTTTAACTCTCTCCCACTAATTCCCTACTCCTCGTGTACATCCAGCAATGTTGTCTACCTACTCAAGTGCCAACTTTGCCCTGCCTTTTACATTGGACAGTGTACCACACCCCTTAATATTAGAATCAATAATCATCAAGCCTCATGCAACAATTCCTCCCTTATTGGTATGCTCCCAATCCCCAAACATGCCTCCGAACACAACACTGCCTTTGACCAATGTTTTAAAGTATCCGTCTTAGCATCCCTCCCACACTCAGACCCTCCACTGAAACTCAAAGCATTAGAGCTAGCCTTCATCTGGCTCTTGGATTCCTGGAATCGCCCAGGTATTATTATTAGACATTAATTGTCCCCTTTATGCATATAATTTCATCCCCCTCCGCCCCCAACAACTTCCATATCATCCCCACCTTTTTTTAAAATTCCCGTGCCATACACTACCCCTCCAAACCCCTCACCTCGAATGCCTTTCCCCCCCTTTTTTCCCCCCTTTTCCTTTCTTTTCCCCTCTTTTTTCCCCCATTTTCCCCCTTCTCCTTCCTACCACTGCTTTCGGGCTCTCCTCTGCCTCAGTTCTGTTCCTAATTCCTCTTGAGAAAGGTGGTTGCACCACCGAAAATTCGAGAACTAGTGAGTCCCTCTTTAATATGTTTTAGTTTCTGTGTTTTCTATGACTATTTAGTGAATTATATATATACATAACCATAAACACAGTAATGAACCCAAAGGTCGGTTTAGTAGGTGATGGTAAAGCTCACCCATGTACCAAGCCCGACGGCGTACACCAGGGTAGGGGGGCATATATATATATTTTTTTTTCTTTTTCTTATCCCAGCCGAAGAAAAGCCTTGAGGGCCCAACACATCGTTCGTCTGGTAGGCCAACCTGGCTGGGCAAAGGTCAAATAGGGAAACTATCAGATGTGGGATAAATAAAAACCATAAATATTGTAGATGAAATAAAAAGCAATTGGCATTTAAAACGATAAAAATTCCTTTGGTTACATTATACTTTAGTCACTCATACTGTGTCAAAATGTTGGCTTTGAACTCACACCACATTTATTGAGTTAGAGAACAAAATTTGAGTCTTATTAATGAATTCCATTCACTTTTCAGCTTTTCAAAGTAGCTGTATCAGATGGACTTAATGCTATACAATGCTAGTGTGACACTTGACAATTAGAATTAAACTTTAAAAAGTGCAAACTAATTAATAGATTTAAGATGTCATTTTTTCCACGAATGATAGGGGATCATAGTAACATTGTCCCACTGTGGTCGGGTCATGTTCGGGTACGTATTATTCATAGTGTATATTCACCCCCTGCTACACACCCTATCAGTGGTTTGCAGGGTATATAGATTAATAAAGCTTAAGAAAACAGTCCTAGGAAGCCTTTTATGCTTCTCATACATTTCCTTAGCGTATAATATTAGTTCTTTTTATTGTAACTTAGTTAGAGACCTGTGCTCCTTATCGTCATTAATTAGCTATTATTGTAGTGTTGCTCCTGAAGTTACTAAGACATGCAAACATTCAATACAGGTAATACTAATGAATTTCTTCAATATTTGACTCTCTTTACTTCAACACAAATTTTCACCTTAATATGCCCCTGACACATTTCTTTCACTCTACCTTTACTTTCTAGCAGAAATATAAAAATAGCAAAAGTCTTACAAATAAAATAAAAACTTTAGCATTGGCCAGTGTTGAAAAAATGGTTAGCCTTAATTTTTAAAAGAATGGAAGTAATATTAACCCTTTCATTTGTATGGAAGAGAAAATACCTATGAGACCCACCTATTATCTTTTGCTGTTCAAAAATAAGTGGAATTGTAATAATTACAGGCTGATTCTGCAGGTAACCATCATCAGTAGATTCTCTAATAGTTATTATGATTTCTTGACCCCTACTTGTTCCCTCATATAACTTCTTTTGCCTTCCCCTACTTTACCAGTGCTGACCAATGGCAGGTCACCTCATTTTACCTTATTCTACTGCAGTTTCTAGGAAAAGGTTGCAGCTATTCAAGCCAACCTGAACAGGTCTAACTCATCAAGTATTAACTATGTACAATGAAGATGAAGAATGCAAAAAATTGCAAATATGTTCACTTTGGATGAGGCATAGCAGTTGATCTGCTTGTTCTTACAACATGTGCACTTGACATTGGCCCCTTTAAAAATATGCATTCCTAAAGAACAGTATCCATATTTATTTTTTGTGGTAGGAGATTGTTCTGATTGAAGATCGTTATTATTTATGTTTTGTTTATTTACTCTTGAATTGTTTGATATGGCGAATGTATCCTTAATGAACAGAATCCATAGTATTTGAGATGATTTTATTTTTTTGTGGGGACGGACCACCCCAGTTGAAGTGAAATTGTGTTTTATGTTTTGTTCATTAATTTGTGTAACAATTGATTAGAATAATTTTAGTTAAGCTCACATTATTTTTCTTTGCAATGATATGAAGAGGCCACACTTTTATTTTTCTCAGAAACCATCAAATTAAACTGATATATTTTTATATTTACATACTTGCTGGTTAATAAATGCCTTCATTATTTTAGTAATAATATTGCATATTTTATTGCAATTGCAGTTTTCAATGCAATATTTAATTAAGGTTTCAAACTAGGTCTTGTGGGGTAATATGCTTGATTCAAGGTTACAGATGTGAAAAAGTGGTATAAGAATATCTGTGGTACTGGGCAGCCCATATACTCTCCATCTGTGAGTTTAAGCTCGGTTAATTTGGTAATACTTTACAGGAGGTGAGTCAGGTTAGCAGTGCACATTTCATGCTTATCAGTCATGTTACTCATTCTTAAGTAGAGTAGTAATCACTCAATCAACTGCTACTCCCTTCACAAATGTTAAAGTATTAGCATTAAGGATTGAAATAGTATAAAACTTGTTATAAGCAGTGTATGCAATGCCTTAAAATGTAATTATTTATTTGAAGAGATCAACCTTTAGTTTATTATTGCCATTATTGGTTATTTTTATATCTATCCCTTTGATGTATCAGAACTGGAATTGAGAACAGAAATGGCAGACCAAACTGGCACAGAAACAAAAAAATGTGGAACTGGTCATTCATCAAAATGCATGCGAACAGGTTAACAACTTTTAGTCAGTCAAATACGCTCGACGTACAGACTACAGTTATATTATCCTGTACAATTTCTACTTAAACAGTGGTTAAAAATTAGTACTTGACCACATTTTGAAAAAAAATATTTATTTCTGTTCGCTGAGTGCCTATTGACACCACTCTATCCACTATGGTGTGGTAATGGATGCCTATTAACATCTCCACTGTCATCTTATACACTGACTCAACTAATATAACTTGCCATTAGGTCTCCATTTCTCAAAGCTACATGTAAATACATAAGTCCATATTCAGGTATATTCAAACAACACCTTACATTAAATAGAACCAGGCACAACTGTTAGGGAATTTTGTATTCCATGGTTAAAAAATGACTTTGAATTTTCTACACTTTTGTTAGTATTTGGCACAATGTGTTTTGCCACAGCATAGCATATTCATGTGCAATATAATAGGTGGAAATCACCATTTATTTGATTAGCCCTTGGAGAGAGGGGAGGAAAGAGAGGTGGAGAGGGAAAGAGGGATTGAGGTGAGGAAGGGATGAGAGAAATAAAAAGTTGATAGGTTTCCAAAAACAACATCATCATATAGTTGTGCTATTTTTGTCTCAATGGAAGGCAATTCACAGCTATTCAAGGGTATCCATTTGTTCACCTGCCTTTACTTTGTTCAGAACCTCCAGTCCAGGTGACTGCTGTAGTCATTTCCTAAGAGGTTTTTCACAAATTTGGATTTTTGAACTAAATTCCTAAAGTGCCTAGTTTCCTCCTACATTCTCTTTTCAAACACTGCAAGTTTGACCTTTGATTACTATGTTACAATTCATACCTTGGCACTTAAATTTGTAATCCCATGATTGGGAGAGTGAGCTGTATTTATCCTTACCATTGATGATACATTTATGTAAGTTCATCAGAGTGTGATGGGCTGCCCTGAGATGGGTGGGTAATAGATTTCCTCCGTAGTTTACATGAAAAGTCAGGAATGAATGGTATTTCATACCATTTGTAGGTCACTGAGTGTCTTAGTCTGAGAAAAGATTGATTTGCTTATGGCTTGCTGTATAATTTTCTGCTAGAATATCATGTCTACTCGTTCACCTTTGTAACCATTTCCCACCATTCCTTCTCCCCCCTTTTTTCTCTCCTCTCTTGCCAGGGTTATGTGAATGATGATTTCACCTATTATATTTCACATTAATGTATATGCTGCAGTTTAGACAAACAGTTTGTGCCATATACCAACAAAAGCATGAAATATACAGTCATTTTTTCATTGTGGACGTCTTATACTCCTTGAGGTATTACCAAACTTATCTTTTGGCTGCATTCCACATAATATGAGCCTGAATGTTATTTTTTAAGAGCGATATTTGTTTTATTTTTTACAAACTTACAAAATAAAGATAAACAGTATTACAATGCCATAGTTTTATGTGGTCTAATTCTAAAACCCTCTGAGCCTTCCCTGGCTCTGAGCCAGATGGTTCTCAGAAACAATATATAGTATTTCACAATTTTATTGTGTCATGGCTTCAAAAATATCTTGATAATTTAGATAGGTAGTGAACAAAATATGCAAAATTTCATAATCATTAACTACTTACTTTTTTATTGTGGCCAATCTCTAAGAGAGTTTAGATCCAAATACTTCCATTGTTTTTACAAAAACCGTTGTAGAATGCAGAAAAACACATTTTGTCCCACTTTTTTTTTGGAATGTGAATCAGTAAATTCAATTTTTCATTTTGGATAAAGATAACATTTAACTGTATTTCAATGCCCTATTTGTTTTTTAAGGAAATATATATTCTTTTGGAATTATATTTGAAAGTTTAAAATAACATAATCCATACTGCTTTCATGCCTAACTGATTAATAGTAGTTGGGGCTGAACTGCTGCTGCAGAACTTGATTTTTTTGTCATTTTATTTAAATGCTTGCTTGAATAGTGCTTTCACTTGATAATCTTAAAAAAATTGTCATTGTTACTCAAGCATTAGCAGTAATTTTACCCCTTGTATTTTCTCTTAAGAATTATTAGCCCTAATGATGTATTATTCTTTTTTGAAAATCCCACAGACGTGCACAATAATGTAAATGGACTAGTCGACACAAACACAGAAACTGAAACACATAAAAGAGGGACTCACTGGGTCTCGAATTTTCGGTGGTGCAATCACCTTTCTCAAGAGGAGTTAGGAACAGAACTGAGGCAGAGGAGGCCCCGGAAGCAGTGGATGGAAGGAGAAGGGGGGAAAAGGTATTCGAGGGGAGGGGTTTGGAGGGGTAGTGTTAGGCGCGGGAATTTTAAAAAAGGTGGGGTTGATATGGTAGTTGTTGGGGGCGGAGGGGAATGAAATTATGCGTATAAAGGGGGCAATTAGTGTCTAATATTAATACCTGGGCGATTCCAGGAATCCAAGAGCCAGATGAAAGATCTAGTGTTTTGAGTTTCAGTGGAGGGTCTGAGGGTGGGAGGATGGATACTTTATAGCATTGGTCAAAGGGAGGGTTGTGTTCAGAGGCATGTTTGGGGATTGGGAGAATACCAATAAGGGAGAAATTGTTACATGAGGCTCGATGATTATTAATTCTAATATTAAGGGATGTGGTACACTGTCCAATATAAAAGGCAGGGCAAAATTGACACTTGAGTAGGTATACAACATTGCTGGAGGTACACGAGGAGTAGGGAATTGGTGGGAGAGAGTTAAAGAGCGGGTGGGAGAGGAATGGGATTCTGGTTAGGAAAATAGGACATGTTTTGCATCTAGGTTTATTGCAGGGCCTGGGAGTGATTTTGGAACGGGGCGAGGATTTAAGAAGTGTATTGGTAGATTTTAGAAGATCTGATAGATTGTTTGAAAGTGACAGAGGGGCATTTGGGGAAAAAGTTGGTGGTGGAATTGTGGTTTTTGAGGATAGGGTAAAGTCTTTTAGGATAGAACGCAGAGATTCTAGGCCAGGGAGATACGTGGTACAAATTGAAAGAGGGTGGTTTTTCGCGGTGATGGAAGGTCTGGGAGTGTAAGTATGTCTTCGGATCCTCTTATTCAGGAGGGATTCAGGATAACCTCGTTTGAGGAGGGAATGGTGTAAATTTGAGAGGAAATTGTCTAGGGAGTCGGGGTCATTACAAATTCTGTGTCCCCTTATGGACAGGGAATAAGGAATGAGCATTTGGTGTGATATGGGTGACAACTGTTGAAATGTACCTGTAAGTACTGTTGTTTATTTGTGGGTTTTATATGTACAGACGTGTGAAATTTATGGTCTATAAATGATATGTTTACATCTAGGAAGGTGATTTGGGAGGAGGAAACTGTAGACGTGAAGGAGATAGAGGACGAAGCATTAAGGTTGGCAATGAAAGTTTTCAGGGAATCAGGGCCATGTGGCCAGAGAAGGAAAATATCATCAACATATCTAAGTCACAATAGCGGTTTCAGGGGTTGTTTTGACAGCAATTTATTCTCTTCTGAGGGGTTTGCATAGGATGGGCTGAATCTGCTACTCATGGCACAACCCTTGATTTTTAGGAAGAAGTTATCGTTAAAGGAGAAGGAATTGTGGCTGAGGATGAACTTGGAAAGGCTGAGGAGAAAATCTGTGCTGGAGATGTGTGGCTCAGGGCGTTGGGAGAGGTAGTGTTAGAGGGCGGAGAGACCTTCTGAGTGGGGAATAGATGTGTACAGGGATGGTATTATGGCCACTATAGATGCCACATCCCTGTATACATCTATTCCCAACTCAGAAAGTCTCTCCGCCCTTATGTGGGTCGCAGTACTCCAGGGTCCGCGTTGGATTACTGACCGAAGGGTCCCGGGTTCGATTCCCGGGCAAGGCACTCTGGGCACCTGCAGCTCACCCAAGCTATGTGATTTTTCGGGTACCAGATCTTCCTGGGAAGCCATAACTGTCGCAGGGAAAGGAACTGCCCCCCCTACCCTGATGTATGAATATTCACACATCAGGATTTGATTACTGTTTCACCGACACTTTAAACTTCTGCCGGAATCTACGCTGGCATACCCATTGGAATTCGCAAACTTTCCCTTTGAACACTTCCACCATTAATCCAGCACTTACTCGATTCTGTCCAACCTCAGAAAACGAACCCAAACCACTCGCATCCAACAATCCAATAGAAATCTTTATCAATCTCCTCCTAACAAAGATTTCCGATAAAAAATTCATAGATTCCCTGAAGCCACCAGATAACCTTTCTCCCCCTGAGAGACAAGCTCTTAGACGTTTAGCGTCAAACAAAAATATAATTATCACGACGGCGGACAGAGGGTCATCCATTGTCGTGCTAAACAAGAAAGACTACGACTCTGAAGCATTACGACAATTAAATGACCTTTCTTGCTATACCCCCTACCCCAAGATTCTAATCCTTCATACCAAAAGGATATTCTATCTTTTTTATCCAATTTTGGTCCTGGAGAGGGTCTCTCTCACAAAGATATATCCATTCTTTCTCCACCTAATCCTAAGTCCCTACATTTTTTTTGCTACCCAAAATTCACAAAACCAATAATCCCAGATGCCCCATTGTCTCTAGCATCAACTCCCCCACTGAGCGAATCTCCGAATTTATAGACCACCACCTTCAACCCATAGCCACTTCACACCCTTCTTACATCAAAGATTCGTACCACTTCCTGGAACGTCTACACTCAATCCCAATTCCTCACAGCATGACCATTCTCATGGCTACAGTAGACGTTACATCTCTGTACACCTCGATTCCCCACAAAGAAAACTTTGAAGCCCTGAATTATTACCTCTCTCTACGACTGACACCACACACTCCATCCACAGATTTTCTTATCGAACTGAGCCAACTCATCCTCACCAAAACTGCCTTCCAATTCAATGAGAAAATATATTTGCAAATAAAATGTATTGCAATGGGCACGTATATGGTTCCTGCATACACCAATCTTTTTATGGGTAAACTTGAAGAAAACATTCTCCAGCAAAAGTCCCTCCAACCACTCTTCTGGGCCCATTATATTGATGACATTTTCCTCCTTTGGTCCCATAGAGGCGAAAACTTATCATCCTTCATTTCCTCTCTCAACTCCTCCTCCTCGGTTTCTTTCACTTCATCTATATCAGACTCGAATATCACATTCCTGGATATTGACATTCATCTCCAGAATAATAAGTTATACATCTCAGTCCACATTAAACCGACCAACAACCAACAATACCTCCATTTCAATAGCTGCCACCCATCGATCACAAAACGCTCCATCCCCTTCTCACTTTCAGTCTGTGGCGTCTGTCTCTGCAACAACACCCCCTCCAAACAGAAACACATGAACCAATTACACGTCCTCTCAGAGAATGTGAGTACCCTGAAAAACTGCTCAATAGGAAAATCCTCAAACCATCAGCCCAATATAATCCTCTCTCCGAACCAAACTGCCCAAAGTGCCCTAACCTTATTCCCCGGAACCCTCAAAATTAAACATATAATCCATGAACTCTTCCCAATTATTAACAATAGTCAATCCACATCACCTTTATTCCCACATTGTCCCTCCGTTTTGTTTAAACGCCTGTCAAACTAGCGAGACATCTTCAAGTCAAAAAAACCACCTATGAGCACCCCTGTCCGCACAATGCAACCGCCTACGCTCTAAAGGCTGCCATCTCCTAAGACCCTCCACGTCCCTTATTACCAACTCCCAACCCATAGCCACCTGCACCTCAGAAATCATTGTATATCCTCTCCTGTAACTTCTGCCCTGTCTTCTACGTGGGTGAATGCACGACCACCCTTTCCCTCCAAATGAATAACCACCGCTTTCCACCAAATCTCCCGCCTTCCTTAATTATCCCATCCCTACTCACACTGCTTCCCACAACCAGTCTTTTGATGACTGCTTCTCCGTTTCGGTGATTGAAGCCCTTCCCAATTCCACTAGTAGCATGGAGGTGAGAACCCATGAGATAGCACATATCTGGGTGCTCCAGTCTTTTAAACCCCCCGGGCTGAATCAAGCCCACTGATTTCATCCAATGCTGCATACATTTCCCCTCCCCCACCTTGTCTGCTTCCTATTGGTTCCTTACCTCTCCTCCCCTCACCCTTCTCCTGCACATGTCCTCTCTGCTCTTCCCTGACAACGCCATTCTGATGACAATGGTCGGGCCATCAAAACGTCAATATCTACTGTGAGTGTCCTTCCTTCATGTTTCTGTGTGTTGAATATTTTTTATCCATGTGTTTCTATGTTTGTGCATCGCCAGAGAGCATCAATTTCAAAGATATGTATATATTTAGATGCACATAAATATATAACTTTTGGACGGCACAATATAACACAGAATAAAACAGATAACACATAAAAGGACACTCACACTGAAGATTATTTGAGTTTTCGGCCTACTCCGAGGCCTTCTTCAGGTCAGACTCAGAGGCCTTCTTCAGGTCAGTCTGACCTGATGAAGGCCTTGGAGTAGGCCGAGAACTCAAATAATCTACAGTGTGTGTCCTTTTACGTGTTATCTGTTTTATTCTGTGTTATATTGTGCCGTCCAAAAGTTATATTGCTCTCGTGAGTACTTCCGCATCATCTATATAATATATATTTCGATAATCTACTGGTTAAGTAGGTTTATAGATGGACACAACTACTGATTAAATATCTTGTGACTCCTAACTAAACACAATCCAGCAACCTACTCTACATCAGGTCCCTATTCATCTCTACGTTCTTCCTTCCTCCCTTCATCCCATCCAACATACCTGTCCTGTTCCTGCCCTTTCCTCGTTTGCCTAACATTCTTCCCTCTAATTGTATTCTTATTAATAGGTAACCGGTTAAAATAGGTTTTGGATGGACACAACTATCAAATAAACATTTTGTAACTCTAAACAAAACCCAATCCAGCAACCTAATCTACACCAGGTCCTTCTTCATCTCTGTGTACTACTTTCCTCCCTTAATCCCGTCCAACATCCCTATCCTCTACCTGCCCTTTATACATATATATTTTGTCTCTTATCTTGTTTAGAATCCATAGTGTTCATTTGAATATTTTATTGTAGGGAACTACTGTATTTTCATGGTATGATGGAGTTATGACTTCCTCGGAGGGCTATGCAGGAAGGGTGAGCAGGGTGGCATGGGATCATCAACTCCAGCAGTACTACACTGGGGTCAATCATCAAGCATATGGGAAAGGTGCTGTCAACTTAACAAGTATACGGGAATCTGACCAAGGATGGTATGAGTGCAGGGTATACTTCCCTAATCGAACACCAAATACTGGAAGAAATGGGACCTGGTTTCATCTCACTGTTGATGGTGGGTGCATAACTTAGGTGATAAAAATCATTGTTACTTTTGCAAATCATGTAGAAGTATTTTATTTGATATTTGTAACATTTCAAGCATAATCAGACGTAGTACTTTGAAAATACCTGTCTTATTTCAAGGAATTATTCATTTATATTAATGTGTTTTGCATTTTTTTAGTGGAATTATCATGGCAGATCAAATGTTTACTTGGTAGTAATCCTTTCCATCTGTAAGGTCATAATAAAAGTGATTGAGCAAACATACTAGTTAACAGAGACTTTTGCTCCTTTTTACAGTAGTGACACCCCACTAATCTTTTGTTACACTAAGATCCATTTTTAAAAGCCATGCTACATTGAATTATTTGTTAATATGAATGGTAAGTTAATGTGGAGATTGCCCAAAAAATCTGATTTTAAAATGGAATAAGATTGCTTATTAGTGAATGTGGACTAGGTAACAATAGTAACATTGTGTACCAGTTGTTTAACCAGCTATTGAATGGCTGGTTTTGATCTTACAGAACTGGTTGTGAAGAAGAACAGAAGGGTCACAGAACTGAGTTGTGGCCTTAACAGGAGGTTAAAGTCAACATCCAGTTTAATGAGGCATCATGAAACCTGGCTTTGATGGAAAAGAGTGGTTCTACTCCCCCTACTGCAACTTCAAGATGGCACTTGGCATTGACAATATTGTCCAATAATTACTATAACATCGATAAAAATCCTACAAATTTTTCAATGTAAAAGAGTGAGGTACTGCTCAGGGACTCACTTTTCACTCATGTTTTCAGCTAGGAAGAGAAATGTAAGAATGGTTGATAATGAAAGTGCACTGTGCTCTCCAAATCTTAAGCTTGGCACTCTCACCCCAAGCAAGTACCATGCCCTTGACATTACGATGTTATTCTCAAAGACTCGATAATCTCTTCATTCCCCCAAATAATTGAACCAGAAAAAGCCCAAGAGTTCAGCATTTTTTTAGTGACAGAATTCTCATCAAAAAAGGTGAAGAATTGTGAATATCTGTTTCTATGGAGCAACAAAACCTGTTTTTACGTTAACTCTTGACAAAATTTTCCCTTGATTAACATGGCACTATGATTCAAGAGTTGGCTCTTCTATAGTATTATAATTTTTACTGTGTACATTTCTACTACTAATGAATTAATATAATTTTCATATTATTATTAATATATACAGGGTTCGTCCGGGAAAAAAGTGTACTGAGCTCAGGAAAAAAAAATTTATTACACTTTTACATATCTTAACCTAATAGTCCTCAAAATAGGACCCTTGTGAGTCGATACAATTGTTCCAGCGGCGTTCCCATTCCTGGAACGCTCCCGCGAAGGCATCATCGGGAACCTCTCGAAGACACGTTGTCACGGCCTCTTTGACGGCGTCCAAAGTCCCGTATCGCGTTCCTTTCAAACTCCTCTTTATCTTCGGGAACAGAAAGAAGTCCGGTTGTGCCAAGTCCGGGCTGTAGGGCGGGTGCGGCAGCGTTGCCACGCTGTGCTTGGCCAAGAAGTCCGACACGACAAGCGCGGTGTGAGACGGTGCATTGCCGTGATGCAGCCGCCAAATTATTTTGATCGCTAGCCGGACGCGGGCGACTCGTTTTCGAAGCCTGTCGAGCACTTGGACGTAAAATGCAGCATTTACAGTTTGTCGTTCAGGTACAAATTCGTAGTGGACGACTCCCCTTTTGTCAAAAATCCGGAAAAAATCAGTACACTTATCTTCCGGACGAACCCTGTATGACAACTTCTTTTGGTAGTGAATAAAATTATTAGGTCAAATGAGGTAGTAGTATTAGTACCCCAAAAGTGATAATGGTTTTTATAATTCTATGATTGATTGTTACTCATCAGGTGGAACACTCTTGGCCATCCCACCAATAAATCAGACGACAATGGAGGGGGAATCGGCTCACTTCAAGTGTGTCACAAAGGAGGAAGGAGCCACAGTGACATGGTTCAAGGATGGTGTTCAATTCTCTGAACTCCCAAGCCTATCATCTCGATCAAGGATTTCTTCTGACGGCTCCCTCACCATTTCTCCCACAGACATGGGTGACCCTGGCTATTATAACTGTGAGGTCACAAATGAAATGGGGGAGAAGCAGTCGGCTGGAGCACATCTAAACGTGGAGTGTGAGTACTATCTATACATTTCAGGGAAAATATTAATAATGAAAATAATCAGAGGAGTTGAAGAAGGAAGATTTAAATTTCAGTGATGGCAATTATTTAAACTATGAGAGCATTGCATCAGTACTGAAGGAGGGTGGGAAAATTTTAAATTAATGGATTAGTGAAGAAGATGAAACATCTGAGTAAAAGATTTTTTTCTAAAAGGAGCTTAATAAACAAAATTAAAGTATTTGGCATTACCTAAAGGAAATTTGAGTTAGATCATTATTATTTGAAGTTTAGGAATGGCATAAAAATGTAATAAGAAAGTAAATAATTTTATGGATAATTATAATATAGAAAATAATTTGGGGGTGATAGATTTTTCAATTTCATAACCCTTTCCCTCTTGGTACTTGGAGGTACTCAATATTAACAGTATCATTTTCAAGCATATTTTTACTATATTGCTTCTAGTTTATTAAGTTAGCTTAATAATTTTTCTCTTGTGTTTTTTTTAACTTGATGAAATGTATTCTGTGACTGTTTCGTATATGAGGCATGCTCATAAAGTAAGAGCCGTTTGGTCACAGGAAAAAATATACTCAAATGAAACACATTTTATTGGCACTTTTAGTTAGCTATAAACCTACTTCACTTCTCTACTTAATCGCCGTTAACTTCTAAGCATTTTTCGTACTGCTGTACCAGCTTCTTTAACCCCTCTGAATAGAAGCTTGCCGCCTAAAAGTTGAACCAATTGACAACGCCGTTCTTGAGTTCCTCTTCGGTTTCGAAACGTTGTCCACCAAGCCACTGTTTCAAGTGCAAGAAGATGAAGTGGTCGCTAGGTGCTAGGCCTCATCATCTTCATCTTGTTGGTAACGGCCCAAAAACTCTCATCCACTGGACAATCTTTGCTCTATGTGGTGGTCGGTGAGCATTTTTGATACCCACCTTGCACACAATTTTTGGTATCCAAGGTTTTCCATGACAATATTGTACACACTAGTGCGTCCAAGTAGAGGAGATTGTTCAGCCAGGCCATTAATGGCCAATCAACGATCACATCGCAATTTCATCGGTCAGAGTACTGGGCCTGCCACTTCGCTCTTCATCATGGGCATTTGTTCGTCCATTTTTAAAATCACAGCACCATTGTCTAACCTTTCCTTCACTCATAACTGTAGGCCCATAAACTAGGCATAACTCCCGATAAATTTCAGCAGCCGACAATCCTTTTGCATGCAAGAATCATATGACAGAACGCACTTCACAGCTGGCAGGGTCAACGATTGTATTGGACATTGTTGTTTGCATGCACGGACAAGAAAACGACTTCTGAAACAAAACAAATGCTGCTATAGCTTCTCAATGAATCAGTAGATGGCGCTGCAGGAGTAAAACTGTATTCTGAAGCACCAATATTTAAATACAAGCAAACGGATCTTACTTTTTGACAATGCCTCGTATTTACAAAATATTTAATCTGGTACCTATTAGAGTAAAATAAAGTTAAAAAAACCATTCTAACCTTAAGTAACAGTCAAGTCTTTGAAACTTTGTGTTATTGCATTACAATCTAATCAATTTATCACCATAAAATTTAACAAACTATCATTAAAATGTCACATATGACTATGTTTTATTATTTTTATGGTTCTCATTCAATTAGTAATAATAGTTGTAATTTAGTAGAAAAACTTCCAATGAACTCATTTTATCCCTCATGCATTTCCTTATTGGATGGAATGAATGGGAGAAGAGGTAAGAATAGTAATATTAGTTGTACAAGCGATAAATTTAATTTAATATTGGAACTAAAAAATGAATACTCTACAATTAAAAAATGACAGTATTGAAAAATTTTAAAAAGTAATTTTTCTTTTGATGCTTAATTTATTGTTAGCACTCAAATGGTATGTAAAAAAAATTACAGCTGAAATAAAAAAACAAGTGAAAAGGACGGTCAAATATATGAGTATATTTGTGCATTCTGGTGGTAATGCAATCTTCATTGAAAGACATAGAGTCAAGAGTCAAATATAGAAGAGTCTTCTTCATCCAATGAAGGCCACCGAAAGGTAAAGATATATGTTACAGAATTCTCCTTTTATCTTCTACTTTATCAGTGCTAATGAAAATATTATTGAAAAGTGTCTTATGATATTTGTCTAATGATCCTATTTTATAGCAAACAGCTGTGATGATAAATCTAATTTCTGTGCTTAAACTTTTGTGAATCAGATTAACGTTTCACTTTTCAAAAAGTAACACTTATAATGGAAAATGTTGTACCTTATTAGCTGAATTTGTTTTTTGTTAATATTGTTTAACATATGTTGTGTGTACACACAAGTAAGTGTTGAGTGTACACAATGGTAATCTATATTTTAATGCAATAAAACATGCACCATTTCTCATTTTAAAATGTATTTCTCATGTCGATTCAGATAAGGCAAAAGTGATATACTCTCCAACTGAGCAGCATCTTCCCCATGGTCGACCTGGCCTTTTAGACTGTCACTTCCGAGCCAATCCACCTCTAACATATCTGCGTTGGGAAAAGGATGGCTTCCTTTTTGATCCATACAATGTGCAAGGAGTGTTTCTCATGCACAATGGGTCTCTGTACTTCAACAAGGTGAATGAAAATTGGTGTATTGATATTTTCCTCTACTCTTTTTGTTTATAATTATATCCAAATTCTTAAGTGGGGAGGAAAAGAGAGATATGGAGTTCATGTATTCACGATGTAATTAAAATTTAATGGGAAGGGGGAGGGTATGAAGAAAAATTAACTGTTAAACAAATTTTAAGAAAGAAAATAATACAGCTTTATTCAAACAATTACATTGAATAATAACAGTTATCATTTTTCACATTATAAATCAGTAAAAAAATGATATCTGTATGTTGTGTACAGCTTATTATGCGATAGTACTGTTTATCCATTCAAATATATTAACAGACAATGGTATTAAGATTAAACATGCAATATAATAAGATAGGGTCAGATTATTGGGGGTTTAGTGTAGGGTGGGATGTTTAGATGAGGCACCATGAGACATGGGAGTTAGGGTGGACAACCCTGACTTAACCTACAGTTGAAGGCATATTTTTATAAATAATATCAAACCATATTCAGGTTGTGTTAAAATAGGTGCCTGTACTCCACATAAAATTATCAAATATGATATGTATTACTGATTTATTAAAGTGTAATTGTCATGACTGACATTGTCATTTTTATAGGTAGACAGCTCTCATGGAGGAATGTATACTTGTATTCCATACAATGAGCTTGGAACTGAAGGCCCATCTTTACCAATGAGAGTATTAATCACAAGACCACCAGTTTTCACAATCAAGCCAAACAATCTGTATGTGCGAAAAATTGGAGAGACAATAAGTATGCCCTGCGATGCGAGACATGATGTTGATGAATCAGCTTTGACAGCAGATGCAGAGCTTGGAGTTCCACCTCCATCAAGTGGAAAACCAGTCTTATCTTGGACAAGGGTTGGTAAATGGATGTAAACTATAGAGATGAAAAAGTATATACACATATGTATATTTATATGCGGGTCGGGGTGGTCTAGTGGGTAGAGCGTTGGACTACTGACCGGAGGGTCCCGGGTTCGATTCTTTGGCACTTTGGGCACCTGCGGCTCCACCCAAGCTAGTTGATCTTTCGGGTACCAAATCTTCCTGAGAAACCATAACCGGCACAGGGAAAGGAACTGGCCCCCCTACCCTGATGTGTGAATATTCACATGCTGTCGGGCTTAGTATACGGGTGAGCTCTACCATCACCTATATATTTATCATATATATCATTTATATATATCATATATATATATATATATACACTTTTTTGGAAAACCCACAAACGTGTAATGTAAATTCACTGATAAGTCA
Organism: Hetaerina titia; assembly: GCA_037158775.1. Taxonomy (NCBI): domain Eukaryota; kingdom Metazoa; phylum Arthropoda; class Insecta; order Odonata; family Calopterygidae; genus Hetaerina; species Hetaerina titia. The sequence goes on along the minus strand of CM073773.1, from coordinate 1,864,394 downwards.
TAACAAACACAGAAACCAAAACACAAAAGAGGAAAAACTCACTGGTTCTCGAATTTTCGGTGGTCCAACCACCTTTCTCAAGAGGAATTAGGAACAGAACTGAGGCAGAGGAGGGCCCGAAAGCAGTGGTCTGCTTATATATATATATATATATATATATATATATATATATATATATATATATATATATATATATATATATATATATATACACACACATATACACACACTTGGAAAAGACGCTCTCCGGCGACGCACAAACACACAAACACTAACACAAAAAACACCACACACATAGAAACATAAAAGGACACTTACATTGGATATTATGATTGGATGAATATCCCATGTAAGTGTTCTTCTTTTATGTTTCTATGTGTGTGGTGTTTTTTGTGTTAGTGTTTGTGTGTTTATATATATATATATATATATATATTAATATATATATATATATCGATGATGCGGAAGTACTCACGAGAGCAATATAACTTTTGGACGGCACAATAGAACACAGAATAAAACAGATAACACGTAAAAGGACACTCACACTGTAGATGATTTAAGCTTTCGGCCTACTCCGAGGCCTTCTTCAGGTCAGACTGAGAGGTTTTGAGGGAAGAGAGTCGGGGGAGGGGAGGGGGGGCGGAAGGTTTAGGGACTGTTGGGAAAGAAATTAAAGTTGGCGGTTAAGGGTGGGAATTTTAAAGGATCGGAAATATAGGATGTATGCGGATTCGCGAGTCATTACCCTCCTTCACGAAAGACACGTATCACTTCCTCCACCGTTTAAACTCTGTCTCCATTCCCTCCACCTCCAACCTGCTTATGGCCACCATCGACGTCACCTCCCTCTATACTTCTATTCCCCATGCAGAAGGCCTATCCTCCCTCCAACACTATCTTTCTCTATGCCCCCCCCCCCAGTGCCCCTCGACCGAATTTCTCCTTAATCTCGCCACTGTCGTCCTGACTAAAAATGCATTCTCTTTCCAAAACTGTTTTTATCTCCAAACGAAAGGCACAGCGATGGGAACGAGGATGGCGCCATCGTACGCCAATCTCTTCATGGGCCACCTTGAAGAGAATTTCCTTTCACAGCAACCCTTCCAACCTCTTTTCTGGGTCCGCTACATCGATGACATTTTTATGCTCTGGACACACGGCTCTGATTCTCTTGACAATTTCTTATCGGCCTTAAATTCTTCTTTCACTGTTAAATTCACTTCGTCCATTTCAGACTCCACCATCACCTTTCTTGACACAGACATCTCAATTCACAATAACAAATTCACCACTTCAGTACACATCAAAGACACTAACCATCAACAATATTTACACTATACTAGTAGTATTCCTTCTCATACCAAACGCTCAATTCCCAACTCTCTCTCTATCCGCGGACATCGGATTTGCAACACCACAGCTACCCTCAACAAATACCTCCACAATCTACACCATGCACTCCACAAACGCGGTTACCCAGAAAAGCTCCTACAGGATAAAATCTACCGCTCCACCCGACCACACACACCACAGAATGACAACCCCACATCTGACGCTGGACTCAACCTTTGCACAACCTATTTCCCCGGATCCCACATACTGAAAACCATTCTCAAGGAACTTTATCCTATATTACATGACAATGACGCGACCATATCCTTACTGCCCCAATGCCCCTCTGTCGCTTACAGACGACCAGCCAACCTCAGAAACCTTCTGAGATCCAACCAACCCTTTGACACCCCGCCCTGACAAATTTCCACATATTTCCCCCCTCTGCAATCGCCCCCGATGTAAAACATGTCTCCTAATCAGATCTGCTCCCCTCTCCCCACATCCCCTCATTGTCCCTTCATCCCGTTCCCATGCTAATTGCCTCTCAAAAAATATTATCTATCTCTTGTCGTGCAAACAATGCACCTCATTCTACATTGGCGAATGCATTACCCCATTATCCATCCGAATGAACAATCACCGTTACTCATGTAATTCTGCTTCACTCTCTTCTCTTCCTATCCCTTTACACGCAAGTTCACACAACCTATCATTTGACGAATGCTTTTCCTTAACAGTTCTAGAATCCCTACCCGATTCAGCCACCAACATAGAGGTGAGAACTCGCGAATCCACATACATCCTATATTTCCGATCCTTTAAAATTCCCACCCTTAACCGCCATCGTTAATTTCTTTCCCAACAGTCCCTAAACCTTCCGCCCCCCCTCCCCTCCCCAGGCTCTCTTCCCTCAAAACCTCTCAGTCTGACCTGAAGAAGGCCTCGGAGTAGGCCGAAAGCCTAAATCATCTACAGCGTGAGTGTCCTTTTATGTGTTATCTGTTTTATTCTGTGTTCTATTGTGCCGTCCAAAAGTTATATATATATATATATATATATATATATATATAAATTCACTGATAGTCATAACAAACACAGAAACCAAAACACACAAAGAGGGAAAACTCACTGGTTCTCAAATTTTCGGTGGTCCAACCACCTTTCTCAAGAGGAATTAGGAACAGAACTGACCACCGAAAATTCGAGAACCATTGAATTTTCCCTCTTTATGTGTTTTGGTTTCTGTGTTTGTTATGACTATCAGTGAATTTACATTACACGTTTGTGGGTTTTCCAAAAAAGTGTGTATATATATATATATATATATATATATATATATATATATATATATATATATATATATATATATATATATATATATATATATATATATATATATATATATATAGCCGGTCGCGGTGGTCTAGCGGGTAGAGCGTTGGCTGCTGCCAGAGGGTCCCGGGTTCGATTCCCGGGCAAGGCACTTTGGGCACCTGCAGCTCCACCCAAGCTAGTTGATTTTTCGGGTACCAGATCTTCCTGGGAAACCATAACCGGCACAGGGAAAGGAACTGGCCCCCCTACCCTGATGTGTGAATATTCACACGCCGTATAGGGCTTGGTACATGGGTGAGCTCTACCATCACCTACTAAACCGACCTTCGGGTTGATTACTGTGTTTATGGTTTTTTATATATATATATATAAACTATATATAAATAAATTATATATATATATAGCCACCAACCAATAAAGTATATATATATAAACCTATATATACGTTTATGGAAAGTTTACCAGTAGTTGAAATTTATTTATATACCTTTGTAGTGGATCAGTATTTCTCAGTTATGGGTTAATGGACATCTTAGGGTTTTTTCATGATTGTCTGGTAGGCAGAGTGTATGAAAGCTTTATATTTACTTAATACAGTATTTTTATTATTCTTTAAACATTTTCCTGTCCAACAGTACAAGGGATGAAAAGCAGAAGTTAATTGATTGCACAGCAGCATTTGAATTTTTTATATATTCACAAAAAATAATGCATAATTTCTATTTGGGCACCTGTGGTTGAAAAAACCTAGGCACTCTTCTAGAATTAGCAGTAATGGGAAGTAATCAGATACTAAAATTTATTCCATTATTGATTTAAGTTCAGTTACTCAAAAAATCATTAACAATACAAAATTAACAATAAAAATTATATTTGCAGATTATAACTTCCCTTAAAAAGTAATTGGATTTGAGTAATCAGGATACTTAAATATTTCATTGATTACTTGTAATTTACTGATTATTTGTAAGTTGCTGATTATATGAGTTCATCTACATCTAGATGTAGATGTGTAATTCTTAACTTTTCCGGAGCTTTATTCTATTAAAGTAGTAAAGTAGACCTATTTCACATTGAACGAAATTACACAATGCTACTTATTAGATATTATTCTTAGTATTGTAATATAAGGAAGAGCTGAATGAATGATAAAATACCTTGGTAGTTGAGAGGTAGTCTCTTGTTGCATTGTGACATGGATTTGAAAAATGATAATGCTTCAGTTTATATTGTGAGCATTGAACCCTAAAGGCATGACTTTAAAATGTATTACTATATTTCATGTTTATTTTTCTTTTCATTAGTCAAATTACAGGAAGGACTTAGCTGTATATGATACCACTGTAATATTAGAATTACAAATTATACTAATATTATATAAATATATATACTATAAATTATACTAATTTGTAATTCTAATATTCCCCTTGGTGCATAAGGTTTATGCATCAAGGGGAAGGGACTTCAGAACCTACCTAGGAAGTCCTGAAATGCCCCCTTGGGGCGTCCTTTCCCATAATATTGCCTGATGCGGACCCCAGGATTCTATCAGGAACATCCTTGAGTCTTTCTGAGAAGGTTCTCCATATAGTATCAGCTCATGTGACACCAACCCTATGCCTAAAGCCTAATGAACTAACTGTGATGCATGACTCCTGCACTTATCAGTTCCCAAGATTGCACATGAATTAATTATAGTAAACTGGACAAGCATGCTTAAGAATAAAACAAAGAACTAATATGAATACAGCAGTCTTAACTGTCGGGGTTAATAGCAACCAAGATGACCCAAAAAAACTTGAAAAAGGAATAAATACATGTATACAGTAATAGGGGACAATGGTTTGTAGAAATTAATGCACTAAAGCTACTGATATGTGTATATATAAAATGAAACTTTGAATTTCTACTCTATGATTATAGATGTCCCCTAATTTTATGCAATATCCATTTAGTTTTGAATGATTCCTTTCATGAGCATTTTATGTTAATTCAATTCTATTTCTTGTCACATTGGCTTGATTCCAATGTTCTACATTTCAATTGATCTTTTTCACAGTTCTATTTTTTTTAGTTTTTTAAGTTCTGAAAGTTGTGATTTACTTAGACTTATATTAATATTTTTAGATTTGGGAAATTCAAAAAAAAAATGAGTGCTATTTTTTGCCTGCATCCACTTCAAGGTATTTTCACAACTGTAATCTTAAAAATTGAAGTCGTGGCAATTTTTAGGCAAGCATTTCATATGGCTTGTGAGCACTATATTTTTTCAATAAATAATAATAATAATTATGACTGGGAAGTAAATTTAAAATCACAATCGACTATGCATATTCCATGATGACTTGTAATTCTGGTTTCTACCTTTTGTGGATGTAATTGCAAATTTATCCACAATCAATGTATGAAAATTGGAAATAATTTGCCATGTGTTGATTGTATCATGATAACCTTGCAGTATATTCATGTAAAGCTGCAAGCACTTTTCAAATATGGAATGTCAACTTTCCAATGAATACAGTTTAAAGAAAGTAACTACTCTACACCTATTAACTTTAACAAAAAGGGAAATTACCCACCATACTTTCCAGCAGTTTAGTTGAAAAGTAGTGATTTTGAACTCTTTTTAATTATTATCAGTGTATCATCGGTTTAATTAAATTTGTTTGTAGATCCAAATGGAATTGCATTGTGGGTGAAAACATGGTTTTGGTCTGACTGGAAGGGATGCAGTCTGAGGAAAGAGGGATGATGGAAGAGGCAACAGGGCATAATAGAGCTAGCTAGAGTCAGTTCATTAGCATTAGAAATGGAAGACTGCAGGACCTCAGTCAGCCAGTCTGGATTGAAATACTGATGATGAATGATGATGTCTTCCCCTCAAGCACCTTATGCAATTTCCTGGGGGGTTCCAGAATAAACTTCAAGGGACTTCCTTGGACTGGAAATTTCAATTTTTGGCAGGATTCTTTAGGATGTCCTAAAATTTTCCAGAAAATGAGGATTGTTATTGACAGTCCCACAGCATTCTCGAGGAAAATTTTACCCTTGGAAAATTGTGCTCAATAGGCATTTACAATGATGTTTCAATTATTTTTTATCAGTTACCAAAATCATTTCATCATGTATTTAGAGGATAAAATCAGAGAAATATTGAGAAAAGGTTGTGAAATAAGAGAATAAAGGGAAATTTCCTGGAAAATCATGCTTGTAAATGGGTCCTTTCCAGGTTGAGTCAAATTTTAAGTTATATTACTTTTTGCATGGTTTCATAATATTAATATCTGCACGTACTTTCCAGAAACTTTCTATTTTTTAATAGGCATGTATTTTCAGGGGTGATTATTTTATAACCTAAACTGTACTGCTTCATAGCAAAACTCCCAATGGGAAGGTATGGATTATCACCTTTACAGCTCAATACCCCATTTTTCAAGTAAATAAATGTATTACCTTGAATGCAAGACCTTATGTATAAATATTCTCACAGACTAAGAGCCAATACACTTTTTGCACTTAAACACATATGTATATTATCTTTTTTGTCTCAGATTTTTAAAGTCATCATGAGCTGGACTTATGTACATAAACAGGGAAACTAACTATGTCTAAGGACTACTAAACATGTGAATGAAACATTAAAACATATTTTGACTACATAGATGCATTAAAATCGAAGCAAGACAGCATCAGCAGTACTTAGAAGAGTAGTAACTCATTATTCAATCCAAATTTCTCCCAACAAGCTTCTCTCTTCCCCTCTCATGCCTAGAACTTCTTGTTCATTTTACTTTCTATGGATTTTATTTTCCCCATTCATCAACACAACCATATCTCAAAAGTCTTACTTCTATTCTTATCATCCTGCTTCAATGATCAGTGTTTGAGCCATATATAACTATGTTCCATGTAGAGTTTTCAATAGTCTTTTCCTTATGTACCTAGGTACCTATTGACAATTCCTACCTTTTTGTAAAAGCTACTTTACCTAATAAAAATTGTTTTTCAATGATCTTACTATTTTGGCCACCTTTTTATAAAACACTTCCCAAATATGTGAAAATTTTTACCTGTTCTAGTTCTATGTCCTCCAAATGAAATGTGTATATGCCTTCAATCCCTTGAAAATATCATTAACTTCATTTTCTTGTGATTAATTCTCATCCTGTACCTATTGCTAATTACTATTACCCTTTAGTTGATTGTCTAACTAATAATATATGATTATCTACAAAGCTAACAGATATGGTGAGTATTCCACTTATTTTCTTTTTTGCCTCCAGCCCTTCTCAGTAGTTGATTAACATTTCCTCCAAATATTAATTGAAATTAACAGTGAAAATGGACATCTCCACCTTATTCCCCTTCCTAGTCCAGCCATCCTTACTATCCACTTGTGGCTATCCATCCTGACTATCTTCACCTGTGTGATCTGAGACATGTACAGCTTATAGGTAAATTGTCTATCCCTCCAGTCTGCTCCTATCTTGTGCAAAATATTCATTCATTTTACCCTGTTTCCTCTGTCAAATGCCTTCTTGTAATTGATTAACCATACAAATGTATTTTAGCATAATTTCTATTATTGGCCTCATTACCCCTATGGCATCATATGTACCCATTCCTTTCATAAACCCAAGTAATCATTTGCTGTCTTCTTCATCAATTTGTTGATGATACTACGTATTACACTATGTAATGTTCTTTGCAGCTACTTTTCCCTTTTATGTGATAGTATCAACACAAATCTGGCAATGTCTTCCAACCAAGTAGCTCTTTGCGGATGCAGCAAATTAAACCATAAAAAAATCTTTCTTCCTTGATTTTCTTAATACTTTAAAACAATTCTGAAAGTGTAAACAAAAAAATGCCGAGACCGTAAAGTTGATTGGCACTAAGTGATAAGAAAGAAAAGGGAAAAAAAGGAAGGGGAGAAATGGGGAATATACACACTAGGTCCCTTGGGTGTGTTTGAGAAACAGTGACCCACGTATATCTCAATCACACACAAAACCCAAAATAAATAATAAAAATAATATATAATAAAACAATCTTACAACCACTTGATCACTAGGGTGTGTTACAAAATAACTGTCGCTCTCGTGAATCACATTAACACACACAGGGTTTACAAGGATCCCTCCTATGTCAGTAACCTGTCAATTGCACAAATAAGTGAAAATTATAAAATTCATCTTCTCCTTTAGAAAGAAATCATTCTTCTCTGAAGAGGCCTGCTTTGCAGGCGAAACACCTGGTGTCAGGTTTTCTCTAGGCACTTACCTACTCATGATTTTAGTTCCTTAATTTTGTTTGTGTGATTGAGGGGTCCCTGACATACAGGTTCCTGTAGGAGGAATCCTTGCAAAACCCTGAATGAGTGAGTGTATGCAATTCACAAAGGTCCGATACACATGGGTGTTTACTGAAGTCCCTTATTTTCCATTTTGTTATTTCTGTGTGATTGGCGAGTCCCTGGCATAAGAGGAATCCTGGTAAACCCTGAATGTGTGAGTATCTGTGAATCGCAAAGGTCCTTGTTTTCAAGTATACCTGAGTGATTGAGTGAATGAGTGAGAGTATGCGTACATCCGTGTTATAATTTTATATTAATCTGTGTGATTGACGGGTCAATGGCATAGGAGGGATTCTTGTAAACCCTGACTGAGTGAGTGTGTGGAATTCACAAAGGTCTAACACACCCGAATGATTGATCGACTGTGTATTTAGATAAGTCGTTTCTGTTTCACTACATCCTTTTATAATTTTCATTTATTTGTGTGACTGACACAGAAGGGATCCTTGCAAACCCTGAGTGTGTGTGTGTGAATATGATTCACAAGAGTGAAAGTTATTTTGTAACACACCCTTAGTGATCGAGTGGTTGTAAGTTTGTTTTATTATTTATTATGGCTTTTGTGTGTGATTGAGGTGTACGTGGGTCACTGTTTCTCAAACATACCCAAGTAACCTAGGGTGTGTATTCCCCATTTCTCCCCTTCCTTTTTTTCCCTTTTCTTTCTTATCACTTATTGCCAATCAAGTTTACGGTCTCAACATTTTTTTGTTTACATTGATTCACGACCATAGCTACGTTCCTTGTACATTTAAATTCTGAAAGTGTTTGTCATGAGTAATTTGTTCTGCTCACAGAATTCCAAAAGCCTTTGAAGCCTTCCAAAGTTCTCTGATTCTTTGGATTATAGTAGATGCCATACTGTGGGAAGCATATTGCTCATTTTTATATTTCAGTTGGTCTGTAAAATTTAGACCTATGAACATTTTATTAGAAAAGGAAAAGAGATGCAATATTTTGTACATTCTTTTACAACTCTCTTTGCACACTATTTTTTTGCTATACTATTGTTTGATTTTGGTATTTGCAGTATATATGTTGGCATTACAAGAATCATACCTGTGCTATGCTTCATTAATATTCCAACCTCCATGTGCAGAAGTTAAACTTTTTGAATAGATAATTTTTTCTTCCCAAAAATATTGGGGGAAGGATGTCCTTATATTTATTATCTTGCCTTTAGAATAGGCTTTGTTCTTTCAATAATTAAAAAATGATGAAAGACCCAACTTTTAATTTCTCTTATCTCCAACAACTTTGTTCATGGGTATGGTGGAGAAAGTGGATCTTTTGTCTTTTTAATTATCACTGTGGATGTCAAAGATATTATATAATGGCCTGCATTCCAGAACTGCATTGAAATGACAATTAAAGCCAAAGTCAGTTCTATCCTAGAATTAAAGCATACTGTATGAAGTTACACACCACATTTTTTAATGCCTTTGAAATGCTTTCTTGTGGTCAATTTGTGGGCCCATCTTAACTCTTTAGTTTTTGATTATTCCATGACTGTCTCAATTGAGCAGAAATTTAATTATCCTTTATAATATGAATTTTAAAACTCTTTTATATAGAAGGGTTTGCTATTGACAACTGGGTAATATTTATTCATTTGTGAACATTTTTTATGTTTCTTTTGGCTCATTTTAAAGGAGTTCAGCTACCATCCTTCTCTTTATTGTTAAAACACAATAAAAGGAGTTGATTACTGCATGGTAGACATTGTAAAAACAATATAATATAGTTTATTTCTGTTTGAACTTTAAATTCTTTTTTTCTGAAATAGACGTAGCATGAAAAGAAAACATAAAATGGAATTTTGTTATCTCCAATTGTCATTAAAATTGTAGTAAAATTAAAATGATGGCTGACAATATTAACAAAATTATGTGATTTAAATTAAAATGCAAAAGGTAAATGATAATGTTCATTTGATTTTAAACGTCATTTAATGAAAAAGATTAAAAGCTGCCTAATTATGCTTAAAACAAAATACATATTATCAAATTTTTGTTGAATGTAAATTTTGATAATCAGTAATCAATAGAACCTTGGCCTAAAAAGTTTTCATTTTTCAAAAAAGATTTTTTAAGCTTCCTTTTGCATCAATAAATGCACTTTTCGCTTAAAACACTGCTCATGTTAACCTATAATGTATAATCAGAAATCTAGCATTATTTCAACTTTTCCCACTAGAAATGTTTGTCATTTCAACATGAGTGGTTTAGTGCATACCATACACAATGAGAAATATTAAAATTTTTATGAAATTCCAGTGGCCATTTTACCTTGTGACCTATGATCAAATAAATGTTGCTATTATACACCTAACTTCACTGGATTTGTGTTCACCCTACAGCAAATTTTGAACCATAGTTTTTTAGTGGAAACTATGATAACCATAGTTTCACCATGTCACATGCAAAAAGTACTTCCCATATTGAAAAACGTAGTTCAATGCCTTCATTTTTTTAATATCATTATATTTGTGTTTATTTGTTAATATCTAGTTATTAATTTTAACCTACACTGTTTCATTGAAAATTTTCATTTGAAGTGAGGGAATGGAGATGTAAAAAACCTTGTGAAATACCTAAGACGACAGTGATTTCTGGAGACCATTGAGTCTTTGCTCAATTACCAAGGCAGATACTTTATAAAGAGACCACTTCTCATTTTATTATGCATGCTCACACCATGGGCTTGATCTTCATGGTCTACTTCAGAAGGATGGAGCCCTAATTCCTCATGCGAGATCATCAATTTCGGGTGGAAACCTGACCATTGTAAACATACAGAAGGAGGACAGAGGCTTCTACCAATGTGTAGCAAGCAATGAGGCATCTACAATCACAGCAGAGGCAGAGCTTATGATAGAAAATGTGGCTCCCAGGGCTCCATACAACTTAACAGCTAACAGCACCCTCACAACTATATCCCTAAGATGGGTTCCTGGGTACAGAAAACCAAAACAGGAATACAGTGTATGGTTAGTGGAACAATTTTACCTATCCCTAAAAATCCTCTAATAGTTCATTTTTTTGTAGTTTACAGAGGTGAAGCTTGGAAATATTTTTTTCAATTTCAAATTTCCATTAAAATTTTTGCCTAAAAATTAGCAATCCTTTTGACTTGCTCATCTTTCTAAGGAATTGCCTTAATATAATATCCATTATTGAGTTAATTAGAGTTCATTAAAAAGTTAATGATAATGTTGCAATTTCAATTAGTACCTCTAATTGATGTTTATGTTGTATAGTCTATAATGTGTAATGTCATCTCTTTTCCTCCTCCTCTCCAAGATTATTCAAGGAAGATGAATTAACCCTTGTGGTATATTTAGCATTAGTCCCCTCTGTGATTATAGTGTAGCACTTCCATGAGTTCACCAGCTCCAGAGGGTCCTGCACATGATTTATATTGTGATTTTTGTCAACTTCATTTGTTTTTAGTGAGATGTAATCATTATTATCATGACAAGCCTTCTGCAAGGGATAGCACCCAATGGTAATTGTCAGATCCCATTCAAGTTGTGTTAGAAAGAAAAGAGAAAAATAAATGCATATATTGCCATTAAAATTTCAAATTAATTTGTGTATTCTATTGTAATCATTTTAACTTTTTGGAACTTTATGATTAAATAGGAAAATAAAACTTAATTAGTTCCATTGAAATTTATTAAAATGACTAGTTTTGTCTAACAGTCAGCATTATTAAGTACAAAATACAGGATTTTTGCCATATTACTGACCATACATGTTTTGGTAGAAAGAGATTTGAGAGGAGGGGGAGACGGATTTCAGGAGTGTGTTATTTATTTAAGTAGTGTAAAAAAAGGGGGGTTCAGGAGGTGGGAGAAGGGAGAGGTTAGCGCTTGAGCCAAGGGAATGGAGAAGAGGGTATGGGACCTTTTAAGGGGGAGATTTCTCATAGACTGACATCTTTTGCCACAAGAAAAATGTTAAGTGGCTTGTAATAACAAAATCAATTTGATAAATTCATTGAAAAAATCTAGGACCCTACTAAACACTTAATGACAGAACTAGTGTGTATGCGTGGTCTGTGCAATAAATGCACAAACTGGTGCAATCTGGTGGCCATGACACGGACTATAGACCCCGCCCACTTGAAACAGACACAGACTATTGACCCCGCCCACTAGTAGCATTAGCTGCCCAATGAGACCCAATGAGCCGTCTGTGCTTTGCGGATCGTCGAGCCATGCGTACGAATGGTGCCAGTTGTGTGAGTTTCTGTTGTCCTCGCTTTTACTGTATGGTGAAAATGAAAATTGACGAAATCACGGAGCAACGTATCAACATCAAGTTTTTGAAGTGCAGTAAAAATTATCAAGAAATTACTGAACTGTTGACAGCTGTTTATGGTGATAATGCTCTGAAGAAAACATCCGTTTTCAAGTGGGTTAACCATTTTAAAGATAAGATGCCATGAATGATGCGAGGCCGGGACGACCTCCAACCACCTGTGTTGATGACAACATTGATCATGTGCAGTCCCTTGTCCTTACCGATCATTAAAAAAATTGACCAGATGATAGCTGATAAACTGAATCTAGGAAAATCAACAGTGCTCATTATTTTAACCAAACAGGATGGATGGATCCTTCACTATGACAATTCATCTGCACATTCAGCACTGATTGTATCTGGCAGAAAAATCAATCACCATATTTGATCATTCTCCTTATTCACCAGATCTTGCCCCCTGCAACTTTTTTCTATTGCCAAAATGAAAATATCTGATGAGGGGACATCACTGGGAAGATGTGGACACAATAAAGCAAGGAACGATGAGAAAACTAAAAAGCCTAACTGCCGAGGACTTCCAAGGGTGCTTTAAACAGCGGAACAGAAGACGGAATAAGTGCATAGCAACAAATGGAGAGTAATTTGAAGGGGACAAAATCGATGGAGACTAAATTTTGCAAAATAAAGTTTTTAATGACCTCAGTTTGCGTATTTATTGGACAGACCTCGTAAATTAAAATGCAAAGACTGTGATGCTAATTATATAGGGCATATCATTTAAGACAAGAATTGAGGAACATAAATGGCATTATATTATGGTAAATATTGCACACTCCTATTTTGTGAAACACTTGTGGGAAGAAGGGCATAATAGAGATTTTAATCCCCAAATCCTCTGTCAAGAAGTCAAGGACCAAAGAATTGACCTTTTGAAGCAATTCAAAATGACAAATTTGATGGAATCTGGTCCCTATGTTGTTTTTGATAATTCCTTTATTTTGTGTATAAAATTGTGAGTTTGGAAATATTGGAGTCTCATTTTCCAATCTCTTGACTTGAAAAAGACATGTAACCCCCAACTCATCCACAAATTATAATTCAGTGATTTTTGGGGATATTCTTAGGGATTCTTGGTTATCAGTCTTTAGAGAGTATTGGGCAACTTGCCCTCACATTTCCATGTCACTCGTTGTTAGCATCACAGAGTAGAAAAACTGTGACTTTGTAATTCTACAGATTTTTATTTAAAAAATAAATAAAATACCCTGGAATTAAAAGGTTATACATGGTTCGTCCAAAAAGTAAGTGTACTGATTTTTTCCCGCCGCTCCAGGCGCGCTCAGCACCGCTCTGACGGGCTGCGATTGGAGGGGGGTATGTTGGCAAGCGACCATGAAAAAGGCAGTCGGCTCTGAGCTGTGGTGTAGTGAGGAGCTCTGTTAACGCGAACCTCCACGCTCGACCCACGTCACGGAACGCGATGCCGAAGTTTTTGGAGCAGCGTTATTCCATCAAATTTGCGGTAAAGCTTGGGAAATCGTCTACCGAAACTGTCGGTATGATTAACCAGGCTTACGGGGAGTCAGCCATGTCCAGAAACATGATCTTTCGGTGGCACAAGATGTTCGTGTAGGGCAGAGAAGAGGTCGACGACGAACCACGGCCTGGACGCCCATCAACGACACTCGCCGACGAAAATGTGCGAAAAGTTCGCGATGTACTGAACTCTGATCGTCGTCTTAGTGTTCGGATGATAGCAGAGCAGTGCAATGTGCCAAAAACAATAGTGCACGAGATTATTAGGGACCAATTACAGATGCGAAAAATTTGTGCAAAGTTGGTGCCGAAAGTGTTCAGTGATGATCAAAGACTCAATCGTTTGGAAATCGCGACACAGATTGCGGATCACTGCAAAAATGATCCACATTTTTTAGAGACTTCTGTTCCCGAAGATAAAGAGGAGTTTGAAAGGAACGCGATACGGGACTTTGGACGCCGTCAAAGAGGCCGTGACGACGTGTCTTCGAGAAGTTCCCGATGATGCCTTCGCGGGAGCGTTCCAGGAATGGGAACGCCGCTGGAACAATTGTATCGACTCACAAGGGTCCTATTTTGAGGAATATTAGCTTAAGATATGTAAAAGTGTAATAAATTTTTTTTTCCTGAGCTCAGTACACTTATTTTCCGGACGAACCCTGTAGTTTTTCATTACAAAGTTAACACAGGCCAACAGCGGTTTTGGTACCGGAGCTTTTAACGCTGATTTAAAGAACAATTGGGGTGCTGAATCCAATTATGACACTAGTTTTTTTCCTATCAGCTATAGTTTTCAAGATATAGATATGTTGTTACTTACGTAAAAAAATCTTCTACATGATGATATGGGAATATTATATTAATAATAAAACCCACTAAATATAAAGACTTGATTTATTTCTAGGGCTGTTAAAACACCCACAAACACAACAGAATTTTACAATACAATTGAACACAAATACTAAAATTTTTTACTGTAATAAAACAAATTGAAAAGAAAAATATACATAAAAACATCACTCAACACATCGGAAGCTTCTTTTGCGCGATTTTCTTGAGTGCACTTTGTTCAAACAGTCTCGTTTTAAGCACCAGCAGTAATCTGCCATCATATGGTTATCCCATCTTCCTTGGTAGCGAGCTTCCATTGTTTTTATATCTTGGTGACATCTTTCACCTTGTTCTTCACTTGTCTCCTAAATTTCCAAGAAAATTGTCTAAGTGGCTGTGTAGGTAGTGATCTTTTGTGCTCATGTTACATCCAAGTGATTTAAAGTTACTGAGCGTAATGTTTACCAGCTCAATATAATTTTCACTTTTGTGATTTCCTAGAAAATTTTTTATGACCTCAACAAATGACATCCAACTAATTTTTTCAATCTCATTCATTGACTCGACAAAAGCAGGATCCTTTGTAAGTTGTCTGATTTGTGGGCCCTCAAAAATACCAGCTTTAAGTTTTTCAATACTTATATGGGGCATCTTTAGTCTTAAGTAGCCGAAGCATGGTCCATTCTTGTCAAGAGCCTTTACAAATTGCTTCATTAGGCCTAGTTTAATATGTAGAGGCGGTAAGATGATTTTCTCTCTTTCAACTAAAGATTCAGCAATGATGTTTTCTTTCCTAACAACCAAGTTTTCTCTCTTAGGCCACTCCTTCTTAATCCAGTGGTTTTTTCTGCCCCTGCTATCCCAGAGGCACAAGAAACAAAGATATTTTGTGTAACCACTTTGCTGCCCAAGAAGAAAGTTCACCGTTTTTAAATCTACACATCACCCAGCGATGTTCCTGGTATTTTATCTTCTGTAAGACCAATGCTATTGTATCGTATTCTTCTTTCATTTTAGTTGAATGAGCGATTGGTATTGCACCAAACCTGTTACCATTGTGAAGAAGTACACATTTTAAACTACGCTTGGAGCTATCAATAAACAAACGTCAATCACTGGCATCATATTGTGATAGTAGTCCCATTTTTTCCAAAAGACCCTTAACGTCTAAACAAAATGTAAGATTGTCTTCTTGAGTAAAGAAGGGTAGCATATCTTTTTCCCTTGTGCGATAAAAACTTATTTTTGTACCGGGTTGCAGTAAATTCTTTTCATGTAGTCTTGATGCTAGTAGTTCGGATGCTTTCTTCGATAAGTTCAGTTCTCTAGCAAGATCGCTTAGTTCATCTTGATTAAATAGTTGAGGAATTGTTGATACCCCCTCGTAGTCCCTGCCACTATCGTCAATAGAATGAGAAATGTTTTCAAATAACTCAAATTCTTCCTTAGATATATCTGGTAACGTCTGAAATATTGGGATTGGTATTTCTTCTGAATGGGGTACCGGGCGTCTAGCTGAAGGCAAATCTGGATATGTCCACTTGTGGCGATTTTTTCGATCAATTCCCGAAACATTTACTATACAAAAATAAGTCGTGAATATGGTTCACAGGTTCTCTCCACACCATTGGCACACCAAATTTTATACCTTTCCTTTGTCCTGTTGTCCATTGCCGTAGATGTTCAGTACATGTTTTACACACAAAATGCGGTGCCCATGTTTTATCTTGGTCACCAAGCTTAACACCAAAATATCCCAAGTATGCACGTTTCACAAAGTCTGTAATATTTTTCCTATTTTCTTTTACCATATATTCCCCACAAACCTAACAAAACACATCAGGATCATTAACACAGCATCTTCGACTTGAGCTCATTTTTAGATGATGCTTCACAAAAAGTTACACTTTGAAGTAAAGTCCCTTCACCTGCTCTGAATAGCCAAGGGCAACTAATGAAACATAAATGGCTGTCAAGAGAACAGAAAACGTGGCTGCCATCTAACAGATACCTTATGAACTAATTTCGCCATCTTTTACCGAGGTCGATACAAAGGATTTTTGTTTTTTAATCTCATTGGTCTACAATATAGAAATATACATAAAACTTATTGACAGTTTATTGAAAGTAAAAGGAACACCGCAGAGTGGTTATAAATTAGTATACTTATAGATTTATTTAACTTTGAAAATTATTTTCCGGAATATATCAAATATTAAAACAACTAATCGTAAGATGTGCCATATCTAAAAAAGTAGAGCTGTTAAATAAAAACGGATTTCATGTTTGGATTAATCTCTACAAATATAGTTAAAATCAGCACAAAGATTCCCGGCACCAAAAAAAATTTTCTTGTAGGCCTGTGTAATCAATGCTATAAAATGATGCCTCGAATAACCAATTTTCCAGAATATAGTTGGCTTTGTAACTCCATAAGGTCCAGTTTTAAAATGTCTCATAAAATCCAGTCATTAGTTGACATGCTACATACAGGTCCAATTTTATAACACTGCTGTTGGCAAAACTCTTGCTAATATCTTAACCACAATTTAACTGCCTTCAATAGTCTTTGTTTTATTCCAACCACCATTACTTCAGCTCTTTACCACTGTTAATTAAATGATCGATTAGAACTTGGGTACCAATTATTACATTACAATTATTCTGCTTTAACTGGAACTTGAAGTTATCCATTAGTTTCAACAGACATTAAAACGATGCCTAAATGTACTTAATCTTAATTTAATGTGCTACATAACTGAATACACTCAATCTTTAAGGGTCTTGAAAATGATTTCAAATCAGAATATTTAGCAGAAAGTTGTGTGAAATTTCCTAATAAATCTCTAGTGATAAGATTTTTAAAAATTAAATAATAAATTTAAAGAGGAAAGAAAATTGATTAAATAAGGATTGTACTCTCATCAAAATATAATATTTGGGCTACCACCTTATCTAGCCAAAGTGGTACTTGTAAGAAAATTTATATGCCCATATATTTGATTCACTGAATGTATTGCACCACAGATTTGATAGAGAATTGTAAATTGAAAATATAGGTGTGCAAAAAAATAAAGCTTATAAGGCTTTTATGTTGAATGCAAAAAATAAACAAAAGGCAGCATGGAGAGTAACCAATCAAGAAGTTGGTCATGGTAATTCAAAAGAAAATCTTCCTTTAATTCCAGATGCTGTAAATAATTTTTTCTTAAAAGCTGTTAAAGACAATTTGCTCTCTCAAAACGTTAACGCTGCCAATATTGGCAATATGCTGCAAAATATTCCTCTGAATAATTTTTAATTTTAAATGGAATTTTGTTACTCCATTTGATATTATATCGACTGTCGTAAAATTTTTAAAATCCAACAGTAAGGATATTTATGATCAGTCTAATTAATTACCTAACGAAGGACATTGTGTTCATTGCAGAACCATTAGCAGTGTTACTCAACTTATGTATTGAGACAGGAGATTTTCCAACAGCTCTAAAATATTCCAAAACAGTACTTGTCTATAAGAAAGGTGATAAAGATGATTAAACTAACTACTGCCCCATTTCCATAGTCCCCATTTTGGTAAATTTTTTGAAGCTAAAATGAAAGATCAAATATGTAATTTTTTTGAGTCAAATAATTTGTTTTCCAAATCACAGTATGGCTTTTGATCTGGGAAATGTACAATTTTGGCAGCAGAGTCATTAGTTAATTAAGTCTGTGTTAATCATTCAATATCACTAATAAAGCTAGAATATAATGGTGTTAATGGAGTGACACTGAAACTTATGAAGTCATATTTGGATGATCTCCACCTATTTGTTGAACTTAATAGCTGTCGATCTGCAGCTCTTAAAGTAAAACTTGGCCCAGTACTTTTCATGGTCATGATTAATTATTTGCCCTGTAATATGAAACCTACATCTGTTTTATATGCTGATGACACTACTTTTGTTCAAAAATGTCAACATCTAGAAGATGCAAAGGTACGATCTAGCGCTACCCAAAGACAGGCTAAGGAATGGTTTGACTTTTAATCATTTACATTTAAATACTAACAAAACTCAGCATATTGTATGCAGTCTTAAATCAGAAATAACTAACATTGAAACTGATAAAATACTAGGAATATATATTGATACAAAACTTAACTGGGAGACTCGCATCAGTCAGACCTATAATAAACTGAGTAAAGCTGTTTATATGTTAAGAAAGCTCAACTTTCTCATTTCAAATGATTGTCATTTAACACTTTACCTTGCCTTTTTTCAATGTCATTTGAACTATGGTGTTGAGTTCTTTCATTCCCCACATATTACACAAATCTTACTACTACAAAAGAGAGCTATTCTCTCTCTAGCTAATATACCACCATGTGATTCCTGCAAACCTTTTTTTATTAGGTATGGAATCGTGACTGTATTTAGTTTACATACCTTTAAGACTCGGATTCCTGTGAAAGTTAATCTAGAAATTTACTGTGGCATGTCGTGCACAAGTATATTTAGGGTTATTTAAAAGAATTAAGTTATATGCAGGTAGCCAAAGTGTGGGATGATTACTTATTTGATTAGAAATTGGTGCTGTTAAGCAGTAAGGGTTGATGAAAGGTCTATCACGTCGTGCACAAGTGAGGTAAAACCGCTCAGCTTCGTGTTCTTGGTGAGACTGCCTTGCATCCCTCCAGGTCCCTGGGGTAGCATCTCATGGCACACCCCTGAATCCCAAGACAAATGATGGGCATGAACCACCATACCTACCAATTATGATCTAACATCCATAACTACTCCACAAGAGGTATTTCAAATCTAAATACTTCTTTTTGTAGATCATCATCAACTTACAACACATTTCAAAATATAAATGTAAGACAGTATAACTATCTGCCTACTCAGTTGAAATCAGACTGTATCCAGAGTTTCAAGAATAGAATATATATACCTGGCTACTTGCTCACCCACTTCACTCATTTGATGAATTCTTTTGTGACAATCTTCATCACATTTGAGAGCTTATGTTTATTTATTAAATAATATTTATATTGACGACATATACTATGGTTGTACCATTTTTAAAAATGAATAAATTATTATTATTATTAAAAATATGGACCTTAGGCCCAAATCTAAAAAATATGGGTTTTTAATTGATTTTAGTATTTCGATACCCTTTAATATTTAATTGATATTTTCTTAATATGGCTGGGTACCACACTGAGCTTAGTTTTCCCTTCATACCACAAAGGAAATCTCAAATTGTGAGAAAATTAGTGCTCAATGTAGGTGGTGAAAACTAAAGTGGCAAATTCCAGAGTGTTTAAATTTTCTTCAGTTTTTGTGGGACAAACCCCGTGTTGCTGGGAAAAAAAACTCCGTTTGATGTATATAACAAATAAAACTTAAGGTAACAATTTATATATCCATACCCCACACAACCTACCCAGAATTTTAAATCTCCTAAGTGTAAATTTCTTTGGTAGCATTCATAACTGGACAAAATAATCAAATTATTATTAATTGCTCAAAACACTTTATAGTCAATACTTTCCAACACCTATGTGCTACCTAATTGGATGATGTTGCTTCAGTGGCATGATCCAAGGAAAAATAGTGTGGTTTGTGAAATAGTTTTTTTTAATATTCTAATTTGTTTTACTAGGTATCGACGGGAAGATTCATCAGAGTGGAAGACTATGAAAATACTGTCAGTTGGAACACGGGAGGCAGTGGTTCCTAATTTGAACCCAGGGACAACGTATGATATAATGGTCCTTAGCCAAGATGTACATGGGGATGGCATGTTCAGCAAGGCGATCCGGGTTCGGACAAAAGGTGATGTATTTTAGGAATAAAGAAAGAGAAACAGTGGCTATTGCTTTAGTAAAATCTTGGTTCTCTAACACAAATGGGGATCAAGATTGTGTGGTGGCTACCATACTGGCTTCTCACCCAGAGGGCCCTGGTTTAAATCCCGGTGGCATCAAATATTTTTCAGTGATATCTTAATCTCTACTTGAGGTGCTTTGTGAAGGGCACTTTGAGTGAGTACAACATCTGTCGGATGGAATGTTAAGCTGTGGAACCCTTGGCATCTTTCGTTAAGAGTAGGCTAATGCCGATACCAGGTTTTTCTCCACCCTTCGTCCATTCCTATTCATCCCTAATGGGGCAAATGACCTTAGCTGTTGGTTGCCTCCCTTGAATACTGCTACTCTAACACAAATAGTCACTACTTCCAGCTGCTAATACTTATAATTACAGCCTTGGACATTATTATTATGGAAAGTGCAGCTAAGGTCATTTACACCCTAAAGAATTAATGTCTGATTTTGGGTTGACTCAAACTTCAAATACTATTCTTTAGGAGCTTCTTTTAAAGTGGATTTATCTTTTTTGGCACACATACCAGTTGTAGGTCTATAATAAATTCCCAAAGTTGCTACATTTAGTTATTCTTTTTCATGGCCATATTTTCGCTCTTGTAAAGCATTCTTTAAATTTCTGGAGTGCATGCAAATCTTCATTACTGATTACTGCTTGAAGAGACTTAAGTATATTCAGCATCATCTCCTATGTATAAGTTTCTCAATGAATTAATTGTCTACATGCTTTTAATATGACCCTTGGTTTGTACCATTATTATACTTCTGCTATCTCATTTCTCTTAATTCTTATGGCCCATTTATTTCCTATTGATTTCAATCCAGGAGGTAGATTAACCAAAGTTAAGGTATATTTTCTTCAATTACCCACAGTTTTTCCTTAGTTGCTTTCATTCAGCTATTTTTATCATATTTGAAGACACTATCTTGTATATTAAGGGCAAATGAGAAATATTGCCATTAAAAAACAGATTCACCAAAAGCATGGTTTTATGAAATTGTGATTTTTTAGTCCTTTTATCTTTAACTTTTTGATATCTTTTTAAATTCCCTTCAAAGCTAAAATGATACATTTTTAATGTCTTTGGTTATTATCACTTCACTCACATTTGTTTAATTGATACTGTAATTATATTCACTGAAAAATATTTTGACAACAATACTTATTGCACTATTTATCATAGGATGTTGAACATCATTTTTTTAGTTTTTAATAAAATTAGTCAAATGTGAACTCAGTTTATTTTTTTGCAGGTATTTCACCGTATTCAGCCAATACATCTAAAAGAGTTCTTAATGACCTATCAGGTCCATTTGGTAAGTTTATCATTATATATGTACATGCTGTTGCTTTTCAGCTCATGAACTCATAAATTCAGATGCCTGTATAAAACTTCAAGAATATTTTGCCATGATTACTCAAAAATACTTTTGATCAAAGATTTAACAAAAAAAATTGGTTTAAAGTAATATCAGTAATTTACATACATCAGTGAAAATTACTTCTTTTTCCAAGTAAACAGCAAAGTATTTTAGTTGATATATATCTCTCTTTTCTAAATAAATCTTATTTTCAAATAACAGCAAAGTAATTTAGTCAATAAATCTCTCTTTTCTAAATAAATCTTAAATATAGCCAATTGTATTTTGACAGTGCCTTGCTGTTAACATTTGAAGGCACTAAAATTCACCCCAAACCCACACATTTTATACTAGACAAGACTATCTTTTATGTTTCCGCACCATTACATTCCTTCTTAGGTTATGACACAGTCCACTATCAAAATGACTACAATTTATTCTAATAACAACTCAAACAACCCAAAACAAAATAAATAAAATATAGACAACTAAAGTTACACGCTGGATAAGCCAAGTACTTAAGCTATTTCATTGTATGAACTATGTAAATTTTGCATTAAAAGTTACTCCCAAAAAAAAGTCTACTCCCAGCAGCTAATAAATACAGTTAAGTGAAATGAAAAATTAATGTTCACTTTGAAAATCATTTTTAGGTTTCTCTGAGGTAATGGGGCCGCCAAAAAATGTGACTGTTACTGTACACAGTGAAGGATACTTAGTGTCATGGGAGCCTCCTGAACCAAATACAATTGATGTCCAAGAAACCCCTGCTCAACTTGTATACACCTTACGATGGGCTCAAGGATCTCAGGAACATGTGATTGGGAAGGCAGAAACAGCTGACACATCATTTTTAGGTATGTTCTAATGGGGTCCAACTTTTTGACAAAGAAAAAATAATAGTTATGAGTAAACAAAATATCCAAAATTATTCCTACTTAATGACTACAAGTAACCTTGGACAACTACAGGACCTAACCACACTCACCTCCCACACTTCAGTTGTCCGACTCCTTTGTATTTATGCTTCTCTCCTGCTAAATGTAGATCATATAAAATACATCATTTTAAAATGGTTTGTTGTTGTGCATTATTTTTCCTCTCACTGCATTTAGAGTATGGTCCATCTCTTTTCTCTTCTGCATTTGGTTTCCCCACAGCTTATCTTTTCTCTGTTTTTTTGGCTGATTATTGGTGTAGTGTTTTGGATGCATGTGGCAATAGAGTTAATATTGTGTTCCGCACATCTTTCAGTCCTGATCTTCTTTGATATTGAAATCGTTACACTTGTGTTGAAGTGCTCTGGCAGTTCACCCTGGCCACTTCTTTACTGACATTGTTCACCATAGGTGCCTTGTATAGCCTTACGTCTTCCAGTACTCTGTTGAATTCATTTCTTGGTATGCTGGGCCATGGTCATCTTTGTCCACCTTGTTCTAATCTTTCATTTGTTACAGTTCCATAAGTTCCATACTTGAAAATTTTCTTCACTCTTCCCTTTCTAAATATTTTCTATAGATTTCTCAGAATATATAATATCTCTAGTTTTGTGGAATTTCATTTTTCTTTCTCCAAGTCATTTTTCATTAGCTTCTATGCTGTTTCAGTGTTCATTCTGCATATTGTTTTTATTTATTTAAAGCAGTTTTCAATTCACTCTTTTTGATTTATTACATTCTTATGTAACTGGCTTTCATGACTTCTTGAATAGGACTAATTTCTCTTATTTTTTCATGGGTTATTTTATTTCTTTCTTTCATCAATCTACCCTTTAAACGAATGGTTATCCATGGTAATCTGGTTTTAATTTTCTTACTCATGAGCAACTCTTGTGCTGTTTCACTGTGATTGCATTCTTCATTTTACTCCATCCAGTTTCATTCTGCGATGTTTTATCCTTTATTCCAATTTTTCATTGATGACTTAAGAATATTTGCCTTTTGTGTTTTTGCATACTATCATGATTTGTCTTCTAACCACTTCATATTTTGTAACACAGTTTCCTATCCATGACCAGTGTTCAGACTAGGACCAAATTAGGTGTCCATTACCAATGGCTATACCTTCCATTTATGTCTGTGTATGAATCCCTTACAGTGCTTCATTTGATTCCTATATTCCTATGTACATATGTACATAGGAATATAGGATACATACAATATGTAGTCTAAAGGACTGCTGCTTAAGTTCTAATGGGAAATATTACCTCCCAGAAAGTAATGGCATGGCATTAAACTCATTATTGAGGAAGATAATAAGAAACCACCACAACTATTTTTCCATTATAAAAATGTGGATGGCAGCAAATTTGAATGGCAGAAAAGCAGGCAGGAAGAAAGAGAATCGGCCTTTTTTAGACTTCTTGAAGGCAGATAGAAATGATACAGAATTTAAGTTTGCAATTGTACAGAGAAAACAGGAAGAATTCCAAATAAAATGAAATAGCAGTTAGGGATGGTCCAAAACTTCCCTTTAGTATTTCGGTAACCAATGACCATACAGATTTTAGGGTGTTGTGAGGGAATGAACTAAGTTGTGTTTCACAAGATCATCTCTCTTGAAAACCATACTGCTTATGCATAGAAAAAATTAGCTATTTAGGAATTGCTCATCACTATATGCCCAAATATTTTCCAGCCTCACAGCACTTGATCTTTTGATAAATACGAAATGAAAAATGACCATCCTTTTGGGCGCACAAAAATACCCTATTCACCCCCTAATGTCAATATCTTTTCTATTTTCCTTCCCATTGACAATAACCAGTATTAACAGTTTAAATCCTAATCTACCTACCAACTATTCTGCTCTTTGTTACATTTTATACCATAATATTCTTGTTTTCCAAATCATCAACATTTCAGTAGCAATTAATTGTTTTAACATAAAACAGATCAAGTATATATAATAGACTTTGAAATTTGTGAGCTTGAAATAAATAAAACTTTTTTGAATAAAAAATGCATGAACCAATATTTGAATGGCAAAATCATGATGCCACCTCATTTATCATTAGGTTCTCATTATAACCTAAAATTATGGGTTGAAAACATAATAAGTAGTAGTTATTAGAGGCAGCAACATAGATGCAGCTAAGGTCATTTGTACCATTAGGGATACATAAGTAATTTCTTTGGACTGTGATGCTTAGGGAATTGAGGAATGGTGGAGGGAAATACAACATAGGTATTAACCAACTATTAATGAACTATAGCTCTCAAGGAGTCCGCAGTTTAATGTTTAATGGTTGATGTACTCACTTAAGGTGCTCTCCACAAATTACCCCAAGTAGAGATTGGGCTATCTTGCCACCTCTGGGACTTGAGTTTGGGACCTCCTCAGGGTAGGGACCAGTAAAATTATCCACCTTAACATCCTGATCTCCCTTAAAACATAATAAAATTCTTTATCTCTATTATCATTATTTGCATCTATTAATACTGACCAATATTCATTTACAAGAAATAACTCATTTGAGCATAAAAAATTAGATTTGTATAATGTATCAAATATCCCAGAAAATTGTTTATAATCGAAATACATCAATACTTGACAATTATATACATACATAGCTCACTTTGAAAGTACATAGAAAGCAAACCATTCCTTGAATCAGTTAAAACAAATACATGGAATATTCCTTGAATTAGTTCAAACAAATACATGGAGTATTTTATTCAAATTATAACCTTTTGCAAATTTTAGATTTTAAGGAGGTATCTACTAGGTACATATATGTATGTATTGATTGATATAGTTATCATGAAACTGTGGAAACTAGTATGTAGATCTACAACATTTGGTGAACAAATTTACTTCACCAATCAAGATCTCTCTAACAACTGAAATTCATACAGGCTTCTAGGTTCATAATTCTTTTTTTTTAAGCTTGAAGCATGAATATATTGATTTTGTACATTATTTTCTTAATTTATCGAATTGAGTATAGTTAATTATATTTTAGTAGGCTTAGTGCTCAATGGTCAAAATTAATATCAAATTCATTAAAAAAATTATCGATTTACAAATGTAACAGGTACTTCATATATTCTGGAAACATACTGTCTTTTTATTATGCAATATAAAATTATTGAAAAAATGATGGATGAATTAAGAAATAATTTTCATTGTAAAAACATGAACATAGTGTTCACAATCAAACTGCTTATTTCTACTAGCAGCAGTGGAGACTAAAGTTTTGAAACAACAGTCTGTCTGCAATTATGCCGGTTGACCAATAAAGAGCAACAATAAATTTTTATATGCATTATTTACTGTACAAAAATTAAATCTTATGTAATGGATATATTGTTAGCTACATTGTGCATATGCATATGTGGTACAAGTGCATCCATGTGACCGCAGGTTTCCATCATTGGCAGCTGTGAATGTTCAATTTGCCCACTGCAATGATGGAGATAACACATGATGAGCAATAGTACACTGATATTTTGTTTTGACTTAATGAGTTGTAAGTCGAGGCTCTCTTAACACCATAGGGGGCTTTGGAGAGTCTATTCTTCCCTATAGCACTGCTAGAAAATGGTCTAAAATGTTTAAAGAAGAGAAACTATGAATTCAAAAGGCAGGAAGTGAGACTTGAGCTCCAGCAATTACTCTTGGGGAAGTAAATGGCATTATGACAAAAGATCATCAAATAACATTAAGAGCATTAGCAGACAGCAGACACATTGAAAATTTCACTGGATGCCACCCAGATGTTGAAAATAGGAAAATCATACTTTAAACATATTTGTGAATGGTTAATTGACTCATACAAAGAAGAGAACATTCACTTGTAAGTTTATTTGCATTTGAAGTTGATTTTACAGGAAGATGAAGAATTTCATTTGAATGTTATAACATCAATTGTAATTTGGCTACATAATTTTGCTCCTGAGAGCAAAAGCAAAGCTCTATGGGAAATCTCTGGCATCATCCATATCCAAAAAGGTCAAAGTGATGACTAGTGATGAGAAAAATATAGTAATATCACTTTTATATATTCCTGGAATGATGCATCATCATGCCATATCACCAAAAACACATATTATATTAGTTCATGTAAAATTCTCCATGTTCATATCCCAAAATGCCAAATTTCACAGCAACAGGCTGGATGCTGCACCATGATAATAATATATGGCCACAATCACAAATGTTGTAGCTGAATCACAATGCACCTCAAAAAAATAATGTGAAGTTCATTTATTATCCTCCCTCCAGACCTAACCCATTGTGACTTTTACTATTCCCCAATGTGAAGAAAAACCTTTGTGAAAAGTATTTTTCATAATCAGCAGCAGAGGTGAAGGCTGGTGTGTTGATTTTGAAGAATATATGAGAAAATAGCTTCCAGCATGTCTTGGAAGGCTGAAAAAAAGGTGGGGTAAATGCAGTGTATTAAATGGGGACTACTTTGTAAAGCACTTTCAAAATTTGGAAGATGAGTCAAGGAAAGGTGTTGAAACGAAATTATGATCATTCTTTGCTGCACAGCATACATATGTACATGTATGCATGTACTTTACATTAAAACAAGTGATTCCCAGAGGTAGTTCCTTTTTATTGAGCTGAATTGAGCTGCAAAATGAGCTGAACTTCATTGTTAGATATTCTGTATGTAAGTCAACTAAATGAAGGTATTTAGCATAAGGCATCAAGCATCTTGATTCATTAAAAAGTATTAGGATAATGTCAAAATTGTGGCATTCTCTCATTTCTGATGTATAGAGGCACAATTAATTTTAAAAAGTGCATTGTTAATGATAAGTAAATCACACTGCTATACCAATCTGCTGTTTTCATCTAAGTGCCTGCTGGAATTACTTGGAGATTTTGTGATTTCATTTTCTTCTTGGGATAGTATACTGGTAATGACTTTTTCTTCAGCATTTATAGACTAAAATAATTAACTGACATATAAAATTCCATCATTTACTTCCATTCCACCATTTCCTTCATTGGTTTAATAGTAATTTCTTTTCTCATGTGATATAAATCTACTTAATTCCAGTGAAAGGGCTTGAGGAAGATCAAACATACCACTTCCAAGTTGTTGCAATCGGACCGGGTGATGCTCTCTCAGCAAGCTCTCGCTTTGTACTCCACGTCCCTCCATACAGGCGAATGAAGACCATAATGGTAGGGGTACTTGTTGGGATATCCTTCCTTCTTCTGGCAGCAGTGGCTTCATATTTTGGCAGAAGAGCATTCTTGAGGCATCAAAAGAACTCAGATCGAAAGAGTAAGGCTTGAAGTACTTATTTTTTTGAATATTTACTCACTAATTTTTCTTTTGTTCAATTGGTCACATAATTTTATATATTTTAAGTTCACATTTCAGTTAAAAACTTACATTTCTAACCAGCTTTATTTTTTAGCCCTTTGATTGTGCTTAACTAGTAGAAAGGAGCAATGCAGCTTCCCCAACCTGGAAACAAATAACTTTCTCTTTTAAATATTATTTATATTACTTATGAAATGTCATGAGTAATCTGTCAAAGGTGTTATTTATGTATACTGGACCTGCATTAGTGGAATGGCAGTAATGAATGCATTTGGTGGTTCTTGAAGTGATGGTATGCCTAGGTTAGTACCACCTTTAGTAATCAAACTTTGCAATTAGCTTTTGTCAAATCTCTTTTAGAATTGATTCCAAATATTTTAGAGTAGTAGAACAACCAAAACAGCATGCATGTAATCGAGGAAATGTTTATAGAATTTTGCATCTGCAAATTTGAAATTATATATAGTGCATCATGTTTACTTCTGCTTATTTTAACCCAATCATCAAAGTTACATGTATTCAACACAATTGTTTTCATAAATTTCATTCAATGAACAATATTCAGACGGACAAATTAAGCCCGGATATTTCACTTTGATGCAAGTCGCTTTTCTTTTATAAAGAGTATGAAATAAAGAAAACATTGAAAATAGCTGTGAAAAGTACCTGTGTAGCCATTATGTTCATGGATAAAGGATTAGTCAATGAATGGCATTGAGTAAGTAAAGAGAGAGATGAGTCTGAAGAATTATTTAAGACTAGCCATCATGGCATATTTATCAAAAAAATATTCATTATGCCTTCTTCCCAGGGAGGCTACTAGAGCCAAAGAAAGTATGGAAAAAAGGCAAATGTCAAAGAATCATCGAGGAGTGGAGAAAATATAGGAAGCATTCTCATTCTTTGGCAGTTTTAGAATGCACTCGACTGAATGATTTAATGCCATTTTTTTGAAAATGTACATTCATTCAGTAGGTAAATGTGTAAAATAATGGTACAGTGAAGATATTTACCAACAATCCCACTTCAATCAGGCGTGATGCCATTGCAGTAATGAGATCACTAATCGAGAGGAATATAGAATACAATCAGGACGTTTTTGCCTGTTTTGTAGATTTCGAAAAAGCGTTTGATAGAGTGAATTGGGAAAAATTAATGCGTGTATTGCAGAAAATAGGAATGGATTGGAGGGACAGGAGACTGATCCGCAACCTGTACATGTCTCAGACTGCTCAGGTGCGAGTGGGGAACGGAGAGTCTGGATGGGCAGTGTTAGGAAGAGGTGTAAGGCAGGGTTGCCCATTGTCACTGGTACTGTTCAACGTATATGTAGAGGAAATGATTAAAGAGGCATGGGAAGAACTGGAGGTAGAAATGAAAGTCGGAGGGGAATTCGTAAAATCGGTTAGGTTTGCTGATGACCAAGCATTAGTTGCTCAGTCAGCCAAGGGGTTGCAAGCATTGTTGAGTGAATTGGAGGTTCAGTGCGATAAATATGGGATGAGAATCAATATTAATAAAACAAAGGTTATGCGATTTTCCAGAAAGAAAAAGGCTAAGCTAAATATTAAAATAGGCGGGGAAAGAATAGAGCAGGTAGAGCAGTTTACATATCTCGGAAGTGTTTTGGACCAATACGGTCAAAGTGGTAGGGACGTAAGGAGAAGAATTGCGCTAGGCAAGGAGGCTTTCTCAAGGAGGAGGGAGTTGATGACGGGGACGTTGAGTAGGGATGTTAAGACAAGACTCGTAAAAACTCTGATATGGAGCGTAGCTATGTACGGCGCGGAAACGTGGTCGCTGAAGCAGGAGGATAGACGTAGATTGGAGGCTTTTGAAATGTGGGTGTGGAGAAGAATGGAGAAGGTGAAATGGACCGAAAGGAAAACAAATGAGGAAGTACTGGAAATGGTGGGTGAGGAGAGGGGTTTGTTGAGAGAAATCCTATGGAGGCAGGAAAAATGGATGAAAGGCGTATTGAGCGGTAGTGGAATGTTGAAGAGGGTAATAGAGGGGAGAATGTTGGGCAAGCGAGGTAAGGGTAGGAACAGGATAGGGATGTTGGACGGGATGAAGGGAGGAAAGAAGTACACCGAGATGAAGAGGGACCTGATATAGATTAGTTTGCTAGGTGGGGAGTCACAAAATGTTTATTTGATAGTTGTGTCCATCCAAAAACCTACCTTAACCGGTAGATTACCTAATAATAATAATTATTTCAGTATGAATGTTTTTCTAAAGCTGTGCAGTATGAGGTCTAGCACATACTGCACAACATTGGAGGTTATGCAATTTCTCATGGGCACTTCTAGGCCATCACTCATTCATATAGGGT
The DNA here is from genome assembly GCA_037158775.1 of Hetaerina titia. NCBI lineage: Eukaryota > Metazoa > Arthropoda > Insecta > Odonata > Calopterygidae > Hetaerina > Hetaerina titia. The sequence continues at coordinate 1,833,869 of CM073773.1, read as the reverse complement.
GTTCCACACAACATGGCCTCTTTTTTTACAGATTTTATTTTTTTAATGGCATTATTCCCTGTACCAAGGGATGCAAAGGTTTGCAGGAATAGTGCCTATTCCTTCACTAAACATGTTTTATGTTTTATGGCAAACTTAATGAATTTTTACCTCTTACATTTTTATTAGAGTTTGCTTTATTATGACGTTCCCTCCATCACTTGATGCGCTGGACTAAGAGATGATCTCTCAGCAAGCTAATATTTTGAGCTCAATTCCTTAGTTTATTTTTACCTTCATATTGAGATCCTTTCAAATACTAATGAATTGTTTTAATCCAAACTAGAGCTTTAAGATTGTGGAAATGATTGTAACAATAATTTCCTTTTATCAATTGATTGAGATTTTAAATAATATTAAAAAATGCATAAATATACCTTTTTATTGAGCATTATTCTGCATATGATTTCATATGTTGGCTCACACTTCAGATAATAGCAATGAATGATGTACATGAATAATTTTACTGAGTCCAAAAAAATCTTAATTTTTTTTGGTTTAAGGCAATCATTTGATATGAGGATGATATCAATGTAAACTTTTTATGCAGCTGAGATTTTATTTTACATGCTACAAAGAAGGGAATTATAAAGTCATAGCTCTGAAATTAATAGCCTCCAAATGTTGTGTTAATGAGTTAGGTGTATATTTTTAATGAGTCAAGATTTTATTTTACTAAGGACTGCAAATTACAGTGCAAGAGCCATCTGCAATGCTGTCAAATAGAAACTAGTTAATAGAATCAAAGAATCTCTCTACATAAGCATGAGTTTTTCAGCTTTCACTAGCCTGTAAGAAGAATCTATAATGCATAGAAGAAATTTTCTTCCAGAAATGGAATGTCAATAACACCACTATGTATAAAATGTGATCCATCTTGATAAGGACCACACAGCAGTTCAAAGAGAGTGGTAGGTCTGGTAAGGGTTCAGATGTTCCAGAAAAAAATATAGAAGGCACAATTTGGAGATGTGTAATTTATTCACAAAACAAAGACATGACAACTAAATCCCACTGTGAATGATTTGAGAGGCATATGTGTGGAAAACATGCATTGAAAGTCAGTCATGATTGCTTAAAATGTAAACAATATTTCATCCTTGTAAGTTTCTTTTTATTATTTGTGAATTGGAAAAAATACTTCCCTTTTGAAATAAAAACAAAATTAAAATTAAGTATGAATATTTGAAGAATACAAGGAAAAGAAAATATTTTTGATTGATTAATTATTATTCTAAAACATTGCCATGAGGAACCTGGAGTTGCCTCAAATCTAACAAAACTTCACGTGAGTACTGCTGGGTTAAAGGCTTAAAATAAACATTAAAATAGGCTTTTTACATGAGTAAATTTTATCACTTTACACTGAAATTGATTATTTAAGGATGCAATACTGTATATGAAGGTAAATTATGTCGCAAGTGAAAAAATCAAAACACTCATTTTGGAGAAAATTAACTAAAAGTTCATTCTACAAATGTGAACATACGAGGTGTGTACAAAAAGTAAGGTGACTTTTCAAATTTCGCGGGCAGCATACATTCGATTTTTTTTATTGTGTTGGTACACGTGTCCCAAACATTTGTTTACAGTATAAACAATATAGTATATTTAGTTTTTTATTGACATATGCAAATGTTACTGTTAAGTGTTTGGGTGTGCTCGGCAATTTTCTGCTAAACAAAATCGATCCAAGAATTTGCATAATATTTTGTGTAAAGAATGGAATTAAGTTCTTCAAAACACTTTTGACGTTGGTAGTGGCATACAGTGAGCCTACTCTGAGTAAAAAATAGGGAGTATTACCTTAAAGTTATGCGCGTTTGCGAGAAGCAATACGAAAAAAACGTCTGGAATTGTGGACAAACAATACATGGCTTTTGTTTGCATCACCATAAAGCACCTGCTCACTCATCGTTGCTTGCGAGTGATTTTTTGGCCAAAAACAACACCACAACCATGCCTCAGCCGCATTATTCACTGGAGTTGGTCCTCCTTTGATGTTTTCCTGTTCCCAAAACTTAAGAGACCAATGAAAGGCCGGAGATTTGTAACGAATGAGGAGATAAACACTGCATCGCTGGAAGGCTATACCAAAAAGTGGTTATCAGAATTGCTTCGAGGATTGGAAAAAGCATTGGCACAAGTGTGTTATATCTGTTATATCATACTTTGAAGGGGACAACTTAAATAATGAAGAACGAATAAACAATTTCTTAATAAAAATATTAATTCGACTTACTTTTTGACACACCTCGTACACTTTATTTTGGACACTTGAGCATGGACATAATTCAGTGTTTAGCAAAAGAAAGTGAAGCAAGTTTCTTTTATTTGCTTCTTTTGTAAAAAAAATGTTTCACATTAAAAAATTGACAGCAGTTATGCTATAGTAATTCCACTCTAAATTGTGTCTCAATCTCCTTTTGCAGAAAGTTTGAGAGAACATCCTTCTGATACATATGCTTCATGTAAAAAGGAATCCCTTCCCTTAGCCTTAAATAATTAGAATGTAAGAGGGAGAGGAAAGCTGAACTAATTTCATCTGTTAATAAAGCAAAAGGGAACGTGCTACGGCCGAATGAATGCAATGAATACAAATTACCCACAGCTGTACTCTTGGGGGACACCAGGTGTTTCGCCTGTCAAGCAGGCCTCTTCAGAGAAGAATAATGATAAATCGTCAGAGCCGAGATATAAGTAACGATGAGTAGGGGGGGGAAACCGGGGAGGAGAGAAGGAGGGGAAGGGTTGGTGATATAATTGGGAAAGAATGGGAAGGGGGATACAATGTATGGGTGCAAGGTTAGATACAATGTATGGGTGATTTGAGGCTCAGGGCGGGGGTTGGGGGGGAATTTGAGTGGGTTAGACTGGGCCGTTTATGACTGTAGGTGAAGGGAAGGTCATGACTCAGGAAAGGAAAGGGAAAAAAGAGACGAAGATATCAGACCGTTGTCACTGTTTATGAGTTTTCCTTCCGATTTTTGTATGTAAAGACTTTCATAACAGTCGAGTAAATGATTGGGCACATGTTTTATTAGCTGTAGGTCTTCAATTGTGATGTTGTGTGAGTTATCGTGCATGTGTTGGGCGACTGACGATTTGTTTAGAAGATTCTTCTCTGAAGAGGCCTGCTTGGCAGGCGAAACACCTGGTGTCTACCCAAGAGTACGGCTTTGGGTAATTTGTATTCATTGTAATTTCATCTGTATTTGCATCTACATTCAAGGGGTCAGTAATCTCTTTCTTCTATATTGTAATAACATAGTAATAGTTTTTTCTGACCCCTATTATTTGTAATTCCATGCCATTGAAGGAATATATTTCATGATTTGAGAGCATTTTGTTCCATGAATTGTGGTTATGTAAGCAAATTAAAATCCTCTGATGAATAAGCATGAATCAACAATTTGCCACACTTATACCAATCTCTTATTTTTTCATACCCACTTGATTAGAATTAACTCCTAATTATTAAATATATTAGACATGAAGTAAGATCTGGTGCTTTCCCGGCGTATTTGCTGGATGAAGTTTTCTCGGGTCTTCCACCGGGTCAGGGGTTCCATATATATACATACAGGGGTTCCATATATTAGACATATTACTTATCATGTTCATTTTTGGTTTTATTAGAATGTTATTGTTCATCAAATCGAAAATGTTCCATGAATTACAGTAGATCTTCTTCTGCAGAATGTTAATGATGGTAAAATTTAAAAAAAAAAAGAATCTTCTGATCAACCATTGACTTTTATAGGTGGAACGAATCTTTAAATTAATCTTCATTCCAAATGAAGTGTGAAACTCTGATGAGATAAATATATATGTACACATTCATTGGAGGATTTTTCACAAATCCCTCTGGTCCATTTCCCTTATTAGAAAGATTTCCAAGGAAAAGAAACTAATTCTAGATTTGATATCATGTGCATTTAGAAAGGTGATTTTTGTGTTTGATAAACAAGGGAAATACATGTAGGAATGAGAAGAATTGCAAGTTCATTGACAAATTCTGAGTCTGCCAGGTAATGCAGGAGTGTTGACAAATCCCTATTTCAGGTGAAAGAAGTAACTTCTATCCGCTAACTACCTCTTTTTCAGTGATCTTTACTCTCATAAGCTGCTTCTTTGTAGGGTTGCCTACTACTTGCAACAAAATAAGTCATTGATGTGCTTTACAAGGAATCACAATTGCAATTAGAAGAATCGCCAGCATTGTATTCCATGAAAGTATTAATAGATAAATGTCCATTTTAGTTATGATAAGTGGGTTGATTGGGCATCCGCTGCAATTCATGCATGCATGACTGTTCCACGCATATATTTTTTAAGTACAGAATGAAAACTTTCGATTAAATTCACTGAGGACCTTCCATTTAAAGTGATCATTGAAAAATCTTTTTCTTTAGACTTATTTGATAATTGTGGGATGTTAAAAAAAATTGTCTACAGAGAGTGTACTGAGAGCATTAAGAACTTGTTTTTTTCTGTGAATTTCTGAGTAATAGTAATTCTAGAGAACTGGCCAAAATAGCTTTCCACCATTCATCCACACTGGTAAAATTTATTTTCATGGCCTGATTTCAAAACTCCCATACCATCATCAGGTGTGTTGATGCCATTTTGGCTTCGAAACCAGGTCATGGAAATATATCCTAGTGGATATGAAGAATCCCAAGTTATTTTGCCAGCCTTTCATAATTTACAAAAGTTATCTATGAGTCAGGTGATTGAAGTAATGAGAAATTTATTCTAAAATGTAATAAGATACTTTTGCTACAATGGGATATAGGTGATTTGTGTGACCATGGGATGTATCAAGAGTGTAGAAAGCAGTTTCTATATAAGTAATAACTTATTTTGGGTCCTTCATTCCAAAATATGTGCATGATTGTATTCATTTCACCACCAACTGTTACAGTTTAAAATTAAAAACACTAGAAATCCATGTCCATTCTGTAAAGAAATGTATCGGGTGTGTGTTGGATGACTGAGGATGTGCTGGATTGTCCCTAATAATTATGACAACAGTTTTGTTTATGTTTTTTATTAGTGTTAGCCTTATTTTATAAAAATTCCTAGACTAATATATTTGGGTGGCCAGCAATAGATGATTGAATTATTAAAAAAATAGGAAAAACCTTGAAAAAAACTGGAATTGATCAGTAAAACTTAGTAGCTCAGAAAATTAGTATTTTTGAGTATATGCTGCATGGTCACTTGTATTAGGTAAAAAGTTTTAATGCCTTAGGCAGTATTTCTTTCAGGTTCAAGTGGTGAACTTTGAAAATTTAATTAATATTTTATTGTATTATTTGAGAGGAGTCTAAAGATCTGGAAATATTTTTTGGAAGGGTTAAAAAGTAATCATAAGCATGGGTAAGTGCTTTTTATTTATTCAAGTAATATTAAATGAGACCTGCCTATCTAGTGCAATCACTCAAAGGCAGAGTGAACATAGGGAGCAGGAACCCTTTTCTCCTCCCTGCTGCACTTTTCCTTGGTTAGATTGGAACCAGCATGTGCATACTCAAGGAATTCATATTCTTTCATCAATCGGCAAAATTTGTCTCGGGTGAACAAATTCTGAGGAAGGACAAATTTTGAATGCTCTCTCCCTGACTTTTCATAGGGTTTGAAGGGGAAGTGTTTGATGTAGGACAATTTGTTGCCCTTATGGTTCAATATCAAGAACTTCATTATGACAGTGGAAAAACAATTTTATTAATCCTAGAACAGATAATAATTGGAAGGAAATTCATCAAATGGAAGTATCAGGTATGAAAAATGATATGCAAATGGTTTTATTTTAGTACTATAGATCTAGAAACTTGGGCAAGAAATCATTTTCTTAGTGACACAATAACTTTTAGTTAGTTTCTAGGTAATTTATTCAGTTTTACCTTATTATTTTTTTACTTCTGTGTCAGCCACAAAATTACATTCGTCCACTGCTCCAAATATCCTTCTTTTGAAGAGCAATAGTTTGGTTTCCCTCCCATTTAATGTTACGTGACAGCCTTGGCACATTCACTTAGCATGCTAGTTAGCTCCAAGGATGGGTCAACCAATCTTTACCATTTCATACATAGTTATGTAGGCAGCAAGTTTCTGAAACAATGCGGCAAGAACCTACTTTTGTGCTCTGAACTGTTTTTAAAAAATTCTGAATGTTTGAGTCGGATTCCTGAAAGCATTTCCTGATACACTTCTTACTTGGGAGTGATGAAAATTGTAACTCTCTTAATACCTTCATCAACTTGTGATTTTGGATGTGTTATTTGTAAATAGGGTTTGAGAGAACACATTATCACCAACAATTCTGAGTGAGACCACATGCTCAGTTTAAGGTAAGGCTCTGTTCAACACAATTTATTCCTCCATAGGAGCACTGTGTACACAAGTATGAGGTAAAATCAAACTACATTGTGCACATGTCACTATCTGTAAATAAACAATTACATTGTATTCCATGGATGCTAATTATAGTGTATGCCTAAGGGTAATAAAAAAGAAATTACACGCAAAAAATATAGCTATCATTTTAGTTGCTGATATTGATGGTAAAAACTTTTGTGTGTTCAATTTTTTTATGTGCCCCAATGGGATATTGAACAATGAGTTAAAAATAATATTCCAGGGAAATTCGATGGAGCATACATTTAAAATTTATCCTCTTCACTACAAAAATCTTTAAAGTGTGTGATAAACTCTCCTTTGATAATATATATTTGGAATAGCATGGATTCAGAATTTTCTTTGCCACTGTCTTGGTTTTTCCATGTCCTCATTAACTAAATTTACAACCAAAACTTCCCCAATGAGAAAATCCATTGCTCATGGAGGTAATTAGCATTTTCAGCACTGGATGATGCTAAGCACTATCAAGGATCAGTCTGAGTAAAAGAAAGAAAGCATGCATCAATGCATTTCCATGCTTCTGATAAGTTTGGTGAGACCTTTAGGAGGAAATTTACTTTTAAAGTAACAGATCCTTGTGGCAGCTGGCAGGCTAAGCTTGAATTGTTTATCATTGCCTGAATAGGTAAATTTTGAGGCCAGTTAGTGAGGATAACTTCCCTCCTGACAGACACAGTGTCAGGTTTACTTCTAAATGAAAATTATAATTAACCAATGACAAAGATGAAATCAAAGATGGAAAATTAGGTAGAGAAGAAGAGAGAAAGGATATCCTCATTCCTGAGTATTTAAGTTACTATTTTAATATTTATAATACCAACAATACCTGAAGTCACAATCGTAAAAAATGAATCTTACCTTGCAAGATACCACAAAGACATGTGGTAATTGTTACTGTAAAGGTATGCTTCAGAAGTTCCTAGTTTAGTGAAAAATATTTGATCAGAGATATTTTTGTTTTATTCATTAATTAACAATTAAGGCAATGTTTTGAAATATTTTTCTTCATATGACTTTGCAACTGTAGAAATCATTGCACACTTCTTTGAAGGAGAACACCACAATAGACAAAATATTCCATAATAAGAATGTTTTTTCCACTAAATTATTTACCTACTGATATTCTGTACCATGAAGTATGTAGAATCTTTCTTTATTATTGCAAATGATTTTAAACTTTTTAAAATTTTATTTTATTCTGTTTTCAATGATGAATCCATGAGGAAATATTGCTTTCTACCACAATGACCATGTATTCAAATCTGTTAAGGAATGAGTTAGTGGTGATATTATTTTTATTATTAGGTAATCTACCAGCTAAGGTAGGTTTTTGGATGGACATAACTATCAAATAAATATTTTGTGACTCCAAATAAAACACAATCCAGCAACCTAAGCTACATAAAGTCCTTCTTCACCTCTGTGCACTTCCTTTCTCCCTTCATCCCGTCCAACATGCTCAACCTCTTCCTGCCTTTTCCTCGTTTGCCTTAGATTCTCCCCTCTATTACTTTCTTCAACATCCCACTGCCGCTCAATACACCAGTCATTTTTCCTGCCTCCATAAGATTACTCCAAAAAACTCCTCTCCTCCCCCACCATCTCTAGTACTTCCTCATTTGTTTTCCTTTCGGTCCATTTCACCTTCTCCATTCTTCTCCACACCCACATCTCAAAAACCTCCAATCTACGTCTATCCTCCTACTTCAGTGACCATATTTCCATGCCATATATAGCTACGCTCCATATCAAAGTTTTTTTGAGTCTTTTCTTAACCTCCCTATACAACGTCCCCGTCATCAACTCCCTCCTCCTTGTGAAAACCTCTGCTTGACACAATTCTTCTCCTTATGCCCCTACTACTTTGACCACATTGGTCCAAAACACTTCCGAAATACATAAAGTAGTCATATATACATTGGTATTTCCTGAATGCTAGCATTCAGATACAAAAACGCTATGATACAGTTAGCTTTCGTTGAGATATGTTTTTAAGGTGAAAGCTTGAATGTAGAGCAACAAGACAACAAGTGAGGTTATCGGGGATCGGGATGGTGCGGAGACTAACTTCCCACCACGAAGGCCCGGGTTCAAATCCTGGAGACAACAAATATTTTTCAGTGGTGTCCCGATCCCTACTTGAGGTGCTTTGTGGAGAGCACTTTGAGTGAGTACGCCGTCCATTTGGATGGGACGTTAAATTGCGGAACCCGTGGTGCCTTTCAAAAAGAGTAGGCAAATGCCAGTGCCAGGTTTCTCTCCACCCTTCCTTTCCCACCCATCCCTAATGGCGCAAATGACCTTAGCCGTCGGTCACCTCCCCAACAAAACCAACCAACCAAGTGAGGTTATCTCTCCATCAAAAGTGGGATTTTCACTTAGGTGCCCAATTAAATTTTTAGAACTATTTTAGGATTTATTATTTACTCATGAATATCTTTACTACAGAGCAATATTATCACATCTTTCAGCATTTAAGTTAACAACATCCATGGATTTAATTTGGAAAATTCGTTAGCACATATAGTAGCACAAAAAGCCTTGAAAATTTTTTTTTTCATTTTGTAACCTTGGAATGAGAAATTTCCTTAAATGTGCTTACTTGAAATTTCATATTTACTCTTCATGTTTCTCTCAATGTTGTGATGATTCTGCAAGAATACTTTTTATTCAGCATCTCTAATTTAGAATTTTCTGTAATTTGGTACCAGCCAGGTCCTGAGGGTTCTGGGTGAGAGGAATTCAACTATGCCAACATTTCTACCATCTCAGTGTGTTGTGAAACATTAACCAATACGGAATTTCTTGAAGAAATTTTAGTATTGTAGTTCCAGAAAAAGTTGCTTTACAAAGACACATCCAAGCTTGAAGCTATTGTCAAGTTTCAATTTTGAATGTAGGTACAATTTTTAGTATAAGAGAATGCACATGTAATTATCCTCCTATTACACTTATGAGATGTACCACATTATGATCACCATTCGGAGGTGTGTTCTCTTAAGGCAGCTTACTTACAGTGGAAATTGAGGATAGTTGATGTGTGATGTGAAGTAAGGTGTGTTATCATTCATTCAATGGCTATACCTTTGTTCATATTTCTCTTAGATTTTAAGTTATCTGAGTGTGACTATGGATGAACTAAGAATTTTTGTATTGTATGGTACACATTATCAAGAAGATAGTCAATAACTAATCATTGACTTGACTATACTATATATGGTACTGTTATTACTATTATTAGGTAATCTACTGGTTAAGGTAGGTTTTTGAATAGACACAACTATCAAATAAATATTTTGTAACTCCAAACAAAACACAATTCAGCAACCCATTCTACATCAGGCCCCTCTTCATCTCTGTGTACTTCTTTCCTCCCTCCATCCCGTCCAATATCCCTATCCTGTTCCTGCCCTTTCCTGGTTTGCCTAACATTCTCCCCTTTATTACCTTCTTCAACATCCCACAAATGCTCAATACACCTATCATCCATTCTTCTCCACATTCACATTTGAAAACTCTCCAATCTACATCTATCCTCCTGCTTCAGCGACCAGGTTTCCTCGCCATACATAGCTACGTTCCATATTAGAGTCTGGACGTGTCTTTTCTCAACCTCCCAACTCAACCCCCCCGTCATGAACTCCCTCCTCCTTGAGAAAGCCTCATTGCCTAGCGCAATTCTTCTCCTTACTTTGTTTTTGCAATTCTTCCCTATTACTTTGACTGTATTGGTCCAAAACACATCCGAGATAGGTAAACTGTTCTACCTGCTCTATTTTTTCCCCTCCTATTTTAATGTTTAGTTTAGCCTATCATCCCATATCTATCGCACTGAACCTCCAATTCACTCAGCAATGCTTGCAACCCCTTGGCTACCTGAGCAAACTATTGCTTGGTCATCAGCAAACCTTACCGATTTTACGAATTCCCCTCCGACTTTCATTCCCACCTCCAGTTCTTCCCATGCCTCTTTAATCATTTCCTCCACATACATGTTGAACAGCACCGGTGACAAATGGGCAACCCTGCCTTACCCCTCTTCCTAACACTGCCCATCCGGACTCTCTGTTCCCCACTCGCACCTGAGCAGTCTGAGACATGTACAGGTTGCGGATCAGTCTCCTGTCCCTCCATTCCATTCCTATTTTCTGCAATACACACATTAATTTTTCCCAATTCACTCTATCAAATGCTTTTTTGAAATCTACAAAACAGGCAAATATGTCCTGATTGTAATCTATATTCCTCTCGATTAGTGATCTCATTACTGCAATGGCATCATGCGTACCTCTCCCCTTCATAAACCCTAACTGATCATCCCCTAAGTAATCATTTGCCTTACTCTCTTTCCTTTTGTTGATGATCATGAGAATAACTTTAGCTGCATTGGCTATCAAACTTATTGTTCTGTAATCCTCACATGATGTAGCCTTTACCTTTTTCGGAATAGGATCTAACACTTATCTGACAAAATCTTCCGGCCAGATTCCTTCCTCATAGATACTACAAATCAGTCCATATAGAATCTTCTTCCCACATTTTCCTAAACATTTCAACAGTTCTACAGGAATGTTGTCTACCCCATGGTCTTAAATGCTTTCATCTCCTTCAATACCCTTTGTATTTCATCGTCGAGTACGCCTGGACCTAAGCTATCTTCTTCTACGTCATGTTTCATATATGTAAAAATATAGTTATAAATATATATATATATATATATATATATATATATATATATATATATATATATATATATATATATATATATATATATATATATATATATATATATATATATTCATATAAATATATAAAAAATATATTCATATACATAAAAATTCATATTTTTTTAAAATAAATAAATGTTATAAATGTGTATTTATATATTTTTTATATATTTATTTACATATATATTTATATATATATGTATTATTTCACACATAGAAATAGATACATAAGGAAAGGGGATAGGAAAACACATAAAAGACCAACCGGAGCACTTTGGTGCTTTGTAAGATTGCAGATCTCAGTGTAAATCTGGTTTCCTTTTTAGCTTAACTGGTAGAGCAGGTCCATGGTTCAAATCCCGGATAAGTAAATATTTTTACATTTGTAATCTCTTCATATATTCATTCACATAGAAATAGAGATAAGGAAATGGGAAAGGAACACACATAAATGATGAAACCAAGAGAGGTGGGGAAGGGGGATTTGAGCAGATCGCAAATGTAAAAATATTTTCCTCGACTGAGACTTGAACACTGGATCTCTCCACTTGCTGGGTGGATGCTCTAACCAACTGAGCTATCGAGAAAAGGTACTTCACACTGAAATCTGCGATCTTATAAAGTGCCAAAGTGCTCTGATTCATTGCCCAGGATATGGCATTAAGACCCGCAGATGGGGAAGAGGGATTATATGAGGTGCGATGATTGTGTATCCTGAGGTTCAGGGGTGTGGAGCACTGGCGTATGTAAAATTCCGGGCAGAGTTTGCAAGTCAGAAGATAGATTACATTCGGAGATGTGCATGAGGAGGGGAAGAAGGGCAGGAGAGAATTAAAAGGTGGAATGGAGAGGGGTGGAGTGGTGAAAATAGGGCAAGTTTTGCATCTTGCTCGCAAGCACGGAGTGAGTGTGATTCTGAGGGTGAGAGGTGATTTGGAAAGATGCTTGGTGGATTTAAGGAGATCTGATAGGTTGGCGGGCCGTTTGAAGGTAACAGAAGGGCATTTAGGAAGAAGGTTGGACGAAACATTGTGATTTTTGAGGATGGAGTACAGGTCTTTGAGGATGAATTTAAGGGACTGAATGCCTGGGAAGTAGGTGGTACATATTGAAAGAGGGTGGGAGTCTGTGGTTGAGGGAGGATTGGGGGTGTAGGAATGTTTTAGGATTTTTTGTTGAATGGATCTGGATATCATTGTTGGAAGGGGGGAGTGGTGAAGGTTGTTGAGGTATTTGTTGAGGGATTCGGGATGGTTGCAAATGTGGTGGCCACGGATAAAGATGTAGTAGAGAGGGTGTAAGGGAGGGAGCATTTGGTACAGTAGGGGTGGCAACTGTTGAAATGAAGGTATTGTTGTTTATTAGTAGGTAGAAAATAAAAATATACATATAGATATTTACATATGTATATATGTATATATGTGTGTGTGTGTATATATATATATATATATATATATATATATATATATATATATATATATATATATATACATACATATATATATATATATACACACACACACATATATATATATATATACATATATATACACACACACACATACATGTATATATTTACATATGTATATAACACTTTAGTGAAAGTCTCACACGGACGTAAATAATGATGTAAATGGAATTAGCACTAGTAGACCAAGATAAAAACACAGAAACTCATAAAAAAGATAAACTCACTAGGTATCGTATTTTTGGTGGTCTAACCACTGAAAATTCGATGCCTAGTGAGATTCTCTTTTTTTGTGTGTCTTTTTTCTCGTTTCTGTCTACTAGTACTAATTCCACATATTGAATTGCATATTGTTACATTTGAGGCAGGAAATTGTTTATCTATGTAATTAAATTTTTTTAACTCCATTTTTATGGAGTGGTAAAATATCTACCTCAATCTCCTTTATTTTTATTTGAGTTCAAAAAAATTGATAATTAAATTTACCCAAATCAAGGCAGTAATTGGGTAAATCAAGATACATTCTTCGCTCTGTGAACAAAGTTTGCATCAGTAAGAGTTAATTCATTATAAAAAAATTGGATTTATTCTCAATTCCTGTCACCAATAATTCTAATATTAACTTATTTTTTCTTCTTTTGTCATCTTTATAATGAAAAATAGTCTTTGATGAGCATTTGAGAGAATGGTGAAATATTTCCCATATGAATAATAGTAAATAATTTGGATGTTTGATTCTTAATAAATTACTCATGATACAGCAAAAAAGGGATGACATACTATGAATTTTATCAGTTAAATAGTGTCCAGCATTTAATTCCCTGAAGTGTTGTTTTCATTTGCTAGTTAATTCTATGTTTTGAAGCTTGGTGCCAAGGTTCCTTTAGTCCATCAAGAAAAATAAAAAAATAGTTGAATATGAAATCTGATGTTCTGCCTTAGTTCATAAGGTAATAATTACATTTTTTGGTAATTTTATCTTTGGTGATAGTATACATTATTTAAAATTTAATATTGATAATATTTGTTTGTGTGTGCCTTTCAAAACCAAGTTCATAGGTCACCTCGTCAAAACTTTTCATTTTTTTTTGAGCCCATCTCAAGTTATCTTCATGAAAGGGGTGAATTAATGTATACATAAATTTGATTGTTATATTCTTTACGCTAATGAAAATGAAATTCTGTTTACATCTTTTACGTAGATTGTATATTTGTCTAAAAATAGTTATGCAATAAATGACTCAAAGAGATTACTGTTGTCCTACATTTTATACTGTGATTGAACATACAATGTCAAATGTAGCCACTGTTGTCAAAAAACAGTCAAAAATATCCATTTTGTAAACAGTACATGTGGAAATCCTAGGTGCATCCTTTCATGTCAAACAAGCAATGCAAATGAGTAAAAATGGTAAAAGTGCTGCAAGATTCTTCTTAGAAGATAAAAGATGACTGATAAAAACCATGTGCACCAACTTACTGCTGAGAAGCTTGCATGATAAAATTATGTTAATTTAAGCATTGCAATATATGTTTTCACTTAAATTGCTTGGTGGAGGAATTAAGATTGTGCATTTATATCCAGCTATTTATTGCAATTAGTAGAAATGGTATGTGTAGCTTTATTCTCATTAATATGTTTGAACAAGCTTTTTATCTGGCTGGTTATATCTGACCAAAACTTTAATCTGACCAAAAATAATTCCGTGGCAAAATATTTTTCATTTCATACTCTAAAATTTGCTTTAAACTATAAAGCTGTACATTTTGTAGATTTGAACATTTGAGAGTATGCCTGAATAAATGGAGGAGGATTTATAAAAGTATTTGTTAAACTCTCAAGATTCTTGTGATGAGATCTCCTTTTTGCTTGTAAGCTTCTTCTTACAGAGTCTCAATTTTCTTACTAATTAGTTTTTATTCTATTTTGCATGAGGTTAATCTCAATTCAGGAACAAAAATACATAAATTAATTAAATTTCATTAATAATTTGAATTTGTAGTGGCCTGGATGTTGTGTTCCCGAAAGAGTTTTATGAATGCATGGCTGCTAATTTGATTAGTGTGACATTTTATTGGAATGTTTCTGAAATAAATACTCATAACGTAGAATTTTATGCTTTCTTTAATCTTGGTCACAATCTTACAATAACTTTCTTGGTACTCTTTTGAATTGATAATGTTTCTTATTCCCATATCAGGGTGAGCAATATTAACTTTGTTATATTCAGGAGCTAAAATTTCTATCCAATGTTTCTTTTAAATAATTGGTTTCTAGGTCATGAGGAAGTTGCAGGAGATGCTTACCCCAGCTAGCACAAAAGATTATTACTGCCGGATTACATGAATGGTGGGAAAAGAGAAAAGTGTCATTCATGGAAGGATAGCTCATCTGTAGGCAATAGTGTTCAAAATCGACTAATCTGTTGGTAATAGTCAGCAGTGTGATGATAAAGTACCTTAATATGAAATCAAAACCATTTTCTGAGTGAAAACTCTTACAGCCACAGATGCTCAATCATTGAGAAGTACTGATATACCTCTTCACCCAAATTGGTATACTACCTTGATTAAAAAGTTCCCGGAATTTATTCAGAAAATTAAAAATATAAGTTTATTCATCTAAATCTATATTGTCCCCTTCAAAGTAATCCCCATCGACTGCAACACACTTATGCCAGCGCTTGATCCAATCCTCGAAACATTTTTTATATTCGGTTTTCAGTATGTCCATCAGTGCTTCCTGCGATTTTCCCATTACTTCCTCTCGGCTGCTAAAACGCGTTCCCCGTAATGATTTTTTAACTCGATTGAACAGAAAGAAGTCACAGGGAGCCAAATCAGGTGAATTCGGTGGCTGTTGGATGGTATTTGTTGCATTTTTCGTCAAAAAATTACGAATAATGATAGCAGTGTGCGACGGTCTCGACGCACTGTGCGACGATTTCTGGTCTCTTTCGGCGAATTGCTTCACGCAAACGTCTCATAACGCCCAAAGAATACTCTTTGTTTACTGTCTGGCCTTCTGGCAAAAATTCATGATGCACTACACCGTTGTAATCCATGAAAACCGTCAGCATTGCCTTCTCTTTTGACTGAAAACGACGTGGTTTTTTTGGTCTCGGCTCATTTGGTGAACGCCATTCACTTGCCTGATGTCTGGATTGCGTGTCGTACTCATAAACCCACGTCTTGTCTCCAGTAATGATCCTTTTGATGAATGTGGGATCGGATTCAGCCTCGCAAATCATGTCTTTTGCGACGTCAACACGGTCTCTTTTTTGCATGAAATTGAGGTCTTTTGGCACCAACTTTGCTGCTACACGACGGATACCCAAATCATTAACCACAATGTCTTGGGCGGATCCATAGACAATGTTCAAGTCCTCCGCTATTTCTCTGATGGTTAATTTGCGGTTATTGACCAACATTTCTTTTACTTTATCAATTTTTTCACCGACTTTCGATGTCGATGGTCTGCCACTGCGTTCATCATCTTCGATTGACTCACGACCCCTTCTGAACCGCTCGTGCCACTGGTAAACGACCGTTTTTTTTAGAGAATCGTTGCCGAAACACTTTTCCAACATTTCCAACGTCCGTGCGCCACTAAATCTGTTTTTTACGGAAAATTTAATACAAGTTCATTTTTGCAAATTTAAATCCATTTCTGCAATTGTAAAAAATCGCCAACACACACAGAGATAGATGTACTCTTGGCTACGTAACTTTTGCAAATGTCAAGTTATGACACTAAGATTTAAAGGGAATATCAACAACAGATGTACCAATTTAACAAAAAAACGGAACTCAAATCGGAACGTGGGGAGCGCCACACGGTGGTTATTCCGGGAACTTTTTGTTCAAGGTAGTATTGACATTACCTCAATCTAAACCAAACCTCATGATTATAGAATTAAAAAAAAATTAATGTGATAATTATATGCAGAAGTTTGGAGAGCTAGTTGGCCTATCCTAAAGCAATGAATGTATCAGACTACATAAATACTTGTTTCACATGTTTGGACAAAAGTTCAGGATAGACAGTGATAGGTATTGGGGGGTCAGGAATATCGATAATTTCCCATACTCTTCATCTCAAATGGGCTGGGGGTGAAATTTAGAAGACTGAAATAAAGGAACAAATGTGAGATTAGCAAGCAAGATGGAGAAAAATTTTAGGCATGCTGGGTGGAATGAAGTTAGACAGGAATTATGCCAATAGTTTATAGTGTTACTGGTTAGTTAGTGACATGTTTGGTAGGGCTTGTATTGTAGTCATTCCATTTCCATTAAAAACCTGCCCTTGTGCATAGATTAATAACAGAGTAGAGGTTTGAATGCAAAGGAAAAACAGGATATAAACAGACATTATATCATAAAAAATGAGCATGTATGCAGTAGAGTGCTAATATTCTGCATACCTGGTAAACTCTTTGGCAAGAAACAGATAATAGTGGTCGTGAAAATGATTAACCTATAAGATTAAACACCCTTATGAATTGCTATTCTATTTAAAACTCTCGGAGATATATATTTTAAGTAACAATATTTTTTACTTTTGTGTCAGAACAGTTCTTCTAATTAATTTTTTAAATCCTTTCTTCATGTTTTAAAGATATTTTAAATTCCATTCAGGATGTTTAAAATTGGGCGATACAATATAAGGAAGCATATTTTCAACTTAAATTAGGAGGTAGCGTATCTTACCCTTAACTTGTTATCGAGCCTCTTGACTCAATAATAAAAAACATACTAATAAAAGTAGCTTTCCAGTGATCATGTTCCCAATTCTCAAAGAAAAGAGTTGCATTATAACATAAGTAGTTATAGGCATGGTGGTGAAAATCGCTGTAATAGAGGAATGATGCAATGCATATTATAAATTAAGGGAAAATAATTTTTAAAAAGTTTTATAGGTACAAAATGTAGTGTTTGAAAAGTTTTATTTGTAAAATAGATAGGGTTTCCATGAGTCCTAGCAGTAGCAATTTAATTTTCTGGTCCCTTGAATTGAATTTGCACTACCACAAATCCTCATTTTTCTAGGGAGACATTCTCAATAACAGAGTAAAAATCATCCACAAAGAGTTACATAGATGCATGCAATGTGTCGATTTGAAGTAAAATTAATACATTTCATGTAATATTATACAAACACTTATTTAGTGGTCTTCATTGTGAAACCTACGCTAAACATATTTTGAATACTTAAATCACAAACTTATTTCTTTTTCTGTTAATTTTTCATTATATATAACAAAATATATTATTTCCAATTTTTGTTTGTAGTTATATTTTGTTCATGAAATTATTCTTTTTAATTGCTAATAAACTGTAGACTATGTAACATTTACTGTAGGTTTAAGGAAAATTTTGTTTTTGAGGTCATCCTATACACATTTTCCCTCAGTGTCCTCATTTCAGCAGATCAAAATATGGTCTCTTTATATTGGAATTACTGAAAAAATAATAAAACTTATCAAGTATACAATGAAACATTTCACATACTTCATATTAAATTGAAAACTAATTGCTATGTGGAATACCTTATGCCACATCAGTTGTTGCAGTGTTTTCACCAAATTAAAACTTACACTTACCAGAAAATTATAAAAAGCATTGTACCCCATGAAGCAATAATCTCTTACATGAGAGAAGCTGGTTTGGACTTTTTCCAAAACCTCCTCTATCCCCGCCTCTACTTTCAACTTTCCATTCCTCGCCCATATTATGGATAAAAAGGGGGTGATTAGGAGGGAGATATTCCTTCATAATGTTACTCAAATACTTATAGTGAAAGCTTCTTTTATGCTAGCTGGGTATGTAGGTACTTTTATTTATTTAACTTAACTACCTCAAGTAATCAGTTTCATTAATTATATCCTTGATATCTTTTTTAGGTAGGCTCAAGGGACCAGATAATTAAAACATTTTACATCTAGGTTATTGCATTGATTATTTGACTACTTTAGTAGAATAAACGGAATGGAAGTAATTATTAATATGGGTATTCAGTCACTAAATTAAATAAAAACTATTGCAATTTTAGCTGATAAATAGTTAATTGTGAACTTGGTTTAAACACCTTTTTTTATAGGAGGAATATTGAATCCTCATAAGTTTAAACATTAAATAAAAAATTAAGGACCTTAATTTCCCAACATAAAAAATGTAATTGTTTCAACTTATCAAATGGATGCATGCACCAGTTTTAAAAGCTTCAGCATAATATTCATGGTCTCATTTAATAAAGATCCTAGAAAGTTCAATCAATGATTTTCAAAGAAAGTAGGTAC
Source organism: Hetaerina titia (assembly GCA_037158775.1). Classification (NCBI taxonomy): domain Eukaryota; kingdom Metazoa; phylum Arthropoda; class Insecta; order Odonata; family Calopterygidae; genus Hetaerina; species Hetaerina titia. The sequence goes on along the minus strand of CM073773.1, from coordinate 1,814,910 downwards.
TCATATGCATGCTGTTTTAACACTGCACATTAGTATTTGCTGTTGTAGCATTCCAATTTTATGAGATAACAAAAAATTAAATATCATAATTTAATCTCATTCTGAGCTTCCCATTCTAAACTATAATTTTTCAATGATATCACATTAAAAAGTGTGATCATAAAATCCAGATCAATAAACCTTAGATGCTATAGTAATAAAATTATCTCGAAAACAATTACAATTTCATTACCATTACTCTCAACTTTACTTGGTGTCTTCCAGACGTATAATTCATGATTGAGAGCTTTTATATCAATTATTTACAGTACCAGTGGTTGGAAAGTCTCGGGCATCTTATGTAGCAGCGTGGCTTCAAAACTTGAGACACTCCTAGAAGAATGTAATTACATTATTTAAAAATACTCCAGCTGCTTTTGTACAGCAGCATGTGTTAAGATTTCCTAAGAGTCCCATGTACATAAATCCCCAATAAAATATTTTTGTAAACAAGATCATCAATAAAATTTCCATAATCAAATTGCAAGTAGTAACTAACATTTTTTCACGAGCATATAAAATTTTGAAATTTTATTTCAGAAATAAACCATATGCCTTCTACCTACTGAAGAATATGTGGCTAAAAATTCGTAATTGAGAATTTTAGTGAATGGAGCTATTCATACCTACCTTTTACATATTTACATACCTACCTTTTCATAGTTCAGTTCTCATGGTTTGAAGATACATGATACAATATGTACTAATTTATATCAATAAATAAAATTTAAGGATACTATTACATTCACATGCACTGAAGTAAATGCTGTTTAGGAATCAACGCAAAAATATGTAATAAGACCAAAGACCAACTTTGCAAGTTCTCACTATTCCACTAAATTTCACAGCAATCTATCAAAAGATATTCCACAATATAGCAGATGAATGCATATATGGAATGTCTATTTATGAATTATTTAAGATAATACCTATTGAAATAAAATTAGACATATTTGAACTTAGTGTATATCCTTCTTTAATTTTTCTCCATGGGCATAAGTATTAGAATTAAATGTTCTTTCAGCATTTTTGAACACTTATTATTTCAAAAGGTTAATGTTCTTTACTGTATATTTATGAATCAGAATACAGTGACTTAAAAATTTCTTCAATTTTGATACAACAAAATATTTGGTAATGGTGTATTACAGCAGTGGGACATTTTATGTACAAATGAGAAGTTATAAGAATATGTCTGTTATGCATCAAAAAAGGGGTTAAAGAAGAGGCCCAAAAATAAATTTTTAAAATTTCAGAATAACTTCCTGCAGTATTTTCTGTCATCTTTGATTCACTTCTTTCTGTGATCTTCCTCGGCAGAAAACCAAACAACCAATATTCCAGTTGTACACTAATGCAAGAACAATCATTTCTTGATAATTTCATCATTAAATTCGTTTTCATTCAATTAAAGTTATTAAATGACAATGCCTTCTTGACAAACAAAGGACAAACTCATCTTGACAAACTCATAACTCATTTTTTAGGTCTCAATCCATAATTCTTTTCAACAAATCGAATTCTGTGGGTACGAATTGAGAAATAATAAATACTCTCTGTAGAATGGGCTTAATTGTTTTACTAGCACACAGTGTTTCAAAAGGCAGGAAATACAGTAGGTATAATATATTGGGCCTCTCATTTTCTGTCTTTGAAATTTAACCTTGTTAATTTTCAGTTTACAATATGTTGGTAGGTCGCCAAGGGCGTGGAGGCTGCACTATTGGAATACCCCGTGAGTGAGTATAGATTTTATCCTGACTCACCTTTTTGTGTGCATTAACTGTAACTTGAGGTCATTCATATTACTATTTTTCTCAAAATTCTTCCACATTCACTCTTGAATGATGCTGGAAAGTTCTATATTCCATATATTCTGTATATACATTCTATATATTCTATATTCCATACTTTAATTATACAATTTATTGAAGAAAGAATTTTATGTAAAATGAGATATTACTGATGAAAAGTTGCATAATAATTTTGTAGGTTTGAGAAATTCTTCCATGCACCACAAAGAATATCCTAAATTTTTAGTGGCAGGCGTATAAAAAATTAATAAGAGAAATCTCATAAAATATGCATATTGCTACCAATCATGCGTCTACATATCTAATCAACGATTATGCACTCAAGGTAAAATTTGTGCTAAATGAAGTGCATTTTGTTCCAAAACAGGGTTCATGAAAAAATGTTAGCGATGAAAAATTCTTTATTAATCTGATTTAATAAAAATATATTTTGCAACACTTTGAGCAACAACATTATTTTTTATCATAGTATACTCCATAGTCATCAACAAACATCTGCTCCTCGTAGTGCTGGACAAATTGATAAGAGAATGGTAAAGTAAGTAGACAGGAGCAGATGGTTCATCAGTAACATATTGCACATCAGTTGTTTGAAAATAGTTTTTAAATGCAATTTGAGGTCTGTCCTTTTCTATAAAAAATAGTTTGTTATTTTTCCTGGAATATTTTAGCTATAGGGTTTTTCATGTATGGGTTTATATACTCGGTATTTAAAAAAGGTTTGACAGCTTATAGAAATGTTTTCAGTATGCAGAGTTGTAGCTATTCACATTATATATTTAAATATATTTATTTGGAAAAATAGCTAAAAAAAAGCTGGTGTCATTTTTAGCTAAACATGTAAGATTATGCTCATGCAGTGCTCTAGTACAAATTCTTCAGCAAAATGGGGATATTATGTGTTCAGTTCTGCTGGAAAAATAGATGTTTTCTCTCTGATACTGGGTGTCCTATCAGTGTGTTGTTTCAAGAAGTGAAATCTGTGACTACAGTTACACATGATTTTTGCACCAAGTGTGGTAAGAATCTTCCTCAAATCTTCATAGCAGTGGTTAGATAAAGACCAAAAACAAATGGATTGCCACGGCAGTACAACAAAGAAATTTGAGATTTACTCATTAGCTGTTTCCCAGGCTGGCAGGTTCATTGATCTGACTCAATTGCATGGGCACTTTGTTTCTTGGATTCAGTGCAAGCGAATTTCTTTCTATGTGATAGTCTTTTTTCATCTGTTTTGACTCTGAAGTCCCCCAGCCCACTGACTCTGAAGTCCTCTCAGCTCCTGTGCTGGTCTTCTTTCTCTTGGTATTTTCTTTACATTGGAGTCCCACCCACCTAACAGTCTTACCCATTTATATAGCATTTATGAAGAAGAATGGAGTGGGTGAGAGAGAGGGGAATAAATCGGGTTGCAATTGGCATAAATGGGAAAGAGGAGAGGGGTGTTAAGTGTCAGAGTTGGCGGGTTAATAGTGGGGGCTAGGGGGGCTTGTTGTGTCTTTCGGTGAAGGAAAGGGGTACCTCCATGATTGGGGAGTGGTATTCAAACAATAAGTCATTCTCCAAATGACCCATTTTTAAATTCTTTCTAATTTCAAGCTCTTCCCACTTACATACATACTACCCACATCCTTATCCCTTTGTCCATCTGGGTTGAAATCACTCTCATGTTTTTTTCTGTGTTTTTCCATTGTGTTCTTAATTTAATGAACATGAATTTCCACATAGTTGAGCCTGAAACAATAGAAAGTACAATCTCATTATTTAAAATCTCCTCAAATTAATGCTTTCAGCATAAGAAAAGCATTGTTTTTCTTAGTCATTATAATGGGTAGTTTTTCAAAAGGTAAACTCATTCTTCAGAACAGGGTGTAATGGCTAATTAACTACCCTAAGGTTGATGAAAGGGCTAATATAAGAAAATAAATATTTTAAATAAATATGTAGTTAATCTATCATTAGCTTACAATTGACATTGAATGTTTATAAGGAATTTCAATAATACATTATCATGAAAGTGAAATGACAAATTGACAAGAATTGATAAGATTATACAATGAGATACTATCAATGGAATTGATGTTCACTACAGCTTTAACAATGAAATCTCTCAACTTCCTAATTTTTTATATCAATAGCTCTATGTCAGATATTATGGCAAATGCTAGTACAGAATAATGAGATGGGGTAACTCACAATCAATATTTTACTAAATATCTGTCAAAAATATATTTAATCTTTGGCTTACAAGGAACATATATTGTTATTTATTGATAAAAATAATGAACTATTAGCTATTAACTAAAAAAGACCCAAAATTATTTGACAATGCAGGCAATAGAATGGGAATAAACAGGTCTTAGAAAACAGTAAGTGAAACAATTTGTCCAAGTATTTGAGCAGATAGATTTCGTAAAAGTGTAAAATATTGAAAAAAATGAGGAAGGCAGCTAAAAATATGGAATTGTATGTTCATTACCGTTTATTTAAGAGCCACTTGACTGCCTGGATCTATTTACAAATTTTTAGTATTCTTTCTCTTTCTGGTGTACGAAAAGAGAGTTGCTTAAATTTTTGTTAGTATCCCAGACTCTTTGAAAACCTTTTGCAATTTTAACATAATGCTCTTATTACTTTTGCAACTGTTCTCTTGATGTTGGTCTTTAATGCATAATATTCGTATGGAGATTCATACATATTCAAATATACACAAATATAGGACATGTCAGATATGAACTTCACAATTTTAGAAACGAATAAAATAACATATGTGTATATATATATATTCAAACACGAAATCCCGCCATATGGCAAAAAAATATTCATTCACATTGAAAATAGAGATAAGGAAAGGGGAAAGGAACACACATAAAGGACGAACACAAGAGAGGTGGGGAAGGCAGATTTGAGCAGATCACATATGTAAAAATATTTTCCCCAACTGGGACTTGAACACCGGATCTCTCCACTTGCCCGGCGGATGCTCTAACCACTTGAGCGATCGAGAAAATGTACTTTACACTGAAAAAGTGCTCCAATTCATTGCCCAGGAGATGGCTTTAGGGAGCTGTTACACCCACCAAAGGAGAAATAGACAAACCGAAGAGGAGAATGGACAGTAGGTTAGCAAGCATACAACATCATAAAGGATAGGAACGGTACATTTCATGGCACGCATAGCCAGAAGAAGAGACTTTAACAGTGTGTGTATATATATATATATATGTGGTTAGACATAGAAAAGGAACATGACGTGGAGGAAGATAACGTAGGTCCAGACATGCTCGATGATGAGGATGATGAGATAGAAAGGGCATTAAGGGAGATAAAATAAATAAGGCTGTGGGGGTAGACAATATTTCTGTGGAACCACTGAAATGTTAAGGAAAATGTAAGAGGAAGACTATATGGACTGATTTGTAGTATCTATGAGGAAGGAATCTGGCCAAAGGACATCGTGAGATTAGGGTTAGTTCCTATTCTGAAAAAGATACAGGCTAGATCATGTGAGGACTATAGAGCAATAAGTTTGACATCCAAAAAAGCTGAAATTGTTCTCAGGTCATCAACAAAAGGATAGAGAGTAAGGCAAATGATTACTTAGGGAATGATCAGTTTGGGTTTAGGAAAGGAAGAGGTACGCGTGATGCCATTGCAGTAATGAGATCACTAATTGAGAGGAATATAGAATACAACCAGGACGTTTTTGCCTGTTTTGTAGATTTCGCAAAAGTGTTTGATATAGTGAATTGGGAAAAATTAATGCGTGTATTGCAGAAAATAGGAGTGGATTGGAGGAACAGGAGGTTAATTCACAACCTTGACATGTCTCAGACTGCTTAGGTGCGAGTGGGGAATGGAGAGTCTGGATGGGTGGTGTTAGGAAGAGGTGGAAGGCAGGGTTGCCCATTGTCACCGGTGCTGTTCAACGTATATGTAGAGGAAATGATTAAAGAGGCATGGGGAGAGCTGGAGGTGGGAATGAAAGTCAGCGGGGAATTCTTGAAATCGATTAGGTTTGCTGATGACCAAGCATTAGTTGCTCAGTCAGCCAAGGGGTTACAAGCATTGCTGAGTGAATTGGAAATTAAGTGCGATAGATATGGATTGAGAATCTATTTATCTCTATCATTTATGAGGAATAGCGGAGTGGGTGAGAGAGAGGGGAAAAAAGAGAGGAAAAAATCGGGTTGCAATTGGCATAATTGGGAAGGAGATAGGGGTGTTAAGTACCATTGATTGGTAGGTTCACAGTGAGGGTGGGGGGGGGGTTGTGTCTTTCAGTGAAGGAAAGGGATACTTCCAGGATTGGGGAGAAAAGGGATACTTCCAGGGATTCAAACAATAATTGGTTCACCAAATGACCCGTTTTTAAATTCTTTCTAATTTCAAGCTCTTTCCACTTACATACATACTGTCCACATCCTTATCCCTTTCTCCATCTGGGAGATTTTTGTCTGGAGACTTTGTCCGATGGGAGAAATCCTAAAGAGGCTGGAAAAATGGATGAAGGGCATATTGATTGGCAGTGGGATGCTGAAAACTGTAGTAGAAAGGAGAATGTTAGGCAAAAGAGGAAAGGGCAGTAAGAGGATGAAGATGTTGGACAGGATGAAGGAAGAAAGGAAGTACACAGAGATGAAGAGGGACCTGATGTAGAGTAGGTTGCTGGATTGTGTTTTGTTTGGAGTCAAAAATATTTATTTGATAGTTGTGTCCATCCAAAGCCTACCCCTTAACTGGTCTCATAAAACCTTTATAAAGTTATTTATTATATATATCATGTTCCGTCTTCCTTAAAAGGTTTAGTTAGGACTACTGGCAAGAGGTATGTGGGACAGAGAGGAGGCGAGGGAGAGGGGGGGAAAGGTGGTGGGGGGAGGGGTTAAGGAGGGGATTGTGGAGAGGGAGAAGGGGGAGAGGAGAACAGGTGGTGGGGGAGGGGTGGAAGAAGGGTTTGTGGAGAGGAAAAGGGAGGCCAGAGGGGTGGAGATGGAATAGGGATGAGCGGGAGGATGTGGAAATAGTTCCAAGCGACACAGAAAACTATTAATTCATCCACAGACACCATAAACACCCATGACCCAGGTGTCAACTCACAAAGTCATCATCGGGGCTCGACAAATCAAAACCCAGGCCAAGGATGACAAAAATGTGCAGATGAACAAAATATCCCACTATCCCGAATGAAACAAATCCACACCTATCCACTTCCGCCCACTATAATTAGTGAACGACCTGGAGGTTGATAGGCTTTGCACAGCCAATCCATTGTTTTTAATTGTATAGGGTTATCGAATGGGGAAGGGATGCTAGAATGGAAACAATATTGCACTTGTTGAAGGGGGTGTTGTGGTGGGAGGTATATTTTGGGATGGGAAGACCTGCAGACGGGGAAGAGGGATTACATGAGGTGCGATGATTGTTTATCCTGAGGTTCAGGGGTGTAGAGCACTGGCGTATATAAATGCCGGGCAGAGTTTGCAAGTCAGAAGATAGATTACTTTCTGAGATGTGCATGAGGAGTGGGGGAAGGGCGGGAGAGAGTTAAAAGGTGGGATGGAGAGGGGTGGAGTGGTGAAAATAGGACAAGTTATGCATCTTGCTCGCAAGCACGGAGTGGGTGTGATTCTGGGGGTGGGAGGGGATTTGGAAAGAGGCTTGTGGATTTGAGGAGATCTGATAGGGTTGGCGGGCTGTTTGAAGGTAATAGAGGGGCATTTGGAAAGAAGGTTGGACCAAACGTTGTGATTTTTGAGGATGGGGTACAGGTCTTTGAGGATGAATTTGAGGCACTGGATGCCAGGGAAGTAGCTGGTGCATATTGAGAGAGGGTGGGGGTCTGTGGTTGAGGGAGAGGATTGGGGGTGTAGGAATGTTTTAGGATTTTTTTGTTGAATGGATCTGGATATCATTGTTGGAAGGGGGGAGTGGTGAAGGTTGTTGAGGTACTTGTTGAGGGATTCGAGATGGTTGCATATGCGGTGCCCGCGGATAGAGAGGGAGTAGGGGAGGGAGCGTTTGGTGTGGTAGGGGTGGCAGTTGTTGAAATGAAGGTATTGTTGTTTATCAGTAGGTTTCGTATGTACCGAGGTCAGAAATTTGTTATTAGTTAGGGAAATAGTAACATCAAGGAAGGTGATCTGTGAGGATGAGATGTTGGAAGTGAAAGAAAGAGATGAGGAGGGAGTTTGAGTCTAAGAGATTGAGTTGGGAGATGAAGGAATTGAGGGAGTCTATGTTGTGTGGCCAGAGTAGAAAAATGTCATCAATATACCGAAGCCACAGAAGGGGTTTTAGAGGGTAACTGGAAAGGAACTTCTCTTCCAGGACACTCAGGTGGAGGTTAGCGTATGACGGGCTGAATCTACTTCCCATGGCACAGCCCTTAGTTTGGAGGTAAAAATTGTTGTTAAAAGAAAAAGAGTTATGGGTGAGGATGAAGTTAGAAAGGTCAATGAGAAAATTGGTGCTTGGAGTTTGAGGGCATTTGGAGAGGAAGTGGTATAGGAAGTAAGGCCTTCTTTGTGAGGAATGAAGGGGTAAAGGGATGTGACGTCAATTGTAGCCATAATGATCTTGGTGTCAGAAGGGAGGGAAATTGAGTGGAGCAGATTGAGGAAGTGGTAGGTATCTTTGACATAGGAGGTAACGAGTGAACTAAAGGTTGGAGATAGTGGTCCACGAAGGTGGAAATTCTTTCGGTCAGGGAGTTGTGGGAGGAGACTATAGGCTGCCCTGGGTTTTCTGGTTTGTGTATCTTGGGGAGGATATAGAAGTGGGGGGTGTTTGGATGGGAAGGTGAAAGGAGGGAGACGTCACTGGGGGATAGGTTTTCATTTGGGCCATTGACACAGAGGAAAGCGATTATTTCATCTTAGAATGCAGGGTTAGGTTCAGCCGGAATATGTATGTTTGTAGGAAGAAGTGTCTGCGAGTAATCTGTTGGCTTAATTTAGGTAATCAGTGGTATGTAGGATTACCACTGTCAAACTTTTGTCGGCGGATGTGATGACCAGGTTGGGATTTTTTATCAGTTTTCTTAACTCAGCTCCTTCTACAGGAGAGAGGTTAGGTTTTGGGTTTAGAGAGTTAAGGCAAGAGGGACTAGATTTTTGGACAGGAAAACATTAATAAAGATTTCGACTGGATGATACGGAGAGATAGGTTTTGGTTCTAAGTGGGAAGGTGAGCGGAACTTAGTCAGGGCGCTGTGTGATAAAGTGGGGGATTGAGGACTTGTGGGTAGCATTGCCCAGAAGTATCGCCATCTTAGATTCCTGGTGAAATTAATGGCGTCTGAGAGGATGGTCAAGTGAATGACCTTGGGGGTGAGGAAGAAAGAGAGGCCTTTTCCCAGAAGTGAAACTTGCGGCTGGTTCAGGGTAAAACTTGAGAGTTTCAACACATGTTTGGCAGTATCTACTGTTTGGTCGACGCGCAGGGCAGGGTCGATATCCAGGTCTCAATGTCATTCACTTATTGTGGGGGGCTGAAGTGGATAGGTGTGGATTTGTTTTGTGCGGGATAGTGGGACATTTATTTCATCCGCATATATTTTGTCATTCTTGGCCTGGGTTGTGACATGTTGAGCCCTGATGATGATTTTGTGAGTTGACACCTGGGTCGTAGATGTTGTAATATCTGTAGAAGAATTATATTTTTTCTGTGTCGCTTGGAACTATTTCCACATCCTCATACAATATTCATACAAAAATAAAAATTCAGAAATTTTTCCAATCTTTCTGAAAATTTTAATCTGTTTTAAAATTTTGCTACTTCTGCCATCAATGGGAATTTTTCATCTGTATTCTTGGAAGATATGCTAGATTGCAGGAAGTTTTGTTATTAGTAAACAATTTTGGATATTTTAGATACCTAAAAATTTACCTCTAAAAGAATATTGTATAGTGGCAGTGATGGACTCCAAATCAGTGAAATATTATAAGAAAGAAAACGCTAATAGACAGGAATATAAGTCAGAGAGGGTTGCCACGAGCCCTACAATCTATCTCATTGGGTAGAATTGGGCTATTGACTGGAGTATCATGAGTTCAAAACTGAGTCATGCCTCTGAAAGGCAATCCAAAAACATGCAGTGCAAAATTTGGTGGCATCCATGACATAAATTATTGATTAGGTTTTAGGCTTTTTGGGCAATCACTCTGCTTTTCCTTCCTCCTAACTAAAATTTTTTTTCTTAATTTTTAAGTTAAGAAAAAGTTTTTCTTGATTGTTTTATGTGTTTTCAGTTTTGCTCTTTATCAAACTCAAACTAGGTCACGAGCTCTTTGTCCACAACATTGTCAATGTGTCCACTGTCATCAACGTATAAAATGAAACCTAACATTAAATTATAAATTATGAATTGCCACAATAAATTCCCAATTCCCAAACTTACTCTTGAATCATTATAGAGACAATTGAATTAATTTGTAAAGGATTTGATATTTGAAAAAATATTATAGAGCATGTTCTCTTTATTTTCATAATTTTATTTTAAGATATCCTGCACCTACAAGATTTTGGGTCTAGTATTACTAGGATTAATTCATTTTCTTGGAGCATGAAGTGAACTATATTGACATAGAAATAGGCACAGCCTGGTCAATAACTTAAGGAAATGAAGGATTAATAAATATATACTTGAAATATTCTAACATCTTGAAATTATACCTTAATATCTATTAGCAATATATATATATATATATATATATATATATATATATATATATATATATATATATATATATATATATATATATATATATATATATATATATATATATATATTATTTAAAATGTATGAAAAAGTACAAGACAGTATCTTTACTATTAACCATCAAAATATGTTTACTTTAATTTAGCCACAATGAAGAAGACTGCAGAGCCGTTGTACATGATAAAGCAGCCTACTGTTAGCACTACTATGACTCCTTTTGAGGTATGCAACTTTCATGACAGGTTGAAGTGCATGCTCTGGCCAGCTACTCTGGAATCTCTTGATTAATGTCAGTATTTTTCAGAGTACTGATGATTTGGGTGGCAGGTTTCCAATAATGTTGAATTTCAAACCTTGTTCCTTTTGACTGGAGAAGCAGATCGGTGATAATGATAAACACGGCAAAACTAGGTTGAGTTTCAATTGACTCCTTCTGATTGTAAAATCACTCCGTAAATATCCAGATTTTGCACAATAACTTGCTTTCATTTTTATTAACACTAATTACTTTCTCTTTTCTTAGGTCAGATCAATTTTTTGCTAATAATTGTTTTCCTTCAATTTTTGTACTCATAAGCAGAAATATTCTTTACCGAAAAACATATTCATACTAAATTGGTGTTGATCATTGCTTCTACGTTCCTTTAGATATAGCATTTCAATTTAGAGCATTACTAGCCACAGTTAATGAATATCAATTAGTTCATTTATGAGAAAGGCCATCTAATTTTGCATTTTTGCTCAATTTTATACCTCCCTTCAGAGTCATTGTGTATGTGTGTCAAATGATTGTAGATATTAGTTTTAATGACAGCAATACTTCACATGATCAATGCCATGGCTAATTTTTTGTCCTGATTTGAGCAAGCTAAAGAATAAATAGAATTTTGGAACTTGCTTCTCCCATTTTAAATGATATCACGTTCTCAGCAGTCAACTTTGCAGTTCTAAATATCCATAAGATATATTTTAGAATGCATAATTTTAAAGCATAACTAAAGATTAAATTGAAAATCAAGGAATCCAGTTCGCAAAAGTGGCTACTTAATTATTGAGTTTAGGAATGGCATCTAAAATGAAAAATAATTCCTATACATTTAGGCAATTAACCTAATTTTTTAGCGTTATAGATTTATTCCTTCAAAAAGAGGTGATTTCACTTTTTTTATCCAATTATTTAATTAAAATATTCTTCAATTTCAAAATTTTTTTCATTACGTATTTTATAGACCCCCTCATTTTATAATGGTATTTTGTAGTGAGATTATCCCTCAATTGTTGTAATGTCATTGGTTCACACAGATCCAAGAAAGTATTACATATGATTTCCAGAGGCATTTGGTTAGAATTTATCCAATTAATACATTATTGCAATCAATTGTTGTAGGGAGGATAATATCACTTAACAAAAATGTTTGTATTTTTCAGTGCAATGATGATTTGGGTGGCAGCATTTGGTCTAGCTATAGTGATGGACATATGTGAAAGAAATGAGACTTTATGATAAAGGTGGACATTTGTTTTCAGTGTTTTATGAATTGTTATCAAGTTTTATGTCACTGTATATATGTCGATATGTCAATGATATACATATGTATGTATGTCGAGTATAACATTTGTGTCATCTTGAAGATTTTTGTTACTAAACATGTGGATTTAGATATTTGCAGCATATTTATTATTTTTGAAACTTTTGCTAACAATCCCAGGACCCAGTATTAGCTTTGACTCGTGTAATTTCTCCATCAAAATCTGAATATTTTGAATAGAATCTGCTTATTATGTAACTTAGGGTTCATACCTAACTTATTGTTTAACTTGATTATTTGTTTGTGAATTTTTCATTAGAATTTGTTCATAAATTTTATAAACAAGATTAAAAACTCTTAATTGAAATTTTTTATTGTATTGTTTTCACTGAAATTCAGTAACGAACTGGTACATTGATAATGCAAATTCAAACTTTTTTTATGAAATGCTGTATTGTAATCTTGTGTGTGGCATTTAATAAAATAGAGATGGATTCCTATTTGGTAGAATTGTAGGATTCTCATTGCATTTTTGCTAAATTTTATTCAATTCAGGGTAATTAATATGTTTTCAACCTTGAAAGTTTTATCTACATATGAGAAGTAACCCTCCAGTGGAATATACTATACAAACAAGCAGATGAGCAGGCGTGAGAGAGCAGATATTTATGAGCAGAATAATCTGTGATGGAAGGATAAAAAATTATAAGAGGTTTTATGAATCTTTTCCTTGTTCAAGGAAAAAAAATGTTTTGATGATTGCAATTAAGACACAGATGAACTATCCATTCATTCATGGAATTACAGGTCTGCTTTGGATGCTCCAAAAGTTATATATTTAGGGACTGTGGTAATGTAAAACCATGAAAATCGTGGTCTTAATCATCACATTTTTTATTATTTGCAATTAAATCCGAGTCATCGGGAAAATGTTTACACTTCCTCCTTGAAGTCTATCAAAATTCCATAGGCCAATTCAAAAGTGCTCCTTCTGGAATCTGCACATAATTCACAATTACTTCAGGTTGAACATGGAGGGCAGATTGGCTGGTTACCCTAAAATGCCTTGAGACACCAACATAGTAAATTAATGAATTTTTAATTATGATATACTAGATGTGATAACATCTAAAAGTGGCATAGTGGGCATATTAGTTAAACCATTGAGATTCATTAATTCACTTATGTATTTTTTCATTGGAGGATTTTGATAAGAGGATTCATTATTTGCATCCCATTACCATTTCAGGCTCCCTTTTGATCAATTTTCAGAAAATGCTTGCAGTACTTAATAGATTGGATCTGGTATAAAAAAATTATAAAAAATAATTCTGTTCCTAACTCCTCTTGAGAAAGGTGGTTGCACCACCGAAAATTTAGGACCCAGTGAGTCCCTCTTTTATGTGTTTCTGTTTCTGTGTATTCATATATATATATATAAATTTACATTACACGTTTGTGGGTTTTCCAAAAAAGTGTATATATATATATATATATATATATATATATATATATATATATATATATATATATATATATATATATATATATATATATATATATATATATATATATATATATATATATATATATATAAATTCACTGATAGTCATAACAAACACAGAAACCAAAACACACAAAAGAGGGAAAACTCACTGGTTCTTGAATTTTCGGTGGTCCAACCACCTTTCTCAAGAGGAATTAGGAACAGAACTGAGGCAGAGGAGGGCCCAAAAGCAGTGGTAGGAAGGAGAAGGGGAAATGGGGGAAAAGAGGGGAAAAGAGGGGAAAAGAAAGGAAAAGGGGGCAAAAAGGGGGGAAGGCATTCGAGGTGAGGAGTTTGGAGGGGTAGTGTATGGCGCGGGAATTTTAAAAAAGGTGGGGATGATATGGAAGTTGTTGGGGGCGGAGGGGGATGAAATTATATGCATAAAGGGGGCAATTAATGTCTAATATTAATACCTGGGCGATTCCAGGAATCCAAGAGCCAGATGAAAGCTAGCTCTAATGTTTTGAGTTTCAGTGGAGGGTCTGAGTGTGGGAGGGATGCTAAGACGGATACTTCAAAACATTGGTCAAAGGCAGCGTTGTGTTCGGAGGCATGTTTGGGGATTGGGAGCATACCAATAAGGGAGGAATTGTTGCATGAGGCTCTATGATTATTGATTCTAATATTGAGGGGTGTGGTACACTGTCCAATGTAAAAGGCAGGGCAAAGTTGGCACTTGAGTAGGTAGACAACATTGCTGGAGGTACACGAGGAGTAGGGAATTGGTGGGAGAGAGTTAAAGAGCGGGTGGGAGAGGGATGGGATTCTGGTTAGGAAAATAGACATGTTTTGCATCTAGGTTTATTGCAGGGTCTGGGAGTGATTTTGGAACGGGGCGAGGATTTAAGAAGTGGATTGGTAGATTTTAGAAGATCTGATAGATTGGCGGGGCGTTTGAAAGTGACAGAGGGGCATTTGGGGAAAAGGTTGGTGGTGGAATTGTGGTTTTTGAGGATAGGATAGAGGTCCTTTAGGATAGAACGCAGAGATTCTAGGCCAGGGAGAAACGTGGTACAAATTGAAAGAGGGTGGTTTTTCGCGGTGGTGGAAGGTCTGGGAGTGTAAGTATGCCTACGGATCCTCTTATTCAGGAGGGATTCAGGATAACCTCGTTTGAGGAGGGAATGGTGTAAATTTATGAGGAAATTGTCTAGGGAGTCAGGGTCATTGCAAATTCTGTGACCCCTTATGGAAAGAGAATAAGGAATGGAACGTTTGGTGTGGTATGGGTGACAGCTGCTAAAATGTAAGTACTGTTGTTTATTTGTGGGTTTTATATGTACGGATGTGTGAAATTTATGGTCTATAAATGATATGTTTACATCTAGGAAGGTGATTTGGGAGGAGGAAACTGTAGACGTGAAGGAAATAGAGGACGAAGCATTAAGGTTGGAAATGAAAGTTTTCAGGGAATCAGGACCATGTGGCCAGAGAAGGAAAATATCGTCAATATATCTGAGCCACAATAGCGGTTTCAGGGGTTGTTGTGACAGGAATTTATTCTCCGCGAGACCAAGAAAGAGGTTTGAATAGGACGGGCTGAACCTGCTACCCATGGCACAACCCTTGATTTGTAGGTAGAAATTATCATTAAAGGAGAAGGAATTGCGGGTAAGAATGAACTCAGAAAGGCTGAGGAGAAAATCTGTGCTGGATCTGTGGCTCAGGGCGTTGGGAGAGGTAGTGTTGGAGGGCGGAGAGACCTTCTGAGTGGGGAATGGATGTGTACAGGGACGTGGCATCTATAGTGGCCATAATGATCTCGGCATCTGGAGGGAGGGAGATAGAATTTAATCTATCCAGGAAATGGTAGGAATCTTTAGTGAATGATGGTAGGGCCTGGACAATCGGCTGGAGATAGTGGTCTACAAATGCCGAGATTCTTTCTGTTGGGGAGTGACGGGAGGATAAAGTCGGTCGACCAGGATTACCCGGCTTGTGAATCTTCGGAAGGATATAGAAATGAGGAGTGCGTGGGTGGGGAGGGGAGAGGAGGGCTAAGTCTGAAGGAGATAGACCCTCATTCGGCCCATTGGCACTAAGAAATTCAATTAGGTCCTCCTGAAGTGCGGGATTTGGATCTTCGGGGATTTGCTGGTAGGAAGAGGTGTCAGAGAGTTGTGTTTCAGCTTCCCTAATGTAGTCTGATCTGTTTAAGACCACAACCGTTGACCCATTATCTGCGGAAGTAATGATGATGTTAGGATTTTTCATTAAGTTATTTAGCTCTGAGGATTCGGTAGGGGACAGGTTAGATCGAGGATTAAGGGACTTGAGGAAAGACGGGTTGGCGATTCTGGACAAGAGAAGGTTTATAAAAATTTCAATTGGATGATTTGAGGGGAGGGGACTGGGTTCTTGGGCTGAAGTCGGCTTGAATTTCTGTAAGGCGTTGTGAAGGGGTCTGGTTATATATATATATATATATATATATATATATATATATATATATATATATATATATATATATATATATATATATATATATATACACACATTCAAACACGAAATACCACCATATGGCGAATAAATATTCATTCAAATTGAAATAGAGATAAGGAAAATGGTAAAGGAACACATATAAAGGATGAACACAACAGAGGTGGGGATGGCGGATGTGAGCAGATCACGAATGTAAAAATATTTTCCTCGACCGGGACTTGAACACCGGATCTCTCCACTTGCCGGGTGGATGCTCTAAACCACCTGAGCTATGATTCAATTAATTTTTATTCGGTTCAGTTCATACGTTACACAGCAAGTGTTTACATTGTACATAATAACAGCTTATAGATTTTGGTTACATAATAATAATTTTTTTATGAATATATGCATAAATATATTCATACACATATATATACATAAACATAGAAAAAACATATGCAAACATACACATTATTACACTACATACATTAGAAATGTGCATATACAATTGAGATCATATGCAATACTGTTGAAGAAAATAATGAGGCTAGGTTCACAAGATATACATTATATATGGTGAGGGTTATCGATTAGTTTTAAACACATTCTGTGAAACAACTCTTCAACCACTGGCGAAGTGTGTCCGGCACCGTGGGCAGCCACATCCGTTCCACCATTGCTTGCATACCTTTTGTGGAATTTTTTTTCGCTGTTCTTAATTGTATGAACTCCACGATTAAAGTAGTCATAATTAGAGTTTTGAAACTCGGAAAGAGCCGAAAGTTGAGGGGGATCAGATTTATGTCTGTAATGGCACCACCGCCGAACGTCCCAAGTTTTATATATCTTTTTCAGGGCTTCCCATTCTCTGAGTTTTTCGCCGCAGCCTAGAATCAGATGCGCAGCGTTGTCTATTCGACGGCATGACGGACAAAGGGGCGAATCAGCTAAACGTAGGTGGTGCCTCACTTCCCTCGTCATGACCAAGTTCGCGATTAGGTTGAACATTTGACTACGCGCCTTGTCGTTCACTCTGCTGGTTGCCCAGTTTTTCCAAGATAATGTCGTTTTGGATGTCATTTTTCCCTGCTCGGCGAGCGCTCTGAGATACAGGGTCTTGACCGAAATTGTTTCTCCATCTCTCAGGAGTGAGGCGACCTTTTTCGTTTCTTCAAAAGCCCTCCGGTGGCATTCGTCTTGCGCGAGTGCCTGCCACGCGTCCCTGAGGAGTGCCTTTCGCCACGCGTCGTCACCCCCAAGGATGCGCAGACCGAGCTTCGCGTAGACCACCTTTGCTTTTAGAGCTGTATCCGTTAAATTGAGCCCACCTAGCTCAAAAGGGCCATAGAGCTGGTTGCGGGACACTTTCTTTACGTAGCCGTTCCAGATCATTTGGTTAGTCGCTTTAATGAAGTATGCATTGTATTTAGGGGGTAAGGGCCACAAATGGGCCACATACCATAGCCTCGGGAAGACAATCTGGTTCAGGAGGCGGACGCGGGTCACAATCGGGAGGGAAGGTAGTGAAAATTTCCCAACACTCCATTTTATATGGCGGTCTATAACTCCCCAGTTCCGCTCAATCGTGGGAGCCAACTCCTTCTCCCACCAGAACCCTAGGATTTTGAGAGAGGGCGACTCTGACCAACCGATGGAGGTCGGTGGCGGGTTTCCCCTCAGCAGGAGAAACCTGGATTTCCGACCGTTGAGGAAGAGACCACCCTGCTCGTATGACTTTAAAATGTCGTGGGCGAGAGCCATGTGGGACGGGTCGTTTATGAAAAGGGTTATGTCGTCAGCGTATGCGACGCCCGGGCAGACAGCGCTGTGACGGCGTATCCCGATTCCACTGCTCTGAAGTCGCCTGAGTAGGGGGTCTATGGCAAAAGCAAAAAGCAGCATTGACAACGGGCAGCCCTGCCAGACGGAGTTACCGACGGGAATGGGGGGTGAGGTGACATTCTTTATTCTAATTCTAGAAGATGTACCGGTGAACATCGTTAAAACGGCACGAAAAAGTGCTCGGGGAAGGCCATCGTCTTGAGCACGGTTACGATCCATTCGATCCGGACCAGATCAAATGCTTTCGCAAGGTCAATTCCAAGCACTGCTAGAAAACTATCGCCATACAAAGGTGAGGAAAAAATGACGTCGCGAATTAGCAGTGCGGCATCGAAAATGTTTCGCGTTTTCGACACGGCGTACTGGGATGGAGAGAGGACTAAGTCGGCAACAGCCGTCATTCTATAGCGCAAGACGTGTGCCAATATCTTATAATCGGCATTTAAAAGGGCGATTGGACGAAAGTCGTTGAACGACTTGGGCCGCGTAATCTTTAGTATAAGGGTTATCACGGCGGTCCGCTGACTTGCAGTCAGAGAACCGCTACTTAAAATGAAATTAAAAAGTCTGGTTAAAATAGGTTTAAGAACATCCCAGTACGCGAAATAAAATTCAAAGGGTAGGCCGTCCAAGCCGGGTGCTTTGCTCTTTGGGAACATGGAGGAGACGCAGTCCAGTTCGTCTGAACTTATGTCTCGACCTAGCTCCGATTTTTGGGTTGAGGACAGCATAGGGAGAGGGGGAAGAGGGGGTGTGTATCCCTCCTTCCACGGCGGATACCTGTTAAAAATATTTTTAAAGTGCCGGGTCGCTTCCATAAGGAGGTCGGTGTCGCCGGTGGCAGATTCTCTGACAGGGATTCTGTCTGTGACGGAGCCGGAGTTGGATTTCACCGAGCGCCGAAGCTCGGATAGCGTAAGGGGCCCCCTATATCTGTCTCTAATTCTTTTTGCCATTTTTGGGGCGCGTATTTTTGAAGTTCATGGCCAAGTATAATTTTTTTAAGTGACGACACTTGGGCGTGGAAACCCTCCGGCGCAACATCCTTACGCAGGAGCTCCTCCAGCGCCCGGCGGTAGAAGGAGATGGGGTAATTTTTTTCTCTACGCCACTCTAAAGCTTGCCTTTTGATGTGTGTGACAATTCGGGGTTTGAAAACTTCGTCCCACCATACCGCGAGGTCTGCACCAGGTAATGCCGCGATCAGTTCACACACCCGGCTGCGGATGGAGTCGCGGCGAGTGGCGTCCTCCAGAACGCGGAGGTCCATGCGCCACACGGCACCGCAGCGGTGGGCACGCGCGGCGGGGGTTGTATCCGGGCATGTAACACTCATGATCAGCGCACAGTGATCAGAGAAGGACACTGGGAGGGTGTCCACTCTCTGGGCATCATTCTTAAGTGATGCCGAGAGGAAGAGGTAGTCGATCCGCGTCCGAGAGTTATGTCCTGATCGCGTGAAGGGGGCGGGACCGGCGCAGAAAGAACGCACTGCGTCAATCGCTCCAATTGAGTCAAGCATCAGTGAGAGTGCTCGGCTTGGGTAGTATGTCATTATATCCCTGTTCGAGGCACTATCCTCTCGGCGGTAAATGGAGTTGAAGTCCCCACCCAAGATGGCCTTCCCCGAGAAGGGATAAAGGTAGGGGAGGAGAAGTTCATTAAAATATGTTTCGCGCTCTGCCCTCGCACACTCGCCAGAGGGAGCGTAAAAATTGATTATGTGGATCCCATTCACGATAACAGACGTTATTCGACCCGAGGCGTGGCGGCGAACATGAGAGAATGGAATGCCATTTCGGACTAGGGTGGTGGTGCCAGAATGACAATCGGCGAAATTGCCGATAGCCTGAAAAGTGTTCGCATCCCAGACTATGTCCTCCTTCACCTCTTGAAGGAGGATTACATCAGCCCTGAGATCGCGGAGAAAACGTTGGAGGACTGCAATTTTTAGGTGACTGTAAATGCCGGCAATATTCAGCGAAATGACATTCATTGGTGAAGCAATAGGGCATCTACGAGCACCGGACATCACTTACCAGAGTTTTGGTCGTGGCTTACGTCGCTCCGGTCGCGGCTTGAACCCGGGCGACGAGTACTTCGCCGTTTCCCGGGACGCTTCGTCCGACGAGTCAACGATCGAGGTCGCGAGTTGTCGCCACATCCCTCCCCCCCGACCTCGTCCGAAGAGGAAGAGCCAGCCGTGGTCTCCACAAAGAGCGGGTTGTTCGGCAGCGTTCCACGGGGGGGCCTCCTCGAGCGAGCACAGCTGGGGCCCGTCTCGGGCCGGGAGGTGCCCTCAGGAGGGGCCGGGGTGGCGGACTGGGGGTCATCTGCCGAAGGGACCCCGTCGGCAGTAATCAAGGAGGATGGTTCGATTCGGTCCGCCTCTAGAGGTTCCCTGGGAAGACCGACGACATCTTGATCGAGTGTCCGTGAGAGCGGGATCGGGGGGCCAGCCGTTGGGGATGGGGGCCATTCACAATCCAATGAATCTGTCACTATTGGTTCTCGGGGAGCTGGAAGCCCGTGATGCAGGGATTGTAGGTGGAGGGTATCGGTGGCGTGGCCGCGGGAAAGAGGGACGAAGGATGATTCATCCTCCATTGACGGGGTCACAAGGACAGGGGCCGGCGGTTGTGGTAGAGTGGGCGAGCAGGTAGGGACTGCAGCTAGATCAAGGTTTGAACTCAGGAGATCAGTGTCGTCTGTTCTCTTCTTTTTGGCATCGCTTTCTTCTTTCGACGACTTTCGCTCCCTCTGATTTTTTCCTATAGATGAAGGGGTATGTGGGGAGTCGGCGGGATCAGCGGGGGTCGCACCCTCGATAAAAAGCACGGACCGTGCCCTCTCCTCCACAGCCACCTCGGGCTCGTCCATCTCCTCGGTGGTGTTCGGGCTGGAGGCCACGACCATTGCCTCCGCATAGCTCTTTCCTCCCTGGTTCCGAGGGCAGGTCTTGCGCTCGTGGCCTTCTTGATTGCAGCGGGCGCAAGTGCGACGTTGACCCTCATATATGATGATGGCCCGGTTACCGCCGATGTGGAGGTACGAGGGGATATTTCTCTCGACCGTCATCTGCACAACCCTGGTGCCAGTAAGCACCATCCATCTTTTCTCCCTCCCACCTGTTCTCCCACGAGCGATGGATTTTACCAAAACGTTGGAGCTCGCTTGTTATGTCTTCCAATGGGGTCTCCACGGGGAGACAAAGAATCCTGACATTGCACGGGCTGCCCGAGGTTTCGTCAATAGTTATCGTCGTCCTCTGATCCCTTAAGGACGGAAACGGTAGTTTACGCGGAGTATTCTCTAAAATCCTAGTCATTGCAGCTTCGTTTGCCAACTTCAGAAATATCAAATGTCGATTGTATCCAAATTGGATCGCCACTATCTCTTCGGGTGTGAGGCCCAGCGACTCTAGTGTGAAGAGGTGGACCTCCAACGGAGTAGGGGGTTTCGCCTTCTCGTCAACTTGCAAGGCGAGCGTGTTTACGCGACGTATGACCATTTTGAAAAATGATCAAATTGAGCACGCCTGCGTGAAAGAAAGGAGTGCGGGCCAAGTGGACAACCACTCCAAAGAGAGAGAAAAAAACAATCACTCGTGTACACTCCCTCCCCGCTACTCGCACCTGGCGGTAGCAAAACAAAAAGGAGCCTAAGCTAGCAGTCAAGGTCAGTTATGAACCAGTAAACAAGACGAAGGTACGGTCTTCCCGGCGGAAGAAAGTCGAGAGTCAAACTTCACGCTTCTGAAAGAACTAGGCGGTCAACCGCCGCTCGAAACAAAACACGATCGGAACCTCGATTTCCGAGAGAGTCCGGCAGTGCCGCTAACCAAAACCCGGCGGCCGACGCCTCGGTCGCCGGCGAAATCAGACACTCGGTAAACAGAAGCACGTCCAGCTATCGAGGAAGAGTACTTTTACATTGAAATCTGCGATCTTATAAAGCGCCAAAGTGCTCCGAATCATTACCCAGAAGATGGCGTTAGGGAGCTGTTACACCCACCAAAGAAGAAATTGACAAACACAAGAGGAGAATGGACAATAGGTTAGCAAGCATACAACATCATAAAGGATAGGAACGGTGCGTTTCATGGCACGCATAGCCAGAAGAAGAGACGAGCCACATTGGCCAAATACACATTCAAACACGAAATACCGCCATATGGCGAATAAATATTCATTCAAATTGAAATAGAGATAAGGAAAATGGTAAAGGAACTATATATATACATATATAATATATATATATATATATTATATATATATATATGTATATATATACAGGACCCCTTTGAAGACCCGTTGTGAACGGGTCTGGTTTATATATATATATAAACCAGACCCCATTATTATTAGGTAATCTACCGGTTAAGGTAGGTTTTTGGATGGACACAACTATCAAATAAACATTTTGTGACTCCCCACCTAGCAAACTAATCTACATCAGGTCCCTCTTCATCTCTGCGTACTTCTTTCCTCCCTTCATCCCGTCCAACATCCCTATCCTGTTCCTACCCTTACCTCGCTTGCCCAACATTCTCCCCTCTATTACCCTCTTCAACATTCCACTACCGCTCAATACGCCTTTCATCCATTTTTCTTGCCTCCATAGGATTTCTCTCAACAAACCCCTCTCCTCCCCCACCATTTCTAGTACTTCCTCATTTGTTTTCCTTTCGGTCCATTTCACCTTCTCCATTCTTCTCCACACCCACATTTCAAAAGCCTCCAATCTACGTCTATCCTCCTGCTTCAGCGACCACGTTTCCGCGCCGTACATAGCTACGCTCCATATCAGAGTTTTTACGAGTCTTGTCTTAACATCCCTACTCAACGTCCCCGTCATCAACTCCCTCCTCCTTGAGAAAGCCTCCTTGCCTAGCGCAATTCTTCTCCTTACGTCCCTACCACTTTGACCGTGTTGGTCCAAAACACTTCCGAGATATGTAAACTGTTCTACCTGCTCTATTCTTTCCCCGCCTATTTTAATATTTAGCTTAGCCTTTTTCTTTCTGGAAAATCGCATAACCTTTGTTTTATTAATATTGATTCTCATCCCATATTTATCGCACTGAACCTCCAATTCACTCAACAATGCTTGCAACCCCTTGGCTGACTGAGCAACTAATGCTTGGTCATCAGCAAACCTAACCGATTTTACGAATTCCCCTCCGACTTTCATTCCTACCTCCAGTTCTTCCCATGCCTCTTTAATCATTTCCTCTATATATACGTTGAACAGTACCGGTGACAATGGGCAACCCTGCCTTACACCTCTTCCTAACACTGCCCATCCGGACTCTCCGTTCCCCACTCGCACCTGAGCAGTCTGAGACATATACAGGTTGCGGATCAGTCTCCTGTCCCTCCAATCCATTCCTATTTTCTGCAATACACTCATTAATTTTTCCCAATTCACTCTATCAAACGCTTTTTCGAAATCTACAAAACAGGCAAAAACGTCCTGATTGTATTCTATATTCCTCTCGACTAGTGCTCTCATTACTGCAATGGCATCACGCGTACCTCTTCCTTTCCTGAACCCAAACTGATCATCCCCTAAGTAATCATTTGCCTTACTCTCTATCCTTTTGTTGATGATCCTGAGAATAACTTTAGCTGCGTGGGATATCAAACTTATTTTTCTGTAATCCTCACATGACGAAGCCTTTGCCTTTTTTGGAATAGGAACTAACACCGATCTCACAAAATCTTCGGGCCAGATTCCTTCCTCATAGATACTACGAATCAGTCCATATATGGCCTTCTTCCCACCTTTCCCTAACCATTTCAACATTTCTACAGGAATATTGTCCACCCACACAGCCTTATTTGCTTTCATCTCCTTTAATGCCCTTTCTATTTCATCGTCGAGTATGCCTGGACCTAAGCTATCTTCTTCTACGTCATGTTCCTTTTCTATGTCTAACTTTGTCGGCCTAAGTTCTTTACCATACAGTGTTTCTATATATTCCTTCCATCTTTCTTGGATTTTTCCTGGTTCAACTATTATCTTACCCCATTTATCTTTAACTGTTAGCACAGATCTTGCCTTCTTACTTCCCGATAATAACTTAACCTTGCTGTATAGAGCACCAATTTCACCCTTCTTCTGTAAACTTTCCATATCCTCGCATTGCGTTTTCCACCATTCTTCTTTTGCCTTATTTGTGGCCCTTCTCAATTTATTGTTTAACTCTTTGTACTTCATTTTGCCTAACTCTGTGTTTACATTTTTCCATCTTCTTCTCTCATCCATCTTTGCAATCATCTCATCCGTTACCCATATATATATAAACACAAAAACACTAGGTTAATAAATATTAAACACACAGAAACATAAAAGGACACTTACAGTAGATATTTACGTTTCGACGGCACGGCCGTCGTCATCAGAATGTCGGCCGTGCCGTCGAAACGTAAATATCTACTGTAAGTGTCCTTTTATGTTTCTGTGAGTTTAATATTTATTAACCTAGTGTTTGTGTGTTTGTGCATCGCCGGAGTGCGTCATTTTCAAGACTTAACACACACACACACGCACGCGCACGCACACGCACACACACACTCACACACTCACACACTCACGCACTCACGCACACACGCACACACGCGCACACACACACACACACACGGCAGAGAATGTGGGACACGTCACCAAAGGGAAGGTGGACACACCGGCTAATTCCAAACATAGCGAAATGGGTAAACCGGTCACACGGGGACCTAAGGTACTACCTGACGCAAGCTCTATCGGGTCATGGATGCTTTCGGGCGTACCTCTATAAATATAAGCATGATAATGCACCGTACTGCCCAACGTGCCCAGGAGTGGAGGAGAATGCTGAGAACGTGATATTTGAGTGCTCCCGATTCCGTGCATCACGAGACGACCTTGTTTCAAGGATAAACACTCGACTGACGCCGGAAAACCTGGTTGAGCAAATGCTGACATTAGAGGAGACCGCACACGCGCACACGCGCACACGCACGCACGCACGCACGCACACACACACACACACACACACAGTTGAGTTAAATGTGCCATGGTATCTTCGGAGGATGGTGGCGAGCTACCTGCGTGACAGGTCTCTAGTGTACAACACTGACGAAGGCCCGAAGACATATAGAGTGACTGGAGGGGTTCCTCAGGGCTCAGTACTGGGGCCACTTCTGTGGAACATCCTGTACAACTCATTACTGATGCTGAGACTCCCTCGTGAGGTGCGCCTGGTGGCGTTCGCAGATGACTTGGCGGTGATAATTACCGCTAAACTTGTGGAGCAAGTCATCGCTATATTCGGGGAGGTCTTCTCTGAGATCAGGAAATGGATGTCTTCTGTGGGACTGCAACTGGCAGAACATAAAACAGAAGCGCTCCTCGTCTCCAGCAGAAAGCAGACCGAAAATGTGACCCTTTACGCCGGTGATGCCGAGATCACATCGCGGCCGTTCATTCGGTACCTTGGCGTGACTCTTGACGCCAGGCTAAATTTCAAGAGGCAGGCGGAGCAAGTCAGCGGCAAAGCCTCTGTAGTGGCGAATACACTGCAACGGCTAATGCCAAATTTTGGTGGCCCGAAGCAGAAAAGAAGGCGACTACTGGCATCAGTAACTACCTCAGTGCTCACCTATGGGATACCCATTTGGGCTGATGCACTAGGGAAGAAGGGGTGCCGAAGGAAAGTAGCAGCACCTTACCGGATAAGTGCTTTGCGTGTGGCAGGCGCATTCCGGACAGTGTCCGAGGATGCCATAAACGTTATTTCTGGTATGGTGCCAGTGGAGCTTCTGGCAAACGAGAGGAAAAAGTGGTATGGGCGGGAGAACTCAGATGAGACAAAGGAAGAAATGAGAGAAGGAAGTGTCAAGGAGTGGCAGAGAATGTGGGACACCTCAACAAAGGGAAGGTGAACACACCGGCTAATTCCAAACATAGCGAAATGGGTAAACCGGTCACACGGGGACCTAAGCTACCACCTGACGCAAGCTCTATCGGGTCATGGATGCTTTCGGGCGTACCTCTATAAATATAAGCATGATAATGCACCGTACTGCCCAACGTGCCCAGGAGTGGAGGAGAATGCTGAGCACGTGATATTTGAGTGCTCCCGATTCCGTGCATCACGAGACGACCTTGTTTCAACGATAAACACTCGACTGACGCCGGAAAACCTGGTTGAGCAAATGCTGACATCAGAGGAGACCTGGAGCGGGATCTGCGACTTCATCACAACAATTATGAAGGAACTGCGCCGTGAAGAGCGCGCCAGGAGCGCAATCGTGGAAACAGGAGGTTAACCATAAGGGAACAGCTACGGCTAAGGGTCTCTCCCGCGAAGTAATAGCTACCAGCAGTACCGCGGGAGAAACATCAAGACCACAGAAGAAGAGATGAGGGGTTTTAGTCGGTGAGAGTCCGACACGAGGGACAGGGCACCTATAAGGGGTCCCCTGTCTGTCAGTGCATAACGCATTTCCCCTGAACTCTATTTAAAAAAACACACACACACACATACACACACGCACACCCACACCCACACGCACACGCGCACGCGCACGCACGCACGCACACACACACACGCACGCACGCACACACACACACACACGCACACGCGCACGCGCACGCACGCACGCACGCACGCACGCGCGCACGCGCGCACACACACACACACACACACACACACAATGGGATTTATGGGGCAAGCTGTCAAAGAGCCTATAGAGCAGAGGCTCTCAGGGTTACACGAGCCTACCGCTCGGTATCTGATATTGCTCTTTCCGTGATCGGGGTCTTCCTCCCATTGATCTCCTAGCAAAAGAACGAGCAAGGAAGTACCAAGAATTGCGGCTACATGCAAGACCGGAGGAAGCTCGAACAAGCAGTCGACATCGATGGTCATTAGAAATGATAAAGGTGTGGCAGTTGAGGTGGGAAGAGGCCAAAGAGGGTCGATGGACCCATAGAATAGTACCCGACATCCTAGCATGGACACATAGAGGACATGGCCAAGTAACATTCCAACTTACTCAGGTACTTACCGGCCATGGCAACTTCGGCACGTTTTTACACCGCATTGGGGTGTACGTAAGTGCGGAGTGCCCGGTTTGCCCTGGCGAGGATGAGAGTGTGGAACACGTCCTGTTTAATTGTCCAAGGTTTACCAAGGCAAGAGATTTATTTAGAGGCATTTGGCAAGGGCCAATGACACCGGAGGGGCTTGGGTCCTGCCTGCTTAGTACTGAGACGGATTGGAACGCTGGTGTTGCCTTCGTTACAACAGAAGTAGATGAACTGAGTCGAATCAGACGGCTACAAGAAGGAAGAACCGAACTAACACCGTTAGGTGGCTGAATTAACACCAGAAGTGGCCTGAGAGGCGTGACTGCCCCGCCGAAGTAATGCCTAGCGGCGGTTTCCGGGGGGCAGACAAAAAGAGTTGAGAGTTTAGTGGATAGGCGAAGGGGTGAATACTAGTGGCAGGGGTGTTCATCCTGGGAGAGTCCCACACACCGCAGGTCCCGGCGACCTGCGATGGTGCGTAAAGCATTCTCCAACTCTTCGGGGGAAAAAAAAAACACACACACACACCCGGTGTGGAGTTTCGTTGGCTTCTCCCATCCGGCGCCTCCCCAGGTTGCGGATAGGGGAATGCTCGCTAGATATAGAGGGTACTGGGGAATTAAAATACCCAGGGTGGACAAAAAAGCCAAATAGGGGAAGGAACCCCGAAAATAAACCGATTATGATAGTTGAGCAGAGGGAAGCAGTTACGGTGCAGGGGAGGGATACCCCAGTACCGGCGCCGTTAGGGAGTGAGCAAGCGGGCTCCCAGGCGTCGTCATCCAACGACCGCAGTGCTGCAGGGTTTGGTCACTCGGCCCCTGTAGCATCTAATGCTACAAGTGAAAAAAAAGTGAACCAAACTTCACTTGAACGGGTGGAACACTTGGCCCTGAACACAACAAGTGAGGAGGATAAGAAACAGCTACAGCTGCAGAGCCTAGTGGAACTTCATGGCGGATTGCTGCAAGAACTCTCGGAGTTTTTAAAAGGGAAGAACAATGTACACAAGGCCATTCACAGTAAGGTTGCAAGCCTGTCATCCAGTTGGCATCGGATGGCTGAGCTTGGCGGAATAGTGATGGCTGCTGATCGGAATACTAAAAGTTTGGTATCCACACGTACCATCTGTACGCAGACACAGCGCAAAGAACAGGATGCGCGGGAAAATAACCCTGTGACAATGGAGACGAAACGGCGGGAAATAGGTCCGGCGAAGAGTAGAAAAACCCAGCAGATTCCGCAGTCGATGGACCAAGTGCAAAAGAGGAAAGAACAGAAAGAGGAGTTTCCTCAGCTTGTTGAACCGGAGGAAAGAGGAGAATGGCAGGTGCAGAGGAAGAAAAGGAGGCCTCAAAAGAAGGCCGAGCTCAATATTCCGCAGCGGCCTATCAAGCAGGGTAGAAGAGTTATGCCCAATGCACTTGTTCTTGAGGCGAAAGCCGAGATGAGTTATGCCGAAATACTTAGCCATATAAAGAAAGATCAGGCCCTAAATGAAGTGAGCGCCTCAGTCAATAGAATTCGCAGGACGAAGGCCGGCGGCTTGCTCTTCGTCCTTACGAAGGAGAGCACTGACAAGGCTCCCGAATTGTGTTCGGTCATGGAGAAGGCACTGGGTGAGAATGCCACCATCAAGTGTATGGTCCAACAACTTGAGTTAGAAATCAAAGACATCGATGAAATAACTACTAAGGAAGAAGTCGTGGAAGCCATTCAGCGTGACCTTGGCGAAGATAGTGGCATAACGCTCTCATCGATCAAGTCCCTGAGGTTTACGTACGACAGAACCGAGACTGCAGTCGTAAGACTGCCAGCAATGGTGGCTAAGAAGCTCTTGCAGCGTGAGCGCATCCGCATTGGATGGACATCTTGCCGCATAAGGGAGATCGTGAGACCCCTGAAATGCTTCAAGTGCTGGGGCTTTGGCCACCTATCTAGGAACTGTAAAAGTGAAGTAGACAGGTCAAAGTGCTGCATCAAATGCGGCAAAGAAGGTCACAAAATCGCGGAGTGCAAGGCGGACGCGCACTGTGCACCATGTAATGGCAAAAGTGACAAGGAGCTTGCTGGCCATATAGCAGGCAGTTTTCGATGCCCGGTGTATGTGCGGGCACTCCAGGTGGCCGTTAAGCTCAGAAAATGAAGGTACTGCAGCTCAACCTCCAACATTGTGAGGCAGCACAGGATCTGCTCATGCGGACTGTGCGGGAGCGGAAACCGGACCTGGCCATACTCTCGGAACCCTACAGACATCTGGATACCCAACCTTGGGTGTCCGATGGAAGTGGGAAGGCTGCGATCTGGTCCTGCGCGAGGTACCCATTTCAGGATACAGCCTGCCAGACAGATCTGGGATTTGTGAGAGTAAAGATCCAGGGCATACATTATTACAGCTGCTATGCACCACCCAGTTGGACTCTGGATGAGTTCCAGGATTTCCTTACCAGGCTGGCTTCAGATGCGAAGGAACGCTTCCCAGTAGCCATTGCTGGCGACTTTAACGCATGGGCGGTGGACTGGGGCAGCAGGAGGACGAATGCGAGGGGGCAAGCCCTACTTTAGGCCGCGTCCACAATAGATGTGGTCCTGCTTAACACAGGCAGCAAGCCTACCTTTGTCAAGGGAGAGTCCTCATCCATTTTGGACCTCACCTTTGTCAGTAGCAGCCTAGTAAGAGGGCATAGTTCCTCGTGGAAGGTGCAGGAAATTTACACGCAGAGTGATCATCAGGCCATACTGTGGGAGATAAACAAGGACTCGAAGCGAGGGGCCAAACCTTTAAGATCAAACTCGAGGGGTTGGAGGGCCAAACTGTTCGAAGCTGATCTCTTTTGCGAAGCATTGGACACTCGGCCTGTAAACTATCAGGACTCTATGGGAAAAGTGGAGGAGGTCATGCGAAGAGTTACTGAAGCATGTGACGTCACTATGCCACGGAAGACAAGTAATGACCGTCGACCCCCGGTACACTGGTGAAGCGAGGGGATAGCAAGTCTTCGAAGTAAGTGTCACCGGGCTCGTAGACTAGCTCAACGGGCTCGAGGAAAGTCCACGTTCACCGCAATGGAAGAAAAGTTTAATGATGCCAGAAGGGTACTGAAAAAGGCCATCAAGGAAGAAAAAATCGAGAGTTGGAAAGAGCTTCTCAGTGAGGTCGATAATGACCCGTGGGGCAGGCCGTACAAGATCGTCATGAGTCGGCTGAAGAGTCGGTCCATGCCATCGCCAACCTGTCCAGAGCTACTGAAGAGAATTATATCAACTCTCTTCCCTGAACAGAAAGAGGAGAGTTACGGCATCGAGGAGAAGACGGAGGAGGACATTCCACTCATCACGGAAGAGGAGATGCTCACTGCAACATCAAGGGTGAGAAACAACAAAGCCCCCGGCATCGACGGGATCCCGAACGTGGCATTGAAAACAGCTGTCAAGACTGCACCGGCAATGTTCCTCGATATGTACAACACATGTCTCAAGGACGGGACATTCCCGGATAAATGGAAATGGCAGAGATTAGTTTTACTACTCAAAGGGAAAAAGCCTCCGGACGAACCTTCATCCTATCGGCCGCTCTGTATGCTGGTCACAGCCGGAAACGTCCTCGAACGGATAATCTACAACAGGATCGAAGAGGTCGTGGATCCTCTAGTGGCAGAAACCCAGTATGGCTTCAGAAAATCGCGTTCAACATTGGATGCGGTAAGCAATGTAGTCAATACAGCAAAAGCTGCCATATCAGGAAAAAGGTACACAAGAGGCTCTAAGCAGTACTGCTTGATCGCAACTCTTGATATCAGGAATGCCTTCAATTCGGCAAAATGGAAGTGTGTCATGGTGGCTCTAAAAGAGTTAAATGTGCCATGGTATCTTCGGAGGATGGTGGCGAGCTACCTGCGTGACAGGTCTCTAGTGTACAACACTGACGAAGGCCCGAAGACATATAGAGTGACTGGAGGGGTTCCTCAGGGCTCAGTACTGGGGCCACTTCTGTGGAACATCCTGTAACACTCATTACTGATGCTGAGACTCCCTCGTGAGGTGCGCCTGGTGGCGTTCGCAGATGACTTGGCGGTGATAATTACCGCTAAACTTGTGGAGCAAGTCATCGCTATATTCGGGGAGGTCTTCTCTGAGATCAGGAAATGGATGTCTTCTGTGGGACTGCAACTGGCAGAACATAAAACAGAAGCGCTCCTCGTCTCCAGCAGAAAGCAGACCAAAAATATGACCCTTTACGCCGGTGATGCCAAGATCACATCGCGGCCGTTCATTCGGTACCTTGGCGTGACTCTTGACGCCAGGCTAAATTTCGAGAAGCAGGCGGAGCAAGTCAGCGGCAAAGCCTCTGTAGTGGCGAATACACTGCAACGGCTAATGCCAAATGTTGGTGGCCCGAAGCAGAAAAGAAGGCGACTACTGGCATCAGTAACTACCTCAGTGCTCACCTATGGGATACCCATTTGGGCTGATGCACTGGGGAAGAAGGGGTGCCGAAGGAAAGTAGCAGCACCTTACCAGATAAGTGCTTTGCGTGTGGCAGGCGCATTCCGGACAGTGTCCGAAGATGCCATAAACGTTATTTCTGGTATGGTGCCAGTGCAGCTTCTGGGAAACGAGAGGAAAAGGTGGTATAAGCGGGAGAACTCAGATGAGACAAAGGAAGAAATGAGAGAAGGAAGTGTCAAGGAGTGGCAGAGAATGTGGGACACCTCACCAAAGGGAAGGTGGACACACCGGCTAATTCCAAACATAGCGAAATGGGTAAACCGGTCACACGGGGACCTAAGCTACTAACTGACGCAAGCTCTATCAGGTCATGGATGCTTTCGGGCGTACCTCTATAAATATAAGCATGATAATGCACCGTACTGCCCAACATGCCCAGGAGTGGAGGAGAATGCTGAGCACGTGATATTTGAGTGCTCCCGATTCCGTGCATCACGAGACGACCTTGTTTCAAGGAATAACACTCGACTGACGCCGGAAAACCTGGTTGAGCAAATGCTGGACATCAGAGGAGACCTGGAGCGGGATCTGCGACTTCATCACAACCATTATGAAGGAACTGCGCCGTGAAGAGCGCGCCAGGAGCGCAATCGTGGAAACAGGAGGTTAACCATAAGGGAACAGCTACGGCTAAGGGTCTCTCCCGCGAAGTAATAGCTACCAGCAGTACCGCGGGGAGAAATATCAAGACCACAGAAGAAGAGACGAGGGGTTTTAGTCGGTGAGAGTCCGACACGAGGGACAGGGCACCTATAAGGGGTCCCCTGTCTGTCAGTGCATAATGCATTTCCCCTGAACTCTATAAAAAAAAACACACACACACACAGAGAGACACAGACACACAGACACACAGACACACAGACACATAGACACACAGACACACAGACACACAGACACAGGACACAGACACAGGCACAGGCACAGACACAGACACAGACACAGACACAACACACACACACACAAGGAGCTTGCTGGCCATATAGCAGGCTGTTTTCGATGCCCGGTGTATGTGCGGGCACTCCAGGTGGCCGTTAAGCTCAGAAAATGAAGGTACTACAGCTCAACCTCCAACATTGTGAGGCAGCACAGGATCTGCTCATGCAGACTGTGCGGGAGCGGAAACCGGACCTGGCCATACTCTCGGAACCCTAAGGACATCTGGATACCAACCTTGGGTGTCCGATGGAAGTGGGGAAGGCTGCGATCTGGTCCTGCGGGAGGTACCCATTTCAGGATACAGCCTGCCAGACAGATCTGGGCTTTGTGAGAGTAAAGATCCAGGGCATACATTATACAGCTGCTATGCACCAC
>CM073773.1:1722597-1781996 GCA_037158775.1 Hetaerina titia | reverse complement strand
TAATCTTACTGTCTCCATGCTGCAGGATTGAAGACCTTGTAAGGCCATCAATTTTACTTTTTTAATTAATTAAGGCCTTTCTTTACGTAAATAGGCCTTTTTGTGATGTGTGTGATGCAGGGTCATTATGGTGCCTATCTTTAAGTGAATAGTGCTTGTGTGTGATACGTGTGCACCGCGGGACCGCCGATGGAGAAAGGCTGGCCGCCGTTGGACCTTGCATCAATTACGAAGGTAGAGACTCGTCTCCTTTCCCCTCCTTCGTCACTGGTTCAGTGTGTAGGCGCCCCCTTAGATCGAAACAAGGCCTCCACGCACGCGGTAGGGCCCCCGATGTGGCTTTAAGGGACGCACACAGCAGCACTTAGAGACATGGGGGGTGAATTGAAGTGCCTTTAGCCGACCAATGTAGGCAGGGCATTTAAAGAGACAAGGATGGGACTTAAACTTAGTAATAGCTTACTCCTTTGGCAATGCATTATTATGTAGGT
Organism: Hetaerina titia; assembly: GCA_037158775.1. Taxonomy (NCBI): domain Eukaryota; kingdom Metazoa; phylum Arthropoda; class Insecta; order Odonata; family Calopterygidae; genus Hetaerina; species Hetaerina titia. The sequence continues at coordinate 1,781,505 of CM073773.1, read as the reverse complement.
CTTGTAAAATTATGAAATGGTTGCATACTGGTTGCATTATTATGTAGGAAAGTTTTAAGTACGAGTGGATTGAGCATAATACTTTCTTATATTGCTTCATTCCATCGCTCTCTTTCCATCTTTTCCATCACGAATCATTCTTTTTCACGTTCCTTCCTCTGAATTTTTTCCGAAGGCAGCGGTTTCCTGTTTTAATGGATCGCTGTGACATGGTATCAGTAGGACGTCCCTCTCTGCAGCTCTTAGGGGTCAGCAGGAGAGGCGTGATGGATCATCCATCACGCCTCTCCTCCCCGATCATCTCGGAAGGCCATCGGCCTTCGTTCTCACCTATTAACGAAAGCCGGAAAGTGGGTTCCAACGAGCTGGGCACGATACCTCATTAGGTCAGCAAAAGGAAACTCATGCAGTCTTTCTCTTTCAATTCCTCTTTATGCAAGTATGAACCTGACTTACTGCTCTTCAGTATTTTAATCCAAGAACGTAACGGTCATTCCCGTAAAAAAAACATATTTTTGGGTTGAAAGAACTTACCCTCCCATTTTTCTCTATTTCAAGAATTTACCGTTTCCAAATGGACAAACTGAGGAACTATATTTTGCTTGCACTTGATCATTGAGTAAATTACTTGCTTTTTAACAGCCGTGTCTAAATTAAGTATATATTTATCGTTTTCGCAAGGGAATTCTTTGATCAGCGCGAAGAATTTTCCGAAAATGTAGGGTTGCAGAGCGATTCGCCGTTGCTTCTCAACTTTTTTCTTTGGGTCTGCTCAGAAAATAGCGGAACACTTAAAACATATTCCACCATTGTTGATCCTGGCCACTGAAAATCCGTTACTTTCTTGGTTCCCTACAAATGCCTTTCTCCTCAGCTTTCTATCAATAAGGAACCAAGCAACAACCCAGTGAATCCCCCCTTGCACCAACAAATGGGTTTAACTCACGGCATACTCCATGTAGGTGTTCTAGGTGGACATTCGTGCGACTAAGGGAACAAGAGCTAATAATCAATTTAGGTGATCGCCGGCGTATATGTTCGTACTTGTACTTGAGGCATCACTGCTACCGTTATTTGAATGTGAACCTCTCAAATAATTCTTAATCCCAACTTCGCCTTGCTGATATCCCGAAAGTTTCGTTGTCCATCCTGTTTGTGTAGAGGTAGTTGAATGTAAATATTTTGGCTATTTGTAATTGATACTTTCTGCACATGAGGGATTCACATATTTCTCCTTTCAGGCATGCAGTCGTGGCATGCTACTTAGTTGTACCGTAACAAACGTTTTACTATGTGGACTTGGTTGCATTTTCAATTTTCTTCTACTGGACCTTCAACTGTTTTTCAATCGGGACATTGGGTATAAATCTGAGGAAGAAACCCATTTAATATTTGATAATTTGTCATGTTCAGGCAACGCGGGGTGAAAAAACACCCAAGACCGGTTTCAATCGCGCGGCAAAAAGAAACGGCTTACGTTTACGACCCCGGACTGTAACCATAATTCCGTTTCAACGTCTGAGAGTAGAGGGAGCACACTCGTAGCGTCAGTAGCACGTGGAAGCTCGAGCAGTGAACCTTTGAAGTGCGTCGGGGGTGTTTTTTGACCCCTCGATCCCGAATGTGTGTAGTTTCGTCATGTTTTTCACTCATTTTCGTGGTTTTTGCATTATTTGGGTAAATAATGAGTGTATAGTGGTCATGCTATTTATATATTTACATATATGTGCTCACGCGTGTATAACATAACCTTACTTTTGTTTTCATCGTGTAAAGATTCGAAAAATGGCTTTTCTGTAACACTTGAGATATTTGGAGACTGTAACTCAGTTGATCAGACTGGAGGAAGATGCCATTGGACCTTTGGAAGATACAAGTGAATAGGAGAGATTTTTTGAAAAGTTTGGCTGAAGATCTCACAAAATCCTCATATCCGGAGGAGGAAAGAATGGAAAAATCTACCACACAAAACAGTATTCTGTATAGAGGAGGTATTGGATGAAGGGCCAATAAGACGGACCTAGGTGGAACAGGGAGACAGGGAAGATGTGTTTATTGTCCCTGAACCATAGACCGAAAATGCGGTGTCAAATGATCCAAGTGTCAGTATGCCAAGACCGTAGAGCCGTTGTCTGTCAGGCATGTGGTGAGCAAGAATGACTATTTAAACATGATTAATGATAAAGTTGATATTCCTTCTCAATAATTGTACTTTATCATTCCAAATTATCACAATTTAAACCAATTTGAACGAAATTCGTTATCATTATAACGATCTTTTTATTAGGTAATCTACCGGTTAAGGTAGGTTTTTGGATGGACACAACTATCAAATAAACATTTTGTAACTCCCCACCTAGCAAACTAATCTATATCAGGTCCCTCTTCATCTCTATAACGATCTGTGCGGCAAAAATTGATTTTTCAAGTTTTTGCTATTTGCGCACTTGGATTTCTCAAAATAAACATTATTTTTGGAAACTCGGCCAAAACCGCTGTAATAATCTGAAAACATAGCAAATCTTCTTTAGAAAATCGTAAAAATTACTAAATTTGGTCAAAAAATAACTGAGATATGGTAATTTTAACGAGAAATGTCATTTTTGCTAGTTTTTCACGTTTTTTGCAATTCTTGGTGAATTTCCCGGACCCTTCAAAATTTTAGCCAAAATTATATAGTTCCATTGATTTTTGATCAAAAGACAAAAAAAGGCCCTCATGGAAACCTCAAAGTTTTACTGGGTACGAAATACCGGCCCTTGGAAATTGGTGTTTTTTCACCCAGCGATACCCGAATAGGCAAAAAAATAGCGTTGCAGTTCTAGGGTTTTGGCGCCCACCTTCAACATCAGTAAATGCAAAAATCATTTAGATGTTGAGGCTTGATAACCGGCGGCTAGCCGAGAAACCGCGATTGATATTACTACAGCGATATTGTCCTTACTGAGTGAACTCCGGGACGAGATATATACCAGTACGTAAAATGGGGTCATTAATGGGTATTTGATAACAGACTAATTTCATGGAACACTCATTTCTTCAGAATGTTCAGCCTCAAAAATTCAATCCGTGTAAAACAGATCCTCCGAACCTCGTAAGATCGTCTTGTCTATTGTTTTACAATATCCATGACAAACGTTTTGCAAGCTAGGTGATTTTGTTCAATCCAGGAGCAATTTGGAGATAATATTGCGTTCGCGACTTTTCATGGTTGTGGGCGGTCGTGGCAAAACAACGTTCTCATTTCACGTAGAACACCGAAGACAGTCAACATCGGTTGGACCCAAACAAAGGATGGTACCCGTAAATACTTGTGCAGACTGTTGTAAATCGGCGGAGTAAACTGCCTGAACGACCTAACTGAAACATAGAGCTTGCGACCCCTTTGAGATAAGATAGATATCCACTGATTCTGTCTCCAAATTAAAGCCATTTTTATTACATCACTCCGAAAATGCACTCTTTGTGTCAGCAGACGGTCATGCACTTGTGATCATTCGGTCAAAGTGTCTACCTAATCCGTAAAAGTGGTGACGCAGTGAGTATTTAACCGGATAAAAGTAGTGGCGCTTGCCCTTACATTTACAAATGCCCCCTACAAATAAAGCTTCTCGGATATTAATGGAGATTTTTAGAGCCGAAATCAGATAAATGGTTTGCATCCGAACTCTTGCTCAATGCGTTCGCACCTACTGCTTTAAACCAGACTTTCAGTAATTTGCATGACCTGAAGCAAAAAAACCTACGTACTACCAGCACCCTTAACAACATGGAAAAGCTAGGGGTCACGTGAAGGATTAATATAGAAGAACATTACTTTAATTCAAATTCATACAAAAATAAACATTTTAAGAATTGGAACATAAATGTTAATAAAATTGCTTTCAGGAATTCTTTATATTGTAGACATGTTACCGTGACCACTCATTTACTCCAACTAAATTACATAATGACCATTATCACTACTATTGACTAAACACGAACCATAAAACCTATGGTCGAGAATAATTTATAGATTTTCTTTTCGAGACGAAGCTTTTTTTTACCATATCAGACATAACGGTTCAATAATACCCTTAGTTTCAGGCTTCACTTAGAGCAAGTGTTCTCCAAAAAGAGATTTTTACTTTATCTCAGATTTAACTTCAAGATCAATATCGAAACTTTTTACTTCCTTACAAACAGCTCATAGATTTAAAACAAAATAGTAATTTTGTCAATTAAACGCTGCATATCCTCCTTAAAGGACAAAAAATAGAAGTCCTCCGGGAAATCAAGATTAGAACACAATCAGGAGACTCAACAAAGTTAATCTTTTACGAACACCCACACTACCGTCCCTTCACTATCCTTTCCGATAACTTGACCTATCACACGTCATAGCCACGGCACCTGCGCCTTTCCCTTTCCTCGCCCAAGTAGCCCCAAACCCCGCCTTCCTTTTCCCTCACTCCTTCACCATCCTACAGAGCCGCTCCCTCTCCTCTGTCACAAGTTCCTGATGCGTGTGAAAGATAATTTTCCCTGATGAAGCCGCAAGTCGGTGAGACACGTTCTATCTTAAGATAGACTGAGGAAGTCCACAAAATCTTTTAATTGGGTATCAATTACCCAAGTTTTTTCATTGGAGATTCAGGCGGCGGATGATAATGAAGTGACTTGATTGGAATCTGGAATTGGCAGGAGATAATAACAATGGTATTAAACTGATAAGGGCATACTTTTTTTGCCTTGTATCACCTTGTATTTTGTTCAACATAAGGACTGGGCAAAATCTCTAAAATACGGAACTCTTTTTCATCTTGGTCCAATTTGATTGAATTAGCAGTTTATTTAAGTAATGGATAATCTTAAAGCTCTAAAAAGTCTTTATATTTTTTATCAACTCCGCTTACGCTAGTCTCCCTTCTGCCACGACCTTTGCCATCCCAACTGGCACCCGCCCAACATAATAAAAGTGTCGTAGCTTGCCTTAATATTTTCCAAGCCATTTTTATCAATTCTCTAGGAGACGTACATGCTATAAACCTTCAATACACCTTCATCATCATGCTTCTAAGATCAGAAGTCACATCCATAAGTTACGAAAGTTTATGTAAATATCGGTAATGCCTTCTGCACAGCCTTCCCCGATGTACCAGATATCAGTTACTTTGAAGTAAACGCTTCCTTCGCTAACCCGATTATTTCTCCTAAAATCTGAGCCAATATACATATTTATTAATGAAATATTGCCCAAATTTTGAACTGATCCATCTTATTAAGAGAATTATAATTTTTTAAAGAATTCCGTTGAACGTCGTAATCAGGCCTTTTTCAATATATTGTTAATTTTTTGTTGTTTTCATTCAAAGGAGGATTAAAAATATTTTGTGACCCTAATCCACTCAGTGTGAAATACATGTAGAAAGCCCATAACACTAAATGGCTAAACAGGTGTGAAACAATTCGGTCTTGCTTAATTACACTCTCAACATTAAATAGTATTTCCTAGAGTTTTCTTGTTCATTATAAAAAAAGGTAAAGGTCAAGTACTTCTCGAATGTGCAGTTTTCATTTATTTCATATTTGCACATTTCCTGAAGAATTTTGTTTTTTTTAACACTTATATTTAAAAAAATGATCCAAATTATTTCCTAAATTCTTTTTGTTGCTACAAATTAAAATATTTACGTATTATTATTATGTGTAATCTATTGGTTAAGGAAGCACTCTTAGCTTGAACTTCCTTCAATACTATAATTGCACACAGGCCACTGTATGAGTTAAAAATACAAGGGAGAAGAACATCCAACCACAAAATAAAGGGTCTTCTAAGATCCTATTTCTTTCGAAGATGATACAAGATCTTTGAAATATTAAGAGGTTAGGTTTTGCTGTGACCAACTCAGCTCTAAGGAATTGGTGTCAGATTTATTCCCCCACTTCCAATAAATATTACTCAAAGGACTTCTCGAATAAAAAAATGGGGCACACTAGGGACGCTCAAACGAGCAATCATTTAGAGGCACGAGAAGACAAGCGAAAAACACCAAAAAAACAATGAGACTGTGTTTTCGCAATCACTCCAAGGACGTGTCCAGTGGAGCACATTTCAGGCTGGCAAAGGAAAATTACACCAATAAGAATATTCTACTGCGCCCCAGTTTTCCTTTCAAATCACGGGAGTATAATGCGGAAATTCGGCCGTCAAATTCTCGAGGTATGTACTGAGATGGAAAGAGTTTCGTCCTGCCGTGTTCAACGTGAAGTGTCCGCTCCTGTAAAGAGACACTTCCGCGAATAGTAGGGTCGTCAATTTGTTTTTCGAAGGAACGTCTGTCAAGGAGTTTTGTTAAGAAGTGCACCTTCTCAACGGATTAACGGTACCTACGACTTCCAATGTATTGTTAAATATAACAGTGATTGGTGCAGTTGCGAATCGTGGATGGGCAGTGACTGAAAGCTGACACGGGATGCAATCATATTATTACTTGGTGACGATAGGTTTAATCCCGGGAAAGAGTGATGTATTCGATTTCATTCCGGATATTTCTGGTTTCCTTGGGATCTCATTGGTACACCCCCTCCTTCTCCAAGTGCACACGACACCGATTCTAGTTTCTCCTGTGGATGTTTATAAAGTACTCTAAATTCTGTCAGGTTATGGTCCATTAAAATGTGTCATAGTATCAACAGGACGACTACTCGTGCCCTCAAGAATTACTGCCTAATTTTGTGTGATGGGTGATTATGTCGTTAACCGACGCGGATCATCTTAGGGAGCGTGTATCTACTCAGGCAATGAATGACTAACCGGGATATATTCAACAGGATGGAATAATTCTTCTTACCAGGAGAGGATACAGTAGGACTTGTTGCTGGTCGGAGCGAGGGATGGACCGAGAGACCAAGATTCGATCCAATATTTCTCAGGTACATGTCTTCGTGCTGCTGCGAGCCTTTGCCATGCCATCAACGTGCTGAGTATTCTTGTGCAAGTGGTTAACTATTTCCCCTAGCGCCATCTTGTTGTTGAAGAACAGACAATAGTGGGTAGTGAAAATGCGTAAAAAAATAAATATTGAATGAAAAATATTGTCAATAAAAAAGAGAACATTTAAATAAAATTACATTACCAATTTCTTGATGAAACATTTTTATATAGATGCCATTAAATTTTTATAATCTAACTGAACGGCACATTTTCAAATTTAAAAATGACGTCATCCAACGGTTTTGGCGCCCTGCTATTCCTTCGATTAACTAATCCGTTCAGTTGGTCGTGGGTCGTTCTAATGGAAGGAGGTGAGTCCATACTTTCTAGTCTAATTTTCGCGCCTCCTGAGAATCATATTGGTCGCATTATGATTTTCTAGGCTGCAATTGTGAAAAAGGGTGTCATTCTTTTAGTGCGAGGAAATATTATAATTATTATTGCGAAAGCGGTGGATATGTCAATTCCCAAGTAATTACAGGACACCAGTATCGACTCATTTTTCGTGCGATTGCTAGTAACTTATCTTTTAGACGTTTCCTAGGGAAAAGTTAAATTACATAAAATTTTCTAATTAAACGGGAAGTAGTGTCATTTCGATTGGTTTCAAATATAATTAATGCCGAGAAGATGGAGAGATATTGATAAGCGACGGTATAATTCTCTGCAAATTTTCTTCACAGAGATTGCTAATTTACTCGTTATGCCTGGGAACCAAAATCTCAACCACTTATTTACTGCAAATGATGATAAACGTAACGTGTGAAGTCTATTCGCTATCCGCAGTCGGTCCACTGCTTTTACGTTTTGTGTCATCGTTCCATACTGGTTGAAATGGTAATCGTATATGTATATGTATATATATATATGTATGTATGTATATATATATATATATATATATATATATATGTAAATTTAACTTTGACTAACCGAATTCCAAGGAGTCAAACGATTGTCGTGAGAGGACGAGGGCGATTTAAATTGCTGGAGTCGACTCGGTCCGAGTAAAAGGGGTCAAGGTCACTAGGTGCGAAAAGTCCTCCAGGGCATTTAGCCCTTTTTTACTATGGGGCTCTCTCCGACTCAGACTGGGGGGAAATTGCATTTTTAGTGACAATGAATTCCATGTTCCGAACACTTGTAGCTTCATTTTATGCGACTGCTGTTGGGTCAAACTATACATTACCTATTTTCCCTTTCCGATTCCCAATGACTTGGAAGTTTCTTTAATTGAAAACTTAACTGAATAATTGCAAAAACCAATGTAGTTTAACGTTCAGTGCCGTAATTATGACGGGTTGGTCATTATTTTGAATGCGTATAAGATATTGAAAATGGAAACATTTTTCATGCACATTCTAGTGTTGTTTGTTGTTAGTGTGGACCTTTAGCTAATTTGTTTTTTAATGTTTTTCAGTGATGTTATCGGTGTGTGTGGTTAAGGATTCCTTGATAAAGGAAGAATGTCCGAGTGTGACGAGAGAGAGAGAGACAGAGGGGAATGCATGGAAGTGCAGGACTGAAATAAGGATTCCTAGGGAATGGAACTTCGGAAAATCCTGAAAATAGGAATAATTGTAAGTTTAGACATTTATAAATTGTCCTCCAATATTTTTTGTGAATAAGTTCAGGATCCATACATTGATCAATCTCAAAGACGTCCAGGTCGCATCGACCTCTGTCATGGAAGGCCAGAGTTAAGCTTCATTCTCTTCCTCGTCTCTTCCCTACCCTCCCCCTCCTAGGCGTTTCTCATAAAAATATTTCTTCCATAAGAGATTTCATTGAGATGAATGTTTTCCAATACAATTTACCCGGGAAAAACACTTTTGCTGAAAAGGTAAAGAGTGCCGTAGTTACGTGTGACAGCGTGCGTCGAGGTATTCTGAAAATGTGACTTTATTTGTCGAGCCATCAAAATTACCACAGGCCAGTGCTTCTTTAGAAAATTCTTTGCGAGTATAAAAATTGCTATTCATTGAGATATAGCATTTCGCTCCATTTGCGTTATAAGTTCTCGGTTGCGTCTAGTTTGAAGTATTGCGTGTGCCTATTCAACGACTAATCTTAGATAATAATAGTAATTTGATGGGAAGTTTCGCAAATGTGTAGAGCGACGTCCGATTTGTCAAACAAAGTATCCCATGAACAGAGAATTCACATTGTGTGTTTTCTGTCCAATACGTAATGTGTGACATGTGCTGCACTTGACCTCAGTGATTCCGGATTCTTGTACCGAGCTCGTTTCATTTTTGGAAATGCCTGTTAAATTTCGTTTTGGATGTCAGGAACTGATGTCAGTGTCTACTTTTTGAATATTTTTGGAGGCCTTTTGTATTATAGGGTTGAACAAAAAATATTTTTAAACTGTTTTGTTCAATTGTGTGGGTGTGGTGTATTTATTTGAAAGTTTTTTTCTTACGGTTGGTGAAGAATTGGTCTATTATTTTAGGATAGTATCCATTTACTACGATTGTGAGTATTCATTTTTGTCTTACCGTGGTTTTGCGAGAGAAAAAGTACATCTACATCTACTCAATACTCCGCAAGCCGCCGCAAGGGCGTGTGGCGGGGGGCGTTAGGGCACCACCCGTAAATTAGGAAAAAAACCGCATGCAGAAGCCACAAATTTAGAGCCCACAAACCAAATATGGTAAACATTCATGCAAGAACACTTTCGTCCCAGCCCTTTTACACACATGCAAACCCACAAACTACCAACAACATAAACATGCATAATCTTTGAAATTTTAATTTTGTTCCAACTTGTAACTGAAATGTTTTTAATATTTCTAAACGGACTTCGGTTTCCTACTATTATGATTTCTGATTTTTCTTGGGAAGAATGAGTGTTTGAATCTATCTGCATTGGATCTATCTATCTATCTATCTGCATTGGATCTATCTATCTATCTCCCTTATTTTATCTTTGTGGTCTGATTAGTGTGGGGTCTAAGGGTCTAAGTAGTGTGGGGTCATTTTTATTCCTTTTGTGTCATCGTTAAACTCGCTGGTTCTGAATCTTTCTAAAAGTTTAAGTCTCGCTTGTTCTTTTCGTATTTCAAGGGGCTCCCAGCCTAAATCCCCTAAGAGACCTGTTACACTTGTGTTCTTGTCATATATATTTTTCACGAATCTGGCGTATTTTCTCTGGACTTATCTGGTTCTTTTTGCCAGATTTTCTCCCAAGGATCCCAAATACTTGCGGCATATTCCAAATATGGTCTAATTGAGCAAAATAACACCTCTCTTTAACTTTCTCATTACCTTTCCCCACCGCCCGTTTGATGAAGCCCAGTTTCTTTAAAGCGGATCCGCAAATTGTCCTGATTTGTACTCCACAGGAAAGCGGTGGTGTTAGAACTATCCCCAAATATTTTACTTGTTTGGCCGTAGTTAGTACTGAGCCCTCTATTTTGTAGTTTGTCCGGTTCGCCACTTTCTTTTTTCCAAAATTTCAAAACTTCGCATTTGTCTATATTAAGCAATAATCCCCATTTTTTGCACCAATCCGAGATTGTGTCTAAGTCTCTAGAGAGTAGCTCGCGATCCAGTTGGCTCCTTATTTCCCTGTATACCACCGTGTCATCAGCAAATAACCTGATTTTACTACTACATCTACATAATACCCCGCAAGCCGCCACAAGGGCGTGTGGCAGGGGGTGTTAGGTCACCACCCAAAAAAGGAAAAAAGAAATACCGCATTCAAAATCAACACAAATATGCAAACCCCAATCCACAGCAGTGCACACATTCATAGAAACATCCCATCATTCCACGCGGATGCAAAACACAACTACTTCCCTTCACTAAACAAGCATACAAGTACATACGCTTAACTGCAACAAATAATTGTACCCCAGGATGTAGCAAGAAATTTATCAGGAACGTGCAAGCTAGATTTTAGTAAGTAGCAAGGTAAAATACCACCGCCACAAGAACGCGCTACATAAAACTCTCTCCTCGCGCTTAAGTCATTAATGTATGTTAAGAATAGAAGAGGTCCTTATACATTTCCTTGGGGGACGCCCGATGTTACATCTCTTTCCTTTGAGCACAACCCATCGATGACTACTATTTGTTTGCGATTTGACAAGAAGTCTCTAATCCAATTAATAATGTTCTCATTGATTCCATAGCATCTCAGTTTGTGTAAAAATTAATTGTGTGGGACTTCATCGAAGGTTTTTTTGAAATCTAGGAATACTGCGTCAACTTGTGTGTTGTTTTCTCCCGATCTAAGTATATCGTGAATGAAAAGACCTAATTGTGTATCGCAAGATCTGCTCTTCGTAAATCCGTGCATGGTTGTGGCTTAGTATTTCCCCACAACATGTATCAAGAAACCTCATTATGTTACTGACAGTAATGTGTTCTAATAATTTACAAGAGATTGATGTCAAAGAAATGCGTCGGTAATTGGCTGGTTTATCCCTATCCCCGCCTTATAAATGGGAGTTTTATGGGCTAGCTTCCAGTCACGTGGAACTGAGCCATCTTCTATCGATTTAAGGAAAACAATTTCTAGAAACGGGGCAATGTCTTTGGCCAATTCCTTTAATATTCTAGCAGGTATTTCTTCCGGACCAGGTGATTTGTTGGCGCGATGCTACGTAGAGATGTTCTATTCCGTTCTTGTTCAGTGTTATGTCGCTCATGTGTTCCCCAGGTGGGTGTGGAGGATCGTTTGGATAGTTTGTGCCTTTATTGTAGACGCTCTAGAAAAACTTGTTTAAATTGTTTGCTTTTTTCACGCTGTCTTTAATAATTTCTCCGTTTTCCGTCTTCAAAGAATGTACAGTTGGACGTTTACCCTGTGTTTGCCTAAAATAGGACCAGAATGACTTTGGATTTTCCTCCAGATATTCGCTTAGCATTTTAGATTTTAAAAAGCGTAGGGCTATGCGCATGATACTTTTTGTTTTACTACGACATTCTTTAAGTTTCTATTTTGATGTATTCACATAAACAATATCGTCACTTTTTAAACTCTTTTTAAAATTTGACTGTAGCCTTCTTTGCCTTCTTAATGCCGATCTTACTTCCCCGTTATACCATCTAGCTTCCCTATTGTCGCATTTAAGTTGGAATGGGATGTACGCCTTCATTTCTTGGCGCAAAATATTTAAGAAATAATTCCAGCTGTTCTATGTATCGGCTGTCAGTGTTTTTGTCTTGTATTCTGGCAATTCTTTTTTCAAGTATTCTCGTAGTCCGTTAAAATTCGCCTTGTTGAATAGGTATATTTTACGCTTTTCTTTGTTAATTTTCACGAACTTAGTTTTTAACTCTACAACAATTGCCTCATGGTCACTAATTCCGTCCATTATTTCAATGTTTCTTACGATTTCAGGCGTAGAAGTCGCGAAGATATCAAGTATGCTGTGGCCCCGTGTGGGCGACTTAACCATTAGTTCTAAAGATTGCTTTGTGAATATATGAAGGGGTTCTTGGCATGATTCTGTTTTTGGCGGATTTTCCTACGCAGTACTTGTCCCTGTCAATTGACGGTAGATTTGTGTCACCGGCGATTATAATAATACTGTTGCTATGCTTGTTTCTAAGAGAGGGTATTTGGTCGCCGAGCTTGTGTAGAATATCTGTACTAGAATATGAAATCAGCAAGCATGTGGTATATTAAACAGTTTGAGGCTGCCATGTTTTGTTGATAAGGGTGGAGTGACTCAGCCTAAATGTGGTTTACGGTGTGCGTTTATTTCCTAAAATATTCAAACTCGAATTCCTCGCTATTTATAATGAAACCAGTGTGTATAAATGGAAATAAATGATGGTGTTGAACTTCGTTGATGAATTAAATTGCATTGTGTTTGTTATTAGGTTTCTCGATAAATTATTGGATGTCACTATTACTTGTGTCGTAATCAGCCTGTCCACATACCTGACCAGATTTTGAGAAAATAATTGGAATAGTTTCTACATTCGCTTTTAAAATCCTGGAGAAGAATGTTGCCGACAAACGGATTGTCGATCACTGTAACTTATGCCTGATTACTAAACATTGGATTTTTATACTTGATTATTACACTAGATTTATGCTGAATCTATGCACATTTTTGTGAGGGTGATTTGTTACTCGATATAACAACTAGAGCGAGCTGGTTGCTCCCTTGACAGTCGGCTATGTAATCAAGAGCGATTGAAATATGGGGCGCTATGGAATAAATTCTATTTTTTCGAATGGTACCGTAATCTCATAATGGAAGAGGTTTGCGTGACGAATGTTATAAAAAAAGTATTTCGTGCTTTTGATGCCAAATATATCGGTGGATTCAAGTGATTTGTGCGTCTAGGGACTTTGAGAGCTTGTAGGCGTGGGATTTGCTAAAGTGATTAATTCCAAAATAGACGTCTTTAAAATTAAGTTTGAAATTTAATTTTGTACTATAATGTCCTACGAAAGTAAAATTTTTGTTTTCATATTACGACGACATGTCAACACAGTCAATAGGAACATCCACGCTAATGCCTACCTTCTAATCTCGTGTCCTGACGTCATATTCTAAATGAGCTTTATTTATTCGAGCTAACCTTGTTATTCAACCGCCTGGTCGTATAACGCCAAAAGGCTCCTCATAAACTTAATTGCTTGCCTTCTTGTCCATCTATTCTTCATATGCGTTTCACACAGGAGAGGTCGTGAGTGAGGTTCAAGCCTTAGTACTTAACGACCCTACACTTTCTTTTTCATTATACCTCATGCAGTAGGCATTCGGAAAGGAACTACTCCTATTCCTAACATTTATCATTATGAACTTTTTTAAGTTTCTCTAGATTCTAAGTGTCGGAGCAGCGTGTAGATCATCTGATTAGGCTGTTTTCCCCAGAGGAGTAAAGATATTTCATTCAGTCACCGCATCGTATGAATAAAAATGTGTCTTCCATTACTTATCGGAGTTAATGCCAATACATTGCATTGCGGCAATATTTCTTAAGATGCAAAAATTTTACCTTGGGCTCCGTCAAGATTCACGCCGTTAACTTACATTCCCGCCTGCATTGGCTTTCTAGCATTAAAATTATTCTTAAGAGGCTTTACTCGGAATATTATTTTTCACACTATTTGTGCCATTATTTCTGATAACGTTCTCTCTCTCCCTCTCAAACTAATTATTTATAGACTCGGGTACATATTTTTACACAAAGGTTTGTATTTTCGCACCCAGAATACACCATACGTTTCACAAATAATAAATAATCCTATTCATTATCCACCATGAGGAGTGATCGCCTGAAGTGTCGCCTCCAATATCTATCTATTATGTCACTTGCAATAGTTTACAATGTTTTATGGCGGCATATGAGCACACGCAACGCACCCAATCGTATCGTATTTTGTGCGATCGTCGACAATTGTTTATTTAACCGTTTAAGGTGACTTTGAAAGTGCATATTTTTAGGTGAATCGCAAATTAGAAATAAAATGGCTTCCATTTTAATTTTTTAGAAGAAATTTTAAAGAGCATCATTTCGTTTTTTCGCATAACGCTCTTTTTTAGCATTTGCAACTCTCGTGGGATCACCGCATGAATACTGAAGCTTAATAAGTTATTTGGACACGAATAAACATCTCACGCAAAAGGAAGAAGGCAGGTAGTCATTATAACATCACTCTTTTAAAAAAAGTAACTTAAGATCAGTGAAAGTAGCGCAAACTGTCCATAATATGCACGTAAATGCCACCAGCATTGCGGAATGGAATAGGTGGTGTGGCAATTCTGAGGAAAATGTACTTGTATTCAAAAGGCTCATTTTGAGTGGAACTATGACTGAATTTATATTTCTATCTCCGGAGGAAAAACTTACAAAGCAGTGCGCTCTCACGCACACCTTAATACAATCCTTCTGGATCTCACCTAATTTCCATGGAAACTAATGCTGCCTAATGCGACGAGTATTGATTTTGATACTAAAATGGTACGATTTAAATTTTCCCTCGCCTTAGTCACGTATAAGCTCTCATTCCTTGGTTAATGAGCAGTTACTACGATACTGGGAGCCATAATTACTCAAGCTTAAAATAATTCAGTAAGTTAAATAGATAAAATCTTACATCAATAAAAATTCAACACTGCCTGAGAGATTTGGTCAATCTTAAAATGTTTCCAAAAACATTTTCTATACATAGTGTCCGAAATAAAGACAATTTCTCTCCGAAATGGATAACAAATGTTCATTTGAAATATCGCAAAATCGAATTGAATAAGAAATCTTTTGGATCAATGAAATTATTAACACAGTTATTTCTTCTTTCTAATATGTTGCAGGGCGCAAGAAATGGATTCAAAGAAGAAAGCAAGGACACAAGAAAAACTAATGAAAAAATTGAAATGGAGTCGAAGGATTTGAATTCGACGAATTCGGTGTCAGCTTGTATGCATATAAGCACCGGATATTCCATTTCATGAGTAATGGTGATAAAGTGACAGGGTAAAATTACCATTCCACTTTTCTGTGTACAGTGACAATGCTAAGAAAAGGAGCAAATAAGGTATAAGAGCGTAATACTCTATGCTATGGTAAAAGGTATCAAAAGGTGAACTGTGAAATACACAGTTCAGTACTGGCCAAAAAGCAAGGTGCTTTTATGCCAAAAATCCACGGATCCGTTGGATATAGGGTCAAATGGTATACCAAAATAGGTGTTTGAAAATGAAGGCCTTCACAAAAGACTGAGCTCAGAAAAAAATGGCCATTTGGTAGTAACGTACCAATAAACATCGATCGATATACTATATATATATACATATATATGTATATATATATGTATATATATATTATATATATATATACATATATATATGTGTGTGTGTGTGTTTTATTTTTCAAACACGAAAAGTGGAAAAAATTTTTGGGTATAGAATTAAGGGTTAAAAATGTTTCTTATATACATGTGATTACTATATATATATACATATATATATATGTACATATATGTATATATATATATGTGTGTGTGTATATATATGTATATATATGTATATATATGTATATATATATATATATATGTGTGTGTGTGTGTGTGTGTATGTATGTATATATGTGTGTGTGTGTGTTCTATTTTTCAAACACGAAAATCCCGCCATACGGCGCACAAATATTCATTCAAACATAGAAATAGGTATAAGGAAAGTGGATAGGAAAACACATAAAAGGCGAACACAGGACGTGGGGAAGGCGGTTTTTGAGCAGATCACGAAATTAAAAAGATTTCCTTATCCGGGATACGAACAACGAACCTTCCATTTTCCGGGCGGATGCTCTACCAACTAAGCTAATAAGGAAACCAGATTTACACTGAGATCTGCGATCTTATAAAGCCTCAAATTGCTCCGATAGTTGTTCCCCGAGAGATGGTGTTAGGGAGCTGTTTCACCCACCAAAGCAGAAATAGACGGCACACAAGAAGGGGAGAGGATAGTAGAAAATCAATCATACGATATTATAAAGGATAGGAACGGTGCGTTTTATGACACGCATAGCCAGAAGAAGAGACGAGCCACATCGGCCAAACACATATTCAAACACGAAAATCCCACTATGCGGCGAACAAATATTATTTTCACACATAGAACTAGATATATAAGGAAAGGGGATAGGAAAACAAATAAGAGACCAACACAGGAAAGGTGGGGATGGCGGATTTGAGCAGATCACAAATGTAAAAATATTTCCTTATCCGGGATATATATATATCCCGGATAAGGAAATATATATATATATATATATATATATATATATATATATATATATATATATATCTTATATATATTCGCGAGTTCTCACCTCTATGTTGGTGAGGACACAACATAGAGTGACACCAACATAGAGGTGAGAACTCGCGAATCCGCATACATCCTATATTTCCGATCCTTTAAAATTCCCACCCTTAACCGCCATCTTTAATTTCTTTCCCAACAGTCCCTAAACCTTCCGCCCCCCCTCCCCTCCCCAGGCACTCTTCCCTCAAAACCTCTCAGTCTGACCTGAAGAAGGCCTCGGAGTAGGCCGAAAGCTTAAATCATCTGCAGTGAGAGTGTCTTTTTACGTGTTATCTGTTTTATTCTGTGTTCTATTGTGCCGTCCAAAAGTTATATTGCTCTCGTGAGTACTTCCGCATCATCGATATATATATATATATATATATATATATATATAAGAGAGTCATATCTTACCTTCCGAAGAAGACGGAGCTCGAGTCCGTCGAAAATATCAAGATATTATTGTGAGTGTTCTTTTTATGTGTTCTCGTGCTGTGTGTTACTGTCTAAGTTTTTTATTCAACACTTCCGTGTTACTTCGAAGAAATCATCTATATATATGTATATAAATTCAAACATGAAAATCGCGCCATACGGCGAACAAATTTTATCTTCACTCATAGAAATAGGGGATAGGAAAACACATAAATGGAATCCCAAAAATTCCAAATCCCAAAAAGTGGAAAGGAAACACATAACACATCCCGAATAAGGAAATATTTTTACATTTGTGAGCTGCTCAAATCCGCCTTCCCCACCTTTCCTGTGTTGATCTTTTACGTGTTTTCCATTTCCCCCTTTCCCTATACTATATATCTATTTCTATGTGTGAAATTTCTGTGTGTGCGGGTAGAGCGTTGGACTGCTGACCAGATGGTCCCGGGTTCGATTCCCGGGCAAGGCACTTTGGGCACCTGCAGCTCCACCCAAGCTAGTTGATTTTTCGGGTACCAGATCTTCCTGGGAAACCACAACCGGCACAGGGAAAGGAACTGGCCCCCCCTACCCTGATGTGTGAATATTCACACGCCGTCGGGCTTGGTACATGGGTGAGCTCTACCATCACCTACTAAACCGACCTTCGGGTTGATTACTGTGTTTATGGTTTATATATATATATATATATATATATATATATATATATATATACATACCCTCCCATGGACTACAACCTTGTCGTGGTGGAAGGGCTTGTGTGTTCCGATGACCCCTAGAGCTGTGCTGGCGGGAGTAATAATAATTACTCCTGGAAGGGTCACCCATGCCAGATAGGTCGAAGGTTAGGAGCCAGACGAAAGGTAGTCCACGCAGCGTCTGTTCCTCAGTGAGGCGGCTGCAATGGCGTCTGACCCCAGTGGGGCGGCCATTAAGTGATGGTGTCACGTTAAAAACACTATTGAGGAAGGCAACGGGAAACCACCTCAATTATCATTCCCAAGAAAATATGATGGACGCAAAACAGAAATTGAGTCCTGGCAACTGCGGGACTCGGCCCAAGGGGCCGTGTGTCGTGCCCGGCAGCGGGGGAGGCAAGGCTTCCGCGGTCGTCATCCCACGAAATCCTTGCGGGGGAGAAATAACAGCAGCAGGACAGAAGATGCAGAAGAAGACGAAAGTAGTTAGAATAGGAACCTGGAACGTCAGGACAATGTTGAGGAGAGGCAAATTAGAAAATATTAAGCGAGAGATGGAAAGAGGTAACATAGATGTTTTAGGCCTCTGCGAGGTGAGATGGAAGGATAGCGGGGATTACTGGAGTGACAATTATAGAGTAATATACAGCGGCGGGGACGAGAGCCAACGAGGGGTTGCCGTAATTTTAAATAAAGGGGTAGGAAGAAGCGTAGTCAACATAGAGCAAGCGACAGATAGAATTTTACTCGTAGAGATTAAAGCAGAGCCGACGAACTTGGTCATTATTCAGGTATACATGCCACCGAGCAACCACAAGGAGGAAGAAGTCGATAGGATGTATGATGAGTTAGAGGATATCATCGCGAGTGTTCCTGCAGGGAAACATTTGATAGTGATGGGGGATTGGAATGCGACGGTAGGCGAAGGAAGAGATGGTGGTGAGGTGGGGGACTATGGGTTAGGCACGAGGAATGAACGCGGGGAGAAAGCAATTGAATTCTGCAGGAGACAGGGGTTAGTCATCACTAACACATGGTTTAGACACCACAAAAGGCGTAGGTATACATGGAAAATGCCAGGTGACTCAGATAGGTATCAGTTAGATTATATTATGGTTAGGCACAGGTTTAGGAACAGTGTGATAAATTCGCACAGTTTCCCAGGAGCGGATGCGGACTCTGACCACAATTTAGTTGTTATGAAATGTAATGTTCGTTTCAAGAAGATAAGGCAAGGGCGGCGGGCTAAAAAATGGAATTTAGAAGCAGTAAATGAATTAACGAGGAAGGAGTATCAGGAGGCTGTAGAGAAAATGATGGATGACGGTAAAGAACTGAGTACTATCGAAGAAAAATGGGAATGTATCAAGCAAGGGATATTGGAAGCCGCTAAAGACACTATAGGAACCGTTAACGGGAAAAGGATAAGGAAACCATGGGTAACGGATGAGATGATTGCAAAGATGGATGAGAGAAGAAGATGGAAAAATGTAAACACAGAGTTAGGCAAAATGAAGTACAAAGAGTTAAACAATAAATTGAGAAGGGCCACAAATAAAGCAAAAGAAGAATGGTGGAAAACGCAATGCGAGGATATGGAAAGTTTACAGAAGAAGGGTGAAATTGGTGCTCTATACAGCAAGGTTAAGTTATTATCGGGAAGTAAGAAGGCAAGATGTGTGCTAACAGTTAAAGATAAATGGGGTAAGATAATAGTTGAACCAGGAAAAATCCAAGAGAGATGGAAGGAATATATAGAAACACTGTATGGTAAAGAACTTAGGCCGACAAGGTTAGACATAGAAAAGGAACATGACGTAGAAGAAGATAGCTTAGGTCCAGGCATACTCGACGATGAAATAGAAAGGGCATTAAAGGAGATGAAAGCAAATAAGGCTGTGGGGCTGGACAATATTCCTGTAGAAATGTTGAAATGGTTAGGGAAAGGTGGGAAGAAGGCCATATATGGACTTATTCGTAGTATCTATGAGGAAGGAATCTGGCCGGAAGATTTTGTGAGATCGGTGTTAGTTCCTATTCCAAAAAAGGCAAAGGCTTCGTCATGTGAGGATTACAGAACAATAAGTTTGATATCCCACGCAGCTAAAGTTATTCTCAGGATCATCAACAAAAGGATAGAGAGTAAGGCAAATGATTACTTAGGGGATGATCAGTTTGGGTTCAGGAAAGGAAGAGGTACGCGTGATGCCATTGCAGTAATGAGATCACTAGTCGAGAGGAATATAGAATACAATCAGGACGTTTTTGCCTGTTTTTTAGATTTCGAAAAAGCGTTTGATAGAGTGAATTGGGAAAAATTAATGCGTGTATTGCAGAAAATAGGAATGGATTGGAGGGACAGGAGACTGATCCGCAACCTGTACATGTCTCAGACTGCTCAGGTGCGAGTGGGGAACGGAGAGTCCGGATGGGCAGTGTTAGGAAGAGGTGTAAGGCAGGGTTGCCCATTGTCACCGGTACTGTTCAACGTATATGTAGAGGAAATGATTAAAGAGGCATGGGAAGAACTGGAGGTAGGAATGAAAGTCGGAGGGGAATTCGTAAAATCGGTTAGGTTTGCTGATGACCAAGCATTAGTTGCTCAGTCAGCCAAGGGGTTGCAAGCATTGTTGAGTGAATTGGAGGTTCAGTGCGATAAATATGGGATGAGAATAAATATTAATAAAACAAAGGTTATGCGATTTTCCAGAAAGAAAAAGGCTAAGCTAAATATTAAAATAGGCGGGGAAAAAATAGAGCAGGTAGAACAGTTTACATATCTCGGAAGTGTTTTGGACCAACACGGTCAAAGTGGTAAGGACGTAAGGAGAAGAATTGCGCTAGGCAAGGAGGCTTTCTCAAGGAGGAGGGAGTTGATGACGGGGACGTTGAGTAGGGATGTTAAGACAAGACTCGTAAAAACTCTGATATGGAGCGTAGCTATGTACGGCGCGGAAACGTGGTCGCTGAAGCAGGAGGATAGACGTAGATTGGAGGCTTTTGAAATGTGGGTGTGGAGAAGAATGGAAAAGGTGAAATGGACCGAAAGGAAAACAAATGAGGAAGTACTAGAAATGGTGGGGGAGGAGAGGGGTTTGTTGAGAGAAATCCTATGGAGGCAGGAAAAATGGATGAAGGGCGTATTGAGCGGTAGTGGAATGTTGAAGAGGGTAATAGAGGGAAGAATGTTGGGCAAGCGAGGTAAGGGTAGGAACAGGATAGGGATGTTGGACGGGATGAAGGGAGGAAGGAGGTACACCGAGATGAAGAGGGACCTGATATAGATTAGTTTGCTAGGTGGGGAGTCACAAAATGTTTATTTGATAGTTGGGTCCATCCAAAAACCTACCTTAACCGGTAGATTACCTAAAAAAAAAAAATATATACATACATACATACATACATACAAACCCGCAAATTCAAACACGAAATCCCGCGCCAATTGTCAAACAAATATTCATTCTCATGGAAATACATATTAGAAAAAGGGAATAGAGAAATTGTATAAAAATTCCCTTTCATTATTATTATTAGGTAACCTACCGGTTAAAGTAGGTTTTTGGATGGACACTACTATTAAATAAATAATTTGTAACTAAAACAAAAACCCAATCCAGCAACCTAATCTACATCAGGTCCCTCTTCATCTCTGTGTACTTCTTCCCTCCCTTCATCCCGTCGAACATCGCTATTCTGTTCCTGCCCTTTCATCGCTTGCCCAACATTCTCCCTTCTATTGTATTATATATAAGGTATACTTTTAGGTGCATGCGAATGTTTGTTGGTAGTTTTTTTGTTTGCACGTGTTTGGATTGAAAGTGTTTTTGCATGAATATATACCATACTTTGTTTCTGGGTTGTATAAATTTGCGGCTTTTGCATGCGTTTTTTCTTAATTAAGGGCGGTGCCCTAACACCCAGGGGCAGGGGGATGGTAATCGGGAACGTTATGGAAATGGTCAGCTCTTGCCGCTAATTCTATTTGAGAGTGTCGTTTATTGTTGGTTACATGCTACATGCCATGTGGCCTCGGGGACGCAGTTTTGTCATCCCTGACCGAAGCAGCGAATGCTCATGAAATGACTTCGGAAAAAGAAAATCTCGCAGGCAGGAAGATGTGAGGCAGCCGTCCACCACCACGGACACAGTCGCCTCGCGAAAACAAAGCCCGAGATCGCCGTTGTTACACAGTGATTAGGTTAATATTTTACGGATTCATACGATGGTAGGCTGAAACCTAAGGCACACTCGCTTGTAGACCACAATCAAAATGACCTTGAGGAGCACTCCTGGTGACATGCGGAAGTTCATTACATTAGCAGCCCCACTTTATTAGGGTTGATCCGACAACTAAGATAAGATAAGGGTGATATTTTCCAATACAGACAGATACAAATACTCGCACTCTCTCTCTTCTCAAAACTCGTTATTTCCACGAAAAATCAGGAATCACAATATATAGAAGCCAAAGACATTTTACCCCGAGATCTCGGTTGTTACTCAGTGATTAGGTTATTATTTTACGGATTCATACGATGGTAGGCTGAAACCTAAGGCACACTCGCTTGTAGACCACAATCAAAATGACCTTCAGGAGCACTCCTGGTGACATGCGGAAGTAACATTCTCCTTCAACACGCATGCGCAAATTTCAGGTATTTACGTTCATTCAATGTATTTTGAGAAGCGGAAATATGGAGACGTGTTCTATTGCTATGTCAACGCGACTTTTCTCGAATCCAGGACTTGACAGCTGCCATCACCTCATCTCCAGTAGTTGAACACGTCTCCATACTTCCGCTTCTGAAAATACCCTGGAAGTATTCTAGTGCTATGTCAATGCGAGACAAACAACGTGCTGTTGTCGAATTTCAACTGTCGAAAAAGTGACTTCCATTGAGATTCATCGTCATTTTTGGTGGCGATTCTGTTGAGAGGTATAATTTTAAATTTGACTAGCCATCGATTTACAGTAGACCTCTCAATGAATGAATCCTATTTTGAATGAGCGCGCTCTCACTCCTTAAATTTAATTATTAAATTCCTTACGCTTATACACTGACGGGAAACAAGACCAATAATTCTGCAATCACCAGCGGTAATAGACTTATTTTTAAAATTTTATCTATTTTACTCTCAATAGTCTTTTATCTTTAGAAGCCGCACTTTATTACGATTGATCAGACCACAAAGATAAGATAAGGGTGAAAGATTCCAATACTGACAGATGCGAATATATTCCCTCTCTCTCTTTTCAAAACTCGTTATTTCCCCGAGAAATCAGGAATCAAAATATTTAGAAGCCAAAGACATTTTTAAAAAATATCAAAGGTATTCGAACTGCAAGCGAGGACAAGATTAAACACTGCGTAGACATGAGGTATATTCGTAGGTGCATGTGCAACTCCATTGATAGCATGTGCATTTCCATGCGCGTAAGGTAGAATGATTTTCGCCTCTGTGGGTTCCAAAGGAACGCGGAAGAAGCGGCGGTGCCAAGGGCGGAAGGCCTCCTTTTCCAGGCGGGGGAAGACGCTGTCCTCTTTGGGGAGTCTACAAGTACTTAATACCCCTCAAGCCGCCGCAAGGGCGTGTGGCGGGGGGTGTTAAGGCACCACCCGTAATTAGTAAAACAAACCGCACGAAAAAGCTAAAAAAATATAAAGTCTACAAAGAAAACAATGCATGCACTCATGCAAAAACCCTTACCTCCCACACACATGCAAACACACAAACTACCAAATAACATGCGCATGTAACTATAAGTATACCTTATATATTTCAATGTTAAATTTTGCTCCGACTTGTATATTAAATTTTTCCGATATTCTTTATGTGTCGACGGTTTCGAACCATTTTGATTCCTGAATGTCCGGGTAGAGAAGGAGTATTTGCATCCATCTGTACTGGAGTTGATCGTGTAGTTAATATCCTTCAGGAGTCAACGCCCTTCAGTGAAATCCACCAATGGCCATCATCGACAAACCGTGCGTTGAATATTACCTCCATTTATTATTATTTGTGGCGATAGGAAAGAAAGGTCAACCAGTCTGCGAAGAGATTGCAATAATAGCTCGGTGCCCCGCAGATCTACTGGCACGGACGTATGGATGCGTAATTATCGTAAGAAAACTCTCTTGTTTCTCATCTAATCTGATGTCTAATGTAAACAGCAATTAACTTTGGAGGGAATCGAGAATGTGGATCAATTCACCTAATTCAAATTTTGTAAGACCAAGCTGGGAAAATTGCTACTAAAATCGTACGAATAACTGCACCTAGAAGAGAAACCTATGCCTGATTGGATGAGTGTGAGGACGTGGACCAAAGGTGATAATGTGAAAAAATGATTTGAGAAAACTTGAACATGGGGATTAGATTTCCAATGTCTCCCCTGTTGCCGAAGAAATTAATTTTTTTATCGGAGATATTTCAATGTTGAGATCAACTGAGATAGAACCATGTTGGACGGAGAAAAAATTCCTAAGCATGGTAGAAAGCAGAGAATAAGTAGAAATTCGAAGAAGGCTGAGTGATGGACATGTTGCGTTGAAGACCTTAGGATGCTATATAGAGTAATAGAGAGAGAAGGGAATGTAACGCACGAGAGATAGCGAGAGATAATGATTAGGAATGATAACCGCAATGGAGGGAGGGATATATTAAGCGGAATTGAAGAAAGGAGAAATCTTCATCTACATAAATACACCACAAGCCACTAAAAAAAAGGCGTATGGCAGGGGTGATTGCTTGTACTTCCTACTTTCTACATTCAAAGAGTGGAAAAAGTCTAATTCGAATTTGGAACTTCCTTCGTTTGAGCGACCAAAACAAAGGGAACCTTTACCTTCTTCGCATAGACTACCTTCGAAAAGGAGATAGAAATCCTTCCTACATTCTCACCTGTGTCTGTAAAGGCTTGCTTCGTAGTAAATACTCTCGGCACGGGCCACCCCACCCTTGTTATCAATAAGGAGACTTAATGAAATTGCCCAGAACACCGTCCCCCAAAGGTCTTGTGTCAAATTTAAGTACAGCAGGGCCAAATCACTGCGCTGGGAAGGGCAGCCTACTAATTTGGGACTCGGCTTGAACCCTACTCAGTCGCTGCGTTTGCCATGGTCGAATGCTGCCGCGCTCCTTGAAATCATTCCCACCCATTCCCTTATTTCCTCTTCCACGTGCGAAGCCATCGGATAGGTCAGCGTGAAAGAACCTCCACCCCAAAAAACTTAACCCCCCCTCTTCCTTCACTCATTTCACCATTCCAACACACTCATCCGCCAGGTCATCTAGAGTGGACGAGTTTTTCCCCCTTCATTCTTGCTCCCCCCTCTCTCGTCCTAACCCTCCTCCCTCACATCCCCTCCCTGTTCCAGATAGGCGTCATAGTCTCCCATGATGATCTCACTTAGCCAGCGGGGAACTCTAGAATACATTGAATGGGGACATTCGAATAATATATCTGTCCTATGATATCGTTTTCCTCGATTGATGAATACCACATAATATTCCTATTTCAATTTCAGATATCTCCAAATATATCGACCAGGAGTTCTTCCCGGGGCCCACTAATAAGTATGTAAAATTTCGCTGTTCTAAAATACCACGTCGCATCATTCTATTTGAAATATTAATGTAATGCGTACATCAAATGTTTTGAACAGTTACTTGACAATGAAAGATCCAGCCAGATAAGTTGCTCATCTTTTTCTCTTTTCATGTACCTAAGGTGAAGTTCGTTCCAAGTGTGGACAATTACTCACAGTCTAGTTATATATATGTCATTTAAAACTGATGCCACGCAATAATGATCTTGTAAAAAATTTGTAACTGTCTTCTCATAATATCAAATTCTTTAGAATGCTTTTGCATTCTTGGTTACTACCCAAATAACATTACTTCAATGAAGGAGATCAGGTTGGTGCGGCAGCAAGTGTATATGCTAGAATGGAGAAGTCCATCCATCAAAGAGAGCATTAAATTGATTGACCCCTTGCCGTCTTTCCCACATAGTGCACCAATGCTGACAGTGGTGCCCTCTCCCCACCCCCATTCCCAGATTGTCAACCCAGGGTATTTATTGAATCACAAATGAATAGATTCATGAATTTCGACCTCCAATATTAGTCATGGAAGTAATCTAATTTGTGATCCTTATGTTTGCTTTCCTTCAAATAACCAATGGGGCTTAAAATAAAATATTTCAGATATTTCTATTATGTCTGAGATGTATCACATCCAGGGTCAATCTGTGCAAGTTACGCAGCTTCTTCTTCACCAGAACTCTGTCAGCACAAATGTACGAGGGTCATCCGGAAAGTAGTACCCGTTCGTGAAATAAAGACACAAAAGTAAATATTAACAAACATAAAAAATTTTATTTGAAAGAGGATACTTTAAACTACTTCTCAACATAATCTCCAAGCAAATTAAGGCATTTGTCATAACGTGTGGCAGGTTTCTGTATTCCTGCTGCATAGTCCTTCGCCGCCAGCTCATTGAGATACAGGGTCACTCCTTCTTTAAGTTCTTCATCGCTGTCAAATCTTTTTCCTGCCAAAAAGTCTTTAAGCTTTTTAAAGAGATGAAAATCTGAAGGGGCCAAGTCCGGGCTATACGGTGGATGGTCGAAAGTTTCCCATTTGAATTGCTGCAAAAGTTTTTGTGTTATCCCAGCTGAATGAGGCCTGGCATTGTCATGAACGAGAATGACACCAGTAGACAATAGACCTCGCCGCCGATTTTGTATTGCCCGCCGTAATTTCTTTAATGTTTCACAATACGCATTGGCATTAATAGTGTCTCCACGGGCCATAAAATCAATAAGCAATACACCTTGTCGATCCCAGAAAATGGTTGCCATGAGTTTCCTGGTGGACAGAACTGTCTTGAATTTTTTCTGTTTGTTTGGTGAATGAGCATGATGCCACTCCATTGACTGTCGTTTACTCTCAGGTGATGCATAACAAGCCCATGTTTCGTCACCAGTAATTATGCGAGTCAAGAAAGAGTCTCCTTCATCAGAATAACGTCCCAAAAACGTCAGTGCTGCAGCCATACGCTTGGTTTTGTGCTCATCTGTAAGCATGCGAGGGACCCATCTTGCACAAATTTTTGCATAATGCAGATGGTGTTTAACAATTTCATGAACAATTGTTCGAGAAACATTGGGAAAATGCTCACAGATGTCATCAATTGTGACGCGCCGATCGTTCCTCACGAATTCGTCAACTGAGCTCACCAGTTGGTCTGTAATGACAGACGGTCTCCCCGAACGCTCATCGTCGTGTGTGTTCCCCCTCCCCATGTTGAAGTTGCGACACCACCGCCGAACAGACGACTCGTCCATTACATTGTCTCCATACACCTCCTTTAATTGGCGATGAATATCACATGGGCGAACGTTTCTTGCATTGAGGAATTTAATCACTGCCCTCACTTCACAACTGGCGGCGTTCTCAATTTTTTTTAAACATTGTAAACAATCACAGAAACAACACAGGCAATGCTAGCGTCACGCAACTTGGCTCAGAGAAGGCAGACAAGCCACTGAAGCTATCTGACCTCGCCCAGCGGCTACTCGCGTCGTCAGCACTTCATGCGGCACGAACGGGTACTACTTTCCGGATGACCCTCGTATGTACCATTCCACAATCATGTACCAGGAGTAGGACCACAACCAAGCACAATCATGTACCAGGAGTGATTGCTTGCACCATGTTTTGTACCATTCCGCCATCCTTTTATTACTGTGTACAAAGTATTATTTTACATTATTATGCCATCTTCAGGTACATATGAGCACACTTGAAACAATGAAACTAATTTTGGAATAAAAATATGGATTCACACACAAAATACAACTGGGAGAAGTGCATTACTTTATTGTACTTAAGTATTTGGTAGTCATCTTGTGAAAGAATTTGTGGAAATAATTTTAATGAACAAATCGTAGACGGTGAGTAAATAAAAATTTAATGAATTTTCATAATGTTGCAAATCATAGTAATTGAAATTAGTGCAACTGAAAAACAATGCTATAAGCATGTAGTTGTTTCTAAAATTGAGACGTTTAAATGGTAAATTACTTAAATTGAACAACATAGAGAAAAAATTCAAAACCCACAAATCATACCCATCATATCAATCTGCATTCGAAAATCTTACATTTCTTACAAAATTTAGTATCATTTTTATCTTGATCAATTTCATTTAATCATCTGCCATCCAGTTCTGATGCCATGGACAAAAAAGAAACAGTAATAATAGTTCAACCGCACAGATCCAAAAATGGGGAGATTTTTTAACCAAATTTTCCTCGTTCGGTAACTTATTGTTGATTTTTTTCTTTGTTGCCCTGACCCCCAAACTGTTGAGTTAGTTGAATGGTACTTTTTTAATCACAAACTCTCCCATGCTGCCACCCCTCCCATTGTTCTACTTTTTTAAATTTCTACTTCCTATCAAAAAATAGGATTGATGGACCTCAACCCTAGAATTTCAACTCCAACCCTAGAATGAACTCTACTTTGGAAGAAACTGTTTTTTGATATCAGCAAAATCTCCTATTCGTCATCAGCATAACTTAGCAAACCTAGCGTTATCGGGGACAATAGAGGGTAAGCGGACTGTTCCTTCCACTAACGGGGTATTAATCCTAAGCCCTCTGATTTTAACAAACCGAACGGTATTAGGGTTAACCTAGTGAAATTTATCCATGAAGGAAACTATGCAAATTTCGCTTGAATAGAGATTTATTCACGACCCGGGTTTCAAACACTTAATGTCACTTAATGTACTGCCCTAATCAAATGCTATCTTAATATTCCTATCTATTGAAATTAAAATTACCGGACATACTTTTCCTCCTTTTCTTTTATATTTTGATTGCCATTATATGTCAGTTAGGTTTGCACGTGGTCTAAAAGTTGTTGAACGCTAAGGGTATTCATTATAGCAATGGATATCCTTAGCGTTCAAGATTGACGGATCGATGGTTCAAGTATAAATCTCAAGTTAACGACGAGACGATTGATTTTCTGAAGGAAGGAAAGTTAATTTAAATCTTAATGTAGAAGGTATAGAAACGAAGGAGTTAATAAAGCGAACATTTAAATATTTGGGCTGTATTTTATTGATTAATGGATACATGATATGATAAATGAGATAAATCACGTTGGCGAAGTGAAGAATAAATCGAGAAATGGGACACCAGGTATAAAGGAAAGGAAAGGATTTACTGATGAGACATGTAGTCTGATTATCATGATGAGTATCGTATACTAAAGGATGTAGGTTTCCCGGTGATCGGCGAAAAAGAGCTGGACAAAGATTCAGGCAAGCTACGATAATTATTTCATTGTTGGACGAAGGAAGGAAGGTTCAAGTTGGGATGTCGAAGGTCGCGACGGAAGCGGTGCCGAGGTAAGGGAGGAGATATAGAATATTCAATATTGCAATGCACCACAAACTCCTCTTAATCCTAGATAATTCACTAGTCCATAACTAATAATCCTTTTTAATTTAGTGGTCCTTAGACAAGAGGAATTTGGTGAAAATATAATCAACAACTTAACGAATGAGAATAAACATTAAAGCCGAATGGATCCAAACGAAGGAGTTTGGATCCATATTTAAACAAGAATTTTATCGATTTAATCCAGTTATTATTACCTGTAAGAAACTACGAGTTTCTCAAAGATACTGAAAAGGATAATCTCAAACCTTTGTTAATTACTCCTGCCAATTCAGAATGGTGATTATATCCCGCACCCTTACCTTTTTATTCCTCCGCGGTTATTTCTTCAGCCGTCGATCCTGAACACTAGATCTCGTTCCTTCGTTCTTTAAGACGAACAACCGCATTACAGTTCGTCATGCACCACCGGAATCTCCACTGGAAAGAATTAGCTAATTGAATTGGAACGCTTCAGCTCAATCGTTGGAACATATGGGAAAGGAACGAGTCCAACCATTAACATTATATTTGATATGGTAAAATAAGCGTTTCGTCTGGCGAAAGGGCTTCCTGTTGTATTACATCTCGCCTATTTATTCTCTAGAGACCATGAAGTCCCTTCTTCCATGCAAACCTTTGTTAAACACATAAGAATTATGTTGGGAGTCCAGGCATGAAGAACCAGAAAAAAATCTCGCAAGAAAACACCCACAAAAAAGGAGGGCGAGAAAATCCTCCGAAAAAAGCTATAAGATAGTAAAATAAATAAATAAAATACATTAAATACGTGTATGAGATTAAAGGTAGCATCGCCGAAGTAATTGAAGGATGATGTAGTGTCGTTGAAACCGGTCGTATTAAATTTTATTTTGTAGAAAATTGCAAATTTTTAATTATTTATGTTATTCCACCAAATCATGGCTGAAACGCCTCTTTTTCTTATTAAATAAAAACAAAGATTATAAGTGGGCGTGGTTGCTATAAATGGTATGTCACAAAATAAATTAGTACGAATCGGGGAAAACATTTGTTGTATATCATAGTACAAATCACTGAAACTCTTCAAAACAGCATCCATGCGCATCAACACACCGATGTCATCGCCTCTTCCGCGCTTCTGGTACGCCTGGAATGCGCCGACGGGAATCTCGTCGCGGCCTTTTTGACATAATCCAGTGGTCAAAAGGGCTTATACCTGGGTCGTACTCAAAGACCCAAGTCTCGCCACCAATAACCACGTATTCTAAAAAATTGAAGTCACTTACACCGGGGTCAGAGCGGTCCATGTAATGATTGTCACTCAAGCAGTCTTCCGACAGCACCTTGGCACATCCCTTTCTCATGACTAAATCTTCTATGAGAATACAATGCACTGTAGTTTTCTGAATATTGTACTTCCCTCCTAACATCCTGACACTTGGGGTAAAATCAGTATTTGCATTTGTCTAACTTTTTGCACATTTTCATCACACTGTTTGATGGATGCCCTGGGTATTCCTCATCGTCAACCTCCTCTCTACCTTCCCAGAACACCCTGTGCAAGCAGAAAACCATCACGTTGGACATCTCTCCATCTCCATAAGCATCCTTAACTATGTTCATGGCCTCCAAACCCAATTTTCCAGGCTTAATGCAAACCTTTATCGCATATCATTGCTCCAAGGAAAGTGACATCCTGAATTTGTGAGTGACATTTAATTGGATAGATACCTGGGTAATATAATGTACGCTTTATTAGTCGAAAGTTTAGTTGGCATAACCCTTCACAAGGTTTATTCTTAGCTTCCCAGGGATTTTCTCCCGGTGACTCTTGATCCCGTTTAAGTTGGCTCGTCTCTGCCATCGTCTTAAGACATCTTAAGACGATGGCAGAGTCAGCCTTCGAAACGTCGGTCCACTTCATCAACCTGACCCGGAGGAAAACCCGAGAAAAATTCTTGAACACTCAAAAGTGTATCGAAAACTATATTGGAATATCCAAGGAACATTATTTAAGAATTAGGAAACCGTAAAATCTGTGCATGATGGGTGGCACGCCGTCTCACAGACGAGAACAAAAAAAACCCTCCTTATTCCCCCGATCTTGCGCATTGCGATTTTTATTTTTTTTCTCAACTCAAGAGACACCTTAAGGGCAATTATTGCATTTGCTCAAGGGCATTGCCTTTGCTTTCTTTGGTGGTGGTGAATCAACATGTTTCCACTCGTATAATGATCGGAGCGAGCCTCAGATCTTTGTCATGTTTTTTTTAGCAGCTCCTGCCTAGGGAGGTGGTAATGAGAGATATAGTAAAATAAATTACTTTATATCATGATAAATTTTCAATTGATCAAAGTAATTTTCCACTACAATCGAATGAAGATTAGACTTGTTTTTTTATTCTGCATAGAGTACATGGTTTTGAAATTATTTTTTAAATTAAAACTTTTTCTAATTCATTTCGTCCCACTTAGTGAAATGCCCACCAAAAGAAACTTACCAATGATGATTTGAGGTAATGACGATGTCTTATATTATTTCCTTGGAGAGTGATTTAGATTGCTTTATGAGGCGAAGGGACATGCTTAAAAAATGTACTTTAACGGCACTTGTGAAAGTAAAGTCATTCCAGCTGAATTAAGCGGATCCCTCTTTTGCGGAAGGAATAATGGAACCGAATTTTATTACCTAGCGAGGCGTTAATTGGCGCCTGTTTAAAAATTGTTATAAACAGAATAACAGCGTGACAAGTCTCTTGGGGGATTTAGGCTGGGAGCCACTTAAGATACGAAGGGAGCGAGCGGGACTTAGACTTTAAGATAGGTGCAGAACAAACGAATTTAGCGATGACACTAAACGAATTATTATTATGGCCCCACACTACTTGGGTAGATCAGACCACAAAAATAAAATAAGGGAAATAGATTCCAATACAGATACAAACACTCATTCTTTCCCCGAACAATCAGAAATCATGATAGTACGACATCGAAGTCATTTTAGAAATATTAAAAACATTGAATTTACAAGTCGGAGCAAAATTAAAAATTGCAAAGATATAAGGTGCATGCGTATGTTTGTTGGTAGTTTTTGTGTTTGCATGTGTGTGGGTTGAAAGGGTTTTTGCATGAATGTATACCATGTTTTGTTTCTGGATTTTATAAAATTATTAAAATTATATATTAAAAAAATATTTCTTGAAATTTGCCTAAGGTATAAACAGCCTAAGTGCTTCAAATTGGCTTTAAACTCTTAGACTGTGGTGCGTCGCGCACGACTACGAATGCCTGCGAGTATGGTATTTCATCACAACATCTTGTTCCTTTAAAGCCCCCAAAATTTCAGAGTTTAAGAGGATGTCTCGGTAGCTTAACTGGCTAAAGCAATCGGCCGGATATCGAGGGAACCGGGTTCGAATCCCCGTCAATAGAATGATTTTTACTCTCTGAAATTGTTGCATTGTAATGTTCACTGGTCGTTCGAGAATTTTGGGCCAAAAACAGCACTGTAGTATACTTTACTTGTACTTATACTTGTAGTATACAAAAGTGTGACTTTTATCTTCTGTTCCAAAAAACAAAGAGAACCTTAAAGGACCTTCGATTTACAAAAATAGATGAGATATTACAAACGAATCGCTGAGAGAGCTAAAAGCTACGCCAAAGATTGGCTTGGGTTGGGTCGGGTCAGGTCGGGTTGGTTGGGTTAGGTTAGGGATATTCAATATTCTTGGATAATACGTTGATATGCGCTTTCTTCGTGGGGCAAGTTCAGTGTCGTGTCGCGGTCACATGAGGTGAGCCCTGGATCCTAAACTAGGGCGGGCATGGGGTAAGCAAAAGGTTGGAAGCAGAGTGAGATTTCCGTAGTGTTTATGCCAAATTTTGGAAAAAAATGTTCTCGTTTAGGAAATATTGTTAAGTACTTCCTGAATTTTGGTGTGAAATGACGATTCTGGTGTA
This sequence comes from Hetaerina titia, assembly GCA_037158775.1. Classification (NCBI taxonomy): domain Eukaryota; kingdom Metazoa; phylum Arthropoda; class Insecta; order Odonata; family Calopterygidae; genus Hetaerina; species Hetaerina titia. Next base: position 1,748,214 of record CM073773.1, on the reverse strand, counting down.
GAAAGTTGGCCCTAGGTCCAAATGAGGATGCGGTAAGCGAAAGGCTGGAGAAAGAGTCAGTTATACTTCGTGTTTTTGCCAAATTGTGAAAAAAATGTTCTCATTTAGAACATATTGTCAAGTAGTTTTTTTCACTTTTCTTGTTTCGCCAAAAATCGACTCATTTCCCTCAAAATTGTGCATTTTAGTATTCTGACCTACTATTCTCAGCGTTCGTGGTAGTTTTTAGCGAGTACTACGTGGCATTATTCCCAAGTGTGTATGACGAACGATTTCCTTAGACAGTTTACGTTCTCGGCCCTTTTTCGTTTACATTGATTCACGACCGTAGCTACGCTCATTGTACATTTATATTGAAAGCTGTCATGTTTCATTTTTCGCTTGTCACCTGAAATTTACTTATTTATCTTAAAATTGTGCATTTCGGTATTCTGACCTACTTTTTTCAGCTTTCGTGGTAGTTTCTAACGAAAAATACGTAGTTTGATTCCCAAGTGTGTGTGACGAATTCGTTCGTCATACATACTTGGGAACCACACCACGTATTTTTCGGTAGAAACTACTGCGTACTGTTACAAAAGTGGACGAAAATACCGAAAGTACATTCCCTGGGATATTTTACCTTTAAAGACTGCATTAGAGCCAGTACCATTCACAACTACTCTCTGAACTCCACTATTCAAAAAATCTTTCAACCAGCCCAGGATATTTTTATCAATTCCATAGGTTTCTAACTTGTGAGCGGTTTCCTATGAGGTACATAGTCAAAAACCTTTTTAAAATCTAGAAAATCATGTCAACATTGCTCTCTCCCAAACTCAGGATACCAGGAACTAAATGTGCGAGTGTCATTGGATTTACCCTTGTGGAAACCAAGTTGGTTTTTTATAAATAATTGTTGACCGTTGAGATGACTCATTATTGAAACAGTCATAAAGTACTAGTCAGAATTAAAAAGATATATTTTTATTGTTAACCATTATACATGTTTCCTTTAATTCAGAGACTGCAGAGCCGTTGTACATGATAAAACAGCCTACTGTTAGCACTACCATGACTCCTTTCGAGATATGTGACTTTTATGATAAGTTGGGCTCATACTCTGGCCAGTTATTGTGGAACCTTTTGATTCATCACTTTAGATAAACATCCATTATTGTCAAATTTCACAGGCGGATTCAGTGCCAACTGATCGATGTGGCAAACATGGTTGCAATTTCCATTGATTCCTCCAGAGTGAAAAGTTTCTCCATAAATATCCTGTGCTCCCTGTAAATATCATCTCGCTGTAATTGTTATTGAAAGTCTTAGGGAGGCCATCAGGGCAAAGTATGCTCCCAAGGGAGCTCAGAGAAAAGTGCTTACAAAACTTCCACGGGACTGTAAGTCTAAATCGTGCAATATTGCACTTACCAAGAAGTAAAAAAGTCTGCTGATGTCATTTTGGACCTTGCACGTAACTGGGGAATCTTAGCGATAGCTGGTTTGAAAGTCTCAGATTAATTTTGATGAGTATGTACCATTTGGAGACACTGACTAGTCAAGCAGGGCGAGAGCATGGACGTGCATATTTCGTAGAGGAAGGCTGAAAAAAGAAGTCCCCCAAAATATTTTAACGGGGATTTAAATACACTGATGCTGACTGGAGCAGGAGGTTTTTTTCGCCGAGAATTTCTGTCTTCGAATTCGCTCGATTTAATAGGCTGCGAGTCTGACTAAGTACGACGTTCCCCTTAAAAAATCAAAATCACGATTAAAAATGATTGAATCGTCGTCTGCTCACTCGGCCTCAATCAAAAACCAGATGAGAATTCTGAGAAAAAATGTTGGGGTCTAATGTTGGGGTCCCTTTGACGAGAGATGGCAGTTGGTGTACGGAGATATGCGAGAGCATTATATCCCGGAGGAGTCTGGGAGGCGTGCTTGGATGTTCTTTGAAACGCCGAGTTTCCGAGACGTTATTTAGGCGATCGGACACTATGGGAAGGGGGGAGGGGAACTGAAGCGTGGAAGCCAATTATTTGTACACACGTCCTTCTCTCGCACGTTCACACAATGGAAACAGTCAAACGTGACCGAGTCGATGTGATTATTTTTAGAATGCCGTGAGTCAATCGGGAAATGTAACATTTTGATAGGGCATAATGTCCCGGGCGAACGAGCGAGATACTGGGGATCATCCGAGCCCCTTGGGTTCGGCGTTTTCCTCAGAACACTCAACACACACACACACACTCGCGAGACGGAGTGACGCGTCTTGCTAAAGGGAATGAGGATGAAGCAAAATATCCACGGAGATGGCGGTGCTTTTGAAGAGTTTTCTTTCATCTGATGGTCTTCTGGTTCTTTCTCGGTTTGTTGTTGGAGGCACCAGATCAAGACTTCCATCAAATAGTGGACGGAGAACACATCAACAAATGCGACAGGTTTCTATGTCCGTTTGCTCCTTCCAAGAGGGGAGGAAACGATGAAGAGCGCTTGCTGTCCTCGCTGTCCATGTTCTTCCCACTCAACTGGACCCAGTTGCGTGTGCTTTCGACAAATTTCTGTCGATCCGTCGCATCAGCCCGGTCGTGAAGGAGGGTCATAGTTTTGATTTCTCCAATTAACTTTAGAATTTCTTTAAACGTTCAGGTGATAAACTCCATATCTTACAACTGCCAATAGAGAATGATTTCTTATGCAAAACATTTTGAAATGGAGTGAAGTACAATTCAGCCCTGTAATCCGTTTTTCAATACACATATTATATGGAAGAGGTTCGCGGTAGTCCAGGGGGTCCATTGGACTACTTACCGGAGGGTTCGATTCCTGGGCAAGTCACTTTAAGATTTATGGGCAAGGCACACATACATAAAAGGCAAGATTTATGGGCAAGGCACCTGCAGCTCCACCCAAGCTATGTGATTTTTCGTTTAACATTAACTCTATCGAACATCGTATAACCTTGCTTTGATAATATTGACTCTTATCCCATATCTATTGTACTGATTTTCTCATGCACTTAGCAATGGTGACGTAACTCCTTCACTCACTGGCTAACTAAAACTTGATCATCCGCACTGGTTCAATGACTCCCCCTTTATGACTACAACTTTCATTCCTACCTCCAGTTCTTATGTTTCTTTCCCCCATGCACAACCTGGACACCTTTTTATATATTTGTCCATTCTGAATCTGAATCTGTTACTCGTAATTGGACAGTCTTAGACATGTAAAAGTTACCGATAAGTCACTGGTACTCCTATTTTCTGAAATATGCCCTTAAATTAAACCCAATGAACTCTATCGAATATCTTTTCCAAATTACGAAACAGGCGAATTCTGGTTGCGTTCTATCGTCTTCTCTCTTCCTGTCACATGCTTGACTCTCCCTTTCTTGTACCCAAATTGACTGTCATCCTCAAGTTACAGCCTTTTAATTGAGAATTCTTAGTAATATCTTAGCTGCGTGTGAAATAAAACCCCAACCATATCATTCTTAATACATGTCCGCCTTTCCCTTTTTGGGATGGAACTCATTTAAAGATTATCTTGCCAAATTCCTCACTGGTAAGTGCTACAAATTTAACCCAGAAAACTGGTTCCTTCCAGGTTTTCCTAGATTCTTAATTATGCGGGAATGTTATGATATGATGGAATTGCGAGGGCAATCCAGAGAGCAACCACCGTTTTCGTGTGTCGTGAGAAATAGTGGAGAGAGCCGGAGAGGTCGCTGTATTGACGCACACAGTAGGTCAGTACGCCTCGAACTGCAGTGGTTGGAAGGTCGCACCGCTTGTCATTTGTTTACAATGGCGAGTCAAAATGAGCAACGCAATTATAATGTGACATTACAATATAGTAAGTACTACGTATTTTTTTCCATTTCTCCTGATTCTTTCGTGAGTCATTCAACACTTTTCCTGCCTTAAATCTGATAATTTTTCCGATTTGTTTCTTCTCATTTCCTGTTAGTGCTTGCTCTTCCTGTTCAGTGCACCGATTCCACCCTTTCTTTGTTGACTCCCCAATTCTCACACTTTGCCAACACGCTTCTTTCGCCTTAATAGAACGCCTCCGTTTATTATTAATCTCATCGCACTTCTTTACAGTACATGGCATATTGTTGTGAACACAAGTCTTGATTTAAGTCCTGGTAACTATAGGGCTCGGCCCACTTCGATGGTTGTTATGCTCGGTGCAACCATCACCCTAATCTCTCGATCGGAAAGTATGCGATATTATGGACAGCTTTGGTGCCGACAACCAAGGAATTGGGATTTTGCAAAGCTTTAAGCAATGGATTAAAACTACCCCATTTCCCAGTATATTCGTGGAAAGCAGATCCTTTTAGCGGGTTGATTTCTCTCCCAAACCGGTGACGGGACATGTGCATTGAGTGATCGTCTGCGAAGTAATAAGGGGCAGAAAGTGAGGGCGAACACAGAGACACAGCGGTGGCTTGCAGAGTAAATAAATGAAAAAAAGACGCAATGAATCCACACATCCCTTCCCCATCTACACGTGCAACCGTCCCCCCCACTCCCGCCGCGTCACTCCCCATTAGGGCTTGCCAACCCCATTCTCTTCCCGTCGCACCTCCCTGCTCATTTACGCTCTCCTCGCCGCGACACTCGTTTGGCCTCTGTGTACCCCTGAAGGGGTACTCCCTCCCCCTCGTAAAATGATCCCACCCACCGCACCCGGTTTTCCTGACGCTCTCCCGCCAACTCTCCCACACTTTCGGCTATGGTGGTCATCCTATAATTAAAGCCTAAGGCGCCAGGCATAAGTAGGTACGTACATTTAGTACGTGATAATTGTATGTTCAGGCTTGGCGCGAGAGCTGCATTTCCTCCCTTGATAAAAATTAGGATTTCAAGAAAATGGGGAGGATCTGGACGCATGCGAGTACTTTTGTGAAATGAAAGATAAAGTGAAACTAAAAAAAAGTTCCGGTATCTATCTGATGTTTAATGAAAAACTCTCCCGCCATTCTAGTCCTATTTTCTGCAATCCAATCATTAATTCTACCCATACTGCAGTAATAAAAATGTCTATGCAGGATTATGATTGGTGTTATTTCATGATCGACTTTATTTTTAATCTTAAGAAAACATGTACTGAACATCTGCGGCAATGGACAACAGGACAAAGGAAAAGTCTAAAATTTGGTGTGCCAATGGTGTGGAGAGAACCTGTAAACGTATTTGACGACTGTTATTTTTGCATAGTAAATGTTTCGGGAATTAATCGAAAAAATCGCCACAAGTGGACATATCCAGATTTGCCTTCAGCTAGACGCCCGGTACCCCATTCAGAAGAAATACCGATCCCAATATTCCAGACGTTACCAGATCTAAGGAAGAATTTGAGTTATTTGAAAATATTTCTCATTCTATTGACGATAGTGGCAGTGACTACGAGGGGGTATCAACAATTCCTCAACTATAGAATCAAGATGAACTAAGCGATCTTGCTAGAGAACTGAACTTATCAAGGAAGCATCCGAACTACTAGCATCAAGACTGCATGAAAAGAATTTACTGCAACCCGGTACAAAAATAAGTTTTTATCGCGCAAGGGAAAAAGATATGCTACCCTTCTTTACTCAAGAAGACAATCTTACATTTTGTTTAGACGTTAAGGGTCTTTTGGAAAAAATGGGACTGCTATCACAGTATGATGCTAGTGATTGGCGTTTGTTTATTGATAGCTCCAAGCGTAGTTTAAAATGTGTACTTCTTCACAATGGTAACAGGTTTGGCGCAATACCAATCGCTCATTCAACTAAAATGAAAGAAGAATACGATACAATAGCATTGGTCTTACAGAAGATAAAATACCAGGAACATCGCTGGGTGATTTGTGTAGATTTAAAAATGGTGAACTTTCTTCTTGGGCAGCAAAGTGGCTACACAAAATATCTTTGTTTCTTGTGCCTCTGGGATAGCAGGGACAGACAAAACCACTGGATTAAGAAGGAGTGGCCTAAGAGAGAAAACTTGGTTGTTAGGAAAGAAAACATCATTGCTGAATCTTTAGTTGAAAGAGAGAAAATCATCTTACCGCCTCTACATATTAAACTAGGCCTAATGAAGCAATTTGTAAAGGCTCTTGACAAGAATGGACCATGCTTCGGCTACTTAAGACTAAAGATGCCCCATATAAGTATTGAAAAACTTAAAGCTGGTATTTTTGAGGAGCCACAAATCAGACAACTTACAAAGGATCCTGCTTTTGTCGAGTCAATGAATGAGATTGAAAAAATTAGTTGGATGTCATTTGTTGAGGTCATAAAAAATTTTCTAGGAAATCACAAAACTGAAAATTATATTGAGCTGGTAAACATTATGTTCAGTAACTTCAAATCACTTGGATGTAATATGAGCACAAAAGTTCACTACCTACACAGCCACTTAGACAATTTTCTTGGAAATTTAGGAGACACAAGTGAAGAACAAGGTGAAAGATTTCACCAGGATATAAAAACAATGGAAGCTCGCTACCAAGGAAGATGGGATAACCATATGATGGCAGATTACTGCTGGTGCTTAAAACGAGACTGTAAAATTCTGTTGTGTTTGTAGGTGATTTAACAGCCCTAGAAATAAATCAAGTCTTTATATTTAGTGGGTTTTATTATTAATATAATATTCCCATATCATCATGTAGAAGATTTTTTTATGTAAGTAACAACATATATATATCTTGAAAACTATAGCTGATAGGAAAAAACTAGTGTCATAATTGGGTTCAGCACCCCAATTGTTCTTTAAATCAGCATTAAAAGCTCCGGCACCAAAACCACTGTTGGCCTGTGTAATTGAACAGAAAAAATGGAATAATTCCAAAAAAGATAAGCAAAATACGTTGAAAAAAACGTGAGATCTTTGAGAAATCCACGGATAGTGTCAAAAAATCACTAAAACCGTTCACGTTGAAATTTAATTAATCAGAAATGGTGTTCTTCCGGTGAAAAGGAGTCCCGGAAGAGTGAGTGTACTACATGTTGGAAAGCTGAACAGAAGTCCAGCAGGTCAGGTAGACCGAGGTAAGGAGGCCATTTCTTCAGCAGCACAGAGGAGTCATTCAGAACCTCCGGATTTGGCAGTCGAGGCCAAAGGTGAGCCTTTGAGCCGAGGCCGGGGTTCGGGGTTGAGGAGGGGTTTGCGAGGGGTATGACGAGGACGCCATGGGAGATGGGGTCCTGGGAGGGGCGGCAGCGGTAGTGTTTTGTGTGGGGGGGATAGGGTTCAAGGTCGAGTGGTCTCGAATGGAGGTGGGGCGGGCACTCACTCGAAAGGCCGGGGGCCACAGAGGCGGGCCGCACTGCTTCCCACGCCGTGAGGGACCGCCCAATAAACAGGTGCCCCGACCGGCAGAACGTATTATTGTGTTCACTTGGATCGGCTTATTCCGTGCTTATATCGCGGAAAAACAAAAAAAAGGGTTATCAGGAGATGTGGAGTTTGAAGGACGATAACTGAGAGGGGATTATTTTTACCGCTTCATCGGGGATGCAAGGGCTTTACCCACGGGAGGAGTACAAGGGGTTCCTCCAAAGGGCACCGAAAAATGGATTCCCAAGCATACATTGATCTGAGAATCTTTTTGCACTTTATTTTAAATAATTATGTTGTCAGGTGAGAGATCATCAAGTATTTTTTCTCCCTAAATTGAGTTTTTCACAATCCCTTACCAATTGTATTTAGTTAGGCCCAATATTAGTAAATCATAAACAAATTTTGATAATGGATGATATATCCGGATCCACCGCAAGGAAGACGGAACTCTGGGACACCAGATGTATCGGAAGCCGACACACACGGAATTATACCTAAACGGGCAGAGTCACCACCATCCTTCCCAGCGGAGAGTAGTCCTATCCACCCTCGTCCACCGAGCCCGATCAATCGCAGACTCGGAAAGCTTGCCTTCGGAACTCGAACACCTGAAGAAGACGTTCTGCCAGAATTGATATAGCGAAAGGGATATCCGACGGGCCCTAAAAAGATTCTCAAACGAAGCCCACCCGAAGGAGGCCCAGAAGAAAACCACCTTGCCCCAGAAAGGACCCCCGAAGAGAAGGAAAAACCCTTTGCCCGAGCCTGCATTCCGTACATCTCCACCATCGCGGGAAAACTCTCAAGAATATTGAGAAAACGCCAAATACAGACAATCCACAAGCCACCGGACAAACTAAGACGTCATCTCGTCCGAGTAAAAGATCAGATGGGACTCAAACCCCGGGAGTTTATCGCATCCCTTGCGAGTGCGGAGAGACGTCGGAGAAACAGGCCGCACCATAGAAACACGGGTCAAAGAGCATAAGAGATGCATTAAACTCAACCACCCAGAGAAGTCGGCTGTTGCAGAGCACAATATCACCCAAGACCACCGCATTCGATTTGACGATGCTAAACTAATTAGCAGAACAAACGGTTACTGGGACCGTTTGACAAAGGAGGCGATAGAAATCCCCCTCGAAAATAAAACCTTCAACCGAGACACAGGATACGCTCTCAGTCAATCATGGAAACCCATACTTAAAAAAATAAAGGCGGGAAGAAGAAGGAGAGAGAATGGGAGCAACAGCCAATCAGAAGGGACCTGAGAAAGAGTATATAAGATGGAAAATTTTATGACCCGGTATCAATTCCCTGAGGACGATGGCGGAGTTAGCCATTGAAACGTCGGCCGCTGACACCCTGACCCGGTGGAAAACCAGCGAAGACTTCACCAGAATCGTACGCCGGGAAAACACTAAATCTTACACAGTTGACACATATGTAATGATTTGAATGACACAAAACTTTTTCGAAACTTTCCGAAGAACTTAAACCTTTTCTTTGATTTATATTTAATTAATTTTTAAACAAATATTTTTGCAAAGTAAATATGCATACACAAACCATATTCAATTTACAAAGAGTAATATTTATGAGTGCATGATGTCTAAAGCCCTATTATTTCTTTGATTTTTTAATGTGCCCCTAGCGTCGACAAGTTCAACGGCGGACTTTTCATGAATCAGGGCTCCCAACTCAGAAAACTATAAAGAAGAAATGAGTTGCCTCTTAGAAATTTCTAAATAAAAACGCGCAATATTCATTAAAATAATAAATAACGGGAATTAATATTTGGACATACTCCTTTCTGTAATCCGATCATCACAAACAGCAAATTCTCGGCTAACTGCCCAACCTCCTGATTATTTCCGCAGACCTGGCAATAGGCACTAGATTTAAAGTAGACAGAAATGAGAGATTGAGGGAATAACTTATAAAAATAAAATTTATTCTGCATATTATTTGACCCTCACGTACATAAAAGTGTAACTTACAGCTATTACTGTTGATTGGTTTAGTTTCAGAAAGCCTTAGATTAAAGTAACTTGTAATATGGAGAAGATAGAGACTCAGAGTGTATTTGAGTTCCCTCGTCGGAAAGGTTACAGCGCTCGAGAAATCCACGATGAAGTGATGGATGTTCATGGAAACGATTGGCCATCGTAGAATACACTTGTGAGGTGGAAAAGGAAATTTCAAACTCCTCTCACAGACGATCCAAGAAGTAGAAGAGCACAGGTCACGGACGATGAAGAAGAAAGTGGATGACTTCATCTTACTGGAATGAAGAGCAGCCACTCGAAAGATCATGAACGAGACTGATCTTAGTCCTGGCAGTGGATGGAAAATTATTCACGAAGAACTGCACGTGTCAAATGGCACTGGCTTCCACGACTAGTGACTCCTTTTTAGATACAAACCCGACACGAACTGTCAAGGAAGTTATTGTAACATTTGGAGCAAGACGAAGAGGGTTTTTTCGGTCCCCTTGTGGCAATGAATGAATCTTGGATCTGTCAATTTGATCCAAAGACCACAGAGATGATCAATGAGTGGAGGTGGAGCAACTCACCAGCCCCCGGGAAGGCGAAAGTCTACAGGGAAGGTAATACTGTCTATTTATTGACCTGTCTTGGAGTCATCTTTACAGACTACCTGGAGATGGGTCTCGCCATCACTGGTGCCTATTGCTGCTCACTGCTGAACAAATTGCGTGATGCGTAAACTGGCGCGGTTTGATCAACAAAGGCATTCGTTTTTCTGTTGACAATGCACATGCTAACCCGTTACGAGGAAACAAAACGACGTGTCTTTGAAATGCTGCCACATCCGCCCTCTTCTCCCGATCTCGCTACAATTGAATTTTTCTCATTTCTAGATTTGAAAAAACGATTGCGGGATCGGACATTTGACAACAAAACTATGTGATCCAAGAGGTGGGGTAATGATTTTCGACACGATCTTCTGAGCTCTAGATTTGTAGGCCAAGAAAGGCTCGGAGAAGTGTTAAATCTGAATGGTGACTCGGTAATGAAGTCTTAAGGATGGCAAATAAGATTTAAACTTTTATCTCGATTCATTTTTTAGGAATAACTAAAAGTTTATGATACTCTCTCTCAAATTTGGATGTAAATTAATTCTATAACAACTAAAGAAATCAGATTATCAAGAAATAAATTTTCAAATTTGAATATTGATTCAGGAGCCATATGCTACAATCAAGTGGAAAATTTCATACGACATCATCGCCAAATTAGGAGAGGAGTTTCGTCGGAGGAATGTAATGTTAAAAGAGGATAGAAATGATTATATATGCGCTAAATAAAAATCACCGTTAAATGTTTTTATATGGAGCACTGTATGTTTCGGATGCATGCAGATGCCACTTTGAGATGAAAGTGAGCAGCGTATATTTTTATTGACATTTTTTAATCAAAATGTGGCTATAGAGTGTGGCAAGTTGAAGGCTACAACAGAGAAAATAATGTTTTAAAAGATGGAAGGGTGGCAGGAAAATAATAAGTCAGCCCAGGCGGAACTGGTGAGGAAGTGGCAAAATCGAAACAACCGTTTTAAAAATAAATAATTAATTAATTAATTCAATTTTTTTAGCTTAAATCATAATGACATTAATCGTCATTTCTTGCTATTAAATTGCATGAAGTAATTATTCGAATTTAAAGAGATTTTTCAACCATTTCCTTGATCATGAAACAATATTTATTTGCTTCGTTATCTTAATAATTGAACATATATTAGCATACTTTATACCCATGATATCCATCACTGAAATGGCTGACTTTTATATTATTTTTAATTTTTCCTATAAGCTGGAGTAATCTAGGGTCACTTAGAAGCTTTGCGAATTTTTGAATCACCAGTAAAAATAGGCTTAAGAACTGATCAACGTGAATTAAATTCTTGAATATTGTAAAAATGGGATTTATACCACCTGGTCTATTTATAACATTTCTATTTGTTTATTTCACAATATTTTTCCTAGACATTCATCACCACTTCATCTTTCCATTTTTTGTTCGCAAAGGTTGATGAACCTTGCGAAAAGAAAAAAGTTTCATTATGAATTTCAAAATAAACAACGATATATGTTTTTATTACAAAAAGGGTAAATTCAATTTCTCAGGTCCTTGCTGCTTCCACAATGTCAAGTAAAAGAAGGAATCTTTACACTGATAGTAACGCTGTAACTTATTCACCGAAGACTTTCTGAGCGAACTCATACCTTATGAGGAGCCATTCTGAAGTACTTTTTGTAATAATTTGTAAGTAATTAATTTGATGAAATAATATGTATCTGCCGTTTTCGTTTATCCTTAAGCCATTTATCAAATTACGATTTTCGGAAGAAATCACTAAAAAGGATAGTGTATAAATACTCACAACAGGAAGCTTCGGTTGTTTTATGAACTACGCATTCATGTAAAATGCAGTATTTAGGGAAATGATTAATGGTTTCATATTTTGTAAATTTTGCTCAAAAAAGATTGAAATTTCTAAGAATCACGGAAGAGCATATAAAATTTGGTAAAAAGTCACTAAAAGCACAGAAACAAAATGAAAACAACGCTCAAAAAAGCTTTTAATTTTTGTTAACTGCACAAACTCCTTCAGAATGAAGCAAAAGAAGAAAAAATTCATTACATGCTGTCTTCGTCTTCTAATTAAGAATTAGCAATTGTCACTTGCTTGTACTAGCTGAAATTTCTTCTATTCGAGCAAAAAATGAAAATGTCAAGTTATTTTGAATTGAAAATGTCAAGTTGTTTTGCTAAAATAGCAACATATGAAAATGTCAAGTTATTTTGAATAATAATGAAATGCCTATCGTTACTTTACCCGATCTATCTTGTTTTCGAGATATGAGCATACATGTTGTATTTAACTATATAAATTACAAACGATAAAACGCATATAATGACACCATTTTCATGTAACTTCATTGGAAAATTGAAATGCTATGACACGTGCGATTGCTTGCTATTTCATTTTTTACCGCATAGGGGTCATCATATCAATAGATAATCAATAAATCAATAAATTAGTTCAGAAGCCAAATAACAAAATATTAAAATGTCAAGATATTTTGATTGAATGGCTAATTTTCTGCCGTTGATATACCATATTGTTCTTTTTCGATATTTTGAAAGTGTAACAACTCTTCGCAAAGCATCGCATAAACCCCTTGTACCGTGGAAAATAAATAAATGTTCCTTTCAAATAATTCGCGAAACTAGCATTTTATCAGTTTACTCCTACCGACATTCACATCATATAAGTAAACAGTTGCCATGTAATGAGTAATGGTCAATGAAGTTCCTATATTGTCTCTGCATATGCGACAGGGAAAATAAAATCCGTTTCCCTTTATCGTATCCTTCTAGACAATCACAATTTTACGGATGAAAACGAGCGACAAATGGAAAAGCAGGTATATTGACTTGAGGAAGAATTCGAATTTTTCGCATTGCAAAATCGAGGATAAATAAATCATACTATAATAAATGCACTCATTCGGTTAAAAATAAACACACTGGTCCGAAGTTCCTTTACTTTTTAATTTATGCCAGAATGAAAGCGCCTACAACTCGGTTTCCAAACCCACACACCTTGAACCGTGGTGTAAATTTACATTTGGTGTCCGAGAAGACCGTGGGAAAATAACTTGCATCGCAAACAAATCATGGCATTAGGTCCTCTCTCCGGCTCCCTCCGCTTCCCCACCACCTCAGACTCCACCTCAAAAAGCCCGCCTTCGTTGGACTGACACGTCCAGTCGACTTAAACAAGCTCAAATTATCCGCTAGCAGCCCTTTGAGAACATTGCCCGCCGCCGAACCCTTTCATCCCCCGCTGCACATTCATGAGGTGGCGACCACCGCAAAATGGCCGACGACGTGCGATACTCCGTCCCACCCCCACGCAGACAACCAAATGAAAACGCAAAAAGAAGTTCGCGACATTCCCACGCGCACGGAAAACGCTCTTTTTGAATGTGGTTCCTGCCGAAAACGGAGGAGAGATCTCGAATAGGCCATTGCATCTCATCGGACAACCCCCTTTCTCCTCGTATAATCACGAACTAAACATCGAAGTCATAATATAAATAGTAAGGAAACTCGAATTACGAGAGAGAAGAAGAGTGAACGCTGCTTAGACATCTTGCTTGCAGCTTTAATTTTGTTTTTACTTATTACTTTTTGCTATACATTTATTATTTGCTGTACGGCTTGCAGGTTATTGTGTGGATGTAGATGAGATGCTCATCTTTTATTTTTATTTGTAATAATACCAGTCGCCCGATTTACGGGCGTTAAAGATTTCTAAGTCGTATTTGCGTTTTCTAATTCTAACCTTTAATTGATACCTTATAAAATTTAAAAATGGATTAATGCATTTGATTTCTCATTGTGAAACGAGCAGTAAAAGGATGAGAGATCCTATGGGATAGAATCCAAACGTAAGTATTCGACGCATGCTACATAATTTTCCCCCCAATGCCGCAACTATGATCAGTCTCATTCCTAATCATTTGAATGCTCTGAATTTGAAGAAGATTGAGTCTTCCATTTTCTTCACTGTGGCGGTGAATCATTCGTGAGTCATGGTCCACCAGTCTAACTGCCATTATTCCATCGTCGATCCGTCGCGCACTGTAACGTCTCAAAAGAAGGAACTTATCACACCGCGAGCCTCTTGCTTGAGGTTCAGTGCTAACAATAGTTCATTTAACACCAATCAGATAGCATCTGACGGAAGATTTTATAAGGGATTCAATATTAGTAAGAAGATGATTCTAATTGAAAATTCAAAAAAACGGAATTTCAAGGGAACATTATCTGCATTGGTAGTAAATTGACGAAGTGCAAAAAACAAAGTCGCAGAATATCATCACCTTATTCAAAGTACAGGCGCAGTTATTATTTTCGGGACATAAAGCTAGTCAAAAGCTAGTAAAGCTAGACAATATCACTGATATTGTCGAAGGTGAAATTTTCCCAAATTCCTTTTCCATTTACAGAAATGACAGAACAAATAGAATCGGGGGCGGTGTCTTCATTGCGGTCTTGCGCCAGCAGGGCTGAGGTGATCTCGAGCAATGGTTTGGAAAGCGTTTGATGCACGATTAAAAGTCCTCAATCCTAAAGAATTTATGATTGCGCACTTTACAGACTACAAGTCGACAGAGACAATTCAATACTAAAATTAGATCAGCAAATCAAAGGTTTTTTAATCTCAACACAATCATCGAGACGTTATAATCATCGATGGAGATTTCAATGTCACATCAATTGACTGATGCACATATAGTTTGAAACGGGGCGGTAAAGACAAAGATCATACAGGTAAAGGCAAAGGCGAGGACCTAAATTCGGAAATTGTGCCGTATCTAAAAATCCTATTTCAGAAGTCGCTTGTAGATCACAAGGTTCCCAGAGATTGGAAAAAGTTTAACGTAACACCGATATTTTAAACGGAGACAAGGCGAAACCAAGTAATTAAAGACCTCTCACATCCATTTCGTGCAAGGTTATGGAACATATATTTACTAGTTCGATCGTGAGACACCTCGATAATCAGAAGTTATAATAAATGCAAAATCAGCACGGTTTCCGAAAAGGTAAACCCAGCGAGACACAACTTGCGCTTTTTGCTCATGATATTCTTATTTCGGGAGAGAGCAATGTTTCAGTTGACGCGATTTTTCTAGAATTAAAAAAACACATTCGTCAAAGTACCTCATAGCATAGTACCTCAAACCATCATTCGCAAAGCTCGATGCAAACGGCATAGTAAAAATATCCGGGGTTGGATTAAAGACTTTTTGAATGGTCAGGTTGATTGATGGAGTTAGCTCAAATGCAGTATAAGCTAATTGAGGTGTTCCTCAGGCAAGTATCATCGGACCTCTTTTATTCCTATTTTACGTTAACGACATTGACTTCGTAGTCACTAGTAACATGCGTTTATTTGCCGACGATGAATTTGATTACCGTGAAATCCGTGATATCTTGAGGACACAGCAGCTTTGTCCTATGACCTTAGTGCTACACAACGTTGATGCAAAATTTGGCAATCAGCATTAAACGTAGTCATAAGTACGTAGTCATACATTGGAAAAAGAGCAATTTTCACCTGAACGCCTACTGCATTGGAAACACCGAAATGGAATGTGTAGACTTGATTAAATGCCTAGGCGTTACTCTCACTCGCGACCTCTCCTGGGTGAAACACATACGCGGAATATTTATTTATTTGTGTACTCTGCAAGCCAACGCTAGCGTGTGTGGCGGACGGTGAATACTCACCAGAATAATCATTACCCGAACATGACCCTACCACGGTTGGACAATGTCATTATTATCCCCTATCGTTCGTGGAAAAAATGCCATCTTAATGTGTGAACTAGGCGTTACCCTCACTCACGATCTCTCCTGGGTGAAACACGTACGGGGAACATATGTGGATATGGAACAAAAAATAAGGATTTATTAGAAGAGTACTTGGTAAATGTCATGAAAAGGTCAAAGAGAAATGATTGACAGAAATGTTATCTGTCGGTGGTTTGGGCTCATTTAGAATATGGTGTTTGTGTATGGGATCCCCACGAAGATGCATTGATTGCCGAATTGGATCGCGTACAGCGTAGAGGAGCTAGATTTGTAAAATGTTGTTATCCTAAACTTAGTAGCTTATCGAAAATATTGGAGTAGCTTGTCTGGTAATCACTCATGGAGTGAAGGTTAAATTACAGATTGAACCTCTTGCATAAATTGGAAGAAGTGATGCATCCTTAGCAGTGATGTTGAAAATGCACTATTACCCTAATCTTAATACGCTGGAAGAGATCATATTAATAAAATTAGAGAGATTAAGTGTAGAACAAGTAGATTTAAGGTGTCATTCTTTCCATGAACGATAGGTTATCATAATAACATTGTTCGACCGCGGTAGAGTCAGGTTTGGGTAAAATTATTCTAGTGTACTTTCACCCCGTTACACCATAGTGGATATTATTATTAAGTAAACGTTAACGTTAAAATTAAAGTAAAGGTTAACGTAGATTTTGGAAGCGGTCGATTCTTCCGTCTCTCAAATGCGAATTCTCTTTGGCCTGGATTGCTTCTACATTAAATGTATTATACCTTTATACATATATATATATATATATATATATATATATATATATATATATATATATATATACATATATATACTTACAGACGACCAGCCAATCTTAGAAACCTTCTGAGATCCACCAACCCTTTGGTAACCCGCCCTGACAAATTTCCTTATACTACCTTGAACAAAAAGTTCCCGGAATAACCACCGTGTGGCGCTCCCATCGTTCCGATTTGAGTTCTGTTTTTTTGTTAAATTGGTACATCTGTTGTTGATATTCCCTTTAAATCTTAGTGTCATAACTAGACATTTGCAAAAGTTACGTAGCCAAGAGTACATCTATCTCTGTGTGTGTTGGCGATTTTTTACAATTGCAGAAATGGATTTAAATTTGCAAAAATGAACTTGTATTAAACTTTCCGTAAAAAACAGATTTAGTGGCGCACGGACATTGGAAATGTTGGAAAAGTGTTTCGGCAACGATTCTCTAAAAAAAACGGTCGTTTACCAGTGGCACGAGCGGTTCAGAAGTGGTCGTGAGTCAATCGAAGATGATGAACGCAGTGGCAGACCATCGACATCGAAAGTCGGTGAAAAAATTGATAAAGTAAAAGAAATGTTGATCAATAACCGCAAATTAACCATCAGAGAAATAGCGGAGGACTTGAATATTGCCTATGGATCGTGGTTAATGATTTGGGTTTCCGTCGTGTAGCAGCTTAGTTGGTGCCAAAAGACCTCAATTTCATGCAAAAAAGAGACCGTGTTGACGTCGCAAAAGACATGATTTGCGAGGCTGAGTCCGATCCCACATTCATCAAAAGGATCATTACTGGAGACGAGACGTGGGTTTATGAGTACGACACGCAATCCAGACATCAGGCAAGTGAATGGCGTTCACCAAATGAGCCGAGACCAAAAAAACCACGTCGTTTTCAGTCAAAAAAGAAGGCAATGCTGACGGATTTCATGGATTACAACGGTGTAGTGCATCATGAATTTTTGCCAGAAGGCCAGACAGTAAGCAAAGAGTATTATTTGGGCGTTATGAGACGTTTGCGTGAAGCAATTCGCCGAAAGAGACCAGAAATCGTCGCACAGTGCGTCGAGACCGTCGCACAGTGCTATCATTATTCGTAATTTTTTGACGAAAAATGTAACAAATACCATCCAACAGCCACCGAATTCACCTGATTTGGCTCCCTGTGACTTCTTTCTGTTCAATCGAGTTAAAAACCCATTACGGGGAACGCGTTTTAGCAGCCGAGAGGAAGTAATGGAAAAATCGCAGGAAGCACTGATGGACATACCGAAAACCGAATATAAAAAATGTTTCGAGGATTGGATCAAGCGCTGGCATAAGTGTGTTGCAGTCGATGGGGATTACTTTGAAGGGGACAATATAGATTTAGATGAATAGACTTGTATTTTTAATTTTCGGAATAAATTCCGGGAACTTTTTGATCATGGTAGTATTTCCCCAACTTGCAATCGCCCCCGATGTACACGCCCCCTGTAAAACATGTCTGCTGATCAGATCTGCTCCCCTCTCCCCACATCCCTTCATTGTCCCTTCACCCCGTTCCCACGCTAATTGCCTCTCAAAAATATTATCCATCTTTTGTCGTGCAAACAATGCACTTCATTCTACATAGGCTATTGCATTACCCCTTATCCATTCGAATGAACAATCACCGCTACTCCTAAAATTCTGCTTCAATCTCTTCTCTTCCCATCCCTTTACACGCAGTTTCACACAACTTACCATTCGACGAATGCTTTCCCCTAACAATTCAAGAATCCCTACCCGATTCAGCCACCAACATAGAGGTGAGAACTCGCGAATCGGCAAGCATCCTATTTTTTCCGATCATTTAAAATCCCCACCCTTAACCACCATCTTTAATTCCCTTCCCAGCAGTCCCTAAATCTTCCGCCCCCTTTCTTTCCCCAGACACTCTCCCCTCAAGACCTCTCAGTCTGACCTGGAGAAGGCCTCGTATTAGGCCGAAAGCTCAAATAATCTAAATTGTGAGTGTTCTTTTATGTGTTATCTGTTTTATCCTGTGTTCTATTGTGCCGTCCAAAAATTGTATTTTATTATAAAAATTATACATATTATCACTTATTAATATATATATATATATATATATATATATATATATATATATATATATATATATATATATATATTCAAACTTGAAAATCCCGCCATACGGCGCACAAATATTCATTCAAACAGAAATAGGTATAAGGAAAAGGGATAGGAAAACACATAAAAGGCGAACACAGGACATGTGGGGAAGGGGGTTTTTGAGCAGATCACGAAAGTAAAAATATTTCCTTATCCGGGATTTGAACCACGGACCTTCCACTATATATATATATATATATATATATATATATATATATATATATATATATATATATATATATAATATTGAAAATGACGCACTCTGGCGACGCACAAACACACAAACACTAGGTTAATAAATATGAAACACAAAGAAACATAAAAGAAGGAAACTTACAGTAGATATTTACGTTTCGACGACACCACCGTCGTCATCAGACATTTTCAAGATTATATATATAAATATATATATACGTATGTATATATATATATGTATATATATATATATATATATATATATATATATATATATATATATATATATATATATATATATATATATATATATATATATATATAACACACACACACACACACAGGGGGCATCCGGAAAGTAGTACCCGTTCGTGCCGCATGAAGTGCTGACGACGCGAGTAGCCGCTGGGCGAGGTCAGATAGCTTCAGTGGCTTGTCTGCCTTCTCTTAGCCAAGTTGCGTGACGCTAGCATTGCCTGTGTTGTTTCTGTGATTGTTTACAATGTTTAAAAAAAATTGAGAACGCCACCAGTTGTGAAGTGAGGGCAGTGATTAAATTCCTCAATGCAAGAAACGTTCGCCCATGTGATATTCATCGCCAATTAAAGGAGGTGTATGGAGACAATGTAATGGACGAGTCGTCTGTTCGGCGGTGGTGTCGCAACTTCAACATGGGGAGGGGGAACACACACGACGATGAGCGTTCGGGGAGACCGTCTGTCATTACAGACCAACTGGTGAGCTCAGTTGACGAATTCGTGAGGAACGATCGGCGCGTCACAATTGATGATATCTGTGAGCATTTTCCCTATGTTTCTCGAACAATTGTTCATGAAATTGTTAAACACCATCTGCATTATGCAAAAATTTGTGCAAGATGGGTCCCTCGCATGCTTACAGATGAGCACAAAACCAAGCGTATGGCTGCAGCACTGACGTTTTTGGGACGTTATTCTGATGAAGGAGACTCTTTCTTGACTCGCATAATTACTGGTGACGAAACATGGGTTTGGTATGCATCACCTGAGAGTAAACGACAGTCAATGGAGTGGCATCATGCTCATTCACCAAACAAACAGAAAAAATTCAAGACAGTTCTGTCCACCAGGAAACTCATGGCAACCATTTTCTGGGATCGACGAGGTGTATTGCTTATTGATTTTATGGCCCGTGGAGACACTATTAATGCCAATGCGTATTGTGAAACATTAAAGAAATTACGGCGGGCAATACAAAATCGGCGGCGAGGTCTATTGTCTACTGGTGTCATTCTCGTTCATGACAATGCCAGGCCTCATTCAGCTGGGATAACACAAAAACTTTTGCAGCAATTCAAATGGGAAACTTTCGACCATCCACCGTATAGCCCGGACTTGGCCCCTTCAGATTTTCATCTCTTTAAAAAGCTTAAAGACTTTTTGGCAGGAAAAAGATTTGACAGCGATGAAGAACTTAAAGAAGGAGTGACCCTGTATCTCAATGAGCTGGCGGCGAAGGACTATGCAGCAGGAATACAGAAACTTGCCACACGTTATGACAAATGCCTTAATTTGCTTGGAGATTATGTTGAGAAGTAGTTTAAAGTATCCTCTTTCAAATAAAATTTTTTATGTTTGTTAATATTTACTTTTGTGTCTTTATTTCACGACCGGGTACTACTTTCTGGATGATCCTCGTATAATCTTGAAAGCACAAGGAGGAAGAAGTCGATAGGATGTATGATGAGTTAGATGATATCATCGCGAGTGTTCCCGCAGGGAAACATTTATTAGTGATGGAATAGCGATTGATAGGGATTGGAATGCGACGGTAGGCGAAGGAAGAGATGGTGGTGAGGTGGGGGAATATGGGTTAGGCACGAGGAATGAACGCGGGGAGAAAGCAATTGAATTCTGCAGGAGACAGGGGATAGTCATCACTAATACATGGTTTAGACACCACAAAAGGCGTAGGTATACATGGAAAATGCCAGGTGACTCAGAAAGGTATCAGTTAGATTAGATTATGGTTAGGCACAGGTTCAGGAACAGTGTGATAAATTCGCACAGTTTCCCAGGAGCGGATGCGGACTCTGACCACAATTTAGTTGTTATGAAATGTAATGTTCGTTTCAAAAAGATAAGGCAGGGCGTCGGGTTAAAAAATGGAATTTAGAAGCAGTAAATGAATTAACGAGGAAGGAGTATCAGGAGGCTGTAGAGAAAATGATGGATGACGGTAAAGAACTAAGTACTATCGAAGAAAAATGAGAATTAATCAGGAAAATGATATTGGAAGCCGCTAAAGACACTATAGGAACCGTTAACGGGAAAAGGATAAGGAAACCATGGGTAACGCATGAGATGATTGCAAAGATGGATCAGAGAAGAAGATGGAAAAATGTAAACACAGAGTTAGGCAAAATGAACTACAAAGAGTTAAACAATAAATTGAGAAGGGCCACAAATAAAGCAAAGGAAGAATGGTTGAAAACGCAATGCGAGGATATGGAAAGTTTACAGAAGAAGGGTGAAATTGGTGCTCTATACAGCAAGGTTAAGTAATTATCGGGAAGTAAGAAGGCAAGATCTGTGCTAACAGTCAAAAATAAGTGGGGTAAGATAATAGTTGAACCAGGAAAAATCCAAGAGAGATGGAAGGAATATATAGAAACACTGTATGATAAAGAACTTAGGCCGATAAGGTTAAACATAGAAAATGAACATGACGTAGAAGAAGATAGCTTAGGTCCAGGCATACTCGACGATGAAATAGAAAGGGCATTACAGAAGATGAAAGGAAATAAGGTTGTGAGGGTGGAAAACATTCCTGTAGAAATGTTGAAATGGTTAGGAAAAGGTGGGAAGAAGGCCATATATGGACTGATTCGTAGTATCTATGAGGAAGGAATCTGGCCGGAAGATTTTGTAATATCGGTGTTAGTTCCTATTCCAAAAAAGGCAAAGGCTACGTCATGTGAGGATTACAGAAAACTAAGTTTGATATCCCACGCAGCTAAAGTTATTTTCAGGATCATCAACGAAAGGATAGAGAGTAAGGCAAATGAGTACTTAGGGGATGATCAGTTTGGGTTCAGGAAAGGAAGAGGTACGCGTGATGCCATTGCAGTAATGAGATCATTAGTCGAGAGGAATATAGAATACAATGAGGACGTTTTTGCCTGTTTTGTAGATTTCGAAAAACCGTTTGATAGAGTGTATTGGGAGAAATTAATGCGTGTATTGCAGAAAATAGGAATGGATTGGAGGGACAGGAGACTGATCCGCAACCTGTACAGGTCTCAGACTGCTCAGGTGCGAGTGGGGAGCAGAGTCCGGATGGGCAGTGTTAGGAAGAGGTGTAAGGCAGGGTTGCCCATTGTCAACGGTACTAATCAACGTATATGTAGAGGAAATGATTAAAGAGGCATGGGAAGAACTGGAGGTAAGAATGAAAGTCGGATGGGAATTCGTAAAATCGGTTATGTTTGCTGATGACCAAGCATTAGTTTCTAATTCAGCCAAGGAGTTGCAAGAATTGGTGAATGAATTGCATATTCATTGCGACAGATATGGAATGAGAATCAATATTAATAAAACAAAGGTTATGCGACTTTCCAAAAAGAAAAAGGCTAAGCTAAATATTAAAATAGGCGGGCAAAAAATGGAGCAGGTAGAACAGTTTACGTACCTCGGAAGTGTTTTGGACCAACGCGGTCAAAGTAGTAGGGACGTAAGGAGAAGAATTGCGCTAGGCAGGGAGGCTTTCTCATGAAGGGGGGGGGGGTTGATGACGAGGGCGTTGAGAAGGGAGGTAAAGAAATGACTAGTAAAAACTTTGATATGGAGCGTAGCTATGTACTGCGCGGAAACATGGTCCCTGAAGCAGGAGGATAGACATAGATTGGTGGCTTTTGAAATGTGGGTGTGGAGGAGAATGGAGAAGGTTAAATAGACCGAAAGGAAGAATAAAATTCGGAAGTACTAAAGATGGTGGGCGAGAGTGGGGTTTGTTGGGAGATATCCTATTGAGGCAGGGAAAAAAGGATGAAAGGCGTATAGAGCGGCAGTTATGAAGAGGGACCTGATGTAGAGTAGGTTGCTGGATTGTGTTTTTTTGGGATTGACAGAATATTTTTTTGGTAGTTAAGTCCATCCATAAACCTACCTTAACCGGTAGGTTACTGGATAATATATATATTATTATTAGGTAATTTAGCGGTTAAATTAGGTTTTTGGATGGACACAACTATCAAATAAACATTTTGTGACTCCCCACCTAGCAAACTAATTTATATCAGGTCCCTCTTCATCTCTGTGTACTTCTTTCCTCCCTTCATCCCGTCCAACATCCCTATCCTGTTCCTACCCTTACCTTGCTTGCCCAACATTCTCCCCTCTATTACCCCCTTCAACATTCCACTACCGCTCAATACGCCTTTCATCCATTTTTCCAGCCTCCATAGGATTTTTCCTCAACAAACCCCTCTCCTCCCCCACCATTTCTAGTACTTCCTCATTTGTTTTCCTTTCGGTCCATTTCGACCTTCTCCATTCTTCTCCACACCCACATTTCAAAAGCCTCCAATCTACGTCTATCCTCCTGCTTCAGCGACCACGTTTCCGCGCCGCACATAGCTACGCTCCATATCAGAGTTTTTACGAGTCTTGTCTTAACATCCCTACTCAATGTCCCCGTCATCAACTCCCTACTTTTTGAGAAAGCCTCCTTGCCTAGCGCAATTCTTCTCCTTACGTCCCTTACTACTCTGACCGTATTGGTCCAAAACACTTCCGAGATATGTAAACTGTTCTACCTGCTCTATTTTTTCCCCGCCTAATTTAATATTTAGCTTAGCCTTTTTCTTTCTGGAAAATCGCATAACCTTTGTTTTATTAATATTTATTCTCATCCCATATTTATCGCACTGAACCTCCAATTCATTCAACAATGCTTGCAACCCCTTGGCTGGACTGAGCAACTAATTCTTGGTCATCAGCATACCTAACCGATTTTACGAATTCCCCCCCGACTTTCATTCCTACCTCCAGTTCTTCCCATGCCTCTTTAATCATTTCCTCTACATATACGTTGAACAGTACCGGTGACAATGGGCAACCCTGCCTTACACCTCTTCCTATCACTGCCCAATCCGGACTCTCCCTTCCCTGAGCAGTCTGAGACATGTACAGGTTGCGGATCAGTCTCCTGTCCCTGCAATCCATTCCTATTTTCTGCAATACACGCATTAATTTTTCCCAATTCACTCTATCAAATGCTTTTTCGAAATCTACAAAACAGGCAAAAACGTCCTGATTGTATTCTATATTCCTCTCGACTAGTGATCTGATTACTGCAATGGCATCACGCGTACCTCTCCTTCCTTTCCTGAACCCAAACTGATCATCCCCTAAGTAATCATTTGCCTTACTCTCTATCCTTTTGTTGATGATCCTGAGAATAACTTTAGCTGCGTGGGATATCAAACTTATTGTTCTGTAATCCTCACATGGCGAAGCCTTCGCCTTTTTTGGAATAGGAACTAACCACCGATCTCACAAAATCTTCCGGCCATATTCCTTTCTCATAGATACTACGAATCAGTCCATATATGGCCTTCTTCCCACCTTTCCCCTAACCAATTCAACATTTCTACAGGAATATTGTCCACCCCCACAGCCTTATTTGCTTTCATCTCTTTTAATGCCCTTCTATTTCATCGTCGAGTATGCCTGGACCTAAGCTATCTTCTTTTACGTCATGTTCCTTTTCTATGTCTAACCTTGTTGGCCTAAGTTCTTTACCATACAGTGTTTCCATATATTCCTTCCATCTCTCTTGGATTTTTCCCTGGTTCAACTATTATCTTACCGCATTTATCTTTAACTGTTAGCACTTGTTGTGTCAGCAACTGTTAGATCTTGCCTTCTTCCTTCCCGATAATAACTTAACCTTGCTGTATAGAGCACCAATTTCACCCTTCTTCTGTAAACTTTCCATATCCTCGCATTGCGTTTTCCACCATTTTTTTTTGCTTTATTTGTGGCCCTTCTCAATTTATTGTTTAACTCTTTGTACTTCATTTTGCCTAACTCTGTGTTTACATTTTTCCATCTTCTTTCTCTCATCCATCTTTGCAATCATCTCATCCGTTACCCATGGTTTCCTTATCCTTTTTCCGTTAACGGTTCCTATAGTGTCTTTAGCGGCTTCCAATATCATTTTCCTGATACATTCTCATTTTTCTTCGATAGTACTTAGTTCTTTACCGTCATCCATCATTTTCTCTACAGCCTCCTGATACTCCTTCCTCGATAATTCATTTACTGCTTCTAAATTCCATTTTTTAACCGACGCCCTTGCCTTATCTTCTTGAAACGAACATTACATTTCATAACAACTAAATGGTGGTCAGAGTCCGCATCCGCTCCTGGGAAACTGTGCGAATTTATCACACTGTTCCTGAACCTGTGCCTAACCATAATATAATCTAACTGATACCTTTCTGAGTCACCTGGCATTTTCCATGTATACCTACGCCTTTTGTGGTGTCTAAACCATGTGTTAGTGATGACTATCCCCTGTCTCCTGCAGAATTCAATTGCTTTCTCCCCGCGTTCATTCCTCGTGCCTAACCCATATTCCCCCACCTCACCACCATCTCTTCCTTCGCCTACCGTCGCATTCCAATCCCTATCAATCGCTATTCCATCACTAATAAATGTTTCCCTGCGGGAACACTCGCGATGATATCATCGAACTCATCATACATCC
>CM073773.1:1583954-1722497 GCA_037158775.1 Hetaerina titia | reverse complement strand
GTGAATGCCCTTTTACGTGGTATCTATTTTACCTTTCAATCGTGCCATCCAAATATTTTATATTATATATATATATATATATATATATATATATATATTTATTTATTAGGTAATCTACCGGTTAAGGTAGGTTTTTGGATGGACACAACTATCAAAGAAACATTTTGTGACTCCCCACCTAGCAAACTAATCTATATCAGGTCCCTCTTCATCTCAGTGTACTTCTTTCCTCCCTTCATCCCGTCCAACATCCCTATTCTCTTCCTACCCTTACCTCGCTTGCCCAACATTCTCCCCTCTATTACCTTCTTCAACATTCCACTACCGCTCAATACGACTTTCATCCATTTTTCCTGCCTCCATAGGATTTCTCTCAACAAACCCCTCTCCTCTCCCACCATTTCTAGTACTTCCTCATTTGTTTTCCTTTCGGTCCATTTCACCTTCTCCATTCTTCTCCACACCCACATTTCAAAAGCCTCCAATCTACGTCTATCCTCCTGCTTCAGCGACCACGTTTCCGCGCCGTACATTGCTACGCTCCATATCAGAGTTTTTACGAGTCTTGTCTTAACATCCCTACTCAACGTCCCCGTCATCAACTCCCTCCTCTTGAGAAAGCCTCCTTGCCTAGCGCAATTCTTCTCCTTACGTCCCTACCACTTTGACCGTATTGGTCCAAAACACTTCCGAGATATGTAAACTGCTCTACCTGCTCTATTCTTTCCCCGCCTATTTTAATATTTAGCTTAGCCTTTTCTTTCTGGAAAGTCGCATAACCTTTGTTTTTTTAATATGTATTCTCATCGATTATTTATCGCACTGAACCTCCAATTCACTCAACAATGGTTGCAACCCCTTGGCTGACTGAGCAACTAATGCTTGGTCATCAGCAAACCTAACCGATTTTACGAATTCCCCTCCGACTTTCATTCCTACCTCCAGTTCTTCCCATGCCTCTTTAATCATTTCCAGGAAGATGACGTAGAGGGAGATAGCTTAGGTGGAGGCATACTCGACGATGAAATAGAAAGGGCATTAAAGGTGTTGAAAGCAATTAAGACCGTGGGGGTAGACAACATTCCTGTGGAACTGTTGAAATGTTTAGGAAAATGTGGAAGGAAGACTCTATATAGACTGTTTCGTAGTATCTGTAAAGAAGGAATCTGGCCGGGAGATTTTGTGAGATCAGTGTAAGTTCCTATTCAGGAAAAGGTAAAGGCTATATCATGTGAGGATTAGGGAACAATAAGTTTGATAACGCACGCAGCGAAAGATATTCTCAGGATCATCAACAAAAGGATAGAGAGTAAGGCAAATGAATACTTAGGGGATGATCAGTTTGGGTTCAGGAAAGGAAAAGGTACGCGTGATGCCATTGCAGTTATGAGATTATTAGTCGAGAGGAATATAGAATACAATCAGGACGTTTTTGCCTGTTTTGCAGATTTCGAAAAAGCGTTTGATAGTGTGAATTGGGAAAAATTAATGCGTGTATTTCAGAAAATAGGAATGGATTGGAGGGACAGGAGACTGATCCGCAACCTGTACATGTCTCAGACTGCTCAGGGAACGGAGAGTCCGGATGGGCAGTGTTAGGAAGAGGTGTAAGGCAGGGTTGCCCATTGTCACCGGTACTGTTCAACGTTTATGTAGAGGAAATGATTAAAGAGGCATGGGAAGAACTGGAGGTAGGAATGAAAGTCGGAGTGGAATTCGTAAAATCGGTTATGTTTGCTGATGACCAAGCATTAGTTGCTCAGTCAGCCAAGGGGTTGCAAGCACTGTTGAGTGAATTGGAGGTTCAGTGCGATAAATAATCGATGAGAATCAATATTAATAAAACAAAGATCATGCGATTTTCCAGAATGAAAAAGGCTAAGCTAAATATTAAAATAGGCGGGGAAAAAATAGAGCAGGTAGAACAGTTTACATATCTCGGAAGTGTTTTGGACCAATACGGTTAAAAGTGGTAGGGACGTAAGGAGAAGAATTGCGCTAGGCAAGGAGGCTTTCTCAAGGAGGAGGGAGTTGATGACGGGGACGTTGAGTAGGGATGTTAAGACAAGACTCGTAAAAACTCTGATATGGATTGTAGCTACGTACGGCGCGGAAACGTGGTCGCTGAAGCAGGAGGATAGACGTAGATTGGAGGCTTTTGAAATGTGGGTGTGGAGAAGAATGGAGAAGGTGAAATGGACCTAAAGGAAAACAAATGAGGAAGTACTAGAAATGTTGGGGGAGGAGAGGGGTTTGTTGAGGGAAATCCTATGGAGGCAGGAAAAATGGATGAAAGGCGTATTGAGCGGTAGTGTAATGTTGAAGAGGGTAATAGACGGGAGAATGTTGGGCAAGCGAGGTAAGGGTAGGAACAGGATAGGGATGTTGGACGGGATGAAGGGAGGAAGGAAGTACACCGAGATGAAGAGAGACCTGATATAGATTAGTTTGCTAGGTGGCGAGTCACAAAATGTTTATTTGATAGTTGTGTCCATCCAAAAACCTACCTTAACCGGTAGATTACCTAATATATATAAACCATAAACACAGTAATCAACCCGAAGTTCGGTTAAGTAGGTGATGGTAGAGCTCACCCATGTACCAAGCCCTATACGGCGTGTGAATATTCACACATCAGGGTAGGGGGGCCAGTTTCTTTGCCCGGGAATCGAACCCGGGACCCTCCGGTCAGCAGTCCAACGCTCTACCCGCTAGACCACCGCGACCAGCCTAATATATATATAAACTTGAAAATGACGCTCTCCGGCGACGCACAAACACACAAATACTAAGATAATAAATATTACACACACAGAAACCTAAAAGAAGGACACTTACAGTAGATATTTACGTTTTGACGGCACGGCCGTCGACATCAGAAGCTTAAGAAGATTCTTATGACGACGGCCGTGCCGTCGAAACGTAAATATCTACTGTAAGTGTCCTTCTTTTATGTTTCTGTGTGTGTAATATATATATATATATAAATATATATATATATATATATATTGACCGGAGGGTCCCGGGTTCGAATCCCGGGCAAGGCACTCTGGGCACCTGCAGCTCCACCCAAGCTAGTTGATTTTTCGGATACCAGATCTTCCTGGGAAACCATAACCGGCACAGGGAAAGGAACTGGCCCCCCTACTGTGTGAATTTTCACCCGCCGTCGGGCTTGGTACATGGGTGAAATCCACCATCACCTACTTAACCGAACTTCGGGTTGATTACTGTGTTTATGGTTATTTCTATAATTATTAGGTACTCTACCGGTTAAGGTAGGTTTTTGAATGGACACAACTGTCAAATAAATATTTTGTAACTCCAAACAAAAACCCAATCCAGCAACCTATTCTACATCAGGTCCCTCTTCATCCCTGTGTACTTCTTTCCTCCCTTCATCCCGTCCAACATCCCTATCCTGTTCCTGCTCCTTCCTCGTTTGCCTAACATTCTCCCCTCTTTTACCTTCTTTAAAACTCCACTACCGCTCAGTACGCCTTTCATCCAATTTTCCTGCCTCCATAGGATTTCTCCCAAAAACCTTTTCCTCGCTCACCATCCCTAGTACTTCCTCATTTGATTTCTTTTCGGTCGATTTCACCTTCTCCATTCTTCTCCACACCCACATTTGAAAAGCCTCCAATCTCCGTCTATTCCCCTTCTTCAGCGACCACATTTCCTTGTCTTATCAGAGTTTTTACGAGTCTTTTCTTAACCTCCCTACTCAACATCCCCGTCATCAACTCCCTCCTCCTTGAGAAAGTCTCCTTGCCTAGCGCAATTCTTCTCCTTACGTATACTTTCACCGTGCTGGTCCAAAACACTTCCTAGATACGTGAACTGTTCTACCTGCTCTAGTTTTTGCCCTCCTATCTTAATGTATAGCTTAGTCTTAACCCCTTTTAAGAACCGACTATCAAAAAGTTTTAGAAGTGGCAGACACACCTTTAATTGCAATCGACGTTTGCTTAGTTAACTTTTAACTTCACCTTTTGACCATTTGTTCAATTAAAAATTAGATAAATCTATTCTGGAGGCAATAGATTCAGCATCTTATTTCCGCGTGTAGTACGCATCCAGCCTCTAGGATCCCTACTCCATCCAGCGTTTCTCCGAATTGGTGCTGCCACCCAATATCCTCGCACCTTTGGGTGCCTCACTTAGGTGTGTCTGTGAAGAAGCCCTCTTTTGGGGCTCTCCACTGCTATGACGTTTTAAAACTATCGGTTTCCGATACTCTTTGCCGGCTGGCATAATACGCACTCTACTTGTCATCACATGTCATCGCGGGCGCCGGATCATCGGTTTTGAGGGTCCTCGCCCCCCCCCCCCCCTGTGGTCCCCCACCTCCGCCCTTTCCCCCACTCGCGCTCCAAACGATCCCTCCTACCTATTCCTAAACTCCTGCCCACCCTTTTCTCTTCGGTAAATATTATCATAGGAGCAATGCGGGTCCCACATGAGACGAGCGATGAATGCTGCTGCTATTTAGATTACCCTTTCCTTTAGCGAGCTCCCTGAAGGCCACCCACACTGCATCCCTCCTTCTCCCCCCCACTTCTCCATGGGAACCGGCAGTCTCCCCAGACTCGTCCTAGAAATCCCAGCCCTCCTCCATTCCCCCCTCCCTCCTCCTCTCCTCTCCCCACCTCCCCTCTCCCCCAACTCCCCCTCCTCCCTTTCGACACCCTTCGTGGTCTTCGTGCCGCTTTATGAAGAACTTTACCGAGGAGGGGGAGGGGGAGATAGAGAGACGTGATTACCAATTCTTTTCCGCGCAGTCATTAGCATCCTTCCACGGACGAGAATCGTCACCCCCGTCCGTTGAGGTAAATGGCAGCTAGTAAGCTAAACGACGGAAACACTCATTTCCACGTCTATGTGGATCATTTTGGCGTCAGTATCGTTGAAATACACCGGCACCTTCATGGCAAAATGACACTAAGAGGTCATGACATAGCAGCCATGGTTTGGAGATATACAGTACAATGATTAAACTATTCACTTTTGCTTAACATGATTGCGAAAATATTCTCGAGTTCATTATATTTTGAAAAATCTACACCAATTTATTTTACAGCTTCTACGCATTTTATCTTTCTCTTCATTTGCAGAAAAATTGTCGACTATAACTACCGCCGGAGAATTTTTATGAGAATTCAGAGTCAAAATTAGGCCATTGTTCGTAATTGAAGATTCTGTTACATATAAATCTCCCGTAATTAAGGTTCTTCAGAGGTTTCATACTTTTTGTTTTTGTTTTATTTTCATACCATCTCATTAGTTATATACTTTCGTAAGAATTTCAACTTGTTATGACTTGAAAAATGTTACTTAAATAATATCAAGGAAAAACCTAACGCCCATGGGGACATACTACCTTGATCAAAAAGTGTCTAAATATTTTCATTAATTGCTAAAAAAACAAATGTGAGAATTTCAGTGTAAAAATCAGTTGCCTTGAATAGGATTTGAACCTGTCAGAAATTAGCCATTGCCCAAAAATCAAAGAATCCAGGTGTCATTCTCAGCCAAAGCAAATGTTTTTTTATTAATGTAGATTTTTGTATATGCAAAACAGTAGGTAACCATGCTAAAGCTACTTTTTTTGGTATTTCTCAGTTTCAAGCACTTTAGAAATGTATCTTTGCATTAAAATTAAAATATTAAAGTGTTAGCAGAAGAATATACAAGATCTCCTTATGTCTGCAACCCAAAAAAACAGCACCTTGCATAATATACTACCTTGAACAAAAAGTTCCCGGAATAACCACCGTGTGGCGCTCCCATCGTTCCGATTTGAGTTCTGTTTTTTTTGTTAAATTGGTACATCTGTTGTTGATATTCCCTTTAAATCTTAGTGTCATAACTTGACATTTGCAAAAGTTACGTAGCCAAGAGTACATCTATCTCTGTGTGTGTTGGCGATTTTTTACAATTGCAGAAATGGATTTAAATTTGACACAACGAACTTGTATTAAATTTTGCGTAAAAAACGGATTTAGTGGCGCACGGACATTGGAAATGTTGGAAAAGTGTTTCGGCAACGATTCTCTAAAAAAAACGGTCGTTTACCAGTGGAACGAGCGGTTCCGAAGTGGTCGTGAGTCAATCGAAGATGATGAACGCAGTGGCAGACCATCGACATCGAAAGTCGGTGAAAAAATTGATAAAGTAAAAGAAATGTTGGTCAATAACCGCAAATTAACCATCAGAGAAATAGCGGAGGACTTGAACATTGCCTATGGATTGTGGTTAATGATTTGGGTTTCCGTCGTGTAGCAGCTTAGTTGGTGCCAAAAGACCTCAATTTCATGCAAAAAAGAGACCGTGTTGACGTCGCAAAAGACATGATTTACGAGGCTGAATCCGATCCCACATTCATCAAAAGGATCATTACTGGAGACGAGACGTGGGTTTATGAGTACGACACGCAATCCAGACATCAGGCATGTGAATGGCGTTCACCAAATGAGCCGAGACCAAAAAAACCACGTCGTTTTCAGTCAAAAAAGAAGGCAATGCTGACGGTTTTCATGGATTACAACGGTGTAGTGCATCATGAATTTTTGCCAGAAGGCCAGACAGTAAGCAAAGAGTATTATTTGGGCGTTATGAGACGTTTGCGTGAAGCAATTCGCCGAAAGAGACCAGAAATCGTTGCACAGTGCGTCGAGACCGTCGCACAGTGCTATCATTATTCGTAATTTTTTGACGAAAAATGCAACAAATACCATCCAACAGCCACCGAATTCACCTGATTTGGCTCCCTGTCACTTCTTTCTGTTCAATCGAGTTAAAAAACCATTACGGGGAACGCGTTTTAGCAGCCGAGAGGAAGTAATGGAAAAATCGCAGGAAGCACTGATGGACATACCGAAAACCGAATATAAAAAATGTTTCGAGGATTGGATCAAGCGCTGGCATAAGTGTGTTGCAGTCGATGGGGATTCAGGGGAAGGAAGGGATTCCCCTTTGAAGGGGAAAATATAGATTTAGATGAATAAACTTGTATTTTTAATTTTCTGAATAAATTCCGGGAACCTTTTTATCAAGGTAGTATACATGTTAAGTGTTTTTATCTACTGAATACAAAAAATTTATACGCCTGGGTATTTTTTTAAGAGCGACAAAACAGACAAAAATTTAATTAAATATTAAGTAAACGTAATTTGTCCAATTATATTCAGGATGAAAACGGCACAATCCAGATCTCAGAAAAATGAAAACATTTTTAAACAGCACCAATTGCAGCTACTTATGCAGCAAAAGCTAAATTACGTACCTTGTTGGGATTATTTATGGTGAACAATTGAGTGACTTGTCCACCACAAGGAAGGATTGTTGTCCCAGATTGGGAAAGCATCTGGAGTTGGAATGCCTGTCATGATAAATTACAACATTATATTTGAAAAGTGAAACTCTAATTCTAGCATCCAATAAGAATTATTTATTACTAACTGTATTTTAAGACACTGGTCTATGTTTACAATTAATAAAATATTTCCAAATGGTTATTTACATGGGTCATTCAATAACTCCTTATAAAATCCAAGAGGTGGCACTCATAGCATTGGAAAAGAATTGCTTTCAGTGAGTTTCCTCTCTCACTATGGAGGAAACTTACTGAACTCTCACCTCTCTCACGAGTTTCATGTGGTGATTAAACATTTCTATTTTAAAAGCTTAACAGTGAAATAGATCAAAGCCGAGTTGGATAAAGTTCACGGCACATCTGCTCCTGAACAGCATTCAGGCAAAAACAGGGTTACTCAAAAAAGCAGAATAATGAAGTTAAAATAAGGCAATTTGCCATCCATCTCTACTTAAACTCCTACTTAGGGTCTTCTTACTCTAGGCAAGTCTCATTTGATCAAGTTAAAACTTGGTGAATACATTAACTTTGTTAGTTAAAGTAGGTTTGCACTTTTTAAAGGTCTCTTAAATATTACCTAATGAAGAAACTTGCCCATAAACAAAATACAGATACAAGGTGAATAACCGTAAAATAGCAATAAAAGCTAAAATCAGTAGTCTATTAGAAGGAAATTCCACTACATGTTCCATGATTTACATTAGCATTTACTAAGATGTCATGGCAAATATTCAATGATAAAGTTTTGCATTTTTTCATGCCTATGCTTTGTAAGCCATATCAAAATTCAAACAGTTGAGTAATTAGATTTTGGTCAACACATTTTGTATCTCATGAGCATTAGTTATACTAGTAGTACTCCTTTTGTCCCTTGTTCCTTATTCAAAGATACACAAAATTCAACTTGGTAAGTTTGCAATTTCGTTCACTTTGACTCTTGCCTCTGTTTTATTGATAATCGTAGCTTTCTTTGCAATTAAAATTCATTTCGCCATGAATGCATTGTTATTATTATTGAATGCTTTATACAGTAAATATCGTTCTAAAAGGATTGTAAAACAAAATGAAATAAAATGTAGCGAAGATATTATTAATTTACCAAACAAATGAAAATACCTTCCACTCTAGTCTTTTTCGTGTGAATTAACACACGCATAGTAATTTCTTATATTTAAATATGTGCGAGTCAAAAAATTGTGGGAATTGTTTCCAAACTTATCAAAGTTACTGTTTTTCTTCAGTAGCCGTTTACCGCTCGGTGAAAGTAAAATATCGTTCAATTCGATTACAATATCGTTGTCTTCTTGCACTTGAATTAGTGACTTGGAGGACAATGGTTTGAAGACGACGGGGAATTCAAGATCGCCTTTTTTAATGGTTAATGCACAGGCTGCCATCTTCCATGCAGAGAGGGGTTGAAGAAGTTGGTGTATCCATACAAAAAGTGCTTAGAAGCGAACGGCGATTATGTGGAAAAATAAAGTAGGTTTGTAGGAAACGAAAACCGTCAATGAAAACTTTTTCTAGCGAGTACATTTTTTATGCCCCCAATATGTTTGCCGTTTGCCATTTGTTCATTTATATGCTGCTATCTAATTATTCTCACACCCTACTCACCCTCCATCAACGTGTGAAAAACACAGCGGCTGGAGGAGACAACAATGCCATGCTTCTGAAATCAGAAAATTTGTCTCTTTCTTGAGTTTTTATTGCGTCCAGAGATTCGGGGATAGGATTGTCGTAGTGGCTATTTCCAAATCATTAATTATTAACTTTGCGTTTTAGGTCAGAAAATGAGACCGAAGATTGCAAAATAAAGCAAATCAACTTTAATTTGCACTGCTCTGGGTATCACCATTGCCAATCAACTTTCTTCTTATATTTCAAAATTACTTGCATGAGGGGACTACAGGACACGGGGCTGTCAATTGAGGCGACTGCCATAGTCATTATTACAACTATTACATAATATAGTTGCTGGGACTCATTTTTATAATTTGCCTTTAATAGTAAAGGAGAGTGTACTGAGATGGCCCATCCCATTGCCTTCTTCAATAGTGTGAGGATAATAACATGATAACATAATGAGATATGGGGAATGCATAAACAGACCCTGATTTAACATTTAAATAATGTAAAATAATGTACATTATTTAAATAACTGGTGAAGGAAACTTTTCGAAATTCAAATATAAGGTATCGGAACTAATATTTAATGAGGAGCAATGTAATATTTTTGTCCCTCGAATATTGTTTCTGGTTTCATTATTAGCTAAAGTACATGACCGTATCAGTTGTAGCAGTTCCATCATTAACTAATTAAAATTGAGACACAATATAATATTCCACTAATGCTGATATTTTATGGTGGTGGTAAATACAAAGAATATATAAAATTAATAATGCAACCATGCATTCAACCAGTAAATATAGTAAGGATTGTGCTGGGCTTCTTTTGCAATATACTAATAATATTCAGTGGTACCCTCCTTGCTTCACGTGGTGGCTTCCACTAGATTTGTGCTGGCGAGAGTAATAATAATGGCTCCTGGTACCCATGCCAGATAGGTCGAAGGTTAGGAGCCTCCACGCAGCCTCTGTTCCTCAGTGAGGCGGCTGCAAAGGCGTCTGACCCCAGTGGGGCGGCCATTAAGTGATGGTGTCACGTTAAAAACACTATTGAGGAAGGCAACGGGAAACCACCCCAATTATTATTCCCATGAAAAATGATGGAAACAAGGCAGAAATTGAGTCCTGGCAACTGCGGGACTCGGCCCAAACGGCCGTGTGTCGTACCCGACAGCGGGGGAGGCAAGGCTTCCGCGGTCGTCATCCCACGAAACCCTTGCAGGGGAAAACCGACAGTAGCAGGACATAATAGGCAAAAGAAGAAGACGGAATAAGTTACAATAGGAACATGGAATGTTATGACAATATCGAGGACAGGAATATTAAGTGAGAGATGGAAAGGGGTAATATAGATATTCTAGGTCTATGCGAGGTGAGATGGAAGGATAGCGGGAATTAATGGAGTGATAATTATAGAAAAATATACAGCGGCGGGGACGAGAGTAAACGATGGGTTGCCATAATATTGAATAAAGAGGTAGGAAGAAGCGTAGTCAACATAGAGCAAGCAACGGATAGAATATTACTAGTAGAGATTTAAGCTGAACCAACGAATTTGGTCATTGTTCAGATACACATACCACCGAGCAACCACGATATACGATGAGTTAGAGGATATAATTGCGTGAGTTCCTGCAGGAAAATATTTAATAATGATGGGGGATTAGAATGCGACGGTAGGCGAAGGAAGAGATGGTGGTGAGGTGGGGGGTAGTGGTTTAGGCACGAGGGATGAACGCGGGGAGAAAGCAACTGAATTCTGCAGGAGAGTTTGTCATCAACAACACAAGGTTTAGACACCACAAGAGGCGTAAGTATACATTAAAAATGCCAGGTGACTCAGGAAGATGTCAGAAAGATTATGTTACGGCTAGGCAAAAGGTTAGGAACAGTGTGATAAATTCGTACAGCTTCCCGGGAGCAGATGCGTTAAACAATAAATTTAACAAAGAGCTAAACAATAAATTATGACGGGTCACAAATAAAGAAAAAGAAGCATGGTGGAAAACGCAGTGCAACGATATGGAAAGTTTACAGAGGAAGGGTGAAATGGTACACTATACAGCAAGGTTAAATCACTATCGGGGAGTAAGAAGGGAAGATATATGCGAACAGTGACAGATAAGTGGGGTAAGATAACACAGCCCACAGTGGTTTTGGTGCCGGAGCTTTTAATGCTGATTTAAAGAACAATTGGGGTGCTCAATCCAATTCTGACACAAGTTTTTTCCTATCAGCTATAGTTTTCAAGATATAGATATGTTGTTACTTACGTAAAAAAATCTTCTACATGATGATATGGGAATATTATATTAATAACACAGGCCAACAGTGGTTTTGGTGCCGGAGCTTTTAATGCTGATTTAAAAAACAATTGGGGTGCTCAATCCAATTATGACACTAGTTTTTTCCTATCAGCTATAGTTTTCAAGATATAGATATGTTGTTACTTACGTAAAAAAATATTCTACATGATGGCAGTGAATTCTTCTCGGGATTTCATCCGGGTAATCTCCTCCATCTCCATCGCTGCCGACGTTTCGATGAAATCTTTTTTCATCGTCATCAGGGCCGATGATAAAATCGTCAGCCCTGATGACGATGAAAAAGGATTTCATCGAAACGTCGGCATCGATGGAGATGGAGGAGATTACCCGGATGAAATCCCGAGAAGAATTCACTGCCATCATCCGCCGGGAGAAATTGAATTCCTACTTCTACATGATGATATGGGAATATTATATTAATAATTATCTCATTGGCCTACAATATAGAAATATACATAAAACTTATTGACAGTTTATTGAAAATAAAATGAACACCGTAGAGTGGTTATACATTAGTATACTTATAGATTTATTTAACTTTGCAAATTATTTTCCGGAATATATGAAATATTAAAACAGCTAATCGTAAAATGTGCCTTATCTAAAAAAGTAGAGCTGTTAAATAAAAACGGATTTCATATTTGGATTCAGCTCTACAAATATTGTTAAAATCATCACAAAGATTCCCGGAACCAAAAAAAATTTTTTTTGTAGGCCTGTGTAATAGTTGACCCAGATACCATTTAAGAGCTGGAAGAGATGAATAGAAGCACTGTATGGTAAAGAACTTAGGCCAACGAGGTTAGACAAAGAAAAGGAACATGACGTAGAGGAAGATGGCTTAGGTCCAGGCATAGTCGACGACGAGATAGAAGTGGCATTTAGGGAGATGAAACCAAATAAGGCCGTGAGATTAGGCAATATTCCTGCGGAACTACTGAAATGTTTAGGAAAATTTGAGAGGAAGAATGTGCATGGATTGATTCGTAGTATGAGGAAGGAGTCTGATAGGAAGACTTTGCGGGATAAGTGTTAGTTCCTATTCCGAAAAAGGTAAAGGCTACATCTTGTGAGGATCACAAAACAA
Source organism: Hetaerina titia (assembly GCA_037158775.1). Taxonomy (NCBI): domain Eukaryota; kingdom Metazoa; phylum Arthropoda; class Insecta; order Odonata; family Calopterygidae; genus Hetaerina; species Hetaerina titia. The sequence goes on along the minus strand of CM073773.1, from coordinate 1,710,076 downwards.
TAAGTTTGATATCCCACGCAGCTAAAGTTATTCTCAGGATCATCAACAAAAGGTTAGAGAGTAAGGCAAATAATTACTTATGGGATGATCAGTTTTGGTTTAGGAAAGGAAGAGCGTGATGCCATTGCAGTAATGAGATCACTAATCGAGAGGAATATGGAATACAATCAGGACGTATTTGCCTGTTTCGTAGATTTCGAAAAAGCGTTTGGTAGAGTGAATTGGGAAAAATTAATGCGTGTATTGCAGAAAATAGAAATGGATTGGAGGGTCAGGAGACTGTTCCGCAACCTGTACATGTCTCAGACTGCTCAGCTCAGCAGAGTGGGGAATGGAGAGTCCGGATGGGCAGTGTTAGGAAGAGGTGTAAGGCAGGGTTGCCCATTGTCAACGGTACTATTCAACGTATATGTAGAGGAAATGATTAAAGAGGCATGGGAAGAACTGGAGGTAGGAATGAAAGTCGGAGGGGAATTCGTAAAATCGGCTAGGTTTGCTGATGACCAAGCATTAGTTGCTCAGTCAGCCAAGGGGTTGTAAGCATTGCTGAGTGAATTGGAGGTTCAGCGCGATAGATATGAGATGAGAATCAATATGAATAAAACAAAGGTTATGCGATTTTCCATAAAGAAAAAGGCTAAGCTAGAAATAGGCGGGGAAAAAATGGAGCAGGTAGAACAGTTAGCATATCTCGGAAGAGTCCTGGACCAATACGGTCAAAGTAGGGACGTAAGGAATTGCGCTAGGCAAAGGAGACTTTCTCAAGGAGGAGGGAGTTGATGACGGGGATGTTGAGAAGGGAGGTTAAGAAAAGACTCATAAAAACTCTGATACGCCACGGAAATGTGGTCGCTGAAGAAGGGGAATAGACGGAGATTGGAGGCTTTTGAAATGTGGGTGTGGAGAAGAATGGAGAAGGTGAAATCGACCGAAAGGAAATCAAATGAAGAAGTACCAGGGATGGTGAGCGAGGAAAAGGTTTTTTTGGGAGAAATCTTATGGAGACAGAAAAATTGGATGAAAGGCGTACTGAGCGGTAGTGGAGTTTTAAAGAAGGTAATAGAGGGGAGAATATAAGGCAAACGAGGAAGGAGCAGGGACAGGATAGGGATGTTGGACGGGATGAAGGGAGGAAAGAAGTACACAGAGATGAGAGGGATCTGATGTAGAGTAGGTTGCTAGATTGTGTTTTGTTAGGAGCCACAAACTTATTTATTTGGTAGTTGTGTCCATCCAAAAATCTACCTTAATCGGTAGATTACCTTATAAATAATAAAACAATTCAGTGGAAAAAATATGTTTCACGTGAAATGAATTCAATAAAATTTTTAAAAATAGGAGCTTTCTACCTAATAGTGGAAAATATTATCGTTCAATATAATTATATTGATTATTCATGTTATATTGATTAGTCATGTTCATGCATTGAATTCAGGCCTCTGGTTATATTTGAAACGCTATACTATATATAGACACACATTCCAAATGCAGCATCGCCAATGCCAAATAGCAGTTCTGCTTTACTAACCCATAATAACTTTCTGCAACAAATCTAATGGCAATTTCTAACACGAAGAACTGAAGATGAAGACGCCCGAACAAGATACTTTACACTTTGACAATAACTAACTATAAGAAAGTAATGATATTTTCTTAGGGCGGTGGTCAAAGAGAAGAAAAAAGTAGACATGGAGGAAGAGCGGAGTGGTTCCAATTTTAGGGGATGATGATATTGAAGAATGGGAGAGTGGTAAGGAGAATTGGCCCTCACAGTATGACACTGAGAAAGCTGGACTTCTCACCGTAGTTTTGTAAAGACAAAATTTTAAAGAAACAAATGATAACTGATGGTAGGTGAATATTCTTCGGCATTTATAAAGAACACGACATCCACTGATGTCTGAAGTAAAAGGGCGATAACTTTATCCTTATTTTCCACCCTCTTCAACAGAATTCGCTCAAATAATGTTTCATTATCTCTCAAATAACTCTCGAAAAAGGCTTGGAAATGAATCATTACCACATGGAGCCCAAAACCAAAGAACACGAGGCCATTGCAAATAGCGCGAATCATGGACTAACTATATGAGACAAGAAAGGACTAATGGTCCATCGCCCCCCGAAGTATGGACCACCCAGCTAGACCCCTAAGAATGACGCCACAACTCTAGTATTCTCTTCCGCACTTATGCTCTCGGAGAAATACGAATTGGTCGTTAAAGCAAAACTATTCCTGGATGGTTTTGACGTAATAATGAAGAGGGTTCGGCCGACGGCACCGAAACGGCGTGGGCACGGGCAAAAAAGAGTGCGCTATTGAGGGGGAAGAGGGGCGTGATCCAAAGAGAACAAGGGCCGAGTCCTCAAAGGAGCGGATTAGAAAAGATGCCGCGGAGGCCGGGATTCCTCTCCTTTCGCTCCCTTTCTCTCCGCCCATTCTTCGTCTTCAAAAGGATCGCTCCCCTCTCCCCCCCACCCAGCTTCTTAGCCTCCGGCAAAAATCAGATTTCATAAAATGCTGAATTTATAACAGATAACGCACGTAAACTGTTCATTGGAATTTCGAACGCCCGAGTTGGTGAGAAAAGAACCGTCAGAGATTGTTTACGTTTATAAAAAGCGTTTCCCTGCACCCAATTAGCATTCGTGCCCCCTGTTGTATGTTTCCTAGGGAATTAAGAATGATAAAAAAAGTGCCCGATCAACTGGAAAGAAACCAAAACGAAAATTTTTCTAAACGTATTATTTTCGAGTGCCGAGGAGCTAATGACTATTAACGCGGGTAACATGTATCGATGAAGATGAATGAGACAATCGGAATGAAATTCAGAGACTCTTGGCGTTTAATTAGGAGCAAACTTATGGAAATTATAATTCAGTGTTTTTACTATCAATATCGTAAAACTAAATTCCACTAATGTCTAGATGGGTAAAAAATACTTTATTCAAGGTATTCTATCAGTTTAAAAATAGAACCGTCTCTTTCTCTACCTGTGTATCTATAATCTCTTATAAGTTGTCTTTCTACTCCAATAACACAGGCCAACAGTGGTTTTGGTGCCGGAGCTTTTAATGTTGATTTAAAGAAAAATTGGGGTGCTCAATCCAATTCTGACACTAGTTTTTTCCTATCAGCTATAGTTTTCAAGATATAGGTATGTTGTGACTTACGTAAAAAAATCTTTTACATGATGATATGGGAATATTATATTAATAACACAGGCCAATAGTGGTTTTGGTGCCGGAACTTTTAATGCTGATTTAAAGAACAATTGGGGTGCTGAATCCAATTATGACACTAGTTTTTCCCTATCAGCTATAGTTTTCAAGATATATATATATATGTTGTTACTTGCGTAAAAAATCTTCTACATGATGATATGGAATATTATATTAATAATAAAACCCACTAAATATAAAGCTTGATTTATTTCTAGGGCTGTTAAATCACCCACAAACACAACAGATTTTTACAATACAATTGAACACAAATACTAAATTTTTTTACTGTAATAAAACAAATTGAAAAGAAAAAAATACATAAAAACACAACTCAACACATCGGAAGCTTCTTTTGCGCGATTTTCTTGAGTGCACTTTGTTCAAACAGTCTCGTTTTAAGCACCAGCAGTAATCTGCCATCATATGGTTATCCCATCTTCCTTGGTAGCGAGCTTCCATTGTTTTTATATCCTGGGGAAATCTTTCACCTTGTTCTTCACTTGTGTCTCTCGAAAATCATTACCCCACCTCTTGGATGTATATATATATATATATATATATATAAACCCCACATAGTTTTGTTGTCAAATGTCCGATCCCGCAATCGTTTTTTCAAATCTAGAAATGAGAAAAATTCAATTGTAGCGAGATCGGGAGAAGAGGGCGGATGTGGCAGCATTTCAAAGACACGTCGTTTTGTTTCCTCGTAACGGGTTAGCATGTGCATTGTCAACAGAAAAACGAATGCCTTTGTTGATCAAACCGCGCCAGTTTACGCATCACGCAATTTGTTCAGCAGTGAGCAGCAATAGGCACCAGTGATGGCGAGACCCATCTCCAGGTAGTCTGTAAAGATGACTCCAAGACAGGTCAATAAATAGACAGTATTACCTTCCCTGTAGACTTTCGCCTTCCCGGGGGCTGGTGAGTTGCTCCACCTCCACTCATTGATCATCTCTGTGGTCTTTGGATCAAATTGACAGATCCAAGATTCATTCATTGCCACAAGGGGACCGAAAAAACCCTCTTCGTCTTGCTCCAAATGTTACAATAACTTCCTTGACAGTTCGTGTCGGGTTTGTATCTAAAAAGGAGTCACTAGTCGTGGAAGCCAGTGCCATTTGACACGTGCAGTTCTTCGTGAATAATTTTCCATCCACTGCCAGGACTAAGATCAGTCTCGTTCATGATCTTTCGAGTGGCTGCTCTTCATTCCAGTAAGATGAAGTCATCCACTTTCTTCTTCATCGTCCGTGACCTGTGCTCTTCTACTTCTTGGATCGTCTGTGAGAGGAGTTTGAAATTTCCTTTTCCACCTCACAAGTGTATTCTACGATGGCCAATCGTTTCCATGAACATCCATCACTTCATCGTGGATTTCTCGAGCGCTGTAACCTTTCCGACGAGGGAACTCAAATACACTCTGAGTCTCTATCTTCTCCATATTACAAGTTACTTTAATCTAAGGCTTTCTGAAACTAAACCAATCAACAGTAATAGCTGTAAGTTACACTTTTATGTACGTGAGGGTCAAATAATATGCAGAATAAATTTTATTTTTATAAGTTATTCCCTCAATCTCTCATTTCTGTCTACTTTAAATCTAGTGCCTATTGCCAGGTCTGCGGAAATAATCAGGAGGTTGGGCAGTTAGCCGAGAATTTGCTGTTTGTGATGATCGGATTACAGAAAGGAGTATGTCCAAATATTAATTCCCGTTATTTATTATTTTAATGAATATTGCGCGTTTTTATTTAGAAATTTCTAAGAGGCAACTCATTTCTTCTTTATAGTTTTCTGAGTTGGGAGCCCTGATTCATGAAAAGTCCGCCGTTGAACTTGTCGACGCTAGGGGCACATTAAAAAATCAAAGAAATAATAGGGCTTTAGACATCATGCACTCATAAATATTACTCTTTGTAAATTGAATATGGTTTGTGTATGCATATTTACTTTGCAAAAATATTTGTTTAAAAATTAATTAAATATAAATCAAAGAAAAGGTTTAAGTTCTTCGGAAAGTTTCGAAAAAGTTTTGTGTCATTCAAATCATTACATATGTGTCAACTGTGTAAGATTTAGTGTTTTCCCGGCGTACGATTCTGGTGAAGTCTTCGCTGGTTTTCCACCGGGTCAGGGTGTCAGCGGCCGACGTTTCAATGGCTAACTCCGCCATCGTCCTCAGGGAATTGATACCGGGTCATAAAATTTTCCATCTTATATACTCTTTCTCAGGTCCCTTCTGATTGGCTGTTGCTCCCATTCTCTCTCCTTCTTCTTCCCGCCTTTATTTTTTTAAGTATGGGTTTCCATGATTGACTGAGAGCGTATCCTGTGTCTCGGTTGAAGGTTTTATTTTCGAGGGGGATTTCTATCGCCTCCTTTGTCAAACGGTCCCAGTAACCGTTTGTTCTGCTAATTAGTTTAGCATCGTCAAATCGAATGCGGTGGTCTTGGGTGATATTGTGCTCTGCAACAGCCGACTTCTCTGGGTGGTTGAGTTTAATGCATCTCTTATGCTCTTTGACCCGTGTTTCTATGGTGCGGCCTGTTTCTCCGACGTCTCTCCGCACTCGCAAGGGATGCGATAAACTCCCGGGGTTTGAGTCCCATCTGATCTTTTACTCGGACGAGATGACGTCTTAGTTTGTCCGGTGGCTTGTGGATTGTCTGTATTTGGCGTTTTCTCAATATTCTTGAGAGTTTTCCCGCGATGGTGGAGATGTACGGAATGCAGGCTCGGGCAAAGGGTTTTTCCTTCTCTTCGGGGGTCCTTTCTGGGGCAAGGTGGTTTTCTTCTGGGCCTCCTTCGGGTGGGCTTCGTTTGAGAATCTTTTTAGGGCCCGTCGGATATCCCTTTCGCTATATCAATTCTGGCAGAACGTCTTCTTCAGGTGTTCGAGTTCCGAAGGCAAGCTTTCCGAGTCTGCGATTGATCGGGCTCGGTGGACGAGGGTGGATAGGACTACTCTCCGCTGGGAAGGATGGTGGTGACTCTGCCCGTTTAGGTATAATTCCGTGTGTGTCGGCTTCCGATACATCTGGTGTCCCAGAGTTCCGTCTTCCTTGCGGTGGATCCGGATATATCATCCATTATCAAAATTTGTTTATGATTTACTAATATTGGGCCTAAGTAAATACAATTGGTAAGGGATTGTGAAAAACTCAATTTAGGGAGAAAAAATACTTGATGATCTCTCACCTGACAACATAATTATTTAAAATAAAGTGCAAAAAGATTCTCAGATCAATGTATGCTTGGGAATCCATTTTTCGGTGCCCTTTGGAGGAACCCCTTGTACTCCTCCCGTGGGTAAAGCCCTTGCATCCCCGATGAAGCGGTAAAAATAATCCCCTCTCAGTTATCGTCCTTCAAACTCCACATCTCCTGATAACCCTTTTTTTTGTTTTTCCGCGATATAAGCACGGAATAAGCCGATCCAAGTGAACACAATAATACGTTCTGCCGGTCGGGGCACCTGTTTATTGGGCGGTCCCTCACGGCGTGGGAAGCAGTGCGGCCCGCCTCTGTGGCCCCCGGCCTTTCGAGTGAGTGCCCGCCCCACCTCCATTCGAGACCACTCGACCTTGAACCCTATCCCCCCCACACAAAACACTACCGCTGCCGCCCCTCCCAGGACCCCATCTCCCATGGCGTCCTCGTCATACCCCTCGCAAACCCCTCCTCAACCCCGAACCCCGGCCTCGGCTCAAAGGCTCACCTTTGGCCTCGACTGCCAAATCCGGAGGTTCTGAATGACTCCTCTGTGCTGCTGAAGAAATGGCCTCCTTACCTCGGTCTACCTGACCTGCTGGACTTCTGTTCAGCTTTCCAACATGTAGTACACTCACTCTTCCGGGACTCCTTTTCACCGGAAGAACACCATTTCTGATTAATTAAATTTCAACGTGAACGGTTTTAGTGATTTTTTGACACTATCCGTGGATTTCTCAAAGATCTCACGTTTTTTTCAACGTATTTTGCTTATCTTTTTTGGAATTATTCCATTTTTTCTGTTCAATTACACAGGCCAACAGTGGTTTTGGTGCCGGAGCTTTTAATGCTGATTTAAAGAACAATTGGGGTGCTGAACCCAATTATGACACTAGTTTTTTCCTATCAGCTATAGTTTTCAAGATATATATATGTTGTTACTTACATAAAAAAATCTTCTACATGATGATATGGGAATATTATATTAATAATAAAACCCACTAAATATAAAGACTTGATTTATTTCTAGGGCTGTTAAATCACCTACAAACACAACAGAATTTTACAGTCTCGTTTTAAGCACCAGCAGTAATCTGCCATCATATGGTTATCCCATCTTCCTTGGTAGCGAGCTTCCATTGTTTTTATATCCTGGTGAAATCTTTCACCTTGTTCTTCACTTGTGTCTCCTAAATTTCCAAGAAAATTGTCTAAGTGGCTGTGTAGGTAGTGAACTTTTGTGCTCATATTACATCCAAGTGATTTGAAGTTACTGAACATAATGTTTACCAGCTCAATATAATTTTCAGTTTTGTGATTTCCTAGAAAATTTTTTATGACCTCAACAAATGACATCCAACTAATTTTTTCAATCTCATTCATTGACTCGACAAAAGCAGGATCCTTTGTAAGTTGTCTGATTTGTGGCTCCTCAAAAATACCAGCTTTAAGTTTTTCAATACTTATATGGGGCATCTTTAGTCTTAAGTAGCCGAAGCATGGTCCATTCTTGTCAAGAGCCTTTACAAATTGCTTCATTAGGCCTAGTTTAATATGTAGAGGCGGTAAGATGATTTTCTCTCTTTCAACTAAAGATTCAGCAATGATGTTTTCTTTCCTAACAACCAAGTTTTCTCTCTTAAGCCACTCCTTCTTAATCCAGTGGTTTTGTCTGTCCCTGCTATCCCAGAGGCACAAGAAACAAAGATATTTTGTGTAGCCACTTTGCTGCCCAAGAAGAAAGTTCACCATTTTTAAATCTACACAAATCACCCAGCGATGTTCCTGGTATTTTATCTTCTGTAAGACCAATGCTATTGTATCGTATTCTTCTTTCATTTTAGTTGAATGAGCGATTGGTATTGCGCCAAACCTGTTACCATTGTGAAGAAGTACACATTTTAAACTACGCTTGGAGCTATCAATAAACAAACGCCAATCACTAGCATCATACTGTGATAGCAGTCCCATTTTTTCCAAAAGACCCTTAACGTCTAAACAAAATGTAAGATTGTCTTCTTGAGTAAAGAAGGGTAGCATATCTTTTTCCCTTGCGCGATAAAAACTTATTTTTGTACCGGGTTGCAGTAAATTCTTTTCATGCAGTCTTGATGCTAGTAGTTCGGATGCTTCCTTCGATAAGTTCAGTTCTCTAGCAAGATCGCTTAGTTCATCTTGATTCTATAGTTGAGGAATTGTTGATACCCCCTCGTAGTCACTGCCACTATCGTCAATAGAATGAGAAATATTTTCAAATAACTCAAATTCTTCCTTAGATCTGGTAACGTCTGGAATATTGGGATCGGTATTTCTTCTGAATGGGGTACCGGGCGTCTAGCTGAAGGCAAATCTGGATATGTCCACTTGTGGCGATTTTTTCGATTAATTCCCGAAACATTTACTGTGCAAAAATAACAGTCGTCAAATACGTTTACAGGTTCTCTCCACACCATTGGCACACTAAATTTTAGACTTTTCCTTTGTCCTGTTGTCCATTGCCGCAGATGTTCAGTACATGTTTTACACACAAAATGCGGTGCCCATGTTCTATCTTGGTCACCAAGCTTAACACCAAAATATCCCAAGTATGCACGTTTCACAAAGTCTGTAATATTTTTCCTATTTTCTTTTACCATATATTCCCCACAGACGTAACAAAACACATCAGGATCATTAACACAGCATCTTCGACTTGAGCTCATTTTTAGATGATGTTTTACAAAACGTTACCTTTGAAGTAAAGTCCGTCCACCTGCCCGAATAGCCAAGGGAAACTAATGAAACAAAATTGCTGTCAAGAGAACAGAAATCGTGGATGCCATCTAACGGATACCTTATGAACTAATTTCGCCATCTTTTACCGAAGTCGATACAAACGATTTTTGTTTTTTAATCTCATTGCCCTACAATATAGAAATATACATAAAACTTATTGACAGTTTATTGAAAATAAAAGGACCACCGCAGAGTGGTTATAAATTAGTATACTTATAGATTTATTTAACTTTGAAAATTATTTTCCGGAATATATCAAATATTAAAACAACTAATCGTAAGATGTGCCATATCTAAAAAAGTAGAGCTGTTAAATAAAAACGGATTTTTTATTTGGATTCAGCTCTACAAATATAGTTAAAATCAGCACAAAGATTCCCGGCACCAAAAAAATTTTTTTTTGTAGGCCTGTGTTATTAACCCAAGACTCGCTCACAAAATCCAACAATCACATTTTCTTGGAAGAGGCAGATTTGAATATGGTCCGATAATATTGTCCCAGACTTTCGTATACTGTGCGTTCAAGAAAACGATTAAAAAATCATTGCACTTGCTTTGCCTGTCGCTACATGGTAAAAAACTACCAGCGCATCCGAGGGCTGCTATTTATATTTTCAGCCTAATAATGAGAGGACAGTCATTTATTGTTGAAAATGACTTAATTGTTTTTCAAAGTGTTCTCCATGATAGTCAATACACTTTTGCTTGTGCTCCAACTATTTTCTACTATTTTTACGATATCCGAACTAATTATGTTAATTTTCATCAGGTTTCATATATATCATGCCTATTACCCGCGTTTATGTGTACTTGCTAACAAGGAAATCTTGAGAATCAAATCTGTTTTATTGGGGATTATATTTACTTTATATGAATAAAGCAATCAAGTATCAATAGCATGCCTAAGAAGAATGATTTCAATATTACACAGATTAAAATGTCATAGTCCTCCAGCCTCGTTTTCACAGCAACAACTTCCCGCCTTCTGATTGAAATATTGTCTGACGTGAATGGTCACAGATAGAGTAGTGCTTCTTTTTAATAAACATCGAATTACGTACCGTAGAATGAGAATAAACTTCAGCATATTAATCTCGAATAATATGCTCGCTAATGCCGTTGCCGATGCAGAGCTCAATTAGAATTTATCTTTGAGTATTTCATTCCCCTAGCCCAAAATGTACCATGATGGTTCTAACTCCGGAGATTCAGCAACCCATAGTGATCACTCTCTCTCTCTCGCTTTTGCATTTTCCAGCGATTTTGTTTTTAGACCTACGAGAAAATGTCCGTATTTGGTCATGATTAGGTTTTCCTTTCCTTTTAAAACCGTTGAGACTTCTTCCAGGTTCTCTGGTACTTTGTATATTACACTTCTTGTGTATCAGTCGTCCGAGTGACTTCCGCTAGTATCAAACAATTACTATAAAGACTATATGACAATAATCAATTAAGATCATATAACACCGCCTGATATACTGGCGTTCAATGACAGGTACCATGAGCATGAACAAGATGCTCCCGTATTCGGAAAATACTCCAAGGTTATGCCTTTAATTAGCAATCGTGACACGATTCTGTATAACTTAGTATATGTATTTGACACTTCAAGCAACCACAAATTTAACAATTTACCTAACAACTGAAGTAATAAAAACAATGTCTTTTTCCACTAAATATTTTATTCGGTGCAAATAGTTTCGACGCATGGGCGTCATCTTCAGGTGCTCAGCACCAGATGCATCTAAGAATGACGCCGATGCGTTGAAACTATGTGTAACGAATAAAATATTTGTGGAAAGTTACATTGTGTTTATTAGTTCAATAGTAATTCATTCCCACACAGTTAAGCCTGATAACATCAAAAATAATTTACCTATCTTTTATATTCCTTGGAATATTTCAATCACTTTTATTGGAGTTTGTCACTGACATGATGGCGTGCTAAGGAGTGGTAGGTAGATTTCCCAAACCCCCCAATAAATACCTCGCGCGCATTAGCACCCCCGACGGAATTTCAAAGTGAATGAAAAATCAACAAAACACTAGAAGACATAAAGTTAAAATTGTTAAGGCTAAAAATACTATATCTTATTGAAACAGGGAGTTCTCTCTTAATAGCAGTTTATTGCAAGATAATCTTTGATAGTTTCAAGGCACAATGATGCTAATAATTTGCTTTGAAACACACCGAGGAATCCTCGGTGAAATGTTGGGGTACATCGGTTTTGCGTCAGATTCCCCTATTGATATGATAAGCTTAATAGCGCATCTAAAATATTAGAGCAGCTAGGCTGGGAATCACTCACGGAGGGAAGGTTAAATTACAGCTTATCAATCTTGCATAAACTGGGAGGAGGTCTCTTTAGCAGTGATGTTGAAAATGTGTTATTACTCCCATCATACTACGGTAGGAGAGATCATGTCAATTAAATTAGAAAGATTAAGTGTAGAACAGACAGATTTAAGATGTCTTTTTTTCCACGGCGGGTCGCGGTGGTCTAGTGGGTAGAGCGTTGGACTACTGATCGGAGGGTCCCGGGTTCGATTCCCGGGCAAGGCACTTTGGGCACCTGCAGCTCCACCCAAGCTAGTTGATTTTTCGGGTACCAGGTCTTCCTGGGAAACCATAACCGGCACAGGGAAAGGAACTGGCCCCCCTACCCTGATGTGTGAATATTCACACGCCGTCGGGCTTGGTACATGAGCTCTACCATCACCTACTAAACCGACCTTCGGGTTGATTACTGTGTTTATGGTTTTTTTTCCACGAACGATAAGGGATCAGAATAACATCGTCCGACCGCGGTAGAGATAACAATATTCGGGTAAAAATAAGTAAAATTCCCACCTACCACACACCCTAGCGGTGGCTTTCAGGGCATGTAAATAAATAAACACAAATGAATAATAACATTGTCCGATCGCATTAGGGTAGAAGAGTATTTTCTCTTAAAATTAGTCTGTGGGATAAATCCCCTTACCATACACCCTAGTGGTGGCTTTCAGGGTACCATGTACGTATGCATGGAAACTAAGCCCTAACAGAGTTAAATAATCAATGTGGAGGGGTACCATTCCCAATGTATCTAAATTATTCAAAAGTTGATATCGTCGCTCACAATGCCATTGGATATAACGTAATGGCAGTAAATGGCGAAATATAATCGAAGGTCCCTGGAAACATTCGTAGCACCTGGGGCGAGGGTGGCGAAATTTAGTCACGTGTGACCAAAGTGGCACGCAGAGCTGGGAGGGTGCTATGGGCAATTCCAGGGTGATCACTGGAGTTCACTCTAATTGCGTACGGAAACGTTGGAACTCAATCGCCGAATGGTCCACAACCCATGATCTAGGGTTTTTGTTGAATTGTTTTTATATTTTATTCATTGTAGTGCCCTGCAAATCACCGTTAGGGTGTGTGGCAGGGGGCGTATGCACAACAGACTAGTTTGTATCCGGACATGACACTACCGCGATCGGACAATGTTATTATGATCCCTTATCTTTCGTGGAAAAAAATAAATCTTAAATGTATCTATTCTACACTTATTCTCTCTCATTTTATTAGCATGATCTCTCCTACCGTAGTACGATTGGAGGGTAATAACACAACAAGAGATTTTACCCCCCGCGGGTAGGGAAATAGAAAATACTCCCGCAGTATCCCTGCTTGTCGTGAGAGGCGACTAAAAGGGCGGGGAGAAAACCTCGAAAACAAACCCCCAGCCAGCAAGGGATGCGTCCGGACAGTACTGTGGATCCACCGTCTGTGTGCGGCCATACCATCTGGCCTGCGCTCCGCCCAGGTGTTTGCCGTGCCTGGAGACCCGTAAGGGAGAGATGGGGATCCTGGAGGGTGAGCTCTCTGGTTCCCAACAGGGTTTCGGGTGCCCGGTATGGACTGGGGAGTGATACCCCTCTTTGGCCCCGGATTTCGTGTGAACGGGAGGCCGGGAGCTAGCCACTCCAGGTCAATCGGCTTCCGTCGCTTTTTTGCTCCGTTGGCGAGTGCCAAGGTTGTGGGGGTCCGCGCAGGGAGGTGTGAGGTGTAGGAGTTTCGGTGGGCCCTTGCATCGATGATCGACCCCGAAACAGTCAACCACTCCTGCAGCGCTATATCCCTCGAGTTAGCCCTAGCGACCGCTCCGGTTCGCGGAGCGGCGTCGCGTATGTGTGGCTCCGTGGTGGGTGGGGAGGCCGAGGGACGAAACAATAAATATTATGGAGGAAACAAACTTTCCACCACCAAAGAGATCCCGTCCGCACACGGGCGGGGGAGATCAGAGTTACGCCGCAAGCAAGCGGTATTTGGTTATGTCATGTACGAAGGAAGGTGAGGCCTTGAAAAAGGTTTCTCCTTTCATTATTCAAAGAGTACTTTCGAAGATCGTACCTGGGGACCCTTAGAGCGTCAAGAAACTAAGGGATGGTGCACTGCTCATTGAGACCCTGAACGACAAGCAGAGCGACAAAATTCCAGCAATGGGAATGCTCCATGGCATTCCGATTCACCGCACTCTCAACTCTTGTCGGAAGAATTCTTACCTGGTGATGCGTCAGGACGAGAGTCCTATCTGAGTGTGTCCGCTCTTACGTTTACCCCAAGCACTCGGCCGGACATCGAGGGATCCGGGTTCGGATCCCGGTCATGGCGAATGCTTTTTACACTCTGAAATTGTTGCATTGAAATGCATGTTAGCGGATGACTCCTCCTCGGAGCGGATGATAGTAACTCTTGCGGCATTTATCGCAGTTGCAGCTTCTTGCAATTTTGACATCTGGTTTTCTTTTCTGTTCCGATTGTTTTCAGTCGTGTATCTATTCCTATTCGTTTCCTTTATGAGAGCGAAAAATTATAAATACAATCTTAAACTGCTGCATAAAATATGCTGGAAAGGTGTTGGGGGAGGGGTGGGTGAGTTGTAGTCATATCGCATCTTTGAGTTACGCAATCCGTCGATTTCTAGTATAACAGGCCATGATGGCCTAGGAAGCATTAGAAACGACAACTCGAAAACCAGGCAAGGAACTTTTTCTGTAATTGAATAATTAAAAATATTACATTCTTTCGAAAATATGTCTAAGACATTTCACAAAATCTCGTCTTGGAAACATTTTTCAGGTAGGTGTCCTCTTTGGGAAACTTCATTCTTGAAACGGAATTGCAGCAAAATTCATACAAAATTTATCATATTCCTTTGAAAATAAAGCGAAGTAATTAAATATTTTATTCGAGTAATAAAAAGGATTTAGAAACTTTTTCTCTCATCACTAAATTTGGTAAAAATATTTTTCTTTGACGATTTGAAGTCTTGAGGTCAAGGTCGACTAACGTGCTCATTTTCTTCAACTGTTAACGGTCCAGCAATAAATCGTCGGATTTAAACTATGGCATATTTTTCTGTACGATCAATAGCATTTCAACGCTCACTCCCAAGTATCACGTGGAGGCTATTACGGTGGAAGATCACCTCAACCGCGTGTCCTCATCTCGCCATGAGGCACTCCTCAAAGGATGTTTCTAGGGCTTGTTTCTGTCCGTCAGATTAATACAGCCAGGGCACCCACAACTTCCAAAGAAACCAGATCAACCGCGCGCAACTGGAAGCAGTGTTGTTCTGGGGTACCTCACCGAGCCCCCCCCAGCTGTTCACGGGGGGGGGGGAGAGTGGAGCTCATGTGTGGCCCCGCTAATGAGGGATGTGCACGAGCGGGGGAGGATACCTGCGAGGGCCGTACGGCACGAAGGAGGATGTGCGGTTGACGACCACTATTACTTATAACACTTCGGGGAAAGGCCTGTCCCCTCTCACGGGTGATTTGACTCGGGTCGGATAAACAAAGGGACATGGAAACCATCGTTTGGGAGAGGGAGGCTTGAATGAAGTAGTCGGTCGATGCTCTCACCGCATTTAACAGTGAACCGCGTCGAGCCCAAAATAGAGGTCTCTCTCAAATTAGGAGGGTTCTTGGGGGATAATTTGTACCGAAGAAATGTCATTTATTTCCCGACGGGAAGGAAAGAAAGATGCAGGATTTTTGCACGAACAGCTCACTAGACCCTTGAAAAAATATTTGCTCAAGGAAAGTATTTACGAATCAAGTTCTGTGTTCACATATTCAGGAAATAATGTCTTGCTTAAATCCAAGTATAACAATATTATTTGTACACAGCACGAAGTAGACCGAGAAATACTTTTACATAATTCAAAATAATTGATGGAAATATTGGAAAATATTGTATGCCTATCAATTAAAATGTTATATCAATGTATGAATGTAAATAATAATAGAATAATAATAGGAAATAGTTCCGCGAATATGAATTGGTTGTCAAGTGTTTTTATTTTTCCTTTTCATCGGCGTTAGAGTCTCTATCACTTAACGTGGTTCATAGTAAAATAAATATTTAAATAAAATTGAAACCATCTCGAGCAGAAATATGCAGAGATATGGCTCTTCGCAAAAACAAAATTAATGATATTTTTGCAGATGACTTGACATACAGGCCTGTATAACAAAAATAGTCCGTGCCAGTGCCAGGCCTACGCAGTGACGTAAATGTAATAATATTATAAACAACCATAATAACAATAAAACCATTTACACATTAGTCAACCCGAAGGTCGTTTTTGGTAGGTGATTGTAGAGAGTTCACCTAGGGCTAAGGCCTGAAGTGTGCAATTAGCAGGGTATTAAGGGGGGACAGTTCCTTACCCTGTACCGACCATGGTTTCCCAGGAAGATCCGGTACTTGATAAATCACTCTGAAGTTTAGGGATTCCAGCTCTACCCCTGGACTACCACGTCACTAGCAATAATAAAAACAGAAAAAATGATCCCAGCAATCACTACATTTTCCAAACCAATACACACACACAATTGGAATAGTAAAATCGTCTGAGACAAATTTGGACGCACTAAACACCCTCAGCCGAAAGGTGTGTTCTTAGTGACGAATTCACCATAAACATTCCACCGTAGAAAGATTGCCTCGGCGCCTCATGCGGATGGCCGAGGGGCTCATCGTCTTCCGTCCGCCGCGGACTTCATCCGTTCACAGGTCGCGAACTTTCGTTCGCGACTCTGGGCGTTCCGCGAAAACTGGAAATGCTTTGCTATCCGACATCTGGGATTACGATATCAACTGTAAGCATGCATATACACTGCCTAAGGACGTAACTCGCCCATGAGTCTTTCCTATGTCTCATAATTTTAAGTTTTATTCATTCTCCTCTTCATGCTAGTTTGTATCCCGCGTTTCTATTCCTCCTTAGCCCACCTGTACGGACAATATTCCAAATTCACGCATATTTCCAATTATATGCCATGTAATAACTTTCCTCCGCCTAGTTTAATTTAGTTTCTAAATGAACCGTTACCTATCGGCTTCAATCATCATTGTAACCTCTATTATAGCACAGTTTACTCATAATCTTGTTTCTCGTTTCTCACAAACAACACGCATACGGATGAGAGGTTTTTTTGGAATGTCATGGTTTTATCTTACATGTTAAATGACCGGTTAGGGTGGGTTTTCGCTCACCGGGACGGTGTATGCGCGCCCGTATGGGCCGATAATGAACGCTGGAAGATTGCCTCGGTCAAGAGAATAGGGAGGCCGAGAATACACCCACATAAAAAAATCATCATCACATTCAGATGAACTTGAGAAAATATTTCTGCAGCAGAGTAAATAGCGCTGGATACCAAATAATAACATGTTGGGACGCAAAGTTTACTCCATAGAAAAACGTAGTATCAGAGAATACACCTCTCAAAAGAGCAACGCAATAGACGGAAAAAATAGTAAAATGGAAAGAAAAAACAATGCATGGAAAATATTCCTATCAAATATCGGAACCACATAAAGACCTTGGAGAAATCTATTTATATATCTTTATGTAATACTATACATAAAATGAGAAAACTGATGCAGATAATAATCGCTGAAAAAGCCAGACACAAAGAGAAGCCTTAGAGCATATCAGCAGTGGATACAGTATCTTGGCTAAGAACGAGTACCCTTAGAGACACGACAATATGTGTTAACAATTACACCTTGAATTTGTAAAAAAAACACGGATTGACAGAAAATGTAGGGATTCCGTAGTACAAGTGCAACCCAAAAATAATACTGGATAATCAAAAAACAGGTTGAAGCAAACTTTTTGTACGCACCGATGTTTACGCAAATTCAAAGAACTGCGAAAAATATTGCGGCATCTCCTAAAGTACTTTGAACCCTCAAAGATATTGAAAAAAGTAATAATTTCACTTGTCTTACGAATCACGTCTTAGTCTACAAATATTTTTTAGAGAAGTGAAAATATTACGTCCAAATGTAAAGAGAGTAAAAGTCTTATTACGTTCAAATGTAAAGAGAGTGAAAAACTGTTCTTGGTGATGTCGCAAAGTCTATGAGGTCGCAGTTTTTCCTTGTAGACTTCCATGGAGGTTTAAGATATGGAGAGTCTGAAATTATTGGCGATTTAAAGTCCTAAGAGCCTCTAAAAAATCTATCTTTTTTTAAACAAGATATACGTAAGTAATATGTCTCCGGCTGACATTTCATTGATATCTTCCACGCATGATGGTGGAGACTCAATAGGCCATTCCATCCTTGTGCACCTTGCCTTACCTTGAGATTTCACGTTAGGTTCCTCACTCGCAGAATCATCATAAATGCTGACGCTTCACCTGGTGTAAGTTGTGAGACGTGACAGTCGGTAGAGTAGAATAGTGTTTTGAAACCGACTATTATAAATTTCTGTGAGGGGAAAGTTGCCTTCCCGTGTATGGCGAAGTCTTTCGCTGCACGAGCAGGTCGAGGCAGAACAAACAGCATTGAAACTGAGATACGTCTCGAACGAACATTTTTTTCGAGTGAAAGTTGAATTTCCGATTAGATGCGTAAATCCCACTTCATACATCATAGAAATTACTCAAAACCATCCTCGATCACAGGCATCTTCTATGCGTTACATTCATCCACAATTTTTTCGTGGCTACTGTCTTAATGTCCTCCGCCACACGCCCTTGCGGCGGCTTGCAGGGTATTTAGTACATGTAGATTACATGAAGCACTCCTTAGATGAGCAACATTACTCGGGAAATTCAAACTCGGCATATTGATGAATTTTCTGGTTTCAGGCTCAACTGCGAAAATTCATGATCACTGATTGACTGGCTGAACAAATCCGTGGCGTTTTCCCCCTTCCATTCGCTCCTCCAATCCCCTGCCGACCACAACATTAGCAACTTTCCTTTTCCCATAAAACCATCTCCATCGATCTCCCTTGTTCTTGACGATCACTGTCCCCCCTTCCTTCCTCCACACTACGTCATCTCTAAACCTAACTCCCTCCCTCCATTAAAACTTGTATGCATTTCCCGGCAATGCGATGAAATTTAGTGCCTAATGATGTCTCTGGTAGTTTGAAACCAGTAATACCGTAATAAATTTACAGAGCTTACTCATTCTGTGAGATTAAAAATTCATGTACTTACACATACATACATATGTATATACATACATATATAAGTATATGAATATGAGGGTACTGATAGTTTCTTCCTACACATAAGAGACCAATGATGATTTAATACGTATGCATCAGTGTTGGTCAGCAAGGTCCCTTCTTCGTCTATTTATCTGTATACTTCATCTACATTTACATAATACCCCGCAAGCCGCCGCAAGGGCGTGTGGCAGGGGTTGTTAGGTCACCACCCGTAAAAGGGGGAAAAACGCATTAAAAACCAACACATAGTGGCACATGAAAACCCATATCCACAATAGTGCATACATTCATGAAAAAATCCTATCATTTTATACGCATGCAAATGCATATCTACCTTATTTCATTCAACACGCATGCAATTATAAATACTATCATCTAACAAATAATTGCATTCTTAGGGTGCAGTAGGAAAATTATCCAATAACGAGCAAGCTAGAATTTGATAAGTAGGAAGGCGAAATTCCACTACCATGCAACATACTTATTGTAACTTACTTGTTATAACATACTTATTATACTTAATTATAGTCTTTTTGGTCAACTTTTCCGACGATCCATGCTTCTGATCCATAGAGTGCCACGCTCCATACGAATGTTTTCACGTATTGTTTCCTTTTATGTAGCTCTATCTTCTTTGAACACAGCAGTTGCCTTGTCATTGTGAATGCTCTCTTAGCTTGAGCTATTCTTCGCTTGATGTCTGTAGTACTTCTTCCGTCCCATGTATTGACGGTACTTCCGAGATAGGTAGGAAGGAATCCACTTTCTCTAATTTATGTCCGTTCAGTGTGACTGTTGTATTCCGCTTCTCTCTTCCACATACTAGGATTATATTCTTCGTCTTGTTTAAGTTCATGTTGTATCTTTGTTGAACTTGATACATTACGTTTAGTTACCTTTGAAGACCCTCATGGTTTTCTGCTATCATTTAAATATCGTCGGCGAACCGTTCTGTCCTGTTATGTACTGTTCGCCACTTCCTCTGTTCCAAATTTTCAAAACTGCGTATTGTCTATGTTAGGCATTAGTCCCAATTTCTTTCACCAATCCGAGATTGTTTCTTAGTCTCTAGAGAGTAGCTCGCGATCTACTTGGTTCCATATTTCCCTGTATACCACCGTGTCATCAGCAAATAATCTGAGATTACTACTAATGTGTGTGCTTAAGTCATTAATATATATTAAGAATAGAAGAGGCCCTGTTACACTTCTATGGGGGACTCCCGGTGTTACATCTCTTTCCTTTGAGCACAACCCACCGATGACTACTACTTGTTTGCGATTTGACAAGGAGTCTCTAATCGAATTATTAATTTTCTCATTGATTCCATAGCATCTTAGTTTGTGTAACAATTTATTGTGCGGGACTTTATCGAAGGCTTTTTTGAAATCTAGGAATACTGCGTCAACTTGTGTGTTGTTTTCTCTCGATCTAAGTATATCGTAAATGAAAAGACCTAGTTGTGTTTCGCAAGATCTGCTCTTCCTAAATCCGTGCTGGTTGTGGCTTAGTTTGTCCTACTATCAAGAAACCTTATTATGTTACTGACAGTAATGTGTTCTAATATTTTACAAGAGATCGATGTCAAGGAAATGGGTCGGTAATTAACTGGTTTATCCCTATCCCCGCCTTTATAAATGGGAGTTATATTAGACGTTACATGGGCTAGCTTCCAGTCGCGAGGAACTGAGCCATCTTCTATCGATTTTAAGAAAACAATTTCTAAAAACGGGGCAATGTCTTTGGCTAATTCCTTTAATATTCTAGCAGGTATTTCTTCCGGACCAGGTGATTTTTTTGGTTAGATGCTACATAGTAGATTGTATATTCCATTCTTGGTCAGTGTTATGTCGCATGAGCGACATAACACTGACCCCGGGTGGATTTGGAAGATCGTTTGGTGTGTTTGTCTTAATGTAGACGCTCTGGAAAAGCTTGTTTAAAATATTTTCTTTTTTCACGCTGTCTGTAATAATTTCTCCGTTTTCCGTCTTCAAAGAATGTACAGTTGGACGTTTACCCTGTGTTTCCCAAACATAGGACCAGAATGACTTTGGATGTTCAGTTCGATACCTTGTGCTTCTCTTATTGCCTCCTCCAGGTACATGTTGAACAAAGCAGGTGAAAGGTTGCACTCTTGTCTTACTCCTTTGTTATTTTTAGCGTCTATATGACTTCCATCTCTTATTCGCATTGTGGCTACCTGCTTCTTATATAGCTGATAGCTTATTCGCCTGTCGTAATTTATTCCGTGTTTTTCCAAAAGTCCAAACTTTTTTTTCCATTCCACATTGTCGAAGGCTTTCTCCAAGTCCACGAATGCCACATACAATTGCTTATTTACATGCATTGTTTCCTCTATCATGATTCTCGGACAGAGTATGGCCTCCCTGGTTCCTCTGTTCTTCCTAAATCCAAATTGGTTGTCCGATAGGTTATCTTCATTTTTCCTTGCCAATCCTTCGACTTATTATTCGCGTAAAATTTTTTGACGTGGTGGAAGGGCTGGTGCGTTCCGATGACCACTAGAGCTATGCTGGCGGGAGTAATAATAACTCCTCCTGCTAGGGTCACCCAGATAGGTCGAAGGTTAGGAGCCAGACGAAAGGTAGTCCACGCAGCGTCTGTTCCTCAGTGAGCCGGCTGAAAGACGTCTGATCCCAGTGGGGCGGTGAGTGATGGTGTCATGTTAAAAACACTTTCGAGGAAGGCAACAGGAAACCACCTCAATTATCATTCCCAATGTTGCTAATATGGACACAAGTGAGAAAATGAGTCCTGGCGACTGCAAGACTCGGCCCAAAATGCCGTGTGTCGTGCTTCGGAGCGGGAGAGCCAAGGCTTCTGCGGTCGTCAGTTCGCGACAACCTCACAAATTAAAAACAAATTTGACAGCAGCAGGGCTGAAGATGCAGAAAAAGAAGACGGAATAAGTAGGAATAGGAAAATGGAATGTTAGGACAATGTCGAGGGCAGGAATATTAGAGAATATTAAGCGAGGGATGGAAAGAGTTAATTTAGATGTTTTAGGTCTATGCGAGGTGAGATGGAAGGATAGCGGGGATTACTGGAGTGATAATTATAGAATAATATACAGCGGCGGGGACGAGAGACAACGAGGTAGGAAGAAGAGTAGTCAAAATAGAGCAAGCAACGGATAGAATATTACTCGTAGAGATTAAAGCAGAACCGACGAACTTGGTCATTGTTCAAGTATGCATGCCACCGAGCAACCACATGGACGAAGAAGTCGATAGGATGTACGATGAGTTACAGGATATAATCGCGTGTGTCCCTGCAGGGAAACATTTGATAGTGATGGGGGATTGGAATGCGACGGTAGGTAAAGGAAGAGATGGTGATGAGGTGGGGGGTAGTGGTTTAGGCACGAGGGATGAAGACGGGGAGAAAGCAATTTAATTCTGAGGGAGACAGGGGTTAGTCATCACCAACACATGGTTTAAACAACACAAATGGCATACATGGAAAGGTATGCATGGAAAATGCCAGGTGACTCAGAAAGGTATCAGATAAATTATATTCTGCTTAGGCTTAGGTTTAGGAACAGTGTGATAAATTCGCACAGCTTCCCGGGAACGGATGCGGACTCTGACCACAATTTAGTTGTTATGAAACGTAGCGTCCTTTTTAAAAAGATAAGGCTGGGGCGACGGATTAGGAAATGGAATGTAGAAGCATTAAATTGATTAACAATGAAGGATTATCACAGGCTGTATAGAAAATCATGGATGACGATAAAGAGCTGAGTATTATCAAGAAAAATGGGATTGTATCAAGAAAGGGATATCGAAATCCGCAGTACACACTATAGGAACCGTTAACGGGAAAAGGACAAGAAAACCATGGACCACGGATGAAATGATTGCAAAGATGGATGAGAGAAGAAGATGGAAGAATGTGAGCACAGAGTTAGGCAAAATGAAGTACAAAGAGTTAAACAATAAATTGAAACGGGTCACAAATAAAGGAAAAGAAGCATGGTGGAAAACGCAGTGCGACGATATGGAAAGTTTACAGATGAAGGGTGAAATTGGTGCGTTCTACATCAAGGTTAACACTATCTGGAAGTAAGAAGGGAAGATCTGTGCTAACAGTTAGAGATAAGTGGGGAAAGAACATGGTTGACACAGAAAAGATCCAAGCATGATGGAAGGAATATAGAGAAGCACCGTGTGAAAAAGAACTAATGCATGTGTATGCACGTGCATTCCTTTGGAATCTGATAAGAGATCATTGGAGTCATTTAATGTAGACTGTTTTTCTTCAGTTGTTTTTCATGAATGTTGCGTGACTGTCTGTTGTCTGACGTGCCTGTTCGTGTTTTGTGCATGCGTGGATTCGATATGCTCCCTTCCACTCACATTCTCTGAAGTTTGCAGGGTATTATGTAGATATCTGGTAATCTAAAAATAGAGCAGTCTGCGCTAGTTTCGCCCGTCACAGGAGTTGTCTGTTAAAATTGTCGAATGCTGAAGGGTTCCTAAATCGCAGAGCACCTTCGAATGCTCCAACACACATAGCAAACACGCCACTACTCCACATAAAAAGAAGTCGGCTTCACGTGTTGATGAGTAGCCTACTCACACCCCTTCCTCCCCCCCTCACGCCGATCTCCGGGGCCACGGAGGGGGGAAACACAAGCCGACGAGGGTTGTGGAAGGGACGTGGAAGGGTCGAGGGGGATGGGGAAGCACGAAGAGCAGAGTGAGGGGGTAGGGGTTATGGGTAGCGGAGGTGGGGGATAGTCTCCTCCTCCGTGGGTGTTGGCTACGAAGAGTGATGAGAAGTCGCGCAGAGCCCCGTGGAGAGAGGAATCCATAGCAGATGTCCCGTCGCTCTTTTGGGGTCTAAGCAGTTCTCTCGCTTCTCCCCCTCCCCGAGTCCCGATTCCAATGCCTTGATGCGGTTGCACGGATGCTCAAAGGGGCAAGTCGAACATTGAAATGCTATCAGTCACATTTCCAAATATTCCTTCAAAATTAATTTCATAATGTAGAATTCATATTTATTGAATTCAAAAATGCCTCTTGTCTCAGCTGTACAAGAAGTATGTAGACGCATTAGTTAAGGTACATCTACATAAATACCCTGCGAGCCACCAAAAACGGTGTGTGGCAGGGAGTGGAGCACTATGAGGGAAGGGTAAGGGATGAGGGGGTTGGAGTTATCAAATAGGTGAGGAAAGGAGCGGGGAACATCTAAGAAAAAAATATATATGTACATACATTTTATTTATACATACATATGTATACATAGAGACATAAAAATACATAAAAACATATATTTATATAAATATAAATAAATAAATGAGAAAATATATATATATATACACACACACACACACACACACACACACACACATATATATATATATATATATATATATATATATATATATATATATATATATATATATATATATATATATATATATATAGCACGAGAACACATAAAAAGAACACTCACAATATTATCTTGATAATTTCGACGGACTTGAGCTCCGCCTTCTTCGGAAGATAAGATATGACTGAGTCATATCTTATCTTCCGAAGAAGACGGAGCTCAAGTCCGTCGAAATTATCAAGATAATATTGTGAGTGTTCTTTTTATGTGTTCTCGTGCTGTGTGTTACTGTCTAAGTTTTTTATTCAACACTTCCGTGTTACTTCGAAGAAATCATCTATATATATATATATATATATATATACTTATTATATAAGTATATATATGTCTAAGTATATATATATTATATAATTATATATATATATATACTTAGACAGCAACACATAAAAAGAACACTCACAACCAAATGTTGATTATTTCGACGGACTCGAACTCCGTCTTCTTCGGAAGATAAGATATGACTGAGGTATGTGTTACATGGTGCAGAGAGAGAAGGGGACGAGGGAGGGTGGAAAACAGGTAGAGGGGGAGGGGTAAAGGAGGGGTATGTGGAGGGAGAGAAAGCGGAGGAGAGAACAGGTGGTGGCGGAGGGAGTGAAGGAGGAGGTTATGGAGGGGGAGAAGGCGGAGGGGAGAACAGGTGGTGTGGGAGGGGTGAAGGAGGGGGTTATGGAGGGGAAAGGGATGCCTGAGGGGAGCGGAGATGGAATAGAGAGGATGCGGAAACAGTAACAAGCGACACAGAATACTAACAATTCATCCACAGATACCACAACACCCATGTCCAAAGCGTCAACTCACAAAGTCATCATAAGGGCTCGAAAAGTCAAAACCCAGGACAAGGATGAAAAAATCTATTCGGATGAATAAATTGTCCCACCACCTCGCAAGAAACAAATCCACACCCATCCACCCCAGCCCCCCCTTCCCTCCCCCACACCCATTTAGTGAACGATATTGATACCCGGATGATGATAAGCTTTACACAGCCATATAAATGCCAATTCCATTGTTTTTAATTTTATAGGGTTATCGGATGGGGGAAGGGATGCTAGAACGGAAACATTGTAACAGTGGTTGAAGGGTGTGTTGTGGTGGAAGGCATGTTTTGGGATGAGAAGACCCGCGGACGGGGAAGAGGGATTACATGAGGCGCGATGATTGTTCACCCTGAGGTTCAGGGGTGTAGAGCACTGGCGTATATAAAATGCCGGGCAGAGTTTGCAAGTCAGAAGATAGATTACTTTCTGAGATGTGCATGAGGAGTGGGGGAGGGGCGGGAGAGAGTTAAAAGGTGGGATGGAGAGGGGTGGAGTGGTGAAAATAGGACAAGTTTTGAATCTTGCTCGCAAGCACGGAGTGGTTGAATTCTGGAGGTGAGAGGGGATTTGGAAAGAGGCTTGGTGGATTTGAGATCTGATAGGTTGGCGGGCCGTTTGAAGGTAACAGAAGGGCATTTAGGAAGAAGGTTGGACGAAACGCTGTGACTTTTGAGGATGGGGTACAGGTCTTTGAGGATGGATTTAAGTGACAGGATGCCAGGGAAGTAGGTGGTGCATATTGAGAGAGGGTGGGAGTCTGTGGTTGAGGGAGGATTGGGGGTGTAGGGTTGTTTTAGGATTTTTTTGTGCAGGAGAGAATCTGGGTGTGTGGGGTGTAGGGTTGTTTTAGGATTTTTTTGTGCAGGAGAGAATCTGGGTATCCCCGTTGGAGGAGGGAATGGTGAAGGTTGGTTAGATATTTGTTGAGGGATTCGGGATGGTTGCAAATGCGGTGCCCGCGGATAGAGAGGGAGTAAGGGACGGAGCGTTTGGTGTGATAGGGGTGGCGGCTGTTAAAATGAAGGAATTGTTGTTTGTTAGTAGGTTTAGTATGTACGGAGGTTAGAAATTTGTTGTTAGTTAGGGAAATATTAACATCAAGGAAAGTGATCTGTGATGATGAGATGTTGGAAGTGAAAGAAAGAGATGAGGAATCATTGAGTTGGGAGATGAAGGAATTGAGGGAGTCTTCTACTTCCCATGGCACAGCCCTTGATTTGGAGGTAAAAATTGTCGTTAAAAGGAAAAGCGTTACGGGTGAGCATGATGTTAAAAAGGTCAATGAGAAAATCGGTACTTGGAATTTGAGGGCTAGGGCGTTTGGAGAGGAAGTGAGGAAAGGAGGATGTGACGTCAATTGTGGCCATAATGATCTTGGTGTCAGAAGGGAGGGAAATTGAGTGGAGCAGATTGAGGAAGTGGTAGGTATCTTTGACATAGGAGGGTAACGAGTGAACTAAAGGTTGAAGATAGTGGTCGACGAATATATATATATATATATATATATATATATATATATATATATATATATATATATATATATATATGTATATATCCTCGCGCAGTCCCTAGACTGCACGTTGATACTTACTTTAATGAACTAACTCCTGGGGAAATTCGACTAAAAGCATTCTGGCCCCTTATCGTTCTTGGAAAAAAATGACATTTTAAACCTGTCAGTCTTGCAGTCTCTCTCTAGTCTTATATTCGTGACCCCCTCGACCGTAAATCGTTGGGGTTCGTATTATATCGTTGATGTCATCGGAAAAGGTCCCATCTTTAAATGTTTTTAATAAGTTTAATCTATATTGTAAACGCTGCTGTGTAAGAGAATCCCAACCTAAATTGTTTAGCAAAGTGGATACGCTGCTGGGTTGGTCATAACAATGTTTGACAAATCTAGCCCCCCTCCGCTGAACTGGATCTAATTCCGAAATCAAATTTATATTTTGAGGATCCCATATACTGGCAGCATACTCTAGGTGCGGCCTGACCAAGGCAAGGAAACATCGTTCTTTCACTTTTTCATCACATTTACCTAGCACTCTTTTCACAAATCCCAATTTTTCATTGGCACGACCGCATATTTCTCGTATGCGTTTTCCCCAGGACAGATCGTGAGTAATTGTTACACCCAAGTATTTAAAGGAATCTACCCTCGCGATTTTGGTTTGTTTCACTTTGTAACTATAAGGGAGGGAATTACTCTTTTCCCAAAAATGTATTACTACGCATTTTTTTAAATTTAATTCCAATTGCCATGTATCGCACCAACTTTGAATTTCAACTAGGTCGTTGGCTAACACGACTCTGTCTTCGTGACTTCGAATGTCCCCATAAATTACTGCATCATCGGCGAAAAGACGGAGCTTGCTATTAACTACGGTACTGATGTCATTTATGTAAATAAAAATAGGAGGGGACCGATGACACTTCCTTGTGGTACACCCGACGTGACCTTAACAGTATCGGATGATACACCGTCCAGGACGACTGTTTGGACACGATCACTTAAGAATTGTTTTATCTATTTAATAATATTCTCGTGTGTTCCATAAGTTTCCAATTTCTCGAGTAATTTGCGATGAGGGACTTTTTCGAAAGCTTTCTTAAAATCTAGGAATATCGCATCAACTGGAATGTTACTTTCACCGGAGTTAAAAATATCTTGTAAATTCCTTTCGAATCAGCCCTCAGTTACCATTCTCGATAAAGTTTGAGGAAAGCAAGCGTTTATCTTAAACCCCTTTTCTGAAATCACGTTAGGCAAACTATCGCCAGCTTGGGCTTCCCGAGAAAAGTTTGGTGATCTACGGAGAAACTTGAAGGAAGCAGGAAAAAATGCCACCTAATTATTTAATAGCAATTGGGCCAACTTTCGTTGTTAATAAAAAGTGCACATACCACATCATAATAATAAAATGAAATTATACTTTGATTATTTTATTGATATTTGCACCAATATAAAATAGTAACCTGTTTAGATACACCACATCATCCTCGTTCGAGGTTTGAATAAATACATATTTCTACACAGTACCTCGCAAGTCGCTGCCAGGGCATGTGACGGGGGGCGTTAGGTCACCAGCCATGTATGTACAGTATCAATAATGACAGCTCAAGACAAATATTAGTTTAAATGAAGAATTAGAAAAATTTTAATCACATGAAAGAAAGTACTTACATTCGGCAGTTTTTAATAACAGGATACGTATATTAAAATTATGCGGTGGAACTGTTAAAAATATGGGTCCATTATATAAGAAAATAATGAGGTATGAGGTAACAATGACATTTTAAATATATCCGTTTGACTATCTATCTCCCCAAATTTTACGTCCGTGTTCTGATCTACCTAAGGTAGGTTTTTGAGTGGACACAACTCTTAAATAAATATTTTGTGACTCCTAACAAAACCCATTCCAGCACTTACTCTACATCAGGTCCCTCTTCATTTCTGTGTACATCCTTCCTCCCTTCATCCCGTCCAACATCCCTATCCTGTTCCTGCCCTTTCCTCGTTTGCCTAACATGCCCTCTGCCCTTGCCCTCTGTTACGTTCTTCAACATCCCACTGCCGATCAATACGCCCTTCATCCATTTTTCCTGCCTCCAAAGGATTTCTCTCAACAAACCCCTCTCGTCACCCAACATCTCCAGTACTTCCTCATTTGTTTTCCTTTTGGTCCATTTCACCTTCTCCATTCTTCTTCTCACACACATTTCAAAAGCTTCCAATCTACGTCTATCCTCTTGCTTCAATGACCACGTTTCCGCGCCGGACATAGCTCCATATCAAAGTTTTGACGAGTCCTTTCTTGACATCCTTACTCTATCTCTGTCATCAACTCCCTCCTCCTTGTGAAAGCCTCTTTGCCTAGAGCAATTCTTCTCCTTACGTCCCTACTACGAGGCGTATTCTTAAAGTAAGTACCGTTTGCTTATATTTAAATATTGGCGCTTCAGAACACAGTTTTGCTCCTGAAGGGCCATCTACTGATTCATTGAGAAGCTATAACAGCATTTGATTTGTTTCAAAAGTCGTTTGCTTGTCCGTGCATGCAAACAACAATGTCCGCGACAATCGTTGATCCCGCCAGCTGTGAAGTGCGTTCTGTCATACGATTCTTGTATGCAAAAGGATTGTCGGCTGCTGAAATTCATCGAGAATTATGCCTAGTTTATAAACCTACAGTTATGAGTGAAGGAAAGGTTAGACAATGGTGCTGTGATTTTAAAAATGGACGAACAAATGTCCATGACGAAGAGCGAAGTGGTAGGCCCAGTATTCTGACCGATGACATTGTTTCGCAAGTGGAACAAAAACTGCGATGTAATCGTCGATTGGCAATTAATGGCCTGGCTGAACAATTTCCTCAACTTACACTACTGTCTACAATGATGTTACGGAAAACCTCGGATACCACACATTGCGTGCAAGATGGGTACCGAAAATGCTCACCGACCACCACAAAGAGCAAAGAATGTCCAGTGGACGAGAGTTTTTGGGTCGTTGGGAACTCTTTAAACCACCCACCGTACAGTCCTGACCTTACACCCAGGGACTACTTCCTCTTCTTGCACTTGAAACAGTGGTTCGGTGGACAACGTTTTGAAACCGAAGAGGAACTCAAGAATGGCGTTGTCGATTGGTTCAACCCTCAGGCGGCGAGCTTCTATGCAGAGGGGTTAAAGAAGCTGGTGAACCGGTACGAAAAATGCTTAGAAGTGAACGGCAATTATGTAGATAAGTGAAGTAGGTTTGTAGCTAACTAAAAGAGCCAATAAAATGTGTTTCATATGAGTATATTTTTTCCTGTGACCAAACGGGCCTTACTTTATGAACACGTCTCGTACTTCGACTGTGTTGGTCCAAAACACTTCCGAGATAGATGAAGTTTTTTCGGGTCTTCCACCGGGTCAGGGGTACCGTGTTGGCCGCACCAACCACACACAGCCACAAACACACTATTCTGTCTAGAATACTTCACAAGGCTGTGGGACCCCGTTAAAGATTCTAGGTGGAAAAGTAACCCTTCACGAGGCTGTATGGAGGACCCCGTTAAAAGTACCAGGATGTTCTACAAGTACACGCCCTGTGCCTGTCCACGAAGGACGAGCACAGACCATTCACACAAACTAGCAGTCGATGAACACACGCACACTCAAAAGGGCTCAACTTCTGGGAGAATCTGAAAACAAAGAGCGTAGACGAATATATGCATCGAACTGAAGGGAGAAAAACGGTACCTCCAACACTAGGTTGAAAGTTACATTAAGAATAGTTGACTTTCAACCTAGTATTGGAGGTGCCTTTTTTTTCGCTTCAGTTCGCTGAAGAGGGCCACTTTGTGTAGAACATCCTGGTACCTTTAACGGGGTCCTCCCTACAGCCTCGTGAAGGATTACTTTTCCACCTAGAATCTTTAACGGGGTCCCACAGCCTCGTGAAGGATTCTAAACAGGATAGTGTGTTTGTGGCTGTGTGTGGTCTCGGGCGTGGATTGATTTCCCGTAAACCACCGCAGAGGGTATTCTTGGTTGAGAGGTTGGGTTTTGGTCTCTTTCGTGGTTCCCGCGAAAAACCAACACAGCAAATAGTCTAACGAGAGTTGCGATTGTTAATTAGGGCCGTTTGGAGTTTTCCCCCCTTATTGTCATTACCTCAATGATATCCTTTGGTTATATTATGGTGTTAGAGTACGATCGTAACTTGACTAATGTGTGTTCTTTAGTGGCAGATATGCAAAATTTTTAAGATAACATCCTCGGAAATTTGCTGACCCTGTGTCGATTTCCATACTAATAACGCGTGAATCAACAATTACCCTGGCAACCCAAAGGATCATTATTTTCTCTTTCGCAAGGTAATCTTTGTGCGTTGAACAAGGGCATTTCATAGGAGTTTCCCTGGCAAAAAAGTTTGTTCTCACTGAAAACCTCTGAAGAGGAATCCATTATACGAAGGCTGAGCTCTCACCTTTTACCTTACGCAGTAACTTACAATCATCAAGGGCACCAGCCTCAAAATCCCGACCGTCGCAAAAATTCTCAGGGGAGGTTTTATCACAGAACTATATGGTCCTACCTTCATTGCACATTGCCTTGAGATACCCAAATTTCTTCTCTATCTGTATGTTCGGTATCTGCAGGCAGTCCTTCGATAGCCTGTAAACCCGCAGCAATGGCACTTTTCTCCATTTCCAGATCTCCTGGATAGCTGTGGTTCCGTGGCTCCCGTTCTCCTCTTCTGCCTCGATTGGTCCAGTCGCCTAACCCGGTGTGGATTTCCACTTCCTCGTCGTCTTCCCGAATGGCGTCACTCCTGGCAGCGTCCCGTGCGACAAAATGGACGCCGTGTCAGCTCTGAACTGCCGAGCACGCCGCGACGTTTTTCGCAGCCTTCTCGCGCGAAGAAGCTAATTCTATCGCCTTATCAAACGATAGAGATTCGTCCTTTGAATACATGACTTGCACAATGGTCTTATCGCATAGGCCCAAAACGAAGTGGTCACGCAGTACTTGGTCCAAAAAGGCCACGTACTTACAATACCGCGAGCACTTTCGGAGGCCAGCGGAGAACTCTATGACCGTTTCTTCCGCTGACTGAACCCGCTGATTAAATTTGTGCCACTCCACCATTACCGATCGCTGCGGACTAAAATATTTCTGCAGCTTAGCGGTGATCTCACTGTACGAACATTCTGAGGGCTTTTTCGGTTGACACAAGTTCCTAAGTACTCCGTACGTGTCCTTACCTATCGACGATAACAGAATGGTGCGTTTTTTCTTTCGTCTGTCGCTACTCTTCCTAAATCCAACACCTCAAAATATTCCGTCAACCTTTCTTCACACGACTCGCAGCCGTCCATATCAAGCACAAATTTCTCCATTAAAAATCCCATCCTCGTCGCCATGCAGTGACTTAGCACGTAGATGGTCGTGGCGTAAGTGACGCTAAGGCACCACTTGGCATTTATTGATACCCAAAACAATTGAGCAACAAAATGCACTCAATATACATGCAAATAATAACATTACCATTATACAAATACATTACAGTGTGGTCGCTTCCAATCAATTATCCCTCAGATTACTCGAAACATGAGTTATGAAAAGAAATATATGCGTTTGGGAGGCCTATGTAGCCAAAAAAGTATAAAATATGATTTCAAGCAAATTGCATGAGGTTCAATCACCATTTTTCATTAGATTTGCCATTTAAATAAACTCTGTCATAACTGAATTTTAGAACTTAGGTTTTTCAATCACAGTTGAACCAACTGAGCTGCACGTATGTTTAATGCTTAATTCCATTGCGGTATTTACGTCATATGTATCCAGGGCTCCAAGACTTATCTCACTAATTTTGGCTGTTTTCATTTAGGATTCGAAAATCGATGAGAAAGTGGGTCCTACTTTTGGGTCCATCCGACTCAATGTAGGAAGTGTAAAGATTGTAATTCAAATTGGAATAGTATGTTATTTTTACCACAACCTAATGGGATGAATGGAGGAAATAAGTACATGCAGTTGAAGAGTGGCTTATGGTACAGTGTTGGGTTGTGTTTTGTTAGGAGAGGCAAGGAAATTGTCACTGTATAGTTTGGTGACTTGGTAGCTAATATGTATCAAACCAAACTTGATTATGATTACCAATAATCATAAGCACAGCCCCTGGAATATCTTATTAAAGGATGCTTTACTGCTTTCAGACAAAATTTGGATTCTTTAGCTGAGAACCCTCTGGAAACTGGAATGTCCAGATCCAATTCTCGATCAATGCCTCTTGAACATTTCACAGAAATTTACGTGCGTAGTTTTTCGATGGATTTCAGCAAGTTACTCTAGCGTGACGCACTAATACGTGGTATGCCCCTCCTATGTATTTCGGCCCCTTCCGGCATTCACTATCCCTCTCCTTCCTTCCCGTCTCATCCCCAGTCTCTCTCCCCCCCACTTCCAACCTTCTTAGTTAACACCTTTCCTGCCCCCATGGTCCCCTCCACCCCCTCGCACCATCCCCTCTCGCCGCTCCCTTCTTCCCGACCACACACACACACTCTCCCTCCTAATCCTTATTTCCTTTTCCACTCCGTAATTCTAGACAGCCGCCTTTGTCTCTCCACTAAGCCGGGAGTGAAAAGCTGTCAGGTTTTTCTTAGTAATTAATAACAGTGACAAAGTAAGAAGTAAGCCAGAGGAGACTCGCCTCGAAAACAACTCTTTAGCCCCCTGCTAACCGTGACCCGGGAGGAGTTTGGTGACAAATATTTATTCGAGTGTTTGTGTACTCATATATATGTATATATATATATATATATATATATATATATATATATATATATATATATATATATATATGTATGTATATATATATGTGTATGTATGTATGTATGTATATATATATATATATATATATATACACACACTTAAAGGTGTAAAGACATAATTATGTCCGGAGATAAATTCTTCATATAATGACTCTTTTAGATGTATTTTTAGCGAATTCCTTTGTTTTCAGACTGACTCTGTTGTTACTCTGTCGAAAAAGTATTGACATTAAACTTAGTCTTCTTTTTGCTTTATTCAGTAGTATCGAAATTTGAAAATTAAACAACTCGGCTTTTCCACTTAAATTTTTTCTTATTATTTCTACCTAGGTTTCGCTGTGGTATAACATCAAGTTACACTAGAAACTGTTTTATTTATCAATAAGTATCAGTAAGCATAGTAAGTAAAACCTCGTCGAACAGAATCATCGGTCAATGATATAGCCATGGACTCCGGTCGAGAGGGAATAATAATTATGTCTACAGAATGTCAATTTTTTATTTCTGTTTTGCTGCGGAGCATATAGACTCCAGTTTTATTATCTGGTGAGATGACTCCAGGACACATTACCGACTGTCTCTTCTTCGAATCCGTGACTATTGGTAGCTGAGATGGTTAAAGATCTGAACCTAGGTTTATGAACACATATTCAAAATAAAATATATTCCGGACTAAGTGTTAAACAAACTTATCTAAATAGCAAATTTAAACCGAAAAAATCATTATATTTAGCCTTGTGATCGGTTGTTAGACCCTATTTGGAAAAAAATGTGGAATTCTTGTGCTCAATTTCTTGTTTGACTAAACTGTATCGCGTGCATAGTAAATATTGGATACGCATAACAATAAAGTGATAATGTGATAATCTTTCCATTCATTTCTGAGATTACTTGCAATGCCAGATTCACTGAAAGAAACTTCCAGCAGTCTCTTCATGCCACCAGATTTCCAAAAGACCACGTCGCCATTGAAAAACTCAAATCTTGTCGAGCTTTTCAGTATTTTGTTGAAAGATCTCACTAGACAAAACGGCGCGGCGGGCGAATTATTCTAGGTGCATTTATCCTTTTTTATACTTATTATTTGAGCAATATTTGTAATACTGAAAATCATCCAAAACAAAACGAGGAAAGTCCTCTTTATTTGTAAAGCGATTGAGTAAAGTTTTCTTAGCATGTGCGCACTCGATTATTTAACTTTCTACTATACTTACGACAACCTATACAAATCTACAAAGTTTTATTAATTACGAAGAAACATCCTTGGGCATGGGACAGTGGAAGGAAAGCAGGAGGGCATTGTTATTTGCAATTTGCACATTACTTAGCCGAAAATAAATAGCCGATTTGATAAACTAAGATAAATAGCATACATGCATAGGTTGGGAATATTTTACTCTCCTTATATTGTATCAAAAGCGAATTTGCTCGTTTATTGAGGGATTAAATTATTTCATTTGCGGTATGAACTCATAGGAATAATTATTCGGAGAGACAAATGCTTAAATACGTACCGAAGGAACGTCATTACTTTTTTCCGTATGCATAGTGCCGGATTCATACACAACTGAGATACAGCCACAGATTTCTTGAGGAGAAACACAAGAAAGTTTCGCGTTATATAAGCTCCGTCCACTACATTTGCATCGTGGTAATAAGTTTGTAAAAATGGTTTGTAAAAAAATAAAAAAACAGCAATGGCCTTTTCTCACATATAAGATACCACATACTTATTACTACCAGATCATTTAGGACATTTCACGTCTAAAATGGAACTAATAGAAGGCCCATTTTAATTTAAATTATTTTCTGGGGAAGAGGATAAAAAATATGGGACTGGTGAAGCTATTTACGTACACAAACGATTATCTG
Organism: Hetaerina titia; assembly: GCA_037158775.1. NCBI lineage: Eukaryota > Metazoa > Arthropoda > Insecta > Odonata > Calopterygidae > Hetaerina > Hetaerina titia. The sequence goes on along the minus strand of CM073773.1, from coordinate 1,674,888 downwards.
ACTACACAAGTATAGAGAGGTAAAATATAATGACTCGGGTAAATGTTTGCTTCGAGGAAAGCAAACGATAAAAACATCGAGTTGAAACATGGAGCAGCCACAGGAAGGGAGGGAGGGAGCGAGGCGGGCGATTAAATTGAGATGGGAGAGAGAGTCTGTGAGGCGTGGGAGTTATCGTTGAGGGGGAGGAGAGGGGCCTTCTCCAAATTCGTCTTCGGGATGGCCTGCCGCCGGGGCATCGATCACCCGCTAAATCGGAAAGTGCGGGAACGAGGGTGAGGGAAGGGAGGGGAGGAAGGGGGTGGAGTGAACTTGAGCGTGACGGGAAGAGATGGAAAAGCGGGGGGGAAGGAGGCAGTGAGGAGGAGAAGAGGGTGGGTGTAGGGTGAGTGAAAATAGAATTGACGAAATGGAATTGGGTAATAAAACAGCACCAGAGAAGCAAGTCTCTTCCACGGTTAGGTAATGTGGAAGCACTCACGAGAGCAATGTAACATTTGAAAGGCACAATGGAACACAAAATAAAATTGATAACACGCAAAAGGGCACTCACATCTTAGATTGTTTAAGCTTTCGGCCTACTCCGAGGCCTTCTTCAGGTCAGACTCTGAGTCAGACTCAGAGTCTGACCTTAAGAAGGCCTCGGAGCAGGCCAAAAGCTTAACCAATGTCCAATGTGAGTGCCCTTTTACGTGTTATATATATATATATATATATATTATTTTTATTATTAGGTAATCTACCGGTTAAGGTAGGTTTTTGGATGGACACAACTATCAAATAAATATTTTGTAACTCCAAACAAAACCCAATCCAGCAACCTAAACTACATCAGATCCCTCTTCATCTCTGTGTACTTCTTTCCTCCCTTCATCCCATCCAACATCCCTATCCTGTTCCTACCCTTTCCTCGCTTGCCCAACATTCTCCCCTCTATTATCTTCTTCAACATTCCACTACCGCTCAATACCCCTTTCATCCATTTTTCTTGCCTCCATAGGATTTCTCTCAACAAACCCCTCTCCTCACCCACCATCTCCAGTACTTCCTCATTTGTTTTCCTTTCGGTTCATTTCACCTTCTCCATTCTTCTCCACACCCACATTTCAAAAGCCTCCAATCTACGTCTATCCTCCTACATAGCTACGTCTACAATCTACGTCTATCCCACCATACATAGCTACGCTCCATATCAGAGTTTTTACGAGTCTTTTCTTAACATCTCTACTCAACGTCCACGTCATCAACTCCCTCCTCCTTGAGAAAGCCTCCTTGCCTAGCGCAATTCTTCTCCTTACGTCCCTACCACTTTGACCGTATTGGTCCAAAACACTTCCGAGATATGTAAACTGTTCTACCTGCTCTACTTTTTCCCCGCCTATTTTAATATTTAGCTTAGCCTTTTTCTTTCTAGAAAATCGCATAACCTTTGTTTTATTAATATTGATTCTCATCCCATATTTATCGCACTGAACCTCCAATTCACTCAGCAATGGTTGCAACCCCTTGGCTGACTGAGCAACTAATGCTTGGTCATCAGCAAACCTAACCGATTTTACGAATTCCCCTCCGACTTTCATTCCTACCTCCAGTTCTTCCCATGCCTCTTTAATCATTTCCTCTACATATACGTTGAACAGTACCGGTGACCATGGGCAACCCTGCCTTACACCTCTTCCTAACACTGCCCATCCGGACTCTCCGTTCCCCACTCGCACCTAAGCAGTCTGAGACATGTACAGGTTGCGGATCAGTCTCCTGTCCCTCCAATCCATTTCTATTTTCTGCAATACAAGCATTAATTTTTCCCAATTCACTCTATCAAACGCTTTTTCGAAATCTACAAAACAGGCAAAAACGTCCTGATTGTATTCTATATTCCTCTCGATTAGTGACTTCATTACTGCAATGGCATCACGCGTACCTCTTCCTTTCCTAAACCCAAACTGATCATCCCCTAAGTAATCATTATAAATATATATATATATATATATATATATATATATATATATATATATATATATATATATAATTCACTAAATAGTCATAGCAAACACAGAAACTAAAACATATTAAAGAGGGAATCACTAGTTCTCGAATTTTCGGTGGTGCAACCACCTTTCTCAAGAGTAATTAGGAACAGAACAGAGTTCTCTGCTGTCGGCACTCGAGGGCGCTGGTAAGACATCAGCGCTCGGGAAGGGAGGGAATTGTTATATTAGGCAGTTCTAACGTCCGGCGAAAAATGCATCCGCTGCGCCACAGAGCCCAACGGGAGGGAGGTGTTGGATTCTTGTCGTCCTGGTGTATACCAGGCGGCGGGGTACCCCAGGCGACGCAGGCGGTGAAGGCGGCCGTCAGTAATACGAGTTCCTCAAACCTACGCATTGTGGCTCATGTGGGAACCAACGACGCCTCAGAACTTGGATCGGAAAAGATCCTGCGCTCCTTTAAGAAGATGCACTCGGAGGTGAAACGGGTTGAGGCGGAGTTGAAGGTCCCTCTTAAATTAAATATTTGTAGTATTGTGCCACGTACTGACCGCGGAAGGCTCGTTTGGAGCCGAATAGAGGGTTTAAACGAGAGATTGTTGGGATTCTGTCGGGAAATCGGAGCGGACTTTGTTGATCTGAGGCCTGTCCTCTCATCGTGTCGAGTACCCCTAAATCGCTCCGGGGTCCATTATACTGCCGTGGCATCACAGTGTGTAGCGCTTAGGTAACACGAACACGTTTCTAGGATTTAGCATAGTTGGAAGGCAAGAGCGCAGGTCATATATTGTGATAAATAAATTAGAATCCATCGCTTTTTGTCACTTGAGATCAGGTTACGCCTCAAAAATCCCAAAAATAACAGAACAAACAAAAACTTACTTTAATACAACATATAACCCACGTAAAGTTAATGAAATTGCTGCCTCGAAAAACATAACAGATAGTAATGCGTGCAAATATAATACTTATACCTCTGTTAACCTCAAATCGTCGCGAAACAGTTTTCTGAGCATACATAAAACCGAAAAAGAAAAAGTGATTGGCGAAATAAAGTTAAAGAAAAATAACATTAAATTGCCGCAGCATTAGAAACAAAATATCGGATATTGATCACATCTTTGTAAGTACAAACGCAGATATAGTAGGTGGAACGGAGAGTTGGCTCACGGGAGCCTATTAGTGTGCTCATTTTATAGACACCCAGATTCTAGTACAGATGTTCTACACAAGCTCGACGACCAAATATCCTCCCTTAGTAACAAGCATAGCAACAGTATTATGATAATCGCTGGTGACACAAATCTACCGTCAATTGTCTGGGACAAGTACTGCGTAGGAAAATCCGCCAAAAACAGAGAATCATGCCAGGAACTCCTTCATATATTCACAAAGCACTCCTTAGAGCAAATTGTTAAATCGCCCACACGGGGCCACAGCATACTTGATATCTTCGCGACTTCTACGCCCGAAATCGTAACAAACATTGAAATAATGGACGGAATTAGTGACCATAAGGCAATTTTTGTAGTGTTAAAAACTAAGTTCGTGAAAATCAACAAAGAAAAGCGTAAAATGTACCTATTCAACAAGGCGAATTTTAACTGACTACGAGAATATTTGAAAAAGAATTGCCAGAATACAAGACAAAAACACTGACTACCGATACAGAGAACAGCTGGAGTTATTTCTTAAATATTTTGCGCGAAGGAATGAAGACGTACGTCCCATCCAAACTTAAATGCAACAATAGGGAACCTAGATGGTACAACGGGGAAGTAAGATCGGCATTAAGAAGGCAAAGAAGGCTACAATCAAATTTTAAAAAGAGTTTAAAAAGTGACGATATTGTTTATGTGAATACATCAAAACAGAAACCTAAAGAATGTCGCAGTAAAACAAAAAGTGTCATGCGCACAGCCCTACGCTCTTTTAAATTAAAATGCTAAGCAAATAACTGGAGGAAAATCCAAAGTCATTCTGGTCCTATGTTAGGGAAACACAGGGTAAACGTCCAACTGTACATTCTTTAAAGACGGAAACGGAGAAATTATTACAGACAGCGTGGAAAAAGCAAATATTTTAAACATGTTTTTCCAGAGCGTCTACAATAAGGACACAAACACACCAAACGATCCTCCACACCCACCCGAGGAACGCATGAGCGACATAACACTGACCAAGAATGGAGTAGAGCATCTACTACGTTGCATCAAACCAAAATTTACCTGGTCCGAATACCTGCTAGAATATTAAAGAAATTAGCCGAAGACATTGCCCAGTTTTAAAAAATTGTTTTCCTAAAATCGATAGAAAATGGCTCAGTTCCTCGCGACTTGAAGCTAGCCCATATAACGTCTAATATAACTCCCATTTATAAAGGCGGGGATAGGGATAAACCAGTTAATTACCGACCCATTTCCTTGGCATCGATCTCTTGTAAAATATTAGAACACATTACTGTCAGTAACATAATAAGGTTTCTTGATAGTAGGACAAACCTAGCCACAACCAGCACGGATTTAGGAAGAGCAGATCTTGCGAAACACAACTAGGTCTTTTCATTTACGATATACTTAGATCGAGAGAACACAACACACAAGTTGACGCAGTATTCCTAGATTTCAAAAAAGCCTTCGATAAAGTCCCACACAAAAAATTGTTACACAAACTAAGATGGTATGGAATCAATGAGAAAATTATTAATTTGATTAGATACTTCTTGCCAAACCGCAAACAAATAGTAGTCATCGATGGGTTGTGCTCAAAGGAAAGAGATGTAACATCGGGAATCCCCCATGGAAGTGTACCAGGGCCTCTTCTATTCTTAATATACATTAATGACTTAAGCGCACACGTTAGTAGTAATCTCAGGTTATTTTCTGATGACACGGTGGTATACAGGGAAATAAGGAGCCAACTAGATCGTGAGCTACTCTCTAGAGACTTAGAATCAATCTCGGATTGGTGCAAGAAATGGGGACTTATGCTTAATATAGGCAAATGCGCAGTTTTGAAAATTTGGAACAGAGGAAGTGGCGAACAGGACATAAACTACGAAATTGAAGGTTCAGTACTAACTACGGCCAAACAATTAAAATATTTGGGGGTAGTTCTAACACCACGCCTTTCATGGGGAGCACATATTAGGACAATATGCGGTTCCGCTTTAGAGAAACTGGGCTTCATCAAACGGGTGGTGGGGAAATGTAATGTGAAAATTACAGAGAGTTGTTATGTTGTTCTAGTTAGACCACATTTGGAATTTGCCGCATGTATTTGGGATCCTTGGGAGAAAATCTGGCAAAAAGAACTAGATAAAGTCCAGAGAAAATCCGCCAGATTCGTGAAAAATATATATGACCAGAACACAAGTGTAACAGGTCTCTTAGGGGATTTAGGCTGAGACCCCCTTGAAATACGAAGAGAACTTAGACTTTTAGAGAGATTCAGAACCAGCGAGTGTAACGATGACACAAAAGGAATAATAATGGCCCCACACTACTTAGGTAGATCAGACCACAAAGATAAAATAAGGGAGATAGATTCCAATACAGATAGATTCAAATAGTCATTCTTTCCCAGAACAATCAGAAATCATAATTGTAAGAATCCGAATTCCATTTAGAAATATTAAAAACATTTAAGTTACACGTCGGAACAAAATTAAAAATTCAAAGATTGTGCATGTGTATGTTTGTTGGTAGTTTGTGGGTTTGCATGTGTGTGAAAGGGTAGTGGCGACAGGGTTCTTGGATGAACGTTTACCGTATTTGGTTTCTTGGCTATAAATTCGTGGCTTCTGCATGCGGTTTTTTTATGGGTGGTGCCCTAACACCCCCCGCCACATTCCCTTATTATTGAATAGATATAGATACCGAAAATGCTTATGTGACTATTCGAGTTGAAAAAGTAGAAATATATTCAAAATAAAGAGAAAATTTTCAATTACAGTCAATTGTTTGTATGCTCTCATCTAAAAATTAGGATGCTCGCAAAGATCAAAAACCAAGACATATGATGTTATAAAAAATGGCAATTTTGTAGCATTATAAATCAAAAAATAGATTAAAAATTTAGAAAAATACAGTAATATTCAAAGTGAAGTTTCAGTTTTCATTAAGAGAACACTCTCCATGGATATTATACATTTGGATGTAATTGTTACAATATCCTGTAAATAATCCGTGACGATTACGACGCACCTTGCACGGCCAAGTCAATTTCATGCATAAAAAAGGTGAAATTGTTCGACATTAGATTTCCAGAAACGACCCAGTAATTGTTTTTACTAGAAAATTATTGGGGATGTGCGGTATTTCCTTCTAATTTAATTCTAATGCATGCAAATCAAATCTATCGATTCTTCTTCAACTCCTTCTATCGATCGAGTTTGAAAAGTTCAAGTTCACAGGTATATGGAGATATAGTATAGCAGTCTAGGGGTAGAGCGTTGGACTACTGACGGGAAGGTCTGGGTTCGATTCCCCGACTTTATAATAAAAAAACGATGCAGAATCCCTGTTTATGAAAAATTTCCTCTTTGGCTCCGACACGAACACATGGACTCTGCAAAAATCCCCTTTTGGGATACGTTTCCTCCTTAGATTAATTGGTAGAACATCGGCTATTTGTTTGTATAATCCTTAGAGCAAGTGTTATATTTTATGGAATATACATTAAATTCTTACCCTGAAATAAACGTATCCTTAATTGTACGCACACTATCTTAGATTTTCGGTCCCAAAATAAACCTCCCGGTACCTGCTTCATTATTAAAAACTAAGGTCTTTCATGTGAAAGAGCTTAAGAGAAATTCATATACTGAGAGCGCTGACCTCAACGGACTGGCGGGTATGGATCCTTATGGTCGTCCTTGCCGCAATCTCGGCGGCGACACCTCGTCACAATTTAACCGACGACACAGAGCGCTGTGACGGGAGTCAAACGATCGAATTCTGGGAAAGTGGACATAATGCCTCCGTGAATGGGGAGGTTGTGAGCAAGGATTTGGCGATGGTCGAGGGAATGCCACGACGTGTCATGACTTCCTCTCTTGAACGCTGCCTCGGAGAGGAGAAGTGGTGTTTTTGTGTCGTCGACTCGGGGAGGGCGGGCGTGCTCGGGGGCGTGAACTGCGGAGAGCCAAAGGCGTCCGTGGTTGAAGATATGAGTTCCTCCCTTCCTTCCTTTAGCCCCCTGCTCCCGTTCCCCCTCGGCAAGGAAACTGGGACTACGGCCCTTCCATTAATGGTTGCGCTCGGGCGGGTTCTTAAAAAACTCCACTTTTGACGAGGGACAGTCGGACTTGTTGCCATCCCTGGTTTCCAGCTCCTCCTCAGGATTCTGCCAATATTCTTCTTTCACCGGTAGCTTTTAGATGTATGGGGGGGTATTTTGTCGAAAGGATGGACATGGCGAAGGACAATCAGGGGATGACTGCGTCTCTGTTTTCTTAATCAGATAAAACCTATAATGTTTACAACTGGGTTCCGGACACCCTATTTGATTTAAGCCATTTTTTGTATATCACTTGGGCGATTGGATTGGTGCGGTGGCTAGTGTGCTCTCTACCGCACACGTAATCTCGGGTTTGAATCCCGACAAATAGGTCCTGAATATTTAAGACGCACTCAGATCCCTGGGCGTCACGTAGAGGGAGCACTGCAAGTGGAATTAGCCGTCCGTCGGAGGAGAGGCGAGTTTGAACCACTTGGTCCCATATCCTTAGGTGTCGGTTACTGCCGACACCAGGTTTTCTCCTCCATTCCCCAATTCCAAGAAGACCCACTTATCCCTAATGGAGTAAAGAACCTTGGCTGCCGATCACCTTCCTTCACAAATACTAATGCTAATACAAACATGGCAAAACAAGTAGAGACGAATATCCCCAAGGGGGGAATTGGGTATTACTCTTGGAAAAATGTAATTATTTCAAGGGAAATTAAATGGAAAATGAATTAAAAGGGATAATAATGTAAATGAACTTTTAGCGCTTAAAAAGGGGCTTAAAATAAAAAAGGAGTGTGTTATCTTAGTGTCCTATTGCCACAAACATTTCAAGCGTCTAGTTACTTTTATGAACAGAGAAGATAGAAGTAATAGTTTTGAAAAGCATTTTCGAGTCGGTAATTTAAACCCCAAATTAACTTAGATTATAGACACCGATAGCAGCCCTCCGTGTAGTGGTTTGCAAAACAGATGAATAAAGGCTGGTATATTCAGATTTGGACTCAGCGTTGTACATTCTGTCTTGGTATTTGCAATTAAACTGAATGCGCCTCATAAGTTAAGTAAATGTAAAAATGAAACCATCAGAGTTTTGCTAATTTATTACTGAAAACATCCCTCGAATTTTGATTGGATTAATACTCTAAATTGCAATACTCTATCATGCACAGGTAGTCAAATTATGACTATCTGTGCATGTTTTTTCCCTATTTAGCTTCACACCTCATGGCTGCATGCCGCCGTGACTTACTGGCGAACCAAGCTGTCGACAACTAGCTTCGCAAGTGACTCACCCGCTGCGGAAAAATTGTTTGGGGTGAGTTCACCTCATTAAATGTCGGACCTGGCTAATGATGGGGCAGCTTAATAACAGGCCAGTTACTTCTCCCAAATTCGGCGATCCGACCGAAAAAACGGCAATATCGGCAGGAATTATATTCTAAATTGGGTGGGCAGAGAATATCATGGTAATTGATTGATACTGATTTCGGTCCATGGATTAGGCCAATCATTCGAGAGGACCATTTAACCACGAGCAACTGCATCGAAAAATTCACTGAATTTGGAATATCGATCTCTACTTAAGTGAAGTCGTGTACCAAATAGAGTGAGTTTATTTTTGGGCAAAGCAAGGGTTCTTGTCCGATTTTTCGCATCAACGACGGACCAAGTTCTGCACGCACATGATAATCCCTCACACGCGCACACCACGCCGCGCACTTCCTTTTACTTCGCGACCCGAATAGACATCCCTCCTACCCTCTGCTTGATCTTCTTACCGACTCCGTCCCTGTCCTACTCGTAGCTACCACAACTATTCACCTCCTGCTCTTTTGCGTACACGCGCGTACGTGTATATGTTTTAAAACTGAAGCGACCTCATGCGGAAAGGAGACAAACGGGTGAGGTTCGGGGGTCCACCGCCTAGAGGACGCGGCCGAGGGAAGGAGAGAGGGAGAGTTGGAGGATGTCAGGGAACAAAGGAGGACCCCTCTATAGGGAAGGAGGGAGGAGGGGGAAGTGATGGGTGGGGGGGGCCCATCACTTCCCCCTCCCTCCCGCTTGGGGAGGGTTTCTTCCCGCGCCGTGGTGGGGGTGCGTGTGGGGAGAGGCCACCCCCCGCGTTTCTATTCGTGGAGTCGGCATCTTCTTGACTCACGCCTTCCCTCCCATCCCCGGGTCGTGCTCGAGTGGGGTGGAGACCCCGGGGTGGGTTGCGGACACCCCACTAGTTAAGGGCTTTCCCATTAATAATGACTACTCGTACCACCACAGTCATCAACCCGAAGTTAGTTTGACAGGTGTGGGTAGAGCTCTCATCTAATATTCGTAGAGTCCAAACCCTTTCACATCGAAGCGGAAGTTGCCCAGAGACGTACCCGGGAATCGAACCTGGGCTCTCTGATCTGTAGTTCAACGCTCTACCCCTGGACTATCACCTCCCTCGTTAATGACTTACACCTGGAGTTCGTATATCATATAAATGGTTTTTCAAATGGGATTTTCCCCTTCTTGGTTTTCAGTTCATCTACATTTACATAATACCCCGCTAGCCGCCGCAAGGGCGTGTGGCGGGGGGTGTTAGGTCATCACCCAAAGCAGGAAAAAAGAAATACACATTCATGGAAACATCCCATCATTCCACGGGCATGCAAACACACATCCACCTACCTTCACTCCACAAGCATGCAAGTACATACGCTTAGCTACAACAAACAACTGTACCCACGAATGCAGCAAGAAATTTATCAGGAACGTGCAAGCTAGATTTTAGTAAGTAGCTAGGCGAAATACCACCACCACAAGAACGTGCTACGTAAAACTCTCTCCTACCCAAGGTGAGGAATCTGGCCCAACGCTGCAGGTAGAAGGAGGGCTCACCCACGGAGAGGGACAAGGGATGGAAGGGGAAATTTAGGGTACCAAAGGAATTTGGTTAACAATTTTGATTGATCAAGTGATTTTGGCCTCCACAATTAGGAAGACAGTTCTGCGTGAACTGTCTTCCTAATTGTGGAGGCCTATCATATACATGGTTTTGGTTTATTTCTATTCTCTTCTTTTTAGTAGGTGCAATTAGTACTTGATTGGATCTAAGTTTTCCGCTTACGCACATTGACATTTGCGGTTCTTTTTTGAGATTTTAGTGAATGCTTTGTCGCCTTACTTTGCCTTTTAAACACCCTTCCTCTCTCTTATCTCTTACCCATTCCACCTGGTGCTTGAACCCTCTGCTACACACTTTTTTATGGATCACGGGGCATTTATATAGATGCACATCAATGGTATTCTTGGCGCCTCCGCGACACCCTTCTCTGTATCACACAAACCGTCACCTCTCCGAGCCCTTTGGACTCAGCCCCCTTCTCCCTCGATCAGGATTTCTCTCTCGATAGGGTCCCCTCCTCTCAGGAACACCGTTGCAGGAAAGCTACATTGAACGGAGACTCAATAGATATCTCCTAGTACTGTCTTCTCTGATAAAACTCATTTAAAATCTATACCTAGCCTGACGAAGATGGCATCACCATCGGAATGGGATTTCCTTTTTAATTCCACTCCTTTCAGCTTCCGCTCTTGTTCCCACTCACATTCTTTTCTCTACCCAAAATTCCCATTGTACCGCATCGCTATCCCGATGTCCACACTTCAACTTGTACAGTTTAGAAATAAGTGGATGTGATATCAACTGGTCCTGCAGAAGGCCATCATCATTGGAGCCGCCGAGCACCGGGGGTTACCACTCTCCTCTTTTCTTTTCCTTCACACCACTCCTTTATTCTCTCCCTACTTCACCATTGATGACCATTGAAAACACGCCCATGTAATCTTATTATCCTTTGGCTATACACTGAGGTTCCTTTTGGATTTAGACAAAAGTATTGATGAGGAAAAATTCCAGATCTGCCGAATAATGTTTCAGAACAAATACAGATTTGTCTTTTACGTAGATGCGGCCAATGTTTTGAAAGCCATAGGGCAGAGGGGTCCCCGGGTATGGAATCCTGACCCCCCGATCGACGCTTTCCTCACAGGAATACCATGTCCTCATGTACGAGGGGACATGGTATTCCTCGTATATTGGGTCTATCCCAAAATAAGTGGAATAAATCCTGGAAAAAATTATTGCAGATCAAAGTACAGATGACTAAAATTCTTCAGAATAGCACCCTTGTGCATCGATCGACACACCGATGCCCGAGCCTCTGCTAGCGCTTCCTGGAATGCGTTGACGGAAGCTTCGCTCAGGCACCTCGTCACGGCCTCTTTGACTTTGTCCAGCGTTCCAAAATGGTTGCCTTTCAAGCTCATTTTTATTCTTGAGAAGAAAAGTCCGGCGGTGCCACATCGGGGCTGTAGGGTGACTGGCATTCGGTCGCACGGAAGGTGGGATGGGATGACATTGCGTTGTCCTCCAGTTGCCTAAGATCTTCTTCCTAAAACGATGCGCTCTTTTCCGCGAGGACTTTCACTAAAACTTACTGTTCACTGTCCATCCCTCAGGATCAAACTCCTTATGGATATCGCCTTTTGAGTTAGAAAGGACGATCAGAGAAAGAACCCTTAATTTCGGGATAGAGCCAGTAAGGCAATCTTAATGCAGACGCCGACGCTTCGAGTGTGTTAGGCATCCACGACTCCGATTTATTCGGTGAAATGAAACTCCTTTTGCGACTCGACGGTAGACGTGAATGCAAAGGCATTTAAGTCATTACAATTCGGACAACCAGTGCTAACCGGAGAATTGTCAGGAGTCATTTCGAATATTAATTCTCTCTTATGAGGAATCATTGCATACAAAAGACCAAAATGTAGCAGCATATTTTCACGGCTAACAGAGTTATTGCCGACCAGGTGTCCATCTATTACATCATCTTCAGCCAGATAATGTGATGCACTGAGCTTCGTATTTCACCATTATTCACTTTGAATACGAATTTAATTGCGTTATTAACTGTACGTATGAAAAGCCATTCTTGACACATGATGTTGTGAACAATTAAATAAATCCCGTAACTTTTGGCTACTAAAACAGCCCATCGGCGTACTATACAAGGTACTCTATAAATGTCATGCGCATATTAGATTTATACAATAGGCGCATAGGGAAAAATAGGTTTATTGATCGGACTTGTACAAATGCTTAAAATCTAATCTAATCTAGCTGGCTGCCCGTATGAGACACAAGGTGATAATTTGGAGTCGGGATTATCCAATCCTCCCGACTCAGGTGAACTTGTCTCAGGCTCTCCACCGGGCACGGCATTATCTCTGCCAACGTTTCGGTGGCTAAACCTGCCATCGTCCCCAGGGAATTTCAGCGCTTTGGGAGCATAACAACGTCTTGAGAATGGCCAAAGTTGTCACGTGAAGAAGCGTTGTCCTTTATGAGTGAATGCGGAGAAAATAAAATACTGTGTAGCATAACATATTCAATTTATGAACATATTCACAAAAGTTCTTGGTGTTCAAATATCTATCAGATAAATGAAACTCAAGAAAAGATGCTGAAAAGACGAAAATTAAAAGTTCAGGGGTAAGTTGCATCAGAAACAGTTGTAACCTGCCACAAATGGCAATAAATATAGAGGGGCAACTATTTCTGCCTGCCTCGTTATTACAATTATGTAAATACCCCTTAGATTATCTAGTAAGGTCTCTAAAGAGGATCTTGGCTTCATAAATCCCAAAAAGTTAAATTGACAAATTAATGTGAAAAGTCAACCTTAAAACCTATTCATTGGCTTTGATTTGATTTATTACTAAAAGTTATGCATAATTTAACAGTAATATCAATAAAGACTAGAAGGATATGTTTTGATAAAAATGTAAAATGTCATCTTTACAAAGATGAGGGAAGCACACAAGTATTTGATCAAGTCACACTAGCTTTATTGATGTGTGAGGATGAATTATTTATCATCTACATCTACATCTACATAATACCCCGCAAGCCGCCGCAAGGGCGTGTGGCGGGGGGTGTTAGGTCACCACCCAAAAAAGGAAAAAAGAAATACCGCATTACTGTAAACAACAATACATTACTTAATGGCATGCGGGAAGGGTTTTGACACAACACACAGGAGGTTAGTGAAAGTGCATGCAGTTGAGTTTAACTAATTCTTACCTAGACGCCGAGGGTGGCTAGTGGCATTTTTGTTATCTCCGAGTGTGACCCTACAGTTGTTATCCCGTATTGTCCGTGGGAAGAAGGAGTCCTTGAGTCTGCTAGTCCTGGCATCCATTTCCCGAATTTGGTACCCATGATCCAAGCGACCAATGTATGTTGGAGCGCGAATAATTTTCGAGACCTCGGTGCTGAAACATGCGGATCTGAATTTATTTAGTAAGTTTAACCTAGCATTGAGTCGTCTTTCTTCCAATGATTCCCATCCCAACTCCATAAGCATTTCAGTGACGCTTTTCGTTTTATCGTAACAGTTTTCCACGAAACGAGCTGCCCGGCGTTGGACCTTCTCATCAGGGATATAATTCTACTCAAGAACCAAATTGTCAAATTATCGATTGTGTACTTGCCATGGCGCGATGTTAACAGCCATGGTGAAATATTCAGATGGGCAATTTGTCTTGAAATCCAATAAAATGTATTCCCTGTGTTAGGAAGGGGGCACGATACCCGAAATTGTAACGAATACAACGTGAACAAATTATGAACAATCAATGTCACTTGACATTCTAAAAACAATAACCTCCCACAGCTAATAGGTAAGATTAATTGCAAACAGTATCGAGTTAATCAAAACCTGATCAATGAAAAAATCACCAGACCCTAGAAGAAGATAATGAAGACGTATAAAACGAAGGCAAATTAATAACCCAGAAAAAACAGACAGATTAAACAGGGGAGTGGAAGAGAAAGATGATTTCCAGATGTCAGACGAAGATTAATAATCCGTGAATCAATCCATTTTCATTCACAATCGCAGGATATTAGGACCATATATTAGAATTTGATCCTCAGTATAAGCACTACAAGTGTATTTGAATATGTATTTGCATGCGTGTGGAATGAAAGAGTATTTGCATGAATGTATACGCCACTGTTGTGGGTATAGTTTTGCATGTACTCGTATGTGTTGATTTGGCATGTGGTTTTGTTCCTTTTTACGGGTGGTGACCTAACATCTCTCCCCACACTCCCTTGCGGCGGCTTGTGGGGTATAATGTAGATGAAGATGTAACTTCGTGGAACTCCTTCATAATGCGTAGAGAATGTAACTCTACGCGATAAAGTTATATTTTGTGGAATCTCAGAGTGTTACCTTTTCTACGCATCATATTTTAATTCCTAAAACTCCACCGCTGTGAGGAGCCTGTGTCCTTTGATGGAGTACCTTCGCCAAGCAAGACCTTGAAGGATGGGAATACGTGGATTCCCATACGACCCCGCCGCTTCCCCGCTCCCCACTCACACGTCTGCCGCTGACCGTGGGACCATAGTCGGAGATTCCGGAGTATCTGGCGGAGGAGAGAGAGCACCTGCAGCCTCGAGCGGAGGGAATGGTCGATAACTCCAAGCTACAACTGAAGCGAGCACTTTTAAACGGATATAGCGAGGAAAAACCTCCCAATCGACTCATTTAACACCGCTACAGAATATTCAAACACAAAATTAGTTACTTTTGCTCGTTCGAAGATGACTTTTCTTCCACTCGACGAGGATAGACATACTCCTTTCTCTTTAAATGAAAAAGATGAAAAGGCGCCGATACACTCATCTTCGTTGGCATGATATTTACAAGGTTAGAACACATACGATCTCTAGTCCCATTCTGAGAGATTGTGCCTCAGAGAGTGTTGGCTGGATACAAGTTTCAATTTTCAACCGATTGACCGATATCAGCAGTTATTAATATGATATTTAGTTTCTGCAGTTCTCCATTCCATAGCCATACCTATGTCAGTCGCTTTATAATTCCTAAACGAATATTTCTCAACACTTGCATGAAATATTCCATAGTCTTGTTTTACTCTACACCTAGTTCCTGATGTTTATTTTCCCTTCAATGATTGTTTTACGAAGGCTGCTGGGTCTCAGATTACCAATGATTTAGTCTCTTCTAATTCACAGTATGAAAAATAATTATCTGATCCCAATTTCACGTCAGAATCCGTTGGTAATATCTCTGAAAACTTCAGCTTCGTCATATTTAATAGATGTTGAAAGGTGCATTCACACATTAATACATGGCTCAGATGGATGAAGAGGGAACCAACTATTTAGCCTCCAATCAGAATTACGCTGGAGAATAGTCTCATTATACTTAAAACGGACCGAAGAGAAGAAAAGCTCAAATTGGCAACGCTATTCATGCGTTTTAAAAATATTACGCCTTAGAGAAGCAGGCCGACAATGCCCGCAGAGGCGTTCACTCCCGAGCAGTAGATCACCGCGCATGGATATCAAAGAGGTGCTTATCGGGGGCACCCAAAAGAAGAAATAAGCAGGGTGAGAGAAAACAGTACGACGTGGCGTTCTGGAGGGCGAAAAAAAACGGTTGAGAAAAAGACAGGCGACGATTGAACAGCGGCACACGCGAAACCGCAAGCGAGGCATAGGATGCGACAAATTGAAAAAGATTGTAAAAGAAAGAAGAGATGATGGAGAGAACACGGGGGCGGCGAAGGGAGTGTCGAACAAATGAGCGCGATGCTCCGGTGAGGAAAAAACGGACGAGGGAAGGAGAGGGTGGGGGAGGGAGAGGAGGGGAAAATAAATGTATACGGGGGAGGCGGCGAGGGAGGGGACAGATGAAAAAGCGGCAGCGCTGAAGAGGGGACCATTATGGGGGACGTCCTTCCACACTGACGGATCGCGGTGGGCTGCTTGGACCTTAAAATACGTACAGAATTGTCCAACGTGCGGCGGCCACCTAAAGGTTTTAATCCGATACGGCTAAAGGATTGCTTAGCTTCCTCAGGTAAATATTGCTCGCTGAAACTTTTACTTCACCACTATGGAGCTCAATCATTCCGCGTTTTGATGAAAAAGTATCATTTAGTGATTGATAAATGGATAACGACTCTTTTATACTCCTTCCATTTATTAAGGCAGGGTATAAACATTTTTATACTTGAAATCACCAATTGCATGCAAGAGTATCCTACGCTCAGGAATATCAAATGTTTTTAATTTGGATTTACCGCACCATAGGATATTCAGGGCCGGCCCCGATGGTGGTGGCGAAACGTCCTTGTCTGCCAACACAGAGGTCGCGTTTTCGATTCTTACCTTGGTAGGTGTTCCACCTCTTTAGTTTGTGTGTTTGTAATTGTCTTTAATATTATATTATTGTTAAATACCCGATTTAAAGGGAGACAAGTAAGGCCATTTCCGGATTAGAACTATGTTACAAAATAATTCAAAAGGATTTCAATATTTTAACCTTATGCATGTATAAAGTTGTTGTTTCCGGCGTAGCTTTATGGAATTTGAATAGTATATTGAAATGAAATTATTGACTTTGTAATTCCTTAAACTTTATATAAAAACACGACCCAGGTTTCAAAGTTGAACGACGTCGAACGTCGACGTTGAACCTGATGATGACGTTAAACGTCGAAACCTGGGTCGTGATTTTACAGAAATGTGTAGAATTACAAAGTCAATAATTTAATTTCAATATGTTATACATGTATGACTGGAAACACAAAGAACTTGGTAATTCTTCATAAACTGATCTAGCTGATCCCTAATGAAAGGTATATTTATGAATCACACCTCACTCAAAATGCTTGCGTGTCCCTGTTTAAAATAGTCCATTCGATCCACCGGCATGTTTCCATTGTTTTAAGTTTGAATATTCAGCAGCATTAAATCTGTCTCGGCGAGCATATCAATTTCATAGTTGAAATTATTTTTCGCCTGTATTGGGGCATCCCATCAACTGCTGATAGCTGGTGAAATAGGAGCTTTTCTGCTTGGAATATCGGGTATGGATCAAAGCTTAATACGGGACAGGAACGGTGTTGTGGTAAATGTACTGGTTTCCCATTCCGAAAGCCCAGGTTTGAATCCAGGTGGTGGCAGGATTTTTCCATGGTATCCCGTTTTGTAATTGCCTTAATTACTTGAGGTTCTTTATTAGTTGGGGTTCTTTGTGGAGATCACCTCAAGGGGGTAATCGGCTGTCCTTCGGATGGGACATTAAATTGTGAACCCTTTTTGCGCCTAGTGTTAAGGGTAGGCTAATGCCGACTCCGGGGTTCTCCTCACCCTTCATCCAATCCCTGGACATCCTATCCCAGCCAAATTACCGACCTATCCCTAGTGGCACAAATTACCTCAGCCGTCGGTCACTTCCTCGATTACCTAATACTATTAGAAGGTAAAAACAATTCCGTACCTTCACACGGATTGAGAGCCCACAGCTTAGGAACGACTGCATTAGTCACTGCAGTGCGATGGGGCACGGGCAGGGAGAGGAGGGGGACGTACATTCAACGGGGAGGGATGGGCGGGGGAGGGCGGTGAGAGGGGTGGAGGGAGCGGTGTCACGGATGGGTGTGGATGGAAGGCGCGAAGAGGGAAGAGAGAGAGAAAAAACGTATAGCTTCGTGTCGGGGGAGAGAACGAGATGGTTAGGCCGAAAGACATATTACCGCACACATGTTGTCTGTTATAGGATCGCAAACGAGAATGCGGGGATGAGAGAGTTGGGGTGGGATGAGGTGTTGGAAGGGTGGGAAAGGGGTTGGGTGAAAGGGGGAACCTGGAGCGGGGGATGGGGCGGAGATACCGAGGAGGCCTCTCCGTGGCCGCGGTGTTAAAATAGTGTGAAGGAAAGAGAGATGGAGGGAGAGAGAGAGTGGAGGGACAGGAAGTGGGGGGATTGGGGAGGGCAGGAAGGGCGGTCGCAATGAGGGGGAAAATAGTGAGCGGCCCCCCAAGCCATAGCGACCCTCGCGAGTGGAATAAGATGGCGAGGTGGGAGTTGAGCGGAGGCGAGGGATGGGGGACAAATTGGTACGAAGCTTTGGGGTCCCCACCCCACCGAAGCTACCGACCCTCCACATACAGGCACACCCCCTCTCTTCCTCAAGGGGAGGAGGGGGGCAGCATTTTTAAAAGCCCTCGGCCCGCGTCGTGAACCGGCATTCGCTCATGATTCCTCGGAGCCCGAACGCACTTGTGATCGGGCGGAGAGCGGTGGTGAAGGCTGAGAGACCCACCACTGATTGATTCTCCCCTCGCGCACTCCTCCTATGCGTTGTCCACGCGCATTCATGAATTTAAGAATAGGTCGAGGAGAAAATATATCGTGGGTGTAACACATACTCAATGTTTTCTGCAATCATGAGCGTTAGGCTTCAATGGATTGCTAAACTTGAAGATCCCATATCTTCCGGGATTTCTTCCGCGTGTCCATTTCCTACGACGACAGTTTCGTCATTTCTGATCTGACGACGCCGACAGCAACGCTGGCGAAATTTTTGTCCTAGGAAATGGACCCACACTGAAGATATCCGGGAAGATATGGGATTTTAAATCGCTACACTCTGTGAAATATTTCAGAGCCATTTCTAAACTTTTCGGCAGAGTTGTCTCTTTGCAACCATTTGTGCCTGTACTTGCGAGAATTTACGAGGATCTTATGTACTGGCTCACTTGCTTAAGGTCGACGTTGAATAAACATTTCCTTCACATAAAGAGGCGTATTTTTTGTTTCAAAGACGTACGAAAAATCGGAAACCGGGATTAACATGAGAGGTTTTGGCATCATTTTAAGGCATACTATAAATTCTTCTCATGTATGTAACTTTACGGTTATGGGAAGACGTGGTGAAATGCTGCTAAGAGAAGAAATTGTTGGATCATATTTCGTGAAAGTTAATTGAAATGAAATAATGGTAGTCGAAGAAGTCGATAAAGCAACAACAATGCATTACTTGAAGTTGATCAGAGGAAGCGAATTGTGAGAGATGTCTAGGCTGGTGCCTATGAGCCATGCTGATGCTAATTGTTAAGCAAATCCGGTGGATATCTACGCATTTACAAAGAAATGGGTTAGGGTTTTCACTTCTGACAATTGAAGACGAATCGTCGATAAAAGCGTTTATTCTATTAATCAAAATTTTGAGAGGGTATAATATGTGAACCCACACCGCAAGCAAAAACGAAGTCAGTAGAAGTAACAAAGCTGAACGAAGACTTAGGGGACTCCAGTTATTTCCCGAAGTTTCGGTTTGTCCTAGAAAATTGGAGCATTGCAGTATTGTTCCGAGGGAGGACACAGACACTCATTCCTCGCATGCCCCACTCCCCACCCGTGATCTCCCTTACCTCCGACGGAGGTGTCATCCACTGGATTCGCCTCCGCAACTTCATCCATCCGCCCCCTTTCCGCCTTCGCCCCATCCAGCCCTCCAATTCCACCCGCCTTACTCCCCCGCGGGGTTTCCTTGCCCGAGTGAGACTTCCGGTCCTTCCTCCGCAAACTGTTTTGTTAATTAAGCGAAAATGTTTTGGGAGGATGCTTTAGAATATGTCTCCATTGGGAAATGGAGTTGCTTCTCCCGAGGGGAGGAGAGTTCTTTGGGGGTTTATCTCCGGAGAAACATTAGCTGACGATTATTTCAGGTTTAGGTAAGCTTTTGTTTATCTATTTTTTGGAACTCGTTAATCAAACCAGAATCACTTCAACTAGGTATCCTGTTGCTATGCTTAAAAAGGCTGGTGAATGCGCGGCTCTAAAGTCTCGTATCGCCACGTTGGAGAATATGGTGCGGGAGCTCCAATCAGATATTGACGGCCGGGTGATCTCTCTCGAAGGGGATGGTGCTAGCGGAATTGGACACTGCAGCGGCAGTTCCAATCCCCGTCTCCAATAAGTACCAGGTGCTTTCGGAAGAGAGTACTACCGTATCTGCAGCTCCTACCCCTGCACCGAGAGTGTCGCCTACGGTAAGACGTCAGCGGACGGGAAGGGAGGGAATGTTAGTGATAGGTAGCTTGAATGTCCGCCGTGTCATGATCCCATTTAGGGAAATGAAGCGCCGTGTATGCGTAGATCATCGGGTGAAGACGTGTATCCCAATTTCGGACCAGGTAATTTTTTTGGTTTGATGCAACGTAGTAGATGCTCTACTCCATTCTTGGTCAGTGTTATGTCGCTCATGCGTTCCTCGGGTGGGTGTGGAGGATCGTTTGATGTGTTTGTGTCCTTATTGTAGACGCTCTGGAAAAACATGTTTAAAATATTTGCTTTTTCCACGCTGTCTGTAATAATTTCTCCGTTTCCGTCTTTAAAGAATGTACAGTTGGACGTTTACCCTGTGTTTCCCTAACATAGGACCAGAATGACTTTGGATTTTCCTCCAGTTATTTGCTTAGCATTTTAATTTAAAAGAGCGTAGGGCTGTGCGCATGACACTTTTTGTTTTACTACGACATTCTTTAGGTTTCTGTTTTGATGTATTCACATAAACAATATCGTCACTTTTTAAACTCTTTTTAAAATTTGATTGTAGCCTTCTTTGCCTTCTTAATGCCGATCTTACTTCCCCGTTGTACCATCTAGGTTCCCTATTGTTGCATTTAAGTTTGGATGGGACGTACGTCTTCATTCCTTCGCGCAAAATATTTAAGAAATAACTCCAGCTGTTCTCTGTATCGGTAGTCAGTGTTTTTGTCTTGTATTCTGGCAATTCTTTTTCAAATATTCTCGTAGTCAGTTAAAATTCGCCTTGTTGAATAGGTACATTTTACGCTTTTCTTTGTTGATTTTCACGAACTTAGTTTTTAACACTACAAAAATTGCCTTATGGTCACTAATTCCGTCCATTATTTCAATGTTTGTTACGATTTCGGGCGTAGAAGTCGCGAAGATATCAAGTATGCTGTGGCCCCGTGTGGGCGATTTAACAATTTGCTCTAAGGAGTGCTTTGTGAATATATGAAGGAGTTCCTGGCATGATTCTCTGTTTTTGGCGGATTTTCCTACGCAGTACTTGTCCCAGACAATTGACGGTAGATTTGTGTCACCAGCGATTATCATAATACTGTTGCTATGCTTGTTACTAAGGGAGGATATTTGGTCGTCGAGCTTGTGTAGAACATCTGTACTAGAATCTGGGTGTCTATAAAATGAGCACACTAATAGGCTCCCGTGAGCCAACTCTCCGTTCCACCTACTATATCTGCGTTTGTACTTACAAAGATGTGATCAATATCCGATATTTTGTTTCTAATGCTGCGGCAATTTAATGTTATTTTTCTTTAACTTTATTTCGCCAATCACTTTTTCTTTTTCGGTTTTATGTATGCTCAGAAAACTGTTTCGCGACGATTTGAGGTTAACAGAGGTATAAGTATTATATTTGCACGCATTACTATCTGTTATGTTTTTCGAGGCAGCAATTTCATTAACTTTACGTGGGTTATATGTTGTATTAAAGTAAGTTTTTGTTTGTTCTGTTATTTTTGGGATTTTTGAGGCGTAACCTGATCTCAAGTGACAAAAAGCGATGGATTCTAATTTATTTATCACAATATATGACCTGCGCTCTTGCCTTCCAACTATGCTAAATCCTAGAAACGTGTTCGTGTTACCTAAGCGCTACACACTGTGATGCCACGGCAGTATAATGGACCCCGGAGCGATTTAGGGGTACTCGACACGATGAGAGGACAGGCCTCAGATCAACAAAGTCCGCTCCGATTTCCCGACAGAATCCCAACAATCTCTCGTTTAAACCCTCTATTCGGCTCCAAACGAGCCTTCCGCGGTCAGTACGTGGCACAATACTACAAATATTTAATTTAAGAGGGACCTTCAACTCCGCCTCAACCCGTTTCACCTCCGAGTGCATCTTCTTAAAGGAGCGCAGGATCTTTTCCGATCCAAGTTCTGAGGCGTCGTTTGTTCCCACATGAGCCACAATGCGTAGGTTTGAGGAACTCGTATTACTGACGGCCGCCTTCACCGCCTGCGTCGCCTGGGGTACCCCGCCGCCTGGTATACACCAGGACGACAAGAATCCAACACCTCCCTCCCGTTGGGCTCTGTGGCGCAGCGGATGCATTTTTCGCCGGACGTTAGAACTGCCTAATATAACAATTCCCTCCCTTCCCGAGCGCTGATGTCTTACCAGCGCCCTCGAGTGCTCTATGCAGTGCCCTCGGAGTAGTGGTAGGAGTTGCAGGTACGGTGGTACTGTCATCCGTCAGCACCTGGTACCTGTTGGAGACGGGGATGGTGTCTGCCTCCGTAGAGTCCAATCCTCGCCGCAGCGTTACCTTCCCCTTGCCCCGAGATACAACCCTCCAATCGTCCGACCTACGGATATGAGATACTCCCTCGTTGAGAGAAGGGACACGAGGTAGGTCTCTAATCGCCCAGCCACGGGTAGCATTTGGACGAATCCGTGCATCCCTATGGGCGTGGCGGGTATTCGTATTCCCACACCGAGTACCATCTCCCCCGAGGGTAGCCCACCCGCCGGCGATTTCCGAACGAAGCTCCCACCCCATCCTCTCCAATATGACGATGAGAGCCCTTAGAACTGCGCATTCGCCAGTGCCTTCGAGCATGGCAACAGAGGACCTAGGTGAAGCCATCCTAGTTAACAACCGAGAGCCCAACTAAAGCTAACCTTTACACAGTATGCTAAGATGTCTAAGAGGGATTCCCCAACGAGTTACCCAAAAAAATAAAAATAAAAGTTAACCTAAACCTGCTACGCTAAATATATGTTTTTTTATATAGGGCGGTACCATAAATAAAAATGTACGAAACTGGTAACTTAATGTAATGGACTCTGAATGTGTTAGTTTTGAATGCGGTTTTTCTTTTTTCCTTTTTTTGGGTGGTTACCTAACACCCCCCGCCACACGCCCTTGCGGGGGCTTGCGGTGTATTATGTAGATATGTAGATGCATTCACACGCCGTCGGGCTTAGTCCTGGGTGAACTCTACCATTACCTACTAAATCGACGTTCGGGTTGAATACTGTGGTTGTATATATATATATATATATATATATATATATATATATATATATATATATATATATATATATATATATATATATATATATATATATATAACATGGGTTTTCCCAGAAAGAAAAAGGCTAAGCTAAACATTAAAATAGGAGGGAAACAAATAGGGCAGGCAGAACAGTTGAAGTAACTCGGCAGTGTTTTGGACCAACACTGTCCAAGTAATTGGGACGTTAGGAGAAGATTTGCGCTAGGAAAAAAGCTTTCACAAGGAGGAGGGAGTTGATGACAGGGACGTAGAGTAAGGTAGTTAACAAAATTCGTTAAAACCTTGATGTGGAGCGTAGTAGCTATGTACGGCGCAAAAACGTTGTCACTAAAGCAGAAGGATAACGTAGTTTTGAAGGTTTTGAAATGTGTGTGAGAAATGGAGAAGGTGAAATGGACCAAAAGGAAAACAAATGAGGAAGTACAAGGTGGGCGAGGAGAGGGGTTTGTTGAGAGAAATCCTATCGAGGCAGGAAAAATGGATGAAAGGCTTATTGAGCGGTAGTGGAATGTTGAAGAAGGTAATAGAGGGGAGAATGTTGGGCAAGCGAGGAAAGGGCAGGAACAGGATAAGGATATTGGACGGGATGAAGGGAGGAAAGAAGCACAAAGAGATGAAGAGGGACCTGATGTAGAGTAGGTTGCTGGATTGGTTTTGTTTGGATTTACAAAATATTTATTTGATAGTTGTGTTCATCCAAAAACCTACCTTAACCGGTAGATTAGCTAAATACTAAAAATAATATCAATGATTTACCCATTTGGCTTCATTTTTATCCCCTTTAAAATGATCAATGACGTTATTAAATCCATTTAAAATTATTTATCCAGCATAAAAATTCACATGTTTGTTATGTCAATGTGGCTGAATTTCAATATAAATATGAATTAGTAAAAAATTGAGATTTCCAGGATTTTTCACTAGCTCTGAGAAAGAGAAGAATCTAAAGTACTCATTAAATTTACTGTCAACTTCAGTTACTATTATGACGGTTACTATTAAGGCTAAATTGGATTAAACATTTAATGAATTCTTAGAAGGTTCAATTTATGATTTGATCTTTATTGGGAATTAAGAATACACTGAAGAAAAAAATATTTTCATAACTTATACCCACGCGCCGCCTACTGATTATCTGTTACGCTTAGAGAGAGACAAACCCCTTGGGACAGTGAATTTCAACTGGACGACACCCGCATCCTTATCTGCCTAACATCCATCCCTCCGTCTGCCATCACTCTCTTTTGCGAGCCGCGTAACCTATCTGCTATTTCCTTCTTCTTTTTTCTCCCTCTGTACATGGTTTTCACGTTTCTATCCAATCCAGCGATTCAAGATCCTCCAGGCTTAGCACACGATTCAAGGAATTTGAAAACAAAACATAGCATTTCAATTTGCGATTGCAAATCCAATCGGAAGCATCATTTTGTTCAACATGCCGTTCAAGTAAGCAATATAGATCTGTATTTAAAGGGGGGGGGGGAGAGATCATCGGATTTTCATTCATCTACATAAATACCCGCAAGCCGCCGCGAGGGGGCATGGTGGGGGGTGTTAGGTCACCACTCAAAAAAAAAGGAAAAAAGAAAGACCGCATTCAAAACCAACACACACATGCAAACGCAAATCCACATTGGTGCATAAATTCATATAAACATTCTATCATCTACACGCATGCAAATACATATCTACCTCCCTTCACTCCACAAGCATGGAAGTACACATGCTTAATTACAACAAATAATTGAACCCCAGGATGCAGCAAGAAATTTATCAGGAACGTGAAAGGCAGATTCAAGTAGGTAGCAAGGCGAAATACCACCACCGCAAGAACGTGCAAGACAAAACGCTCTCCTACCCAAGGTGAGGAATTTGGCCCAACGCTGCAGGTAGGAGGAGGGCTCCCCCACGGAGAGGGCCAAGGGATGGAAGGGGAAATTTAGGGTACCAAAAGCAGAGCAAACAATACTGTAAACAGCACTACATTACTTAATGGCATTCCAATGCGGGCATGCGGGAAGGGTTTTGACACAGCACCCAGAAGATTAGTGATAGTGCATGCAATTGAGTATAACTAATTGTTACCTAGACGCCGAGGGTGGCTAGTGGCATTTTTGTTATCTCCGAGTGTGACCCTGCAGTTGTTATCCCGTATTGTCCGTGGGAAGAAGGAGTCCTTGAGTCTGCTAGTCCTGGCATCTATTTCCCGAATTTTGTACACATGATCCAAGCGACCTATGTATGTTGGAGCGCGAATAATTTTCGAGACCTCGGTGCTGAAACATGCGGATCTGAATTTATTTAGTAAGTTTAACCTAGAATTGAGTCGTCTTTCTTCCAATGATTCCCATCCCAACTCCATAAGCATTTCAGTGACGCTTTTCGTTTTATCGTAACAGTTTTCCACGAAACGAGCTGCCCGGCGTTGGACCTTCTCAATTTCCCGAATGAGGCCTTTTACACTCGGATCCCATACGCGACATGCGTATTCTAAGTGGGGTTTTACAAGAGCGTGACAACAACGTTCCTTGACCTTGGAGTCACTTCTACCGACGATTCGTCTAATAAATCCTAATTTCCTATATGCTTGCGTGCAGACTTTACGTCTATGGGTCCCCCAAGTTAAATCTTTAATAAATGTAACACCTACTAGGTCTTTCACCGTATCAACTACATCAAGGTCAACTCCCGCAAATTTGTAAACGAATCCCGTGGATCTTTTAAAGAAATTTTCCACCGAACATTTATTAAGATTTAAAGGCAATCCCCATTTTGAACACCATTCATTATTGCAATCTAAATCACGTGCGTTAAATTAAACTAATTCAATTAAACGATCCTCATCCCCAGATATCTCCCGATAAATAACTGTGTCATCCGCGAACATCATTGTCTTACTTTTCACTTCGCGGCTCAAATCGTTAGCAAAAATCAAGAATTGTAACGGTCCGATAATACTTCCCTGAGGAACCCCCGAGGTTCATTCCTCTCGCCGCCGTGAGCTCTCGCCTTGAAGAAGAAACCTGACTCTCGAAAACTGGAAATGATGCCGGACGCTTAAAAATTTAACTTAAGTGACGAGGAACAGCCGAGCTGGAGGAGGAATGCCTTACGCCTTACGAGAGTTTTAAATACGTTTTGTGGTTGGGCGAGGGGGGGTGTGTCGGCCCGAAGACCGCGCGCCGGATGGAGGGTTGGTTTTGTGTGGGGGAGGGAGGGAGCAGGGGTGGAAGGAGGGAGGCCATGGGAGGAGAAGGAAAGGAAGGATTAGCGCCCTGGCAATGCGAGTTGCGAGATAGTGGAGCTCAATGATACGCCCAACCAAAATTGTGCGGCTGCCGAACTAGAAACAAACATTTTCGTGTTTATTTTCTCCCAGACTCACCCCTCCTCCCTCGCCCTCCCTATTCACCCAGTAACCTCCTCACTCCTCCTCTTCGACCCTTCTTCCCATACCGAATCCATCCATATACCACGTCTTTTCCCATAGCCCCGTCTCCCCCTTCCTTCTTCCCACGGAAATACATTTTTATGATCTACGGAACGTAAAACATTCTACGCCCCAAAGTGACGAAAATCCAAACAAAAGTGAATCGTTTTTGAAGGCGAGGCGCAGTGCGGAGAATGCATGCCGCGGGCCTCGGGAAAGCCTCACTCGGCCATCGAGGCCGCGACGCCCCGCGCATCTCCGCACCGACTGCTCTCGCCTCCACGATGCGGCGACGACCGGCGACGCTCTCCCCGGTGACAAAGCTGCATTAACAGCACCGGACTTTTCTACAACATCGACGCGTATGAACAGATCACACAATAATTTAGATTTTGTTTGTTTATCCACATTCACATCCATCTGTACATAATGCCCCGCAAGTCTCCACTCGGGGTCGGTGTGTCGGGGTCTATAGGTCACCAGTAATTCATGCACAATCATCACACCTCTACACAGATATGTGTCCGATTATGCACTCGAACAATCTTACAAGCATACATATTAAACGATAGAACACACTCAAATCATGTGGGAGCAATGTTATGAGTCAATTCAATAATAGAACAAAATGAGTCAATTCAAAATGCATGTAGGATATGAACAAATATATACTCTACCAATAATAATTGGCCTCTTAGTGCATGCGATATTTTCTATTTTGATCTGTAGTCGTACGAGGGAGAAGTGACATTTTTGATTGCTAAATTAAATTATTCGTTCTACTATATGTCCAGAGAAAATCCGCCAGATTCGTGAAAAATATATATGACAAGAACACAAGGGTAATAGGTCTCCTAGGGGATTTAGGCTGGGAGCCACTTGAAATACGAAGAGAACAAGCGAGACTTAAACTTTTAGAAAGATTCAGAACCAGCGAGTTTAACGATGACACAAAAGGAATAATAATGGCCCCACACTACTTAAGTAGATCAGGCCACAAAGATAAAATAAGAAAGATAGATTCCAATACAGAGAGATTCAAATACTCATTATTCCCCAGAACAATCAGAAATCATAATTGTAAGAATCCGAAGTCCATTTAGAAATATTAAAAACATTTAAGTTACACGTCGGAACATAATTAAAAATTCAAAGATTGTGCATGTGTATGTTTGTTGGTTGTTTGTGGGTTTGCATGCGTGTGAAAGGTTTGGGGAGAAAGGGTTCTTGCATGAATGTTTACCACGTTTGGTTTGTGGGCTCTATATTTGTGGCTTCCGCATGCGGTTTTTTTCCCTAATTTACGGGTGGTGCCCTAACACCCCCCGCCACACGCCCTTGCGGTGGCTTGCGGGGTATTGAGTAGATGTGGATGTAGATATGTCGCCTTGATTTTACGTTCGCCATCTGATATACCATAGTAATTCGGGGCCCGTAATATGTCTTTAACATTCTCAGAAATGTAACCTGCCGAAAATTTACGCAGGAAGTTTAACTAGTATTTCAACCGACCGTATTTTTGTTTCCCATTCTAATTCCTCCAAAAGTGTCGTGGTACTGTGACGCTCTTCATAACAACCAGACTGAGAGCGCTTGTGCAAACGAAAACACTGTGTCCTACTATTGATATTGATAATATTGATTACCGAATGCCTCTAGAATCATTGCATAAGTTCCAGTTGCTCTTTTTTTGATTGTAAAACAAAATTCAATGCACACGCGCTGCTTCTCTAACGCCTTCATTCTCACCTAACACAAGAATTTGTATAGCAAGCGTACGCAAGCTCAGAAAAGAAACACTGCTGTGCGGATACAAGTTGAGAGAGAGCCACTTGCCATATTTCTTGCAGACAATTAGAAGGCGAAAATTCACTGATTGTGATCCGTCAAGCAGTTCCCGCGCCAAAAAAAGACCAGTCTCATCTTTTCGTGTTCAGATCTTGTGTGTCTTTATCAGTCTTGTATAAGTGATCAACCTCCGATTTACGCAGTATATTTAACCTGTATTTCAAACTAAGGTGAATAAGAGGCTTCCATTCTAATATTTCCAATAGGGTCGTGACATCACTACCTTGATCATTAAAACTTTCCGCGAACCTAGCTGCTCTACGTTGGACTCGCCCTAATTATAAAATTAACCCTAATGCATGAGGATCCCATTCCCTCGCTGCGCACTTTAGTCCATGGGAGACTATCTAACGTAAAAAGAGTAACAGAGTTTATTATCCGATTACGTTTCGCAAATATCCTTTTATTAATCCTAACTTTTTATTTGGCATTCCGCAAATGTCGAGAATGCGTTATCCTCAGATCATGTTCTTTTTTATGGAAAGACGTACGTAAGAGTACGGCTGGGTTGATTCTTCTCATAATATTCATACGGCTGTAGTTACCGTTCGATTCGCACATTTTCTTAATTATCGTAACATTGAAATATTTTACCGATTCGACGTTGTTATACTGATTTCCTGAGGTGGAAATGTTTTCGGATAAAATACTCTTCCTCGAAAATTCACCAAATTACAATAATCAACACCAGCAAAACAGTAAACATAGATAAAATACGATATATGTAAAGCTTTTTGAGGTATTTGATAGATAACGGAGGAAATAAAATGATTTAGAAGGGAATAAGGGATAAGAAATACTTCTCATCGCGACCCCTACCGACAATATGAAAAAAAGAACCCAGAGGATCATTGCAGCCACGCGAAGCAGTGTAAAAAAATGAAAAGATAGGGAACGAGATTCTTCAACAGAGAATTAATGGTGAGTACCGCAAAAACATATACATATACACACACATATATATTAATAATTAGGTAATCTACCGGTTAAGGTAGGTTTTTGGATGGACACAACTGTCAAGTAACCATTTTGTGACTCCCCACCTAGCAAACTAATCTATACCAGGTCCCTCTTCATCTCGGTGTACTTCTTTCCTCCCTTCATCCCGTCCAACATCCCTATCCTGTTCCTACCCTTACCTCGCTTGCCCAACATTCTCCCCTCTATTACCCTCTTCAACATTCCACTACCGCTCAATACGTCTTTCATCCATTTCTCCTGCCTCCATAGGATTTCTCTCAACAAACCCCTCTCCTCCCCCACCATTTCTAGTACTTCTTCATTTGTTTTCCTTTCGGTCCATTTCACCTTCTCCATTCTTCTCCACACCCACATTTCAAAAGCCTCCAATCTACGTCTATCCTCATGCTTCAGCGACCACGTTTCCGCGCCGTACATAGCTACGCTCCATATCAGAGTTTTTACGAGTCTTGTCTTAACATCCCTACTCAACGTCCCCGTCATCAACTCCCTCCTCCTTGAGAAAGCCTCCTTGCCTAGCGCAATTCTTCTCCTTACGTCCCTACCACTTTGACCGTGTTGGTCCAAAACACTTCCGAGATATGTAAACTGCCTACCTGCTCTATTTTTTCCCCGCCTATTTTAATATTTAGCTTAGCCTTTTTCTTTCTGGAGAATCGCATAACCTTTGTTTTATTAATATTGATTCTCATCCCATATTTATCGCACTGAACCTCCAATTCACTCAACAATTGCTTGGCTGACTGAGCAACTAATGCTTGGTCATCAGCAAACCTAACCGATTTTAAGAATTCCCATCCGACTTTCATTCCTACCTCCAGTTCTTCCCATGCCTCTTTAATCATTTCCTCTACATATACGTTGAACAGTACCGGTGACAATGGGCAACCCTGCCTTACACCTCTTCCTAACACTGCCCATCCGGACTCTCCGTTCCCCACTCGCACCTGAGCAGTCTGACACATATACAGGTTGCGGATCAGTCTCCTGTCCCTCCAATCCATTCCTATTTTCTGCAATACACGCATTAATTTTTCCCAATTCACTCTATCAAACGCTTTTTCGAAATCTACAAAACAGGCAAAAACGCCCTGATTGTATTCTATATTCCTCTCGACTAGTGATCTCATTACTGCAATGGCATCACGCGTACCTCTTCCTTTCCTGAACCCAAACTGATCATCCCCTAAGTAATCATTTGCCTTACTCTCTATCCTTTTGTTGATGATCCTGAGAATAACTTTAGCTGCGTGGGATATCAAACTTATTGTTCTGTAATCCTCACATGACGAAGCCTTTGCCTTTTTTGGAATAGGAACTAACACCGATCTCACAAAATCTTCCGGCCAGATTCCTTCCTCATAGATACTACGAATCAGTCCATATATGGCCTTCTTCCCACCTTTCCCTAACCATTTCAAAATTTCTACAGGAATATTGTCCACCCCCACAGCCTTATTTGCTTTCATCTCCTTTAATGCCCTTTCTATTTCATCGTCGAGTATGCCTGGACCTAAGCTATCTTCTTCTACGTCATGTTCCTTTTCTATGTCTAACCTTGTCGGCCTGAGTTCTTTACCATACAGTGTTTCTTTATATTCCTTCCATCTCTCTTGGATTTTTCCATGTTCAACTATTATCTTACCCCATTTATCTTTAACTGTTAGCACAGATCTTGCCTTCTTACTTCCCGATAATAACTTAACCTTGCTGTATAGAGCACCAATTTCACCCTTCTTCTGTAAACTTTCCATATCCCCGCATTGCGTTTTCCACCATTCTTCTTTTGCTTTATTTGTGGCTCTTCTCAATTTCTTGTTTAACTCTTTGTACCTCATTTTACCTAACTCTTTGTTTACATTTTTCCATCTTCTTCTCTCATCCATCTTTGCAATCATCTCATCCGTTACCCATGGTTTCCTTATCCTTTTCCCGTTAACGGTTCCTATAGTGTCTTTAGCGGCTTCCAATATTCCTTTCTTGATACATTCCCATTTTTCTTCGATAGTACTCAGTTCTTTACCGTCATCCATCATTTTCTCTGCAGCCTGCTGATACTCCTTCCTCGTTAATCCATTTACTGCTTCTAAATTCTATTTCCTAACCCGCCTCCCTTGCCTTATCTTCTTGAAACGAACATTACATTTCATAACAACTAAATTGTGGTCAGAGTCCGCATCCGCTCCTGGGAAACTGTGCGAATTTATCACACTGTTCCTAAACCTGTGCCTAACCATAATACAATCTAACTGATACCTTTCTGAGTCACCTGGCATTTTCCATGTATACCTACGCCTTTTGTGGTGTCGAAACCATGTGTTAGTGATGACTAACCCCTGTCTCCTGCAGAATTCAATTGCTTTCTCCCCGCGTTCATTCCTCGTGCCTAACCCATAGTCCCCCACCTCACCACCATCTCTTCCTTCGCCTACCGTCGCATTCCAATCTCCCATCACTATCAAATGTTTCCCTGCAGGAACACTCGCGATGATATCCTCTAACTCATCATACATCCTATCGACTTCTTCCTCCTTGTGGTTGCTCGGTGGCATGTATACCTGAACAATGACCAAGTTCGTCGGCTCTGCTTTAATCTCTACGAGTAAAATTCTATCTGTCGCTTGCTCTATGTTCACTACGCTTCTTCCTACCCCTTTATTTAAAATTACGGCACCCCTCGGTGGCTCTCGTCCTCACCGCTGTATATCACTCTATAATTGTCACTCCAGTAATCCCCGCTATCCTTCCATCTCACTTCGCAGAGACCTAAAACATCTATATTACCTCTTTCCATCTCTCGCTTAATATTTTCTAATTTGCCTCTCCTCAACATTGACATATATATATATATATATATTTATGTATTTATACATATATTATTGTATTTGGCCAGCTATGGACCGCAATGACCACAAGACTTCTGTTTTTTTTTACCATCATGCCTTGGTTTGAAGCTATATATGGGAAGGAGGTACTAGAACCCCTTCATGGTGTTTAACTCAAGCATTTAGCTTAGAGCTGTGTACACAACAGTGAAAAAGATGCAAACACCCAAGCCCTAGGTGGAAAAAATCCCACCCTGCCGGGGATCGAACCCGCGACCGTTTGATTGGATTGGCAGGCAAGGACGTTACCCCGCGGCCATGGGATATATATATGTAAATATATATATATATATATATATATATATATATATATATATATACAGATATTTTTATCCAGAAATATATATAATGTAAATGGACTAGTAGACACAAACGCAGAAACAGAAACACATAAAAAAGGGACTCATTGCGTCTCGAATTTTCGGTGGTGCCACCACCTTTCTCAAGAGGAATTAGGAACAGAACTGAGGCGTAGGAGGGCCCGGAAGCATTGGATAGAAGAAGAAGGGGGGAAAGGTATGAGAGGTTTGGAGGGGTAGCGTTAGGCGCGGGAATTTTAAAAAAGGTGGGGATGATATGGAAGTTGTTGGGGGCGGAGGGGGATGAAATTATGTGTATAAAGGGGGCAATTAGTGTCTGATATTAATACCTGGGCGATTGCAGGAATACAAGCGCCAGATGAAAGCTAGCTCTAGTGTTTTGAGTTTCAGTGGAGGGTCTGAGGGTGGGAGGGATGCTAGGATGGATACTTTATAGAATTGGTCAAAGTGAGTGTTGTGTTCGGAGGCATGTTTGGGGATTGGGAGCATACCAATCAGGGAATAATTGTTACATGAGGCTCGATGATTATTAATTCTAATATGAACGGGTGTGGAACACTGTCCAATATAAAAGGCAGGGCAGAGTTGGCACTCGAGTAGGTACAAGACATTGCTGGAGGTACAGGATAAGTAGAGAATTGGTGGGAGAGAGTTAAAGAGCGGGTGGGAGAGGGATGGGATTCTGGTTTGGAAAATAGGACATGTTTTGCATTTAGGTTTATTGCAGGGTCTGGGAGTGATTTTGGAACGGGGCGAGCATTTAAGAAGTGGATTTTTGAAGATCTGAAAGATTGGCGGGGCGTTTGAAAGTGACAGAGGGGCATTTGGGGAAAAGGTTGGTGGTTTTTAAGGATAGGGTAGAGGTCTTTTAGAATAGAACGCAGAGATTCTAGGCCAGGGAGATACGTGGTACAAATTGAAAGAGGGTGGTTGTTCGCGGTGGTGGGATGTCTGGGAGTGTAAGCATGTCTTCGGATCCTCTTATTCAGGAGGGATTCAGGATAACCTCGTTTGAGGAGGGAATGGTGTAAATTTGAGAGGAAAACTCCCTAGACAATTTCGACTAGTCCATTTACATTATTGTGCACGTCCCTAGGATTATCACTAAAGTGACAAAAGTGATCTATATATCCCTCCCATGGACTACAACCTTGTCGTGGTGGAAGAGCTTGTGCGTTCCGATGACCCCTAGAGCTGTGATGGCGTGAGTAACAATAATTGCTCCTGGTAGGGTCACCCATGACAGATAGGTCGAAGGTTAAGAGCGAACGAAAGGTAGTCCACGCAGCGTCTGTTTCTTAGTGAGGAGGCTGCAAAGGCGTCTGACCCTAGTGGGGCGGCCATTAAGTGATGGTGTCACGTTAAAAACACTATTGAGGAAGGTAACGGGAATCCACCTCAATTATCATTCCCAAGAAAACAATGTTGGACAACAGAAAGTAATTGAGTCCTGGCAACTGCTGGACTCGGCCCGAGGGGCCGTGTGTCGTGCCCGGCAGCGAGGGAGGCAAGGCTTCCGCGGTCGTCATCCCACGAAACCCTTGCAGGGGAGTAATAACAGCAGCAGGACAGAAGACGAAAGTAGTTTGAATAGGAACATGAAACGTCAGGACAATGTTGAGGACAGGCAAATTAGAGAATATTAAGCGAGAGATGGAAAGAGTTAATATAGGTGTTTTAGGTCTATGCGAGGTGAGATGGAAGGATAGCGGGGATTACTGGAGTGATAATAATTATAGAACAATATACAGCGGCGGGGACGAGAGACAACGAGGGGTTGCCATAATATTAAATAAAAGAGTAGGAAGAAGCGTAGTCAGCATAGAGCAAGCAACTGATAGAATCTTACTCGTAGAGATTAAAGCAGAGCCGACGAACTTGGTCATTGTTGATGCCGCCGAGCAACCACAAGGAGGAAGAAGTCGATAGGATGTACGATGAGTTAGAGGAAATAATTTCGTGTGTTCCTGCAGGGAAATAATTGATAGTGATGGGAGATTGGAATGCAAGAGTAGGCGAAGGAAAAGATGGTGGTGAGGTGGGGGACGATGGGTTAGGCACGAGGATGGAAGGCGGGGAAAAAGCAATTGAGTTCTGCAGAAGACAGAGGTTAGTCATCACCAACACAAGGTTTAGACACCACAAAAGGCGTAGGTACACATGGAAAATGCCAGGTGACTCAGAAACGTATCAATGAGATTATATTATGGTTAGGCACAGGTATAGGAACAGTGTGATAAATTCGCACAGTTTCCATGGAGCGGATGCGGACTCAGGCCACAATTTAGTTGTTATGAAATGAAACGACCATTTCAAAAAGATAAGGCAAGGGCGGCGGGTTAGGAAATGAAATTTAGAAGCAGTAAATGGATTAACGAGGAAGGAGTATCAGCAGGCTGTAGAGAAAATGATGGATGACGGTAAAGAATTGAGTACTATCGAAGAAAAATGGGAATGTATCAAGACAGTGATTTCGAAAGTCGCAAAAGACACTATGGGAGCAGTTAACGGGAAAAGGATAAGGAAACCATGGGTAACGGATGAGATGATTGGAAAGATGGATTAGAGAAGAAGATGGAAGGATGGAAACACAGAGTTAGGCAAAATTAAGTACAAAGAGTTAAACAATATATTAAGAATGGCCACAAATAACGCAAAAGGAGAATGGTGGAAAACGCAATGCGAGGACATGGAAAGTTTACAGAGGAAGAGGAAAGCAAATAAGGCCGTCGGGGTAGACGAAATTTCTATGGGACTGTTGAAATGTTTAGGAAAATGAGGGAAGGAGACCCTAAAAAGTCTAATTCGTAATATGTATGAGAAGGGAATCTGGTGGGAAGATTTTGTGAGATCAGTGTTAGTTCCTATTCCGAAAAGGTAAAGACTACATCATGTGAGGATTGCAGAACAATAGGTTTGATATCCCATGCAGCTAAAGTTATTCTCAGGATCATCAACAAATGGATAGAGAGTAAGGCAAATGATTACTTAGGGGATGATCAGTTTGGGTTTAGGAAAGGAAGAGGTACACGTGATGCCATTGCAGTAATGAGATCACTAATCGAGAGGAATATAGAATAAAATCAGGATTTTTTTGCCTGTTTCGTAGATTTCCAAAATGCGTTTATAGAGTAAATTGGGAAAAGTTAATGCGTGTATTGCAGAAAATAGGAATGGATTGAAGGGTCAGGAGACTGATCCGCAACTTGTACATGTCTCAGACTGCTCCGGTGCGCGTGGGTACGGAGAGTCCGGATGGGCATTGTTAGGAAGAGGGGTATGGCAGGGTTGCCCATTATCACCGGTGCTGTTCAACGTATATGTGGAGGAAATGATTAAAGAGGCATGGGAAGAACTGGAGGTAGGAATAAAAGCAGGAGGGGAATTCGTAAAATCGGTTAAGTTTGCTGATGACCAAGCATTAGTTGCTCAGTCAGCCAAGCAATTGCTGAGTGAATTGGAGGTTCAGTGCGATAGATATGGGATGAGAATCAATATTAATAAAACAAAGGTTATGCGATTTCCCAGAAAGAAAAAGGCTAAGTTAAACATTATAATAGGAGGGGAAAAGATAGAGCAGGTAGAACAATTCACATATCTCGGAAGTGTTGTGGACCAATACTGTCAAAGTAGTAGGGACGTAAGGAGAAGAATTGCGCTAGGCAAGGAGGCTTCCTCAAGGAGGGGGGGGTTGATGACGGGGACGTTGAGTAGGGATGTTAAGACAAGACTCGTAAAAACTCTGATATGGAGCGTAGCTATGTACGGCGCGGAAACGTGGTCACTGAAGCAGGAGGATAGACGTAGATTGGAGGCTTTTGAAATGTGGTTGTGGAGAAGAATGAAGAAGGTGAAATGGACCGATAGGAAGACAAATAAGAAAGTACTAGGGATGGTAGGCGAGGAAAGGGGTTTGTTGGGAGAAATCCGATAGAGGCATAGAAAATTGATGAAGGGCGAATTGGACGGCAGTGGGATGCTTAAGACTGTAATAGAGGGCAAATAGAGGGTATATTCGGCAAATATGGAAAAGTTTGGAATAGGATAGGGATGTTGGACGGGATGAAGGGAGGGAGGAAATATACGGAGACGAAGAGGGGCATATTATGGAATGGGATCTTGGGTTATGTTTTGTTAGAAGAGACAAAATATTTATTCGGTGGTTATGTGTCCATCCAAAAACCTACCTTAAGCGGTAGATTACCTTATGATATTAATATAAAAATTTGGTCGCGGTAGAGGGTTGGACTACTGGGCCCGGATTTGATTCCCGGGCAAGTCACTCTGGGGTCCTGCAGCTTCACCCAATCTATGCAATTTTTCAGGTACCAGATAGTGCTTGGTAACCATAACCGGCGTAGGGAAAGGAACTGCCCCCACTATTCTGATGCGAGAATATTCACACGCCGTCGGGCTTAGTACATGGGTGAACTGTATTATCCCCTACCAAACCGACCTTCAGGTTGATTACTGTGTTTATGGTTTTTATGGTTTAAATATAACAATTTATAAAATATTTTATATTCGAAAGGAAAACAAATGAGGAAGTACTAGAGATGGTGGGTGAGGAGAGGGGTTTGTTGAGAGAAATCCTATGGAGGCAGGAAAAATGGATGAAAGGCGTATTTAGCGGTAGTAAATTGTTGAAGAAGGTAATAGAGGGGAGAATGTTGGGCAAGCGAGGAATGGGCAAGAACAGGATAGGGATGTTGGATGGGATGAAGCGAGGAAGGAAGTACACAGAGATGAAGAGGGACCTGATGTAGAGTAGGTTTTCTTAGGAGTCACAAAATATTTATTTGATAGTTATGTCCATCCGAAAACCTACCTTAACCGGTATATTTCCTAATAATAATTATATATTCGAAAGAGAATGCTCTGTGGTGATGCACAAATATATAAATTAAAGAACACTGATACACAATAAAAACACAGACACACGCGCATACATGTATTCATTCACATAGAAATACTACCTTGATCAAAAGGTTCCCGGAATAACCACCGTGTGGCGCTCCCATCGTTCCGATTTGAGTTCTGTTTTTTTTGTTAAATTGGTACATCTGTTGTTGATATTCCCTTTAAATCTTAGTGTCATAACTTGACATTTGCAAAAGTTACGTAGCCAAGAGTACATCTATCTCTGTGTGTGTTGGCGATTTTTTACAATTGCAGAAATGTATTTAAATTTGCAACAACGAACTTGTATTAAATTTTGCGTAAAAAACGGATTTAGTGGCGCACGGACGTTGGAAATGCTGGAAAAGTGTTTCGGCAACGATTCTCTAAAAAAAACGGTCGTTTACCAGTGGCACGAGCGGTTCAGAAGTGGTCGTGAGGCAATCGAAGATGTTGAACGCAGTGGCAGACCATCGACATCGAAAGTCGGTGAAAAAATTGATAAAGTAAAAGAAATGTTGGTCAATAACCGCAAATTAACCATCAGAGAAATAGCGGAGGACTTGAACATTGCCTATGGATTGTGGTTAATGATTTGGGTTTCCGTCGTGTAGCAGCTTAGTTGGTGCCAAAAGACCTCAATTTCATGCAAAAAAGAGACCGTGTTGACGTCGCAAAAGACATGATTTACGAGGCTGAATCCGATCCCACATTCATCAAAAGGATCATTACTGGAGACGAGACGTGGGTTTATGAGTACGACACGCAATCCAGACATCAGGCATGTGAATGGCGTTCACCAAATGAGCCGAGACCAAAAAAACCACGTCGTTTTCAGTCAAAAAAGAAGGCAATGCTGACGGTTTTCATGGATTACAACGGTGTAGTGCATCATGAATTTTTGCCAGAAGGCCAGACAGTAAGCAAAGAGTATTATTTGGGCGTTATGAGACGTTTGCGTGAAGCAATTCGCCGAAAGAGACCAGAAATCGTTGCACAGTGCGTCGAGACCGTCGCACAGTGCTATCATTATTCGTAATTTTTTGACGAAAAATGCAACAAATACCATCCAACAGCCACCGAATTCACCTGATTTGGCTCCCTGTGACTTCTTTCTGTTCAATCGAGTTAAAAAACCATTACGGGGAACGCGTTTTAGCAGCCGAGAGGAAGTAATGGAAAAATCGCAGGAAGCACTGATGGACATGCCGAATGAATAGATGAATAAACTTGTATTTTTAATTTTCTGAATAAATTCCTGGAACCTTTTGATCAAGGTAGTAGATACAAGGAAAGGGGATAGGAACACACATGAAGAACGAACACGGGAGGGGTTAGAAAGGCGGATTCAAGCAGATCACATATGTAAAAAAATTGTTCGCCGTATGGCGGGATTTCGCGTTTGAATGTGTATTTGGCCAATGTGGCTCGTCTCTTCTTCTGGATATGCGTACCAGGAAACGCACTGCTCCTATCCTTTATGATGTTGTAAGATTTCTAACCTCTACTGTCCTTTCCACTTCTTTGTGGTGTCATTTTCTCCTTTGGTGGGTAACTTCCTAACGCCATCTCTTGTCCAAGGAATCGGAACACTTGGGCGCTTTAAAACATTGCAAATCTCAGTGTAAATTAGACTTTATCGATAGGTGAAGTGGTTAGATTATCCACCCGGCAAGATCCGGTGTTTAAGTCCTGGTCCTGGAAATATTTTTACATCCGTAGTCTGCTCGAATCCGCCTTCCCCACCTCTCCTGTATTCGTCCTTCATGTGTGTTCCTATCCCCTTTTCTTATATCTATTTCTATGTGAATGAATATTTTAATTGGGCACATCATGAACCTTCATAGGAATAACGGGGTGTAATTTTAATGAAAACTATAAGCGAAAGATCGAGGCAATAATACACATGACCAATTGATGAAAATTTGAGAAAACCTATAAGAAAAGGGATATCCAAACACTATAAATGGAGGGCACTCAGTGAACATTTAGGAAGATTAAAATACGTACGTTTATAGTCATATGATTAATGAAATAGTGTGATATGGCTTCTTGATGATCCGGCAGGTAATTCAAAGCAATCTCCTCATCAGAAAATGCCTATTGAATCAGATGTGGGCAGATTTAAAAGTTCTGCTTTTCCTTATTGCAAGAATTCATGCCGATTAAGTGTCTTCGCAAGGAAGGGCAACGTGGAACATATGAACGCAATCGCTCATCTGGAGAAAATATTCTTTAGAAAGAAGAGATTGGAGATATATTACTTGGCGACGTGATTCTTGGGGCCACATGCCTGCAGTCACCATGGGAATTCAAGGGTGTGAAACCCGAGGGAAAACATGACTCCGTCGCCAAACAAATGCTGTCGCTGCGGCAGACGCCGCAATCTCGAAGGTCCCTTGACTTTCCATGGAAACGGGTCGGGCGCCCGGAATTCTCGCAGGAGGTGCGTCTCACCGGATATTGGCTTCTGCCATGCACTAATGAGACAGGTCGGCCTCTGCTGCCTTTTGCCCACTCCCTCTTGCCATATTCCACTGGAAACCAACAACACGATCACCGCTCCTTCTTCACGAGAGGGGACGACAAACCGATATTAATTAGAGGCGACTCTTTCCAAATGTGACAGCCGCGAAATTGAGGTCTGTCCTCCCCCCGGTGTGATGTGCGTGCTCTCGAGGGGGGTGGGGATGTAAGGGGAGGGGGTGCGGCGGAAGACACCGAAGGCAAAGGGAGGGAGGAGCCGATCCCTTCCGTGGCTGGTTCACGCGCCACCGCAAATGAGGCAATTTTCCAGCTGTCCGGCGACCCGGGGGTGGGGTGGGGTGAGTGGGTGGGACGGGGGGTCGTGGCAGTGTTGTCGGTGAAATGCTGGTGGAGGTGACCGAGTCCGGCACTGATTTCGGGACTGTGCTATTTGAACACGGCGGTGCAAAGATGGATGTAGCAACCTGACTAAGTAGCCAACTTGCGTTGTTACTTGTCCTCGCTCAGGCTTCACCTAGTTGAATGCGTACTATATAAATAGACCACGCTGTAATTATTTCAAGAGTTGGAGTAACCTTTTTTATCCCTGAGCGTGTCAGACATGTTATAGCCACGATTGGAAATACACCTTTTATTGTGAAGCATTGGATATTTTGTATTACTTTATTATTACTACGATGCATAGATTTTCAAACTCATACTTCTCTTTGTGAGCAGCACTTTTATTTATGATATTTATATATAGGTATATGATCGCTCTCTGTCCTCATAACCAATAAATTTTCTATACTGAGGGCCTTCACGAAAATCAAATATTGGCAATCTACTACGAAATATGAAATTTAGATGCAGCCAGATCAATATCAAAAATATTTCTAAAAAGATCAGTTAGTCCCAATTCCAAAGATAATTTTGAAGATTGCGGTTGTGGCAATCCATATTTTGTGGCAGAGTTTACGGAGTTCGTGCTGAGGAGACAGTTACGGGTCGGAAGCATTTAAGCATTTACTATTCAGGACTAGTTCTTTCATAAGGTAATAACTTCTTTGTAGAGTATTAATGCTTAAACCAAAATTAATACTTGCAAAGTTCGTTTAACGGAAATTGTATTTTTAAATGTTAACTTTTTCAAAATTTTGGTTTGAGAATATATACTCGTGTAAGCACCGGGCTTGGCTTCAAATATATTCATCCTAACAATCATAAGAAAATCTGAATGCGTTCTATAAGAAGAAATACATATATTACAACAAAATTTCAGCCTAAATAAGCTTTATTTCTCAAGAAACTGCGGGAGATACCGCAACAGTAATTTTTAACGGAGTCATCCGCTATGTGTGCATTATAAAGCAACAATTTCAGAGAGTAAAAATCATTCGCCTTGACCGGGATTCGCACCCGGATCCCTCGATATCCGGCCGAGTGCTTTAACCAATTAACCTACTGAGACGTCATCTTACAGTCTGAAATTTTGGGGGCTTTAAAGGAACAGGATGTTGTGACGAAATGCCGTACATACAATGTCACAGGCATTCGTGTTGCGGCATCTCCCGTAGTTTCTTGAAATGAACAGCCTAAGTGTTTGAAATTGGCTTTATTAACATCGTGGACTGTGGCGCCTCGCGCCTCGTTCCTCGTGGTCGCCAAAAAGGACGGGAATGGGAAAGGAAAAATGGCTAGGGCTCTGGAAAATTGATGCTATCACTGTGCAAAATATCAGGAAACAATTGTGAGATACATTTTTAATCAAATTTAAATTTGTGAATACAACTAGACTGATAAAGAGATCAGAGTAATAAAAAAAGTTATGGAAAGAACTTAGGTCACGTTGCAAGGACGGATCAGTTCTTCATGGATAATAGGGGACCTGCCATCAGTATGCTGCCTTTTACTCATAAAAATAAAGAATGGGAAAAGTAAATTCGGGGAATTTTTTATTCTTTCTTCGAAAACATGAATGCATATTCATGCGATAAATAAAGCGACCATGAACTTTTAGGTTTATAAGTGTATATCTATGCCACGACAAAGATGAAGAATGAGTTACTGGAATGTGCAGTTAAGTCAAAGTGCTACAAGGAAATGTTGTGTCATGTCAGGACTAGGGTTAGGACTAGGGAAAGTTATGTGTAGTTCCTGTGTACATCAAAATATACATAACTTTCCCCCAAAACCTTCCCCAATCTGTTAGAGTAGTGCATTAAAAATAATCTGCCATTTAAATAACCAATAGTGCATAAAAATAATCTATCATGAAACCTTTTGGAAAGACAATGACATGATCAAATGAAACTTGTAGCTCAAATTAGGGCTCACTATTGTTTCATTTGTGAGGTAATTCACTTCAGAACAAATTCCTGTATCGACTTTTCCTGATGTCACTAAATAAATGACCAGCAGAGAGAAATACCTGAGAGAGGCACTGACAATTTCAGCCGCACTTCTTTCAAATAGTGATTTGACTCGATAAAGTCAATGAATTGAGAAAAACGGGCTTAAACTTTTTGGCTTTCAAGTAAACATTGTTCGATATGACAACCCAAGTGAATTTCATAAATTTACCTCCATTTCAACGTCAATTATCTGGAAAAATTTATTCACACTATTATTATTAGGTAATCTACCGGTTAAGGTAGGTTTTTGGATGGATACAACTATCAAACCCAATAAACACTATTCACTCTAGTTAATAATAAATTAACTCTGTTCCTTATGCGCTAATTTTTATAACTACTGATTCAGAAATCATGATAACTCGTCTTCAGAAGCAATGAGCTAGAAATAGAATAGGAAGAACATTAGTTTGAAATTAAAACGAAATATAAACGACTCACTGGTTATATCTGCTCTAATCGTAATTGGGGAGTTCGGAGTTGCCATTCGAATACAAAAATATGGTAGGCAGAACCGGTCAACTGCGACGATTTGCGTGAAAACCGTACCTTAGGGCCTCCTCCGTGGGTAATGTGCAGCACATCGGTATGAATTGGTGATGCAGATGCGCAGGAAGGACAAGAAGTCTACACTCTTTGAATTGGCCAAGAGCGGTGTGGGTGGAAAAGACGTTCCGAGGGGTTCTAAATCCTCCGGGGAACAGGCAGGGAGGGTCTCGCCCTCTCGTAAATCAGTGCTTGGGGCCCGCGGGGTTATTCCCACGACCCCTGGCAATCCTCCTCCCCCTGAGCCCCCCTCCCACCCAACATTTTTTGGCCCCCGCACCTCAAGAAGCCTGCGCGAGCCACTCAAAGTCACTCTTTCGGTGATGGGAAACGGCCTTCTTTTTCCC
The DNA here is from genome assembly GCA_037158775.1 of Hetaerina titia. Lineage (NCBI taxonomy): Eukaryota > Metazoa > Arthropoda > Insecta > Odonata > Calopterygidae > Hetaerina > Hetaerina titia. The sequence continues at coordinate 1,631,516 of CM073773.1, read as the reverse complement.
TCCGGCCCCTCTGCGTCTATGCGTCCCATTCAGGAGCGGGATGTGAGTGGCGAAGATGAATTCTGCCCGCACAGTGGGCGGGACTTGCTTCGGACGTCTGACGAGAGCCTCGGCCAGTTTGACCGAGTCCTTTGAAGAAACCGCGATCAGAACACAATTTACTGGAAAGTGATCTCTGAGCAGAGGTCGACTGAGATGAAATAGCACCACGTCACTTTGCATTAGTTATTGCGGAGAGCTAACCAGACTAGCCAGAGGTTTGTGAAACCATTCTGTTGGCATATAAATATTAATGAACCTCTTAGAAGAAGATAATGGAGCATGCGTTATTCTTGGTTGTGTACCCGTTCTGCAACTTTTGTTCTGTTAATATCATTTCGATATGAAAGCATTCAGAAAAGCGAATAGGCCAATCAAATCAGCATGTACAGATGGCTCTGGTAGCCACTGCTCAAAAAACTGCTGGAAAATTGAAAGGGTGATGGCATCTGAGTTATTTGATTTTTTCTTTATTAAGAATTGTTTGATTTTGCTATTAAATGATGTTGTATTGAATGATTATTTATTTGGTTTATTGCAAAAACTCGATTTGTTAAAAATGAAAACTATTATCTTTTGATGATAGGAAAGAAAACAATTCAGATTTTACGTTCCACGGAAAATAAAATTATTACTCGACTATTTTCGCTACTCTGTGGCATCTTCAGGATGAGGCATCTTCAGGATGTGGCATCTTCAGGATCTCCTCGTATAGTGTAGCAAAAATAGTCGACTTGTGAACTGATTGTCTGTGGAACGCAGGGCTTACCGTATGTTATTTTCCGATCATCATATTACGAGAATCGTATCATGATGATAGGAATAGAAGTCCACAGAGTTCCAGTCCCACCTATCTATCGTATCTTCTCTTACTAATTGATTTCCAGGTTCATTTACTCATCAAAGGTGTTCTAAATGAAACACTCACGTGGAATTTTATCAATAAATTATTTTGTATTCTACAATGACGGCCCTCCACATCTAATTGGAAATATAGTTTCTATATAATATTATATTCCTATTCGATTTAATGTACGACATCATTCATTTTTAATGATATGCATGCATTGTATATTGAAAACCCGTTCTCTCTTTGAAAATTATGTGGATTTATATAAATAAGCAGCATTTGTAAAAATGCATTCACCACCGAAGGAGCTTTCATTATTTTTAAGTACTTCTCATTTTATTTCAATGTAAATAGAGTATCTCACTGACATTTGTTAATTATTCCGATTAAAAATAAACAGAATCAAGAAATGAACGAGAGTTAACCATGAAGGAAGCCTATGGCATCATTAAACTGGTGTAATACATTCAAATCAATGGCATCAAAACAAAGCAATACTTACGTAGCAGTTTGGCGGTGTTTGTAAACAAATCCATGGCATCATATGTACATGTTCAAAAATTAAACACTATGGCAATAAAATAAAAAAATAACCGCAGGAGAATGAGAAATACTTTAGAAATGCATTAAAATATGAAGACTAAACGCCGATCACCATTGACCGGCCATGGCGTGATTTCGCTTAGTCAAGCTCAAACTACGTGAAAGAAAAGAATGAACTTATGGTTTGCCGGTATTGTTGCCTCCTTATATAATAAATGGGTGACTTGCCGAGGGAATTAGAGTGGTGAGACATCATTATCGAAAAATCTATTTGATGTAATTTTAAGTTAATTAGGGTAACATTACAACCGAATAGATGGCAAGATTAATCTTTGCATGCATATAATTTTTTTTCTTTTATAATTTATTAATGGTTATAAAAATTATATTAAACATTGAAATTGCCTAAAATTTGGGGTACTTAACTGCTCCATTACTAGGGTATGGTTATTCAATGTACCATTGTGCGAAAATTTCCCAATAATATTAAAATAAATATTTTTATTTTTGAAATTTGATCTATAACTATTTATATGAACTTTATTTTCATTTCGTAAGATCTCATTCATCATTAATTTCGCTGCAGATGACTTAGAGCTAAATGTTTAAGATAATGTCATGTGCACACAGTCACCTACGAATAGGTCACAAACGGTGCTGAGATGGATAACGAATGTTTAACTGATAAAAATACTTTGTCATCATATTTCAGTAGGGAAAAGCCACGGACGCTTTTATTAGAGTCATGAAGGAGGCGATCCGTTAAAGAATAGCTGCCAACCCATCACGACCCACAATAGCAGCTCAATGGGAAGTTTCCCGATCGAATAAAATATTTTAGCATAAGTACGACTCGCAACCTATCAAAAAACATAGAATGCGGTTAGTTTAACTAAATAACCTAGTTAGAGCCAGCAACAAGCCAAGTGAGTCTCATGAAATTAAGGGAACCAATGTGAAAGCCTGAGACCCACAAAAATGTTTATTCCTCGCAGTATCTTTCTGCTAAAACTTTTCACAAATCCTGAAACATTTTTACCATGTGTCAATCATGTATAAATTTTTCTCAATGTTCTCAAAGCCTCGAAGCACTTTCCTCTTTTTAACGACACACGGGGTACATCTTAGAAAACTGAGACGAGCCGGGGCAACAGAACGGAAGGATCTTCCTTCAGCAAAAAGCGACCTCCATCCTACTTCGCCATAATCACTTTGTTGGATTTCATCCGGATGCAGATGGCGGCTTTCAGAAAAATAGCTGACATGTAAGGAGAACTTGCAGAAATAGACGTTCTCGTGAGAAATGGAAAACTCTTCCTTATTTTCTACTCAGCAGAGCTCTCCATCAAGGGTGAAAAAGCATTGAAGTGGCTCTATCAAGAGTCCCGCATTCAGGAAATAGTCCGAGGGCCCTCCGGGAGGACGGGAGGATCTTGACGCCAAGGATATCAGTGGGAGGCGAATGAAGAAAGGGTCAAGGGTGCGCAATCCTCAATACCGGCATCTATCCCTCGTTGGGACATTGAAACGAATGCAAAGAAATGTTTTTATTCTCCGGTGTGCGATACAGAAAACCCTTTGGAGCCACCCATGTAGCGAGATACACCCCGCGGGGGTGGTTTGGCTGAAAAAAATAGTCCCTTTCCTCTCAGGTCGTCGGCCGGCTACCGTCCCTCACCAGCTGGTCCTCTGGAAGGGACGGATGACGTGAGAGGGAAGGCTTGAGAGAGCAAAAAAAAGAAGAGCCCTTTGAGGAAAGAGCCAAACAAGGTATTTGTAGCGGAAGGGAAAGGGTTTCTCTTCCGAGGGGAGAATGGGTGGGTGGATAATCTCGAGCTGTAAAAATGTTTTCTGACAGGTGCTTCTATGTAGCATTTTTCTTTCAGAGATTTCTGCCCCCCAACATACCTGAACACCCAACCCCTTGCACACAAAGGCGCGATAGAAAATGCGAAAAATCCTAAGAATCTCGGGATGCGATGCAGTAAGTGATATGACGAAGGGACAATGGGCCAGAGGGAAAGTCGTCAGTGTGGCGATGGTGAGAGGAGAGGTGAGGGAAAAGGACCTTTTGTGGAAAAAGCCTGGAGGAGAACTTAAATATCTCTAATCACGGTAATAAACGATTGCGTAGGATTGCGTAGATATGCTATGCTGTGCGTGCGTGTGTGTGAATAAAGAAATAAACAATCATTGCTGTCTACATTAGAAAATCAGTGTGATCGGTATCTGATATAAATCAATTCATTATCTAGCAAGTTAAATATAAAACCATGTCTCATCTGTGCCTCCTATTACCACTTCATGGAAATTAGAGATCCCCGTGCACTCTCCTACTGCTCTTCTTCCAAGCATTTGGTATTGCTATGCCATTTGGTCGATGACATCCTCATCTGATTTCAGAACTCTTAAGAGTGTAACTAATTTTTTAGCGAAATAATGAAACACAGAGTACATGTTTTATGCGATATGTCCACGATGCCATTCTGTCCTAGCTCTTTATCTGTAAACTTCCAACATACAGGTTTTACCTAGTTTGAAAGTTCTTCTGAAATAGAGTTAACTCCATCATTGACGGCGCTGAACTACTTTCTTCGATGTACTCTAGAAAAGTACACCTTGAAGTATCCGTAACCACTCTATGCACCCATTTCTATATATCTACAAGATCTTTCCCAAAAATAAGTAGAATTAATCTGGGGAAAAATTTACGGAAGAACAAAGGACAGATTACTAAAACTCTTCAAAACGGCACTCTTGTGAAGTAAAATCTGGTGCTTTCCCGGCGTATGAGCTTGATGAAGTTTTCTCGGGTCTTCAACCGGGTCAGGGGTTCCATGCTCCACTCATGTGCATCAACAAACCAATTAAGAATATGCACTTGTGGAGTGAAGGGAGGTAGATGTGCATTTGCATGCGTGTAAAATGATCTACATCTACTCAATACCTCGCAAGCCGCGGCAAGGACGTGTGGCGGGGGGTGTTAGGGCACCACCCGTAATTAAGAAAGAAAAATAAAACCGCATGCAGAAGCCACAAATATAGAGCCCACAAACCAAACGTGGTAAACATTCATGCAAGAACCCTTTCGCCCCAACCTTTTCACACACATGCAAACCCACAAACTACCAACAAACATACACATGCACAATCTTTGAATTTTTAATATTGTTCCAACGTATAACTTAGATGTCTTTAATGTTTCTAAAGGGACTTTGGTTCTATACTATTATTATTTCTGATTGTTCCGGGGAGAATGAGTATTTGAATCTATCTGTATTGGAATCTATCTCCCTTATTTTATCTTTTTGGTCTGATCTGCCTAAGTAGTGTGGGGTCATTATTATTCCTTTTGTGTCATCGTTACACTCGCTGGTTCTGAATCTTTCTAAAAGTTTAAATCTCGCTTCTTCTCTTCGTATTTCAAGGGGCTCCCAGCCTAAATCCCCTAAGAGACCTGTTACACTTGTGTTCTGGTCATATATATTTTTCACGAATCTAGCGGATTTTCTCTGGGCTTCATCTAGTTCTTTTTGCCAGATTTTCTCCCAAGGATCCCAAATACATGCGGCAAATTCCAAATGTGGTCTAACTAGAGCAAAATAAGAACTCTCTTTAACTTTCTCGTTGCATTTCCCCACCACCCGTTAAATGAAGCCCAGTTTTTTTTAAAGCGGATCCGCATGTTTCCTGAAATGTGCTCCCCATGAAAGGCGTGGTGTTAGAACTACCCCAAAATATTTTACTTGTTTGGCCGTAGTTAGTACTGAATCCTCTATTTTGTAGTTTATGTCCTGTTCGCCATTTCCTTTGTTCCAAAATTTCAAAACTGCGTACTTGTCTGTATTAAGCAATAGTCCCCATTTCTTGCACCAATCCGAGATTGTGTCTAAGTCTCTAGAGAGTAGTTCGCAATCTAGTTGGCTCCTTATTTCCCTGTATACCACCGTGTCTTCAGCAAATAACCTGAGATTACTACTAATGTGTGTGCTTAAGTCATTAATGTATATTAAGAATAGAAGAGGCCCTGGTACACTTCCATGGGGGATTCCCGATGTTACATCTCTTTCCTTTGAGCACAACCCATCGATGACTACTATTTGTTTGCGATGTGACAAGAAGTCTTTAATCCAATTAATAATTTTCTCATTGATTCGATAGCATCTAAATTTCTGTATAAATTTTTTGTGTGGGACTTTATCGAAGGCTTTTTTGAAATCTCGGAATACTGCGTCAACTTGTGTGTTGTCTTCTCCCGATCTAAGTATACCGTGATTGAAAAGACCTAATTGTGTTTTTTGTGTTTAAGTAACCCAAGATCTGCTCTTCCTAAATCCGAGGTTAAGTTATTATCGGGAAGTAAGAAGAGAAGATCTGTGCTAACAGTTAAAGATAAGTGGAGCAATTTAATAGTTGACCCAGAAAAGTACCAAGAGATATGGAAGGAATATATAGAAGCACTGTATGGTAAAGGCCAACAATGTTAGACATAGAAAAGGAACATGACGTAGAAGAAGATATTCCTTAGCTCCAGGCATACTCGACGATGAGTTGGAAAAGGCATTAAGGGAGATGAAATCAAATATGGCCGTAGGGGTAGACTACATTCTTGCGGAACTATTGAAATGTTCAGGAAAATGTGGGAAGAAGACTCTATATGGACTGATTCGTAGTATCTATGAGGAAGGAATCTGGCCGGAAGATTTTGTGAGATCAGTGTTAGTTCCTATTCCGAAAAAGTTGAATGTTAGATCATGTGAGGACTACGGAACAATAAGTTTCATATCCCATGCAGCTTAAGTTGTTCTCAGGATCATCAACAAAAGGATAGAGAGTAAGGCAAATGATTACTTGGGGGATATTCAGTTTGGGTTTTGGAAGGGGAGAGGTTGCGTGATGCCATTGGAGTAATGAGATCACTAATTGAAATATGTATGGAATACAATAAATTTGCCTGTTTCGTAAGTTTCGAAAAAGCGTTTGATAGAGTGAATTGGGAAAAATTAATGCGTGTATTGCAGAAAATAGGAATGGATTGGAGTGACAGGAGACTGATTCGAAACCTGTGTATATCTCAGACTGCTCAGGTGCGAGTGCGGAACGGAGAGCCCGGTTGGGCAGTTTTAAGAAGAGGTATAAGGTAGGTGAACGACGAACGGTAACTACGGCCGTATGAAATAATGGGAAGAGTTGACCTCAGCCGTACTCTTATAAAAGGGCAAAGGATAGGAAGGGGAGTTAAGAAAGATATAAATTAGCAGAAAATGATAAAATAAATATAATAAAAGATACTAAAACTAAATTAATTAAATAGATACCGCAAACGGTGAAAACAACCGTGTGTCTAATGATTAAATAACAAGTTGTTCTAATAAATGAAAATTAATCACGCACTCTCTAGCTTGGATGTACTTTGCAGAATTGATCCTTGCTAGTCTCAATCACTCACACTCAACCAGGACTTACGAGAGATTTCTCTCTACGCTAGTGGTCTGACAGTTACACGTAATAAAAGTTAAAAAAATACTAATAGAAAAATCACACACTCTCTAGCTTGGATGTACAATGTGGCATTGATCCTTACTAGTCGCAATCACTCACACCCAATCAAGACTTACGAGAGGTTTCCCTCTACGCCAGTGGTCTGACAGACTCTCACTTGCTTGGGTATGCTAAGAAGCCTTAACCCTTGCAAATCTCACTCACTCACAGGTCTACCGTGGAGTTTCTTCCCACGTTAGTACTGTGACTCGATCCTGTGGATAAGGTTCCAGAAACTGATACCGTGTTTCGACTGCAAAGCAGTCCTCTTCAGAGAAGGAATCAGATTCCTTCTCTTTTTTTGTACGGCACGTAAACATGGTCATTGATGAAAGACGATTAGCGTGGAGCGGAGGCTTCTGAGATGTTGGTGCGGGGAAAGCTGGAAAAGATGAAATGGACAGAAAGGAAAACAAACGAAATTGTACTAGGCATGGTGGAAGAGGAGGGAGGATGCTTTGGAGAAATCAAAAGGAGGCAGGAAAAGTGGGTAAAGGGTATTTTCATAAGTGACGAAAATTTGAAGACTGTGATAGAGGGGTCATCGTCAGTTTAGTTAGATAGGGGTAGGGAAAGATAAGGCATAATGAACGGAATAAAGGAACGAAGGAAGTATGCGGTTTGGAAAGGGGTTATTTGTATTTGGGATTAGGTTTTCATTCGGGCAGGGCTAGAAAATGTAGGGGTGTTGGGTTTGTGTTTATCCAAAACCTACATTTAGCAGTAGACAACATACTTTAGCAGTAGAAATAATACTGATAAGAGTCCAATGAGGGGTGCATGTGTCTGAAGTCGTTCAACAAAGTGTGTCCATTGCTTCTTCACTCCAAACACTCAGTCACCGTCTTGAGGTGAACCTGGTAATTCGAGTCACCTGGTGGTTATTGGATTCTAACCCCAGTGAAAACCAGGTCGGGGAACGAGGGTACTACGGTATGTGGTGGGGTCTTGGAGGGGCCATTTCCAAGATTGGGGTACCCATGGGACGGCTCCTGAGTCCAGAAGTAATCAAGGCAAGGAGTTCCCCTCCTAAGGATGATGGAGGAGAGCCCGGAGGTTGACGGCGGCGTCCATAGCCTATCGGAGTTTTGTTACTGCCTACCCAGTCTTACGCCCACCTATTTTTCTTAATTTAACAACCAAGTCACCAATTGAAATTATCCATAAACCTTGGCTAAATGTGATTCGATAACTCATGGTATTCTTCTACTCAGGTTTTCAAAGCAAAAGCGCATTATTGGTCAGTGAACATCATCTTGTTGTAATAATAGAGACGAAGACTACTTCAATTTTCCACTAAATAACGCCGTCATCAAGACCAAAAGCAAGCTATCAGCAGCCATCTTCACTGTGAAATCTGCTGAACGTCTAAGGATCAAGAAGGAACTTAAATCCTGGTACAGCTGAAGAGAAGCATTATTTCATTATCGCTTCATCCTACACTCTGAACTCACCTTCCATCTACATCATGAAGAATTCTTGGCACTGTAAAAGTTATTATTGAACAGTTCCACCACATCACACCTGAATCTGTAATTTATATCATCTTGCAGATGAAGATTTTTAAGAATGTGCAACTAAACATAATGTTAGTTTCTGGATTGATTTAACCAATAATTTAATTTAGTTATTATTTTATATTAATTTAATTTAGTTAATTATTATTTAATTTAGTTCAAATGAAGCACAAAATGTACACATAATTGGACTTTGTTTTCTAGTTAGAAATACATTTTTATCGAATAAGAAAAATTGCATTGATGTGCCCGTCCAGCAAGCACCGAAATATAACGTAAGAGAAGTATTCTGAATGGACAGAGAAGTTGAGAGAATGAAGACTTTTCTTTCAGGAGAGACAAAAAATTGGATCAAGTTCCCGAGGGTGAAAATAAATGAAAAATAATAGTCAGCTAATGTTTCTCCGGAGATAAACCCCCGAAGAACTCTCCTCCCCTCGGGAGAAGCAACTCCATTTCCCAATGGAGACATATTCTAAAGCATCCTCCCAAAACATTTTCGCTTAATTAACAAAACAGTTTGCGGAGGAAGGACCGGAAGTCTCACTCGGGCAAGGAAACCCCGCGGGGGAGTAAGGCGGGTGGAATTGGAGGGCTGGATGGGGCGAAGGCGGGAAGGGGGCGGATGGATGAAGTTGCGGAGGCGAATCCAGTGGATGACATCTCCGTCGGAGGTAGGGGAGAGCACGGGTGGGGAGTGGGGCATGCAAGGAATGAGTGTCTGGATGGGAGAGGCGTAGAAATGGAAGAGGCGTCTTACAAGTATATATACTCAAGAATATACGGCGTGAGGAGGGGGGGGAAGTTTTGGTGTGGGGGGGAGGGGTTAGTCGTGGGAAATGGGCCGTTGCGAGTAGAGTGTCTCCCTTAGTGACGAGGGGGGGAGGGATGCGGGGAGGAGATTTCGAGGAATGCGGAGGAGGGGCGGAGAGAGGAGAGGGGAGGGAGCGAATGAAGAGAAATACTCGCTGCCGCAGATTGCCAATGGCGTCCACTCCGTAGTCCTCGTAGTCTCGCTCGTGTTCCGCACGCACCCCCTGCCACACTTTCCCCGGCCGGCGAGGGCGACGCTCCCCGTTCCCTTCACTTCGACAACACCGCTGATTCAGTCTTCAATCCTCTTGGCACTCTTCATCCTCAGCGCATTTTCACTTTTCGACTCCCTACATTTTCACGACATGTGTAAGCAGCTGAGAAAAATTCGTCAAATCCTAATTTACAGGGGAAAATTACAAAAAAACATGCAATGTACAGGAATCGTTTAGCATCTTATTCGCAGGTAGGGTCAATGTTGTCTGATGGATAATCTTCACCTGCTTAGCGTAATGCATGTTATTTAGATGAATGCATGTAGTTTACTGCTGCATGACACAGACCTAGGTACATGTTGATGAGTATTTTAAACGGATCGGTTATAAAAGTTTATTTTTTCCGAAAATTAAGTCGATAATAAATAAATAAATAAATATTTATTTATATTGCAAATATCTATACGTAATATTGCAATTGAGGCACTTATTCCCTGGCCATGATTGAATGTCACGACATTTGCATAATTCGAAAATAATATCCCTCAGAATATCCGAATTTTGGAACGGGGACGTTTATAACATTAATTTATCAATGTATTGACGGATTGAAAGTTGGTGGGTAACGGAGGCTCTTAGGGCACTAAAATAAAAAATAAATAAATACAAATTTAGCTCATCTACGCAATCCAATTTGGCAATAAATCCATTTCGTGAGGATCCCATATGCTAGCAGGATATTCGACAGTCAAATCGACATGAAGATGCCAGCTGGAATCCTGGACAAACTACTGCCAGCAGAAATACAACGACCGCAGTGAAGCCATGCAGCCTTTGAAAGATTTTACCGACTTTTCAGTTCGCTCAAACAGCTACGTATTGTTCAAAGCAGTGTACGTTCTCAGGGATCACCCACATTACATCACAGTGATCACCCATTAGAAGATTAAGGAGCGCCTCATTAAATAAACCTGGGCCCGGTTTCCGAAAGCTACAAGACAGCCTTCACGTCCAGGCAATATGCGAATACGGTGCCTGTTATACTACCAATAAACTTGTTACGTGCCTAAATTTAACAGAATGAAGCCCCTAAACCTTAGGTAAGTATCATAAATAAAAGATCAATTTAAATAGTTCTTAAGATCTTACTTCACGATCTTATTAATTTAGTGATTAACAAGGTCGTGAAACCAAGTGAGTAAGAGGACTTCTTGAATACGTTGGTTCGAAATGGATAAAGTTCTCACGAGGTCCAGCACGAATTGATGTCACGTTTAGGTCCTAAAGAGTTACAGAAGTGTTTGGACGCTACATAATTATAGCCACGTATTATTAGGCAGCACTACAGCTTCCGTCCTGGTCTAAGTACTCCTCCGAGTGGAACTAGTCCGAAATCGAGGACCCCTTTACATGAGGAAAGGCGAAGGCATGCGGGATTCTATTAGCGTCCGTGTGATGCATTTTCGGTGGCGCCCCTCTCCTCCACACGTTCCCCCCACTCCCCTCGTCTCTTCCTCCTCCTCCACACGTTCCCCCCACTCCCCTTGTCTCTTCCTCCTCCTCCACACGTTCCCCCCCCTCCCCTTGTCTCTTCCTCCTCCTCCACACGTTCCCCCCACTCCCCTTGTCTCTTCCTCCTCCTCCACACGTTCCCCCCACTCCCCTTGTCTCTTCCTCCTCCTCCACACGTTCCCTCCACTACCCTCGTCTCTTCCTCCTTCCCCTCTCGCCGAGCGGCCTCGTGCCTCTCCCTCTCCCCCTTTTCCTTCCCTACCCCTTCGCCCATCGCCCCCTCAGAGCATCCTTCCATCCAGCCCCGCCCCTTGTGCCCGCGAACCCTCACGATGTTGTATCCTTTAAAGCGCAAATCTGGTTCCTGCCTAAGTAGACGGAATAGGGGAGCCGACGGTTGGTGTGTTTGTGCGAGGGTGTCGGCGAAAGCAGCAAAGAGGGGGTGAGAGGGGGGGCAGGGGGAGCAGGGGGGGGGAAGAGAGGCTTTAGGGAATTGGATGGAAGGAAGGGTAAAAAGATGGCTGCAATGACTTGTAACAATGCAAGTTTGGAATACGACATTTGTAATACGCTGTAAGTGCTTGGGATCCTTGGGAGCAATCATTGGTTAAAGAATTAGATTAAGTTCAGCGAAAACCCTTCAGAATCGTCAAAAATTGCTACGATAAGGGAACGAGTTTGACAGACCTTCTGGAGGAATTTGATCGGGAGCTGCGTGAGATTCTAAGAGAACAAGCGGGACTTATGACCCTGCACTAATTAGGTAGGCTAGACCACAAGGACATGATAAGGGAGATAGACTCCAGAGCAGATGGATATAAATATTCGTTCTTTTCTCGGAAAATCAGGAATCATAAAAGTAACAAATCAAAATTATTATTTAAATAGTAAAGACATTCATTCGATTTCCATGCGAGATCAAGAGAAAACGCTGCGCAGTCACCTGGTGCATTTGTTGGTGCTGGCACATGTGGGTACGTTGAAATGGGTTTTTCATCGACGTATTCTTCTGCGTGGGTGTGCATTGACAAGGTTTGTTTCTTTACATGTGGTCGAATTCTATTTTACGGGTGGTGTCCGAGCATCCCCCGCCAAACACCCTTGTGCCGGCTTGTGGAGAATCTTATAGGTGTGGATGTAGAAAAAGTCCCATCGGAATGTATTTACCTGGATTCCCGCCAAGAACGGCTAATTCAAATTACGTAGTAAATCACGTAAGACTCCAACGATGGATTTAAGAGGCACGGTCAAATGGCCAAAGACAACGGTTAGTGAATAGCATGACGCGGTTATTCCACGTAATAGGTATGACTTCACTGCTCGGCACACGCTTTGATGGGGCACTCCTTCGAAAGGAAGCGCAAACCCGCAATCAAACCTGGTCTAAACTGAAATAATATCCAGTTTAATGATGAAGTTTCATTGGATTAAACGGTCCGGCAGTTACACCGGGTCACGCCAGATATCGAGTCCTACAATGGAATTAGTGTAAATAGACAAGGCTAGAGAGTGAGTGAGTGAGAGAGAGAGGGAGAATTGTAGGATAAATTATGAAAGAGACAGTACTCCAGTGAAATATTAGGATTTACAGCTGTCGACGTTGTTGACGATTCAATCTAGTTTTACAAATAATAGAAGATGATAATGAAAAGACAAAGGAAATAAAAAGAAAGAAGAAAAAAAGGATAAAACAAAATGGATATCTTACAAGATGAAGTTTGGCTATTATCTATGGAAAGTAATATAGCATGGAATATTTCATTTGCTAAAAAGAATTTAATGATCAAATAGAAAATTGCACCATTACAAAACTTGTAAGAGGTATTCTCGTTTGTTAAACGAACGGATATAATGAACAGGATCTCGAAAAAAGAGTCAATGAGAATGAAAGATTTTTTCCTTGATATAGGCCTTTAAACACTTGGTACATGGGTATAGAAATATTAGGCCTTTAGTGACTCGTCGAAAAATATATGATTATAGATCGACGAGTTTCAAGAAATACGTTACAAGCTTTAAGGTAAGGTTATGAAAAAATTTGTTAACAAAATAAATCTGGTAGGGGTTGAAACGAGGTTTTTGAATGAATGGTAAAGAAGTTACATGAAAAAGTGAATTGCGGTGATATTATTAGGCTTATTTAAAAATGAGACAAAGAAAAAGAATACCATTAGGGAGAATGAAAGTATTCCTTTTTTATAACATGTGATTGTTGATGAATTGAAGTCACTGGGTTGTTTTTTGGAGAGTATTATAAGTGATGGGGTCATTAAACACGAATGCACCTAAAAACTAAGCTAAATGAAGGGGGGATCTAGGCAAGGTACGCCTAAAATTATAAAACATTAATTTACACGATATCGTAGCATTACTCTCGTGGAAGATCTTAAATTCAACCGATATTATAATATATGGTAACAGTCATTCTTTGTGAAAATATTTTACGTTGATTTTGGTAAATTAAAAATCACAAGTTCAATTTCCACGCCTTTAATTTATCCAACCATGGTTTCAGCACTGTGTGTCATTATCAACACCACTGACAATGGTACACTGTGCCGAAACCAGGTCGTTCGCAAAGGCAATGGAATTGGGGTAGACCCGGAAAAGTGACCGTTTTTTCGAGTAATATTTATTATTTAGCATATATCTTCAATGTAACCTGGGAGAGCTACCCAGGCGGAGGGCGTGTCACGTGAGAAACTCCACAAATATATTTCCCTCCGATTTCACTCCCATATCAACCCCCCTTTCCGTCCTCCCTTCTTCCTCCCCATCCTCTTTCAAGCACCACTCCCTCCCTCCGCGATCCCCGCCCACCGCACCCTAACCCCTCCACATCCCACCCTCCCACACACATACATGGTGTCTCCACCCCCCGCTCTACTAAATGGACTTTCTATGTAGGCGAGAAAAGTCCGAAACCGCATAAAAAATCCTCTCTCTCTCTCCCGCGCTGCATCCACCCTCGCCGCGATCCCACACCCCGCACCCCTCTCCGAATATTCCCACACCACCACGCCCCCTCACATCGCATCTCATCCCTCCCGCTTCCGCGCAGTCGCTCGTCCGACGTGTCTTGCACCGATCCCCCAGCCCTTCGACCATCCACGCCCCTCCCCCCGTCCACCTTCGCTACACTCCCCTCAATCCTTTTCTGTTGACGCTCCTCCCGCCACGTTCTCCATAACCATGAGAAAGTACAGGAGATTTTTTTATTTGCGAGGCCACATCTGAAATATGCGGAAAATATTTGGGATGCATCGGGGAAAGTGCTAATCAAGAATGCCGAAGGGAGGAAACTCAGCTATTCCCCGGAATGTATGTATTTGGAAACCAGTCGTAAAGAAAACAACTTTTCATTGTGCGCCGTAAGTCGAGCGACGCGAATTAAAAAACTGCAGGTACTAAGAAATGTTCATCTCTGCGGAAACTATTGTCTACGTGCTCAGTCCTGGTCGAGGGGGAGGGATGGGTTTAAGATCTGGCATCCCTTGTTTAGCGTGCGCTATTATTACCAGCACCACCACCACATATGTTTGCCAAACGGAGAGTTTTGTCAAGAGTTTGCCAATATAGCCAAGCCTTACGAAGAAGAGTTTGAAATAGTGGTCGAAAATGAAAGAAGCCAGGAAATAATTTGATTGTTTGCATGGCGTTTGAACGCGAAATGATTATATAAGAATAATCCTTTAACAAAATAGCGTTCAACCCTTTGACAGGCTCGAAGCAATGAACGTAATTTTATTCTTTCTCGAGGGTATATCCGTGATGACATAAGTTAAAATTTCCGATCATCAAATTTTTGACCCCTCTTTAATCAGGGGCAGAGATTTTTCCTTCTTGCTTCCTGATGAAGCCTTTATGATGACTGATGACCTTTCTGTTTAGGGCACCCATTCCACTCTTTGGTTGTAAACTTTCAAAATCCTCACGCTTCCTCCACACTTAATTTGCATTGCTAGTTTCACCCCTCAGTTTATTAGGCATCCCTTTGATTACTACATTCTTTTATCTATTTAATTTTAGTACCCTTCAAGCAACCGTTAGGGTGCGTGGCAAGGGGGGAATACACACCTGACTAATTTTGACCCGAATATGATCCTTACCGCGGGCGGACAATGTTATTCTGATGCCTTATAGTTCGTGGAAAATATAACATCTTAAATCTGTTCTACAATTGATCGCCCTAACTTTATTGACATGATTTCTCCTGCCGTAGTACGATGGGGGCAATAATACATTTTCAACATCATCGATAAAGAGACCTCCTTCCAATTTATTCACGAGCTTCAATGTATAATTTAACCTTCCCTCCGTGAGTGATACCCAGCCAAGCTCCTCTAATATTTTGGATACGCCTCTAAGTTTATCCTAAAAACGTTTTACAAATCTAGTTCTTCTACGCTGCACGCGATCCAATTCGGCAATTAATCCAACGTCGTAAGGATCCCATATACCTGGATAATATTCTAAATGAGGCCTAACCATTTCATTTCATAACCTTTTCAACACATTTACCAAGTACTCTTCTAATAAATCCTATTTTTTGTCAGCTTATTCACATATTCCCTGTATGTGTTTCACCCAGGAGAGATCTCGAGTGGGGACAGATTCCATTTCCGTATTCCCAATGCAGTAGGCGTTCGGGTGGGAATTGCTATTTTCCCAAAAATTGATGACTACGCACTTTTTAAAGTTTAATTCCAATTGCCAAGTGTCCCACCAGCGTTGTTAAGGTCATCTCTTAAAGCTGCTGTATCCTCAGGATCACGGATATCACGGTAAACCACGGCATCTTCACTCATCTATCTTCCTAATCATCTTTTCTGTACTCCATGGTCTCCTTGTCGTTCTCCTATATACTCTTCTTATAGTTTTGCTTGCGGTTTTCGATTTCCCTTTTTTGATCTGTTCCCATCTTTCAACTACTGCATCCGTCTCCAAGTCCGCAACCATAATGTAATTTTAACCAATATCTTCATGATAACATGACTTTCTCCTTTCTTTCCAATCCCGCGAATGTTTTTTCAATCCATTTCCTCATTCGTCTTTCCATATTGAATAACCCCTAAATACGATACAGACTCTCTTCATCTCCCGGGAAACTTTGTGCATAAATTACTCTCACTGTACCCTTAGACTTCTTGCCCCTTAGTATTGCTTGATGGATGATGTAAATAAACAATGTTCGTAAACTAATTTCGTTGATTCGCTTTTTATTCTACTTATAAAATTGTATTTATTCTCATCGTCTACGTTTATTATATTTCTTCCTGCCATTTGATGCCTATTCAATATTATTGCCACACTTCGCTTGATCCCTTCCCCTAACCTGTATATTAGTCTACAATTGTCACTCCAGTAATTCCCGCTATCATTTCATTTCACCTCGTGCAGCTGGAATTGGTAAGTGATAGCACCGAATCCATTTGTTGTAATTATCTAACAATCATCGGTACGAGGCTCTCACAAGTTCTGCTCCTGGGGTCGCCTGCCCAGTGAAGCACGTTTGCAAACCGGGCGGAGGGAGGGACGGGGGAGGAGGACGAGCTGCCACGCAGGCGTCCAGACCGTGGCGGCAAACCTTTTCCTCTCAAAAGGGAGGCCACACACCGTCCGTTCGACGGGACGGATGACCACCGACAGGGAAGGCAGCGTGAGGAGGAAGGCGCGGGGGGTGCTAGGGGATCGGGATGTGGGGTTCCCGCTTTGGGGGAGTCTCACTAGGGATCCGGGTGTTCCGCCGCCGCTGCAAATGAATTCGCAAAGGAGGGATCTATATTTCCTTAAAGACCGGCTGAGAGTCGTCCGGCGCCCTTCCACATGCGCAGGCCTGAACCGAAAGAAATACCCCAGAGGGATTAGGCGAAAGGGTTTATCTTTTCTATCTTCCAAAGGGATAAATATATTTGCGCTCTCAGATCTCACTAGGTTTCCGCCGCCTTTCAAAACGAGCTTCCTACCCGTCCACCTTCCTCGCCGCGAAGCCCTTGCCGCAATCTCCCCCCTTTCCCCGCCACACCTCGGGGCTCCTCCCTCGCATCTTTCCTCGAAAGGATACCGAAATCACAACCGTCTTCAGCAGCAAAGAGTCGACTCTCGAGCCACCTTAGAAATTAAGGCTCGCCTCGCAGTGAATCAGAGTGACTTTTCCCCGTTTTTCTCTCGAGTCATCTTTGATGGAGTTCCTGGTATGGAATGACGCTTTGCCGCACACCATTGCTGTAACTTATAGGGTGCCAATTCAGATATAGATCTTCATTGAGGTACTCAACGTCAACGTTGAAATGCTAGTGTTAAAAAATCTAATATCATTCATTTAGTACAAAAGTTTATGATGCATCGATGAAAACTAACATTCATGGCCCTGTCTTCTGCCAATGCCTTAAGAAGTCGTCGGCGTCGGTGGAAATGATGGAACCTGGAAACGCTAAAAACAGAAATGTATTTTGTCTTATAACCCAAGTGATCTTACATGTCAAACGAGTTTTTTCTTCTTCATATGGCGTGGGATTTAAACGTGATCTATTTCGTGAATTGCTGCATAACGTGTTGGTGAGAATTAGAAAATATGCCCAAGGAGATAGAGAGAGAGTAATAACAATGAAACGGTCAACCCAAGAAAGCTCTCGTAGAAAGAAGCAAGTCGTGGAAGGACCATTTAAGAGAGGGGGAAGGAAGCGCAGGGCGTGTTTTGCGAGGAGGGGTGGCGAACGCAAGCAAGGTGAGGGGCGAAGAGTGCAGGAATGAGATATGGTTTGGCGCCGTCCGATTGGGGAACAAAAGAAATCTAATCTCGAACCGAATAATTTAGATGCTCTAAATAGGCATTTCGTCTGCGAAGCTCAAAAACACAGCATGTTTAAAGTTTTTCCCGTATTTACTGTCCCTTTTTTACACATTTAAGATGAACCCAAGGGAAAAGTGTCGGTTTAAAGTAATCCTATCACTATCCCACCTCCGTTGGATGGAATTTTGGACTACGACGACGGTTTGAAGAAGATATGCGAGTATTGGAACGAAAACTCGGAAGTACTTGCTGCAAATAAAACCAGAGCGAAATAAGAAAACCTACGAATATCCAGGGTAACGTAGAGAGAATAAGTGGAAAAGTGTGCAGTAAGGCAGATATGCACGCATAGGAAAGCAGGGGGCGCATTATGCGTCAATTTTGAATTTTTTATTAGTGAGTATTATTTTCTAAATTAGAATTTTTTTCACACAAAATGAGTTAAATCAGTATTCAGAGAAAAAATCATAACTGAAAATATCAGTACTTGTAATCTAAGCAAATTTTTTTCTCCAATAATTCTAGCGTTTACTGTGGAATTTCAACAAACACATCCTATTAAATAATATTCCTATGTGCAGAGTAACATATGCGTCACCAGGATTTAATGCAGTGAAAGAATAACAAATGAAGGGATAAAGAAGAGAAAAAGATATTTCTTGAAAACACCGCAACGAAAGGGCTGATTTATTGGGTATGAATGAGTTAATTTGGTAGAAAGAAATTCCAATGTGGCTCCACTTCAATCTGCCCTTGCAGGGTGGCAAGGATCGCTGCGTCAATTGTATTCTCATGAGTACAGCCAAATTATTTTTTATGAAATGCAATGTTGTTATAGCTGCTCATCTATATTAAGGATAACAATTGGAGTTAATTCAAAACAAAAATATTCCTTTATCGAAGATGAGACACAGGTATCCACGCACCACCGCCAACTATGCACTACAATCGATTCGTAACTCCACACAAAAGGTATTCTAAGAATCTGAAGTAAATGAGAGATGGCAACGGAGTGGGAAACGAAGACGTGATGAGGGTAGCTGACGAGTGGACGGAAGAGGGAACTACTGAGATCACAAAATAACCGATGGTCAACTGTCATCATATGTTTTATCCAGACATCTACATTACTATTCCGCAATCCACCATAAAGGTGTGTGGCAGCGGGTGCAAATGCCAGAAGGGATATGGTAAATGGATAAAGGGATAAGGGAGAGGAAGGGTGATTATATGGTTAGAAAAAGAAAAAAATATTCACCAAAAAACCTCCAATGAAGAGCAAATTCATGTGCATGCTAGAGGAAAACGATGTTCCAAACAAGCGTTCATGTCACCCACTAAAAATCCCTCTTTGGTGTGCGAACAAGGAAGGAAAAAATTAACCATATACACGATAGACTTCCTAAAAACCGATAAAGGTTGTACAGAACTGGAAAGCAAAAGGGGAATAATGCTATGGTCCACGGCCATGCAAATTGTGATATATAATTATATATTAAATAACATATAGTACATATGTTCAAGTCCCGGTGGAGGAAATATTTTTACATTAGTGGTCTGCTCAAATCCGCCTTCCCCACCTCTCCCGTGTTCGTCCTTTATGTGTGTTCCTATCCCCTTTCCTTATATAAATATATATATATATATATAATATATGTATATATTATATATATTATATTATATATATATATAATATATATATTATTTCACACATAGAAATATATATATATATATATATATATATATATATATATATATATATATATATATATATATAAGGAAAGAGATTAGGAAAATACATAAAAGACGAACACGAGAATGGTGGGGAAGGCGGATTTGAGCAGATGACAAATGTAAAAATATTTCCTTATCCGGGATTTGAACGCCGAGCCTTCCCCTTGCCGGGTGGATGTTCTACCACTTAAGCTAATAAGGAAACCTGATTTACACTGCAGACACGGGAAAAACTTTAAACATGCTGTGTTTTTGAGCTTCGCAGACGAAATGCCTATTTAGAGCATCTAAATTATTCGGTTCGAGATTAGATTTCTTTTGTTCCCCAATCGGACGGCGCCAAACCATATCTCATTCCTGCACTCTTCGCCCCTCACCTTGCTTGCGTTCGCCACCCCTCCTCGCAAAACACGCCCTGCGCTTCCTTCCCCCTCTCTTAAATGGTCCTTCCACGACTTGCTTCTTTCTACGAGAGCTTTCTTGGGTTGACCGTTTCATTGTTATTACTCTCTCTCTATCTCCTTGGGCATATTTTCTAATTCTCACCAACACGTTATGCAGCAATTCACGAAATAGATCACGTTTAAATCCCACGCCATATGAAGAAGAAAAAACTCGTTTGACATGTAAGATCACTTGGGTTATAAGACAAAATACATTTCTGTTTTTAGCGTTTCCAGGTTCCATCATTTCCACCGACGCCGACGACTTCTTAAGGCATTGGCAGAAGACAGGGCCATGAATGTTAGTTTTCATCGATGCATCATAAACTTAGATAACTAACATAACTGGGTCTCGAATTTTCGGTGGTTCACCCAACTTTCTCAAGAGGAGCTAAGAACAGAACAGTTTCTCTTTCATATGTGTTTCTGTGTTTGTGTCTATTAGTGTTAATTCCATTTACCTTATTGCTCACGTCCTTGGGATTTTCATAAAAGTGTATTTTATATATATACACACATTAATTATTAAAAGTTTATATACACACATTAAAAGAGAACAAGTTTTCGAAATTTCGCACACTTGCCAAGCTAAAGCAAGATAGCGGAACTGCGGACACCTTAGATTGCGAAAAAGGACAACCGAGACACACGGTTTTGCATCCAGGATACTCCGGCGAACCCTCCGTCATCGCTCCCTCGCTTGTCATCATCCACACGCGTCTTCCGGGATCCTCCTCGATGACTCCCCCTCCGACTTTGCCTCCTTTACGGGACGTCATCCTGTTTTCTCCCCCGCCCCCTCCCAATTCCCTCTCCCGCCAGTTTCCTTCCTTCCGGAGGGAGAGGCGGGGCTGTGGACCTCCCTCGCACCCATCTTGCTTTCGGGGACGCGCAGATGACCAAAGTCCCCCGCAATCCCTTCACAAAACCCACCGACGCCGTCCCCTCCCCGAGAGACGCCGCCGCCCAAGTTGACATTCGCCTGGGACGGAAGGGATGGCTCCTCCGTGCCCCGGTGGGAGGGCGTGTACGGCGAGGTGGTTCTTGGGGGAGGGAGCAGAGGCGATGGGGGGAGAGGGTTGCCGTGTTTCCTTAAGGAAGTCCTACCGTCGCTTTGTCGGGTTGTCGGCACTTCTCATGGTAAAAGATCCCCCCGAATCCCTGCTCCGTCCCCTGAAGCAGTTTGAGGTGCTCTCGCAAGATTCCCTCCGCCGCTGGCCCCTTCTTCCGTGCAATTATCCATGAGACGAGAGACGCACGATAAAGAACGCGACCCAAAGGGTTGCCGGGAAGGGTGGTTTCCCAGGAAGTGCGGGATTTGCAGCCTGGTTCGATTCAACATGTTTGTAATCTTAACTTCTCGACGAAATTTAAGCTCATCATCTAAAGCAGTCATACAGAATCCGCAAGTGTACAAAAACACTTCCAACTAATTGACTGATTCAAGGAATCAGGGATTCCCTTTTTATTATTAGACACTATATTAGTTTAATGAAAAATTATTGTTGAATTATTCCTTAGTCAAAATGGCAGTTAAAGTATATTGGGGATAAAAATAACAATTCTTCTGACACACGGGATTGCAATTCTAATTTGCATATACATAATTGACTTGGCAAAATATCCTGACTACCACCAAGTTATTCCTACCGAATGAAGTCAATCTTCTCAGCAATTTATAAACTCTGCCGACAAATATTTGCAACTAATTTCCACAATCACTCTATCTTTAAATAGAACAGATAAAATTTAATTAAAGCCTACTAATTAAAGATTAGGGTCCAAAGATATTGATGTAATTTAAATTTGTATCACAACACGAAAAAAATATTAGGAATACTGAAATTTGTCATTTTTTAATCATACGTCACCCTATTTATTTTTTACATTAAAATATTAAATATAAATGGATTTCCTAAAAATATCCTCGGGGTGGTTATTTGGGCGAACATATAAGTAACAAACATATTTTCATTTATTCCTATCTATTAACCACTAATTAAGAAAAAATCCAAAAAGTAAATCACTCTTAGATCTTCATTTTGAGATTTTTTCACATTTGAACTGATATTAAAATTAACTTGCCAAAATATCCATGCACCTAAAATTGAATATCTGTTCGAGAATGCACACAGAGATAATTTTTGTGGGTTAATATTTGTATTGATTTGAAAAGAGTATTCAATAATCATGGGTTGCGGTAGTCCAGGGGGTAGAGCGTTGGATTACTGACCGGAGTTGGATTACCCCGGTTCGATTCTCGGGGCAAGCACTGTGCGCCTGCAGCTCCACACAAGCTATGTGTGGAGCTGCAGGGCTAGAGAGTAGTGTAGAGCTATGTATGTTCGGGTACCAGATCTTCTTGGGAAACCATAACCGGCACAGGGGAAGGAACTGGCCCCTCTACACCTGATGTGTGAATTTCACACGCCGTCGGGCTTCATACTGGGTGAACTCTACCATCACCTACCAGACCGACCTTCAAGTTGATTACTGTGTTTTAGTAAATAATAATAGCTTTTAGTTTTAAGTGTCTGTGGTTTTGATAGTCATTGTACCCAATGGTGTCTCAAGACATTGCATCTTATCGAAATAACTATTTTTTAACCTGTATGTAGTTATGCATTTCTGAGAAGCTGCCAATCCTGTGAGGTTCTCTAGAGTCTCTTATTCAATATCAATTGTAAAACACACCGTCAACATTTTATAACTACAGATTTACTACCGTATGCAATATGTATTGAACATATAGCTAACCAAGCAAGCACTTAGATCTCCATATTTTTATTTTTAGGATGGTTAATATTTTATGGTATATATGCGTGGCAAAAATTATAATTTTAACATCTTGCTATATCGGAAAATCTAGCCAATTTTTGCGAAATCAATTTAGGAAAAAGCGAAAGCAACACGTAGATTTGGATCCCTGCCCATGCGTCTTCGCATAGAAGAGCTCCCCCAGGGTGGGAAGTAAAGTTTTGTCTGATAAAGTAGGCGCATTGAGATCGAGAATAGGGCAATGTATTTGTTCTACTCTTAAACTGATTTATTTGGCGTTGCAAGGGAAACGTTTTTGCAAAAAATTTATTTTATAAATCAATGTTTAAATTTGTAACGGAAACGAAAATGTAAAATGAACTCTACTTTTCACGTACTAATAATGTATTAATAATAGTAAATTCGAAAGTATTGAAATTTTCTTGAAAATTTATGAAACAAACTACTTCAAATGGGCCTTCATTCAAAATATTACTTCCTATTCACAATGCCTTGCAGCTGCAGTACTAGCCACGAATCCCGTAATGCATTCCGACAAACGTCGGGCCACTCTCGACATTGTGGCCGACAGCATGAGAACATCCAATTTTCCCGACGGATTCGATGCAGGTGTGCCTTATTTATATGAATAACCTTTTAAACTCACTTAGAAAAATAGACATCTCCCTTTGTCAGAGAGAGGAGACTCATTATTGACCTCCTTCGGGGGCCCTTTCACAAACACAGGACGTGGCGGCGGCCGAGCGTACAAAATCTCCCTTCTCCATTCAATCCCAGCCTTCAAAACCCACGCACACCACCCCCTTCCCCTCATTCTGACTCCTCGCACCCTTCAAACTCTGGCGAACTCACCTTCCCTCCCCCCCCCTCCTTTCCCTAGGGGCAGGGGCCCGGCGCGAGTAAACCTCTTTCCCAGCGTCGAAAAGGAATATTTATGTGGACGCAACCAGCCAGGTTTTTCTGCGGGCTCACTGGGGAGGGAGAGGAGCATCTTGTCGCGGCGGCGGCGGGATGAGAAAGCAGCCGAAAGGAGCACCCTATTCTCCCACCCCCCCACCCACACGTGCTCCCTCCATTCCCCCTTAAACCCTCCCTCAAGTCCTCAAACTCCTCCCTTTTCCGTTGCTCCCAGGCAAGTTGGGAGTCCGATAGACCCCAAAGGAAAAGGAAATGCTACACTTTCACATCAGTAGTGCTAGGTGTAACTGCGTGGTTATTTCTTCATTATGATTTGAACGATTGGAATAAGCGTGTAGAAATATAGCAAGTAAAATCAAATATGTATTTCTGCGTGTTACCTTGGCTTGCGGCACAGGGAAATTGAACGCGGCCTCGTTCACTCCGACTGCGATCATTCCGCCCAACAGAGCGAACGTGATCGCGAAGGAGGAAGAACGACATTTCACCCTCGCTCTCCTGAGGACCGAACAATTTATCCTGAATCACGAACCAAAGGCATTCAAAAGTGGAATTTAGGTCCTCCAATTTCACGCAGTTGACGAGGTTCGTGGAAAACATTTCATGTGACACTTTATCCATGCCTTAAGTACGTTCGTATTAGGAAGTGCCGTTAAATAATGATGGAATTTAATTGCTTATTGCTGGACGCGCATGGTAAAATTTTCCAGAGAATAGAGACGCAGTGGTCAGATTGAGGTATGTATAGAGGGAAACTTTAACGGGAAGAACAAGAGAGGGGATGAGATGACTTCAAAGAGAAGATATGCAGACACAAAGAGCCTACCCGAAAGAAGGGTTTTGTTTGTTTGCGAAGAGTTAAGTCCAGCCTGGATTGATGAACAATGCTGAAGATTGCGAGGGAGCGTCGATAAATGGAACCTGACGGGCAAAACTGGAAACCGAGTCTGCTCCTCCGGATAAATTTCAGAGACGGAAGGCATTAAGCGTTGCATAGATGGTTAAAGGATTGTCAAGATGTAAACGTGAAACAGTAGCAGGAGTAAATTGAGAGGCTAGAAAGTTATAATTTGAAAAAAAATAAATTTAATAAATGGGAAAAAATTCGCATTAAAACTTTTTGAAAAATAGATTATTCCAGTTAACCATAGATATAGAATTTAGGTAGAATCTTGAGGACAGAATTTCTGAGCCAAGCCTTTGGATACGATAAACTTTGGTTCGGAATTGGGAGTTAACCGCGACACATCATTTCAGAAATGAAGACATTGGATAGCAGGGGAAATCGGAGTATTCGTTGATAGACAAGGAAATAAGGACAGGTTGCCCGCTCTCTCAATTGCTTCTAAACCTATGCCCAGAGGGAAATCGAGGGAGCGGATGATCATGATAAAATGCTTTATTGGGTGAGATGAGAAAGTCCCTTCTACCACCCAACCCCTAGCGGTCGAAGTGAGAATCAATGGGAGGAGCAGAAGCTGATAAAGTCAGCTCTGCAAATACCGTTTAACCAAATATGAAGTACATCCATTAAAAACAATTGCAGCATTCAAGGATCAATGCGTGATGTACTGGACAAGATTTGTAATTAGAGAGGATGTTAGACGCAAGAAAGGTAAGCTAAATAAGTTGTAAAACAAGGTAACCTAAAGAAGCTGAGAATGAATTAGAGCAAATGGCGAAGTTCGCACGTTTTGGCATTATGTTAGAGAAAGATTAGATTGGTATCAAATATGTCTCTCAAAGAAACACTTGCAATGAGCGAATCGAGGACAAATATGTGGTAATATATGGAACGCAGCGCTGTAAGTTTCCGAAGTCGGATATGTGGGGAGACGGGGTAAGGGGAGAGTTGAAGGCATTTAATTTGAAGTGCGTATGTCGGAGAAGTGAGAAGGTCGAGCGGAGAGGGGAGCGGACGATTGAGTTGCAATAGAGCAGGGAAGAGGTGAGAATCGAAGAGAGCAGAAAAAGTGGACATGGAGAGGGCACGTATTCAGCGGGATGTTTCAGAGTGCTAGGGAAGGGAGTCTATTTGGCGGGCGGGGAAGAGAAAGAAGGGGATTAAGCTCTCTCTAGACAACATGAAGGGTGGCTGGAAACGTGCACTGAAGAACTCAGGGAAAACAAGTGATTGGGGAGAAGCGATTTGGGGACTCATTCTTCCGAGTGCAATATCATTAAAGATGCCGTTCAAAACTTATCTCTAATATTGGACTAAGTATGATGAAGACGAATACTTCTCCTTGTTGATCAATATATAGTGATTCCAACATTATTTCATGTCTTTGATCTTGCCAACACTTTCAACTTGAAGCAAGGCAGAAGTCAGCGATCTAGCCATTCTTGAGAAAACCAACGGGGTGTTTGGCAGTATTTTTATGACACGACCCTAAATCATCTAGGGTGCTATTTGTGTTCCTCTTCATTGACAAAAAAGGTCGGATGAGAGAAATGACACCAGTATACGTCCTGGCTCCTCTCGGCGTGGCAATATCGTATTTATCATATGTAATACCCTAAGATAATTTATGTCTTTCTTCCGAACCGCCTCTTCCCTCTACATCCTGCCCCCCCCCCTCCCAACACCCTTCGGCCATGTTGTCCCTCTTCCCCCGCCTTCCTTCCCTCCTCTCTCTCCCGTCTCCATCTCCCCGTTCAAGCACCACACCGGCCTTTCGCCCCCTTCGACCCCCCACCCTTTCTCCCCCTTCCTCCGTGAACACACACGACCCCTCCGCCCACATCTTCCCTTCGAAAACTCATGCAGCCCCTGCCTGCCTTTAAACCCCTCTCGGCGAGCACAATATTTGCTTTCCGGCTTACAAATGAGCGGGCAACTTGCGCTCTTGATCCTTTGTCGAACGGAAAAGGATGCGAAGGGAAGCAAGGACCGTACTTTTCCCGCGTGCAGGCTGAACCTCCCACGAATCCGCACAAAAACGCACGCACGCACACCCTCAAGGATCCCTCTAAAAAGGATCCTTTTTATCGTCTCTCCCTCTTTATCTCTGTCCTTCTCTCCCTCCTCCCTTCCGCCATTCTTTCCTCTTTCCGCTTCCCTTCCTTCCTCGGACGCAGCCATGCCGTCTGACTCGTTCGCCGTGCCGCCCTTCCCTCCCGTTCTCATTTGCGCTCTTTCCCTTGGTGGGGAAAAGCGCGCGACTACCCGGTCGAGAGGGGGGAGACTCGTGAAGTTCAAACCGGCGTGCCCCCTTTGATCCCCGGGCTTGCCCAAATATTTTCGAGGGTCCCGCCTCAAAACTTCGTGAGCGGAGATGATTCCTTCGTGTTTGTTGCCCACTTCTTGAAGGCGATGCAAGTTGCCTCCTGAGGGCCCATAGGATTCGGGTCGCGACGTGCTCCTTGAGTACAGTGTAAGATTTGTGTGATTTTGGTGTCGGGCAGTAACTGCTTTCCTCAAGCATGTAGCTCCTCCAGTAAATTTCCCGCTGCCTTGCCTTGAATTGCTTGCCTTGCGATACCTTGCGGCCTTGAATGCTTACTTTTGAAATTGCGAATATTCATGAATATTCAATGGTATGACCAATATTCCCGATGTTTTTGAGATCAATTCAAATAAAGATCATGTGAATTCAATTCCTATTTAAGTACCATTGCCCCGTGGTCCAAATCACCCTGCTTAAAAGTTTATGCATTGCATGCATCCGTATTGGGACTTACTGGGTCGCACCCAAAAGTGGTAAAACTGATTTTCTCTGGCGCGAACGGAGCGGTGGAGGGGGGTCTGCCTGGTAGTACTCAGAGTTATAAGGCTTTTTAACTCCAGTAGTACAAAATGAAGGCGTCGGGAATTATATCTGCCATTAGAAGAGGTTTGTGCTCTAAGATAGAATGTTTTTATTGATTAATAGATAACTAAACAGATTATGAGGCATGATGGTACACTGAGGTCTGTTAAAATAAAACTAGAGGAGAAAAGACCTATAGAGGACAGTTGAAAGATAACTCACGAGAAGATAGTAATGCAGAAGATACATCATTGCCAGGGTGGGATTGGGAAATGAAATGATTATTAAAGGAAGATAGGAAAAGATAATTTATAATGAAAACTTATCCTCGTTTGTAACTTTTAATTATGTTTATGCTCTTTCACTACAATTCCTTGATTCGGCTGGTGGAAATTAACAATTTTCAAGTTTGTTCTCCTAAGTGCAGAAGAATCCATAAACACAAATGAAGAGAAAAATCAGAGAGCACGCGAAGTCAGAGTGGATGCTGGAAATTCCGTTTGATAAGCACGCTTAGAGTTCTCACCCCGTTTACTCGTACGACAGGCATTTGCTTATTACTCTTCTCGAAATGGGACTCCTCCGGACATGTTTCAGCCGTAAGGGACGCAGACAGTTTTGGCCATCTGCACTTAAGTCCAGAAGGCCAGAAATACCTTCTAATTTGCCGCTTTTAATAATTCAAATTCCAACATTCTTTCGATGAAGGACTGTTATGAGTCGCCCTCACGAAGAAAATATTTTCAACATTAAAAAACACTACACGTAATATCCTAAAAAAAACTGTTCAAACGAGCGAGAAATGAAGTGATTGATTTTTATCCGCGACGAGAGATCATAACTTGGAGTTCGCACGATGATTTTCTAGCTGTAGGTCATTTAAAGCTCCATTTTCAGATGAAATAATTTCAAATAGACCCAATTTTGCACCCATCTCTTGATATTTGAATCATTATTTTTATTAGTTTTATTTTCGCACCCAAACGAACACCTAAGAGCGGTTGCTCTCTAAGGACGACAAATAAAACATTCAGAGGGTATTTACGGCGCATTAGATCCAAGCCCTCTTGCGTGCTTAGCCAGTTCAATGGCAAATACGACATCTCGCATTCAATCACCAGAAAGATATTTCAGCAAATAAACGATTGCCTAGTAGGCTAATGTTGAAGAATTTCGCATTATTTTATAAAATTCATAAGCCTATGACTTGGAAAATATATGGCGACATGGAGAGTTCTGGAAAACGACGAAAGATCTGTGGTGCGGGGTATATCTCCCGCTTTCAGTGTCACGCCTAAGCAGGGAGAAGGGTGAAAGGAAATCCTGTCGGCATGATGCACCCTCAATGAGGATTGCAAAGTAGATTCCAGTCTCACTTGCTACTCGATTAACGGTGCTTGCCGGAATTTCCACACTGTCTCGGAAGATCAGGAAGGCCCCGACACACGGATTGGGCAGTTGGCAAGGCAGCCTCATTAAGTTCTGAAGGAAAATACTTTCGGTTTAAAATTATCCACGGCACTTTCATTTGACGGAGTAAATAAGTTCGGCAGCAAAGCTAGCGCTCTCCAAAAGCAAATGAATGAAGTCATATTGGTGAGTAATAAATAAATATATATATGTACTTGGTGTTTCCATCCATTAGCCATCACCAGCCCGCCGTGTAAATTTCTTCCTGCACACTAAGGTGCAATTGTTTGTTAGTTGAAAGCATATGTATTTGCATGCCTGTAGAATGAAAGGTTTTTTGTATGAATTCATACTCGCCACTGTGGGCATAGTTTTGCAAGTATGTGTTGATTTTACATGTGGCATTGTTCTTTTTGACAGGTGGTGACCTAACACCTTCCGCCACACGCCCTTACGGCGGCTTGCAGGGTATAATGTAAATGTTGATGTACGTCACCCCCAAAAGTCAGCCTATTGAGCATAGCTCAACACAA
Organism: Hetaerina titia; assembly: GCA_037158775.1. Taxonomy (NCBI): domain Eukaryota; kingdom Metazoa; phylum Arthropoda; class Insecta; order Odonata; family Calopterygidae; genus Hetaerina; species Hetaerina titia. The sequence continues at coordinate 1,602,125 of CM073773.1, read as the reverse complement.
TACCGGAAACATACTCTGACCACACTCCGTCACGGGTGTTGAGAAATAAGACCGAAGAAGAAGACATCGGCGCGGGGGGGAGCGCGGCCCGCCGGGGGGCGTGGCCGGACGGAGCGGGACTCCACAACGTGTGCAACAACAGCCGACGGCCCCGAATCCTTGCAGCCCACGGATTTCGTGCCTCGCGCCATGTTTCTCGCCCCTCCCTCTCCCCCCTCCCGTGCACTCCCTAGCTCTTCGAAGATTAGCCATCTCCAGCCCGCCGTGTAAACACGGCAGTCGCCCTCGGGGCGGTCGCAGCGGGGTGAGGAAGTGAGTTCGGGGTGCTGCTTCGTGAACACATGTTCCGCAGTGACTCTCCCGAGAGAGCCTTGACGGTGGGGAAGGACCCGGGGGAGTCGCGCATCTTTTTGCCAGCGCCTCCCACGCCATCGGTGGAGAGTGGCGTCCTTAAAGGAGGCGTAGAATGGGGGCGAGGGGGCGCGCCTAGTGGTCGTCTCGGGAATGAGTGGCGGCGGTCAAAGAGCGAAAGGAAGTGGCGAGGAATAACACGGAGTGGAGACGAGTGGATTTGATCGCTTTCACAGATATTTTAGTGGCGGAGTTCACTCACATCACATCCCATCACGTGGGTTTGGCGGGGTCTCCTCCTCCGCTTCCAGGGGTGATTGCGAGGGGTCATTGGGGAAGGGGAAAGGGCACTAGACGTCAACTCCGTATCGAATTCACAGACGAACACAGAGTGACAGCTGAGACCTCGACAGGTTCAGCAAAAGATGTAAGGAGATGGGTGTGATATGAGCCAGACATCTAACATGATGCCATGCCTACATTTCAATGAGAGTTATTTGCCATCTACAAGTATTCCTAGTTGACGCTGGCGTTAGGGTCAACCTTACTCTCATGCGAAATTTGGTAGTATTAACCATTGGTAACTTCGTGATCAAAACAATGAATGGTAGAGGAATCAATTGCAAATACTGATGCACTAGAATATTTCACGTTTGATATAATAATTTCACTGGACTTCGTTAAGTTTTAATCTTTTAACTAGACTTCTACTCACTGATATACTTTGCTTATAGGGACAAACATATAAATACAGTTATTTGTTTATGCACTAATTACTTAAGAAAAACATGTCTTCCGGGGGAATGTTAGCGTTTTACTTATTTCCATTTTAAGTAGCACCCTCATCACTTTCAAAAAATCTCCCGGAAATGCGTCATTTAGAGCAAAAGTCCACGGAAAATTGACTTCATCATTTCGTAGCCTAGTCGGGGTACAGGCTTAAGTGAAAAACGTGGCCTCAATTTCACCAAGAAAAAATAAGAGCCCGCCAATGACTAAAACCAAAATATTTTATCCAGCAAGATAAATGCTCTTAAAATATGCAATAATATTGTAGCGGCGATATCCATCTCATTGGAAACGAAATTATAACATAACTTACCAACGAAATATTATTGTCTTAGATGGTAATTTCGCAGCAAGAGAACGACATCAGGACACATGTAATAAAACGAGCGTGTATGTGAGGTAATCGTCTTAAGTAATTATTACTAAGAAATAGCCAAGATATTAGGATAAAATTTATTCTGCATATTATTTGACCCTCACGTACATAAGAGTGTACAGCTCTTAATGTTGATTTGTTTAGCTTCAAAAAGCCTTAGATTAACATCATACTAAAAAGAAAGACTTGCACTTTTCAACAGATTTTATTATATGGGATTGTACCATATAATAAAATCAGTGGAAAAGTACAATTCTTTCTTTTTAGTATGGATATTAAATACTTCCACGAAGTGAAGCCTGAAACGATAGAATATAGCCTTCGATTAAAGTAACTTGTAATATGGGGAAGATAGAGACTCAGAGTGTATTTGAGTTCCTTCGTCAGAAAGGTTACAGCGCTCGAGAAATCCACGATGAAGTGATGGATGTTCATGGAAACGATTGGCCATCGTAGAATACACTTGTGAGGTGGAAAAGGAAATTTCAAACTCCTCTCACAGACGATCCAAGAAGTAGAAGAGCACAGGTCACGGACGATGAATAAGAAAGTGGATGACTTCATCCTGAGTAATAGACCGAAGAGTAACCATCTAAATGATCATGAATGACAATGAATCTTAATTACAGCGGTGTGGGGAAAATTATTCACGAAGAACTACGCGTGTTAAACATGTCAAAGGCACACCGGGTTCCACGACTACTGACTCGTTTTCAGAAGCAAACACGGCGCGACCTGCAATCGGCAATGAAAGCGACGCGGCTTTGAAATTTTCCACATCCGCCCTATTCTCCCGATCTCGCCCCAAGCGACTTTTTCTCATTCTCAGAGCTCAGAGAACCATTGCGGGGTCATAAATTTGAAGACACAAATGACGTCATTCAAAAGGAGGAACAATGGTTTTCGAAGCACTTTGCTGAGTTCCATAATGACGACCTGAGAAAGGTCAAGAAGACCTGGGAGAAATGTATGAATCCGGATGGTGACTATGTGGAGAAGTCTTGACAACAACAAATAAAAATTTATATTCTAGTAAGAGTAAAAATTTTACGATACTCCCTTTGTAACTAGCTGGGATGGTAAATTGCCGATAATTTGATGTCGTGATGTGCGGGCACATTGGCGTCGTGATGAAGCGGATGAACGAGGCTCACACGAAGGAGGTGCGCGTGATACCATGGGCATCCCACTGCTCCTCCCTGGAATGCACTGCAGTCGTGAGGGGACTCCGCGGGTTTCTGGTGTCATAAACCCCCCCGAGGGCAGGCGGCGACGTCCCTCTTCAGACGTGAACATCACCCCCCACCCCCTACGCATTCGCGGAGCGCTGAACTCAGGGTTGGGGGGGTTCGAGGAGGGGGAGGGAAGACGTCGGGAGGAAGGCGAGAGGAGGGCAGAGAATAGTCTTCATCCGCGGGTTTACTCACTCAGAGACCTCACGGGAATTCCTAATTGCATTCCTAACGTTTCCAGGAGGGAAGAAGGGCGGCGAGATCGAGAGGGGCGGTGGAGGGGGGCGGGGGACACCGAGAGAGGGGCAGGGGGGCGAATCCACAGCGGAAAAGGCCGACGGGGTCTGGGCGGACCGGAGCACAATGGGGAAAGCGGATTGGTTGCGCGGGGGCCATAGGGGAGGGGGGTAGGGAAGAGATAATTCGCGAAGGTAGAGGGGAACGAATGGAAAGGGGTTTGGAAAGACGTATTCTATACTCGGTATTCGCGTTGGACAAGTAATTCAAAACCCCCGATATAATACGATTCTCATACAAATTAGCAACAGCTCGATATTGAATTCCAAGCCCTTTTGGGTTAAAGGAAACATTCTCCCTAATTAAACACGATGGTTTACTTTCATTCTCCCCCTCCGGCAAGGTCAGGCGGTCTCTGTTGATTGATGAGCGTTCCTCAAGCTGATTGAATTCAATCCCTCGTGCAACTTCCCTTAAGTCATTAGTGTCAAAAAATTTACATTATCAAACATTCAAAAGTATAAGGGTCATTTCCTTTAAATGGCAAATCTCAATCAGGGTTGCAGGATAGGGATACCTCGACGGAAGGCAACGACCCACTCACAGAAAATGAAGAGATGAGGAAAAGAACCTTACCCGTAAAAACACTTTACTTCCACTTTACCAAGACAAGAAATGGGAAAAATCCAGAAAAGTGACAAGGGAATAGAGTTTTAGAAACAACCCGATTTTCCCAAAAAGAATAGCAAGGAAAGGAAGAAAAAGAAAGAAAAAAAGAAACAGCGTCGAAGTACATACGTGAGATTTTACAAGAGATATGCACTTCACGTAGGATTTTCCAAAGGGAGAATTAGATCACGCTCAAATTTATAGGAACGAGAGCATTTTTTAAAAAAGAAAACGGTCAGAGTTGTAATGGCGCACGATCTTGATTCCGATAAAAAACAATGATGAAAAATATGGGGGTTAGGGGGGGACAAAACGCCCGTTTAATTTGAGAGAGGAGGGATTTTGGGGACGGAGGTCCCGTCTGGATTGGGGAGAAGATGACGTTGGGTGGGGCGTAGAAGGGGTTGCTTAATGAGTTGGAGAACAATCTGATGGGAAAAGGGGCGGGAGGGATGCCCATTCTAAAGGGAAGCCTCAAAGTTGAGAGGTGGAGGTGAGGGCGAGGGGGCGTGGAGGGCGGGGAGAGGGCCGGGGAAGGGAGCGTTAGGTGGGTGTGGAGGGCGTAGAGGGTGAATTCCTGCCGCGGAAATGCGGCGGTTTATTAAGGAGAGGCCCCCCATCCACCGTCTTACTCCAGCGGAGGAAGACCCCGGGAAAGGGGGCGTTCAGAGAAGGGAGTTATGGTCTGGCGAAAAGGGCCAGGACCCTGCGTTTTCCTTCCTTCGGGAGAAGAAAAAGGGTTGAAAGGATTAAATTAAAATGTTTTGGTCGTCCCCGTCACTCGGGAGCCGAGGGGATTGCCGCTCTATTAGTTCGTAAGTGATGAGGAAATCGTTGAATTTTGATGAAAGCCGTATCTCATCGAAGAGAAGGTATTTTCCCAAATAATAATAAGGGCCTTGATTGTTCCAAGGAGGAAAGGAGGTGGCGGCCAGAAGTCGTACATGGCATTATGATATCAAAGGACTAAGACGGATGCACTTGAACTCACAATAAAATCTCCCTCGTCTACAGTTAATATGATCCACAAGGCGAAGATTACGGATGATTTTAGGAGAAATTATCCAGAAATAAATGTCAAGCGAAGAGAATGTTGGCTGATTTACTCGCTAACCAAAAAATTGTGGTCTTTCAACGAAAATTATTTCAGATAGAGAAGAGTGCAAGCAGCTGCTGTGGTATAAGTTTTCATATTTTATTTATTTCATCTACCTAGATCGATAACCATCAATAACCTGACAAATGACGGTCTCTGTAAATAATAATATAATTTAATAGTCTCATCCTCTTGTACGGCGCGAAAACGTGGTCGCTGAAGCAGGAGGATAGACGTAGATTGGAGGTTTTTGAAATGTGGGTGTGGAGAAGAATGGAGAAGGTGAAATGGACCGAAAGGAAAACAAATGAGGATTTACTGGAGATGGTGGGTGAGGAGGGGGATGTATTGAGAGAGATCCTATGGAAGCAGGAAAAATGGATGAAAGGTGTATTGAGCGGTAGTGGAATGTTGAAGAAGGTAATAGAGGGGAGAATGTTAGGCAAACGAGGAAAGGGTAGGAACAGGATAGGGATGTTGGACGGGATGAAGGGAGGAAAGAAGTACCCAGAGATGAAGAGGGGCATGATGTAGAGTAGATTGCTGGATTGGGTTTTGTTTGGAGTTACAAAATGTTTATTTGATAGTTGTGTCCATCCATAAACCTACCTTAACCGGTAGATTACCTAATAAAAAAATCCTCTTTCAGGTGTTACCTAAACCTAAATATATCTTAGAATCAGAGGAGATTTTATAACATATTTAAAAAATGATACGACGAACTAAAATGCAGGGTAAAATATTTTTGGTGGTACGGAAGATTATCTTATTTCTTAAAGCCAAAGTTTATCCAACATTTTTGCAGAACAAGAACTCTAATTACTCACAGAAGCATTTCATACGTTAAGTGGTCCATATTATAAATATCGGTTCAAAACTGTAATTTGATGGTATGGCATCCATGCCGCTCATAGGTGGAAGTGAGAGGAATGTGACGTCCTTGAGTTAGTGAATTCCGCGAACTAAGAATTAATCATGACATACAAGAGCGATTTCTAGGAGGAAAATTGATAAATTATGATTTTCCGTTCAGTATCAACTTTTCCCCAGGGTCATTTAAGATATTTTGGAACCTTTCTTAGGAATCTAATAGAATGACAGTTTAATATTTAATTGGGTGTATGCGCCCAGGGCTCCGAAAAAGACAGACAAAAGATACCTACTTCAGGTACGAGGATGCACAAGTATCCGTCCAAAGAGGTGGCGAGAAGTCTACTTTCCTGGAAGCAAAAGAAAAGGGACGGGGAGGGAGGCCAAAGACGTTAGAGATGAGTATGATGTGTGAGAGATTACTCAGCGTTGCACTGCTGCGTTTAACCAAAATATGCTGGTCAACCTATAAGATGCACACATTTTTCCTTGTGGCAGCCTGCCTCACATTCTCATACTTAGCTCACGCGCTGCCCCACTATAACTAAGTTTTAGAACCAAATCAAGAGTTATTTGCTATTATATTAAAGGACATTTTAGCATTAGTTCAATCTTTCAGCGAGTACTGCATACCATTGGTGAAAAGAGTGGTTCTATATAATATTAATCTCACTCAGAAGTGAGAATAATAATTAGATGTTCTTTTAACAATTTCATGAGGTGAGAAAAGAACAAGAACATGACACACATTAAGGATTACCACGAGCAATTGCTTTCCTCGCTTCGGCCTTCCAAATCAACGTATGCATGAAAAATATTAATCCGTAAATAAAACAGTTTCTGCCTTAATTGGGTGGAAAATCTTCATATTGACGTTTTTATAAATCAAACCACTTTGCTTTGCTAAGTTTATGCGAAAAAGCAAAGTGGTTTGATTTATAAAAACGTCAATATTAATCCGTGATGGAAAAGGTGGATTAATAGTTCTACCGCATAGTGGCAAAAAAGAAAGGGCCTCATCGGCTCTTAAAGATCTAGAAATTGACTTGAAAGAAATAACTTCACATCTACGTGGGTGGTCTGAAAAGTTTCCGACTCAGAAAAATTCATAAAAAATGTCTTGTATCTTTGTTAGGTTGGAAACTTTTCAGATCATCCTTGTATGTGTTTGCGTAAAGTTTCTCATGAGAAGCATTTATGCATGCTTTTAAATATGGGTACGTTCTGCACAGAATATTCCTCACTACGGTCACCGGCGTTGATCAGAGCTCCAAAATATACGACTTAACTTCTGTGCTGACGCCTAATTATGGCATGCAACTTTTTGGAGCTGCTTTCTAGAAACTGAATCATTACGCTAAACTGGCTTTCTCTTGTTTTCATTTAGGAGTTCTCTTGTTTTCTTTCAGAAGAGCTAGGCGGTAGGTCGTTTTTAGGTAGACGTTATGTCCACTTTCAAAACTTATACTTCAGTTGTAAATGAGAAAGTCTAGTGTGTAGAAATTACATGCTCTAAGTGTAAAGAGAACTCCTAAGCATAATACTATTCATTAGGTATTTCAGATAAAAATTTCATTTTCCATATCTCCCCATACAAATATCCGATAGTTGATGTTTACTAATTCGCGAAATGTACATATGTTGGATATTGTGGTAAAACGCCAACGATTAACCATCAAAACATGAATCATAATCGTCAAGCATATCATTTTTAGGATAGATTCGGTGATGTAAGTAAGAGTATCCCCTCAAAACTCGAAGCCCCAATCACCAAACTGTTCGCCAAGCATAGCGAGACACTATGTGAATGTATTTTTAGTTGCCGGTGACTTTCATTCACCAACAATGAATTTATTTTGCATAAAAAACCAACAAAAAATGGATTCCTAAAATAAAATTCTGAATATATTCGCCAAAAATTCGCTAAAACAAATATTTTGTTTGGTGTACTGAGGTAACAGCACATTCGACTTATTTACGCCAATGAATCCAGGAATTATTAAAGACGTGGAAATTAGTAATCTCAAAGCTATATTAGTAGAAATGATAATTTAGTTCTTGAAAATGATCAAGGAAAAGCATAAAATATACCTAGACAATTAAGGAACTTTAATAAGCTTCAAGAGAAGTTTTAACTTGGACTGCAATAATTCAAGTTGGAAACCGAAAGCGCTCCTGGGGATAGTTTGAAAATATAATGCGTGGTGGGATAGAAAAATGTATTGCACACAAATTACAACGTGATATTAAGAGGTAACGATGGTACAACAGAAATGTGACCGCGGCGTTAAAGAGACAAAGAAAGGTACATTACAAATGCAAAATAGGTAACAAACTAAAGATGGCAATCAAATAGAGATGCCAGAAAAACCTCCCGAATGTCGACAAAAAGCAAAAAAGATTTTGCCCAAAGCCGTAACTTTAATATGTTATGCGAATGGCCCAAAATAATTTTGGTCTTAGGTCACAGATATACAAGGGAAATATCTAACTGTATATTTCTTTAGAGACAGAAATTAGCGAAATTATGAAAGATAAAATAAGAAAGCCCAATATCCTAAAGAATTTTTTCAGGCGGTCTCCACCAAATTTTAGTGCATAAAACTAAGTTCCCCACGCAATCGAAGATCTCGTTAGCGATATATTATTTCCCCGCAGCAAAAGAAAAACGGGTACGACGTATTAAACCAAATAAAGCACCAGGTTCGGAAAAATTCCCCGAAATATGCAGCAGGAACTTGCGGGAGGAATCGCACCTTTTTAAAAACCGTATTTTAAAAGTTGATAGAAAATGATTCAATGCCTCATAACCTCTCTTTACAAACAAGACCGTAGAGAAGACCTCGGCAATTACAACCTGAATTCTTTAGCATCCATATCCCGTAAACTCTTAAAGGATATAATTGCAATAATATAAAGGATATCATTGTAATAATCTTTCTCGACAATAGGACCATACTCTTCTGTAAACAGCAGTAGGCAGAGTGCAGTGTTCTGCTGCGCCCCGTGGGCTGAGTCCAATAGTTGCCTGAATTCATTATCAGCTAAGGCTTTATTAGATATATGAGTTGTATTAAGAATGGGAGTTGGAACTGAATATCAGGAGAAGTCAAGTGTTAAACCTTTGGAAAAAAAGAAAAAATGAATGAGATGTAAATTATAGAAGCGAGTGGGATCGAGTTAAGAATTTCAGAGCAGGTAAATTACCAGTGTTGCCAGGGGTGGATAAATTGGAATAATTAGAAGAAAGATAAGCTTTAAAGTGGTTTAAAGCTTTAAAGGTCGCCTGAGTTTTCTTACGGCACAGAGGGTATCAGCACGGAACCAAGTTGAATTGGTAGAGTCGACCACATCGGGATAAGAAAGACAGAAGGGAGCAGGCGCTGTCATCGACACAGTCAAGTACTCATCCTTCCCTCGCACGATGCGCCATCATAACAAAACTGGAACACCATCCGCCACACGCCCTTGTCGTGGTGGTTTGCGGGGTATTTTGTAGATGTAGATAAGATTTCATTCGGCGAGGATCGCCTGCGACGAATGCCCCTCCCTCTTCCCGCCCCCGCCAATCTCATCCTGGTGTAAGTTTGTTCGAACGCGCCCTGAGGGGGTTGGGTGTATTAGAGTGCAAAATAAACCTCCTCTCCATAATGCATATGCCGCAGAAACTACTCACGACCGAGTTGAGGTCATTATTCTATGACGGAGAGGGGTCGATTTTTTAATACTACGACAACTGTGAGGCATCAATATGAAATAAGGCTCAATGAAATACCATGCTCCGATCGACGACCTTCACTCGGAATAAACTTTTTGTAGAATTTCTTAAGCCATGTTAAGTAAATACGACACTTAAAAATATTTTAAAATGATTCCGTCATGCATGGTAAGAATAATGGCGAGAAAGAAGGAGGATTTATTTGAAAGCATCATTAAGAAATCGCTATACATAAATACGGTATACTTAATTCAAATCTGTCCATGGAAATCATATAATAATTTTATGCCTCCCTTTGCTAACTACCGAGTGCTTCGAAGGCTCTGAGTTGGCCGAGTGAGGCAAAATCCTTTCCAGTGGGTTTCTTTATTTCTTCCCTCCGACACCAGCGACACGACCTAATTAGAACAAAGCCCAAGCCTAAAAAACTCTCCTCGGAGCGACGGAGATCTCTCCAAAAAATTATTAATTTTTTTAAAACATTCATGGACACAAAAGGGAAAAACCTTTACTCCACAAATTCACGTGGGCTCATTTGTTTTCGAGAATAATCACTCCGTTGATGCACGGGCTCCACTCGTGGTGCAGATTTTCCACTGCCCCTCCCGCCTCCCACCACCCTCCTCCACCTTTTCCACGCCCTCCCCCCGCCCCTCAAAGAAAAGGCTTCGAGTGTTTGGGGGGGGGAGAGCATTGAATGGAGATAATGGGAGATTGAAGTGGGAGTGGAGAGGAAGGTAAATTGCGGGTGAAATGAGAGCGTCGCAGGGGAGCGGACGGGGAGGGAAGGGTGGGTGGGGGGGGGCAGGCATGAGGGGACCGATGGAGTGGCCCAAGTGTGAGGGGAGGCAAGGAAAAGATGAAAAGGCTGGTGGAGCGAAAGTGGTTGCGAGAGGAGATCTGGACCAGGAGCATCGGGGCCCATAAGTGTGCCGGAGGGTTTCCAAAGAAGTCACGGAAGAAAAGGCGAAAACACAGACCAACTTGGAGACGCTTGAAGAGTTTTGTACACAAAAGAATAGGGATTAAGAGGTGAATATATAAATAATTAGGAATGAGCTCCCACACTCACAAAATGTTATGCATTCAGATGTTTTAGATTGTGTACTGGTGCTAGGTAGAAGAAATATTCCCAAAAAAACAGTTACCTTAAACAAAACAGCCGTTATGTAGAGAGATTCATATGCAAAGGTACTAAAAATACTTTCGTGGCGGTAAAAATGAATGGGCGAAATAGTAGCATCACAGGAGATAGAACTGATAGAAGTTTTTTTTTTAAGATGAGATGCCGAGGCTTGGCAAAGGGTTGTGCTGGTTTATGAACAGAACACCAATCAGGATTAATATTTGGAAGAATTACGAAAATGGAGGAAAAAAGCAGGAAATGAAAAAAAAATTTCAATAACCAAGGATAAAATTATTAACGCCAATCAGAAGTAAATATGACAAATCTTTCCTGACGATTAAGTACAAGCCTGTATGATGAGGTCTCAGGCGTGATGTGGTGGAAGCGTAACATATTAAAACCACAGGTATTGCAATTTTCCACTAGATATATCTAGTGGAAAATTGCAATACCTGTGGTTTTAATAATTAACAAGCCTGTATGTCTGTCTTCGAATAAATTTTCCTACCGTCGAATACAATTTCCTTCACTGCTCCAATCCTCAAATTAGTCAATGACGAAATAAAGGACCCCCCCTTTTTTATTGAATAACGAAGCAAAGGAGTGTATTGTACTGTAGGTGGTTATTTTTGCCACCGACTTAGGTGGAAACCATCTCATTAGGGTTACCAGACTTATTCGAGTTCGCAGGAAGTCTGCACCACAAACTGCCACACTGTAGAGATATGGACTAAACGCAAATTATTATGTAAAAAATTTCGATGGCTATTGCGGCTGAAAAATAAAAAGCTAAAAGATTAAAAATACAAATTTCACAAAAAATATTGTTAAAAATCTATGCACGAGCTCTACAAATACACCTTCAAATTTGTGGTAAAAATGTTAGAGACAACGAACGTAAAAATTTGTAGAAACTAGAGAAAATTATTTTGGCATGAATAGGCTTCGTCGAATAGCCGGCATTATTCGGTGTATTTTGCAAATCCTTTGGAGTTGGAGGCGTGAGAGGTGAATTAAGAATCCATGTAGGATATCAACTTCATTACAAGTCTTTACCAGGATTCCTTTCCCCCTCCCAACTTCTACAGTGCCTACATAAGCCCAAAAGTTTCATAAAAATGAACCATGGGATATCCAATCTTCAAAGAAACCTGGTCATACCTAAATACATATTATGTGGAAGCTAAAAATTTTATATTTATTATTTTGTTAAACCGTACAGTTGATGGCATCTTGAATTTTCTACGCACCGTTATCCATTAAGCCTATTTGAAAGACTCTTTTGTTGATAATACGTGGCACAAATAACCCAGCCAACAAAAAAATAGTAGCTAGTAAGAAAATCCAGCTAAAACATGCATAAAAACTGTGAAATCGATGTTTTAAATTCATATGAGCATTACTTATAAACAATTGTACGTAGTGAAACACTTAGGCATCTCCTCCTCCCCGAAAAGAGATTGTGTTCAATGTAAGTCCATTTTGCATCAAATATTAATGACGGATATTTATGCTTGAAAAAATTTCATTCAATATAATAACTAATAAATGGATATCATATCAAGTGTAGCGCTAGATATACTATATGACTCCAATTATGAAAAAAAAATTAAAATATTTAAAATAGCATCATTAAAATTAGCAACAAAAATCAAAAATGTTGAATTCCATTTACGTCAGTACTGTATATATATATATATATATATATGTACATTATAAAAAAATATTTTTGCCCTTGTGATCTACTCGATCCCACCTTCCCCACATCCCTGTGTTCGTTTTATGTATTCCTATCCCTTTATATGTATTTCCAAAAAAATGGAATAAATATAGATATGCATGCATGCACATGTATAGTATGTATGTCTAGTATGTATGTATAGTATACCATATGTTTGATTGTATTCATATAGAGTCTGACCTTAATAAGGCCTCAGAGAAGGTCGAAAGCTCAAACAATCTAAAATGTGAGTGCCCTTTTACGTGTTATCTATTTTAATTTTCTATCGTGCCATCCAACAATTTTATATTATATATATATATATTATATATAATTCATATATATATTTATATATATATATATATATCGATGATGCGGAAGTACTCACGAGAGCAATATAACTTTTGGACGGCACAATGGAACACAGAATAAAACAGATAACACGTAAAAGGATGTCACATCACACTGTAGATGATTTAAGCTTTCGGCCTACTATGAGGCCTTCTTCAGGTCAGACTCATATATATATATATATATATATATATATATATATATATATATGTACATGTCTCAGACTGCTAAGGTCCGAGTGGGGAACGGAGAGTCCGGATGGGCAGTGTTTGGAAGAGGTGTAAGGCAGGTTTGCCCATTGTCACCGGTACTGTTGAGAGTATATGTAGAGGAATTGATTAAAGAGGAATGGGAAGAACTGGAGGTAGGAATGAAAGTCGGAGGGGAATTCGTAAAATCGGTTAGGTTTGCTGATGACCAAGCATTAGTTGCTCAGTCAGCCAAGGGGTTGCAAGCATTGTTGAGTGAATTGGAGGTTCAGTGCGATAAATATGGGATGAGAATCAATATTAATAAAACAAAGGTTATGCGATTTTCCAGAAAGAAAAAGGCTAAGTTAATATTAAAATAGGCGGGGAAAGAATAGAGCAGGTAGAGCAGTTACAGCAGCAGGGACGTAAGGAGAAGAATTGCACTAGGCAAAGAGGCTTTCTCAAGGAGGAGGGAGTTGATGACAGGGACGTTGAGTAGGGAGGTTAACACAAGACTGGTAAAAACTCTGATATAGGGCGTAGCTATGTGCGCCGCGGAAACGTGGTCGCTGAAGCAGGAGGATAGACGTAGATTGGAGGCTTTGGAAATGTGGGTGTGGAGAAGAATGGAGAAGGTGAAATGGACCGAAAGGAAAACAAATGAGGAAGTACTAGAAATGGTGGGGGAGGAGAGGGGTTTGTTGAGAGAAATCCTATGGAGGCAGGAAAAATGGATGAAAGGCGTATTGAGCGGTAGTGGAATGTTGAAGAAGGTAATAGAGGGGAGAATGTTGGGCAAGGGAGGTAAGGGTAAGAACAGGATAGGGATGTTGGACGGGATGAAGGGAGGAAAGAAGTACACCGAGATGAAGAGGGACCTGATATAGATTAGTTTGCTAGGTGGGGAGTCACAAAATGTTTATTTGATAGTTGTGTCCATCCAAAAACTTACCTTAACCGGTAGATTACCTAATAAATAAATAAATATATATATATATATTTATATATATATATATATTTATACTACCTTGATCAAAAAGTTCCCGGAATAACCACCGTGTGGCGCTCCCATTGTTCCGATTTGAGTCCTGTTTTTTTTGTTAAATTGGTACATTTGTTGTTGATATTCCCTTTAAATCTTAGTGTCATAACTTGACATTTGCAAAAGTTACGTAGCCAAGAGTACATCTATCTCTGTGTGTGTTGGCGATTTTTTACAATTGCAGAAATGGATTTAAATTTGCTGCAACGAACTCGTATTAAATTTTGAGTAAAAAACGGATTTAGTGGCGCACGGACGTTGGAAATGTTGGAAAAGTGTTTCGGCAACGATTCTCTAAAAAAAACGGTCGTTTACCAGTGGCACGAGCGGTTCAGAAGTGGTCGTGAGTCAATCGAAGATGATGAACGCAGTGGCAGACCATCGACATCGAAAGTCGGTGAAAAAATTGATAAAGTAAAAGAAATGTTGGTCAATAACCGCAAATTAACCATCAGAGAAATAGCGGAGGACTTGAACATTGCCTATGGATTGTGGTTAATGATTTGGGTTTCCGTCGTGTAGCAGCTTAGTTGGTGCCAAAAGACCTCAATTTCATGCAAAAAAGAGACCGTGTTGACGTCGCAAAAGACATGATTTGCGAGGCTGAATCCGATCCCACATTCATCAAAAGGATCATTACTGGAGACGAGACGTGGGTTTATGAGTACGACACGCAATCCAGACATCAGGCAAGTGAATGGCGTTCACCAAATGAGCCGAGACCAACAAAACCACTTCGTTTTCAGTCAAAAAAGAAGGCAATGCTGACGGTTTTCATGGATTACAACGGTGTAGTGCATCATGAATTTTTGCCAGAAGGCCAGACAGTAAACAAAAAGTATTATTTGGGCGTTATGAGACGTTTGCGTGAAGCAATTCGCCGAAAGAGACCAGAAATCGTTGCACAGTGCGTCGAGATCGTCGCACAGTGCTATCATTATTCGTAATTTTTTGATAAAAAATGCAACAAATACCATCTAACAGCCACCGAATTCACCTGATTTGGCTCCCTGTGACTTCTTTCTGTTCAATCGAGTTAAAAAACCATTATGGGGAACGCAGCCGAGAGGAAGTAATGGAAAAATCGCAGGAAGCATTGATGGACATACCGAAAACCGAATATATATATATATATATATATATATATATATATGTATATATATATATATCTATATATATATATATATATATTATCTAGTAACCTACCGGTTAAGGTAGGTTTATGTATGGACTTAACTACCAAAAAAATATTCTGCCACTCCCGAAAAAACACAACCCAGCAACCTACTCTACATCAGGACCTTCTTTCCTCCCTTCATCCCGCCCAACATCCCTATCCTGTTCCTGCCCTTTCCTAGCTTGCCCAATATTCTCCCCTCTATTACCGTCGTCAACATCCCACTGCCGCTCTATACGCCTTTCATCCTTTTTTCCCTGCCTCCATAGGATATCTCCCAACAAACCCCGCTCTCGCCCACCATCCCTAGTACTTCCTAATTTTGTTCTTCCTTTCGGTCCATTTCACCTTCTCCATTCTTCTCCACACCCACATTTCAAAAGCCTCCAATCTATGTCTATCCTCCTGCTTCAGGGACCATGTTTCCGCGCCGTACATAGCTACGCTCCATATCAGAGTTTTTACGAGTCTTGTCTAAACATCCCTACTCAACGTCCCCGTCACCAACTCCCTCCTCCTTGAGAAAGCCTCCTTGCCTAGCGCAATTCTTCTCCTTACGTCCCTACCACTTTGACCGTATTGGCCCAAAACACTTCCGAGATATGTAAACTGCTCTACCTGCTCTATTTTTTCCCCGCATATTTTAATATTTAGCTTAGCCTTTTCTTTCTGGAAAGTCGCATAACCTTTGTTTTATTAATATTGATTCTCATTCCATATCTGTCGCAATGAATATGCAATTCATTCACCAATGCTTGCAACTCCTTGGCTGACTGAGCAACTAATGCTTGGTCATCAGAAAACCTAACCGATTTTACGAATTCCCATCCGACTTTCATTCCTACCTCCAGTTCTTCCCATGCCCCTTTAATCATTTCCTCTACATATACGTTGAATAGTACCGGTGACAATGGGTAACCCTGCCTTACACCTCTTCCTAACACTGCCCATCCGGACTCTCTGCTCCCCACCCGCACCTGAGCAGTCTGAGACATGTACAGGTTGCGGATCAGTCTCCTGTCCCTCCAATCCATTCCTATTTTCTGCAATACACGCATTAATTTCTCCCATTACACTCTATCAAACGCTTTTTCGAAATCTACAAAACAGGCAAAAACGTCCTGATTGTATTCTATATTCCTCTCGACTAATGATCTCATTACTGCAATGGCATCACGCGTACCTCTTCCTTTCCTGAACTCAAACTGATCATCCCCTAAGTAATCATTTGCCTTACTCTCTATCCTTTCGTTGATGATCCTGATAATAACTTTAGCTGCGTGGGATATCAAACTTATTTTTCTGTAATCCTCACATGACGTAGTCTTTGCCTTTTTTGGAATAGGAACTAACACCGATCTTACAAAATCTTCCGGTCAGATTCCTTCCTCATAGATACTACGAATCAGTCCATATATGGCCTTCTTCCCACCTTTTCCTAACCATTTCAACAT
Organism: Hetaerina titia; assembly: GCA_037158775.1. Taxonomy (NCBI): domain Eukaryota; kingdom Metazoa; phylum Arthropoda; class Insecta; order Odonata; family Calopterygidae; genus Hetaerina; species Hetaerina titia. Next base: position 1,585,726 of record CM073773.1, on the reverse strand, counting down.
TTCTACAGGAATGTTGTCCACCCTCACAGACTTATTTCCTTTCATCTTCTATAATGCCCTTTCTATTTCATCGTCGAGTATGCCTGGATCTAAGCTATCTTCTTCTACGTCATGTTCATTTTCTATGTTTAACCTTGTCGGCCTAAGTTCTTTATCATACAGTGTTTCTATATATTCCTTCCATCTCTCTTGGATTTTTCCTTGTTCAACTATTATCTTACCCCACTTATCTTTGACTGTTAGCACAGATCTTGCCTTTTTACTTCCCGATAATTACTTAACCTTGCTGTATAGAGCACCAATTTCACCCTTCTTCTTTAAACTTTCCATATCCACGCATTGCGTTTTCCACCATTCTTCTTTTTCTTTATTTGGGGCCCTTCTCAATTTATTGTTTAACTCATTGTACTTCATTTTGCATAATTCTGTGTTTACATTTTTCCATCTTTTTTCTCATCCATTTTTGCCATCATCTATGGTTTTCTTATCCTTTTCCCGTTAACGGTTCCTATAGTGTCTTTAGCGGTTTCCAATATCCCTTTCTTGATACATTCCCATTTTTCTTCGATAGTACTCTGTTCTTTACCATCATCCATCATTTTCTCTACAGCCTGCTGATACTATTTCCTCGTTAATCCATTTAATGCTTTTAAATTCCATTTCCTAGCCTGCCGCCCTTGCCTTATCTTCTTGAAACGAACTTTACATTTCCTATCAACTAAATTGTGGTCAGAGTCCTCATCCGCTCCTGGGAAACTGTGCGAATTTCTCACACTGTTCCTAAACCTGTGCCAAACCATAATGCAATCTAACTGATACCTTTCTGAGTCACCTGGCATTTTCCATGTATACCTCCGCCTTTTATGGTGTCTAAACCATGTGTTGGTGATGACTAACCCCTGTCTCCTGCAGAATTCAATTGCTTTCTCACCGCGTTTATTCCTCGTTCCTAACCCAAAGTCCCCCACCTCACCACCATCTCTTCCTTCGCCTACCGTCTTATTCCAATTCACCATCACTATCAAATATTTCCCTGAAGTAACACGCGCGATGATATACTCTAACTCATCGTACATCCTATCGACTTCTTCCTCCTTGTGGTTGCTCGGTGGCATGTATACCTGAACAATGACCAAGTTCGTCGGCTCTGCTTTAATCTCTACGAGTAAAATTCTATCAGTTGCTTGCTGAATGTTGACTACGCTTCCTCCTATTCCTTGATTTAAAATTATGGCAGCTCCTCGTTGGCTCCCATCCCCGCCGCTGTATATCACTCTATAAATTTCACTGCAGTAATCCCTGCTATCCTTCAATCTCACCTCGCAGAGACCTAAAATATCTATATTACCTCTTTCCATCTTTCGCTTAATAGTTTCTAATTTGCCTCTGCTCAATATTGTCTTGACGTTCCAGGTTCCTATTCTAACTACTTTCGTCTTCCTCTGAGTCTTCTTTCCTGCTGCATTTATTTCTACCCTGCAAGGGTTTCGTGGGATGACGACCGCGGAAGCCTTGCTTCCCTTCCTCCCTCGATAGCTCAGGTGGTTAGAGCATCCGCCCGGCAAGTGGAGAGATCCGGTGTTCAAGTCCCGGTCGAGGAAGATATTTTTACATTCGTGATCTGCTCACATCCGCCATCCCCACCTCTCTTGTGTTCGTCCTTTATATGTGTTCCTTTACCATTTTCCTTACCTCTATTCAAATGTGAATGAATATATATATGTATATATATATATATCTTAGGAGAAAAATTATATCTTTGCTTTCTACAG